>CAWUFW010005417.1:0-669784 GCA_963921515.1 Calotriton arnoldi
AAGCGGTGGTGTACTGTTCATGACCCCTCCCAACACGGCGTGCTCCAACTTGGCATGTGCGCATCTACCCGTCGCACCCACCCACCTGAGCACTGCGTCCATACGACTTCACACGACACATGTGTGTCTTCCACAGTAGTGCTACTCATTTGCGTTGACATCCAATACCAGTGGACTACATGGTCATGTCACGACTGCCGTGTACTTCACATACTCTCATCCTCTCTCATTCGTACTTGTGAAATGAGTCAGCGGAGACAGTTTTGGTTTCAAACATTATATTGAGTCTTCTGTCCTCTGTGATGCAGTATAGTGGACACTACTGGCAGCGGAATACATGTTGAGGATATACTGAGCATGATTGCAAATGGGATAGGGTGTGGGGTTACATGTGATTGGCTGTTGCATGTGGGATGTGGGCTTCAGAGTGACATCTGCTTGGCCAAGGCTGTGCTAATGTACATTTACGTATAGCTGCGGAGCTGCGGACTTTGACACAGACGGTATACATGTAGCCTACCAGACCGCTTGGCATCATGGGCACAGTCCATCTCAGTTCCATGTGACAGGTTTGCTGCGGTTGTTCCTCATGCACGCGTGCATGTGAGATGACATCAGGGCATGTGCTTGCGTGCATGCAGCGGCGTGCCACTTGTTGTTGCACTGTGGTGGTTACTGGACATGTCACAGTCACTGGGGTCGTGTTGTTGTTGTATGCACTTGTCGTCCATGCAAAGGTCCTGGTATGGGATTCCCGGGGCGGGGGTGGGAGGGGTGCAGCACCCACAGACTCCAGGCGACCTATTCATGTCCACTGAGCGGTGTGTGTGTCCATGGGCGCTGGATCCATGTCGTGTCCTGGTTGTTCGTGCAGTTCCGTCCATGTGGGTGCGATACACAGAGCCCATGCCACTGCCTCCCACGATGCATGCGGTGTTCCTGGATGTGATGGGGAACAGTGTGCATGTCCCGGTCATATCCGATGTCATGGCGATGTCGTTGATGGTGTGGTTACAGTTGCCGGTCGTTTGGTATGGCTGTTGTGGTGGTGACTGGCCAGTCCGTGCGGAAGCTAAGCATGGGTGCGGGGTTGGACATCATAGGTCACTCGGGGAACCTGCGTTGTGGTCCGACGAATTGACAGGTTGTAAGGTATGCGATGCCGTCCAGCAGGGCTTCCATGTCATTGGTGGTGTACATGTTTGCCAGCCAATGTAGCGGATGGTGGCTGTCAAGGTGTTGTTCGTAAGTTGTCCCTTGGAGGACCATGATGGGGCATGCTGGGTGACATTCGATGTAGCTGTTCTCGATGATCCGTCGTGTGGAGGCACAGTGGTCCCATTTCAGTGCGGGTGCGATGTTGGCCACATACGCCATGCCCCCATAGGCAGAGCAGGCCCTGTCGTGTGCGTCCAGAGGGAGGAGTAGTGGTAGCAGGTCCGCCTTCAGACATGCCGGGTTGGAGAGGCATATCTCGACGGGATGCTGGTATGGACACCTCCGACAGTAGAAGACGGGCATGACGCAGCTGAACAATGTGATGCGGTAAGTCAGTCGGTAACTTACGTTCAGCAGGGACAGGAGATCGCATCCCAATGTATGGAACAGGTTGGTTTTGTACAGCTTGAGCTGTTCGGCGTAGTTGGGTAGGTGTGTTGCGGTTGCCATTTCCCAGCGGTGCGTTGTGGTGGCGTGCTCCGGCTGTGTGTGCAGTCTGCAATGTGCACGCTCCGAGGTTGCTGTGAGCTCTGTGTAGTCGTAGGGAGACAGGACTTGTGTTCTGTTTGCTTGTTTGGAGGACACGGGCCCTCTTCCCACATGCTTCTCAGACAGTTCAAGGTCAGTGATGTGTGACTCCTTCCAATTAACTTGCATGTGGCCGACATGGGGAGTGTTTTCTTCTTTCTTCCCCATCCGTTGTGTGCTTCTGTGATATGCGCTATCTGCCCTGTGGTCGGTCTCCTCGGCATGCCTGTGTTGGTCTATTCTTGGACAATGGCTGTATTCACCGGCTTCTGTCGTAGGGCTGTGGTTTCGGAGTTGGAATGGAAGGTCATTCAGTGCTGTCTGCTCTCCCTTGTGTGGGCGGCAGGCTGCCTTTCCGCTCTGCGTTGGGCCTTGTGTGTGAATGTTATTCTTGGGCCACCTGTTGTCGGTCCCCGGGCTCTTTGGTGTTCCGCTTTATATGTCTTGTTCATATGTGCAGGGTGGTATGGGTGTTTCAGTGTGGTACTGGCGTTCCTCTTCCCGAAGGGCCCTGCTTCTCCTAGTTGGTGTTGCCGCCGCTGTGTGCTTCGCCATGTTTGTTACACTGGGGTGTGTCCTGCTGTTGCGTGACTTCACTGACATGTGTGCGTCGGTTGTGTGGCGTTGGGTGTTGTCCGTGGATTGGGCGTTGGGGACATGTCTGTGGCAGGCCTGTCACGTGTCATGTGCGTTCGGGGTGGGGCTGATGTGTGTGCTGCTTGGTTGTGTCCCTGTGTCTGTGTGCGACGCATGCATGGCGCTGCGGTTGGCCTCTGCGTTGTGCGCATGTGTGGCGGCGTCATCGGCGCTTTGGGGCCGTGACGGGGTGGTTGGTTCCTAGTCCCAGGTGGTGTGTACACATGTGTTCCGCGATGTTACGATTTGGCCTGTGTGTCATATGTGGATGCAATGGTGGATGTGTTGTGTACACGCGCTGGTGGGGGTTGTCCGCTTTTTCCGCCCTTGCACTGTGTGCGCTGTTTGCGTGCACTTGTTGTGTGTGTGCCTACCTGCGTCTCCGCGGTACGTTGCGTCCTTGGTGGTGCATCAGCAGAAGCATGGGGAGGGCCTGCAGTGCTGGATTCATGCTCGGGGAGCCGCTTCTTCGTTGTCCGTGCTCGGCATCCGTGTTACCGCTTCGGTTTGTCGTACGGTATCTCTTGGCCGTGGGAGCCGTTTGTTTGCGGCATCGTAATTTATGCGCCGGGCGGGACGTGTTTCGTCGGACGGTGTGTGTCAGTTAGGCTGCGCCGCTACGTGTACGGGCGCACTTTGATGGCGGACGGTGTTGCTGGCTTGCCGGCGGTGTTTGGCCTACTTTTCGCATCGTAATTGGGCGGGCGTGTGGACTGCTGCGTGCCGGCGGTAACTGGTGCTTTTTGCATCCGCCAGCACGGCGGTGGTGCTTCCGCCCGCCATCGTAATGTGCCCCTTAATGTTTTAAATTATTATAGAATGTTTTTTTTTATTTTAAAATATTTGTATTTATTTATTAACTGTACAATTAATTAAAATCATTACAGTAAAAAGCATAAAAGCGAGCGGATAAAATAAAATTTAAAAAAAAAAAAAAAAAAAAATAGCCACAGTAAAAGTATGGAAGCATCAGATAAAATTTAGTTAATGTGCCATCTCCCCTCCCCACGGTTCCCACTCGATCAGCCAGCGCCGGTGGTCATAGTCATGAGTCCTTGCACAAAGTTTTTTTAGGCACCTGCATAAACCTTGGTAATTTTCTACTTCAACGATCTGTAGGCCGAACTCCTTGGCCCTTCCATTGTGAACCTCGGGTATGATGCAGTCTCAGTAGGACGGGTGAGTGGGTGCAGGGCTCTATACTTGTTTGGGGAAAAAGCAGCTTTATCCCCTTAATGTGCTGTACTGGGCGCCGTAATTTCGTTATGCTCACTTGCGGCCTTTAAAGCAATCCTTATCTGATGTGTAAATTTCCCCAGTCTTGCCAAGGTCATTGTGGTTGTTTTAGAAAAGCACAAGGCTGATGCTTCACTACATGTCTTAGTTTTAAAATATTGATATATATATATATTTTATTTTTATATAATTTTAAAGTTTACAAATTAAATAAAGATAATTTTTAAATATATATATATGTATAAAATATTATGTTTCTGTGTTTATATTTTTTTAATTTAAGTTTATTTGTAATATTTAGTTAAAATGTTTATTAATTTTAATTTAGTTTGTTAAAAATAATAATATTATTTAATATATTTTATTTAATTTTATATATATTTTTAATTCGATATTTATTACATCTATATTTTTTACTTCGATATTTTTGAATCGATATTTTTGTACTTACCTTTTTAAGTATAGGGAGTCAATATTTTTGCTTTCTATATTTTTTCTTCGATATTTAGAACATCGATGTTTGTTACATCGATATTCTATCAGTGAACCCTTTAATCATATCAATTTGGGTGAGATAACAGGTTTCAGGAAGGAGTGAAGTCCGTCAGAGATTTGTTCATCCTTTATAGTACTGACATTGTAAAATGTCCCTGTTCAGGTATGTGACTATTTGGGACATATTTAATGGCCTAAGTTGAAGTCCTGCAGTGAACAGCAGTGTAGCAGAACTCTTCTGCCACAGCAATCCTGTTATATTCATATTATGTTAATAATTGCATCAGTATCAATAGAGTTCATCATGTCCATTACTATATAATATACGTCTGCTGTTAATGATAGGGATCAGGTAGCGAGTTGATATATCATATCATATGATGACACAGAAATTATATCAGATTGAAACAGGGAGGCCTTTTTAAATGACTAGAGTTACTGTTATTCTTCATGTATGATCAACATAATTTACTATGGCATTGATCTGTGGGCAGGGGCTCTGTTTTAGAGTCCCCGCTCTCACCAGTCAGGAAGCAGATTTCAGCTGCCAAGTGTTAGCTGGTACGTCAAATTGAGAGGACTATCTTGTGGATGGTGTGGCTTAGTTATTATATCCCACCCCTCTGTTGCGATTAATTGGTGGCCATGGTGTGTGGACAGATACCTCCATCGTGGAAAAGGTTCCTGTATCCATCTTCTTAGCGTGGCCTGCTGGTTGGTATTGTTCCATAGCTCTGTGATGCACTTGTAATCCTATGTGGATGATTTTTAGTGTTTTGCTCCACAGTAGTTTACAAAGGTATGTCAGGGACAACAGCATTTTACCTCTCTTCTGAACTTTATATGTTCCTGAATGCATCAAATGGTAGATGTCATGGAGAGGGGGTTTTGTGGGAGGGATGGTACAACCCCGGAGGCCAGTCTCCTTGGTAGAGCCTTCTTCATATACGGCGAGGCATGACTAGGGTAATGTGAGCCTTCAAGGACCTTGGATACAAAGACTTTATTGGGTCTGTATGTCATGATTGGTTGTTTCAATTTTATGCACTCCTCTGACGTGGTGGCTATTTACAGATTGTGATGCAGATTACTATGTTATGTACCCTAATAAACATTTTGATTAAAAAAATGTTAGATGGCAAGAAGTTTCAAAGCTTGGCTGCTTGGACTAAAAAAGCAGATCCTCCTATGAATAATTGTTTAGTATGGCAGCATGACAATCTGAGGTGCTATCCCAGAGAATAGAGCCCTTTTGCGTTTGCATTGCTTACATTTTATTTTTAGGTTTAGTGGTCCTTTTTCTTGGGAGACTCTGTGGATAATGCAGAGGGCCTTTAGCATTTATCTCAACCGTTAGTCTGTGAAGTACTTGAAGATTTGGTATTGTGTTCTCTGGGACAAATATAGACGAGGAATCTTGCTGCACTGTTTTGGATCCATTGTAGTTTGTGTATGATGAAACAAGGTGTGCCAAGGTATAGGTTATTTGCATAATCAAGCTTTCTTCTCATTTTTGCTTCACACTGTGTTTCTTTGACCTTTCCAATTTTCAGCATTGACTTAATGTGCACAGATCCTGCTTTTGATCGATCCTGGCCTCGCTCAGAAGGACTGCCCTCCATTTGGAGAAGTGGCAGCCGTGAATTATCTGGCCTTGGGTGTCCTTGTGAGGATGAATTTACTTACAGATGATTATTAGTTCACTGAGCCTGGCATGCTATACATCTAGAGTTTTGTTCAGGTCTTTGCAATTTTGTTGAAAATATCATAGTTGGCATTTACCTGTGGTGCAAAGTGGAGGCCTTGTACCCTAAATGCTGCTTCAAAATCATCGTCTTATTCTTGGTTTGGTAGTGTGAGGAACATCTTCTTATTCTTGGTTTGGTAGTGTGAGGAACATCTTGCACTTATCTTCGTCTGCCAGCTGGACTAAGCGTAATTGTTTTCTTTTTTTGTCTGTTTCCTTGCTCTCAGACATGTAGTTTTTAAAATGAGCTTACCATGGCCTCTATTTATGGACATTCAACAAATTCCACAAAGGAATGCCATGGAGGAGAATAGAAGGAGTGGGGTGATTGGTATAATTTTTTTCTGGTGTGCTGAGTCTTTTCTTTCCCTTTTCTCTTGAGGTAGTGTAGCATTGGCGTCAAATCCTGTCACCTGCTGCCAGTTGTTGGAGGGTGAGGTGATCTCCAGCATGTGTGGTGATACAGGTGCTAGCCAAGGATCAGACCACACACACACAAACAGAAAATCTGCCTGCTTGTCTACTTTAAGGGCAGCTCTAATTAGCTGACAGTTTTATGTCTTCAGCCGGCAGTGGGTGGGTATCAAGGTGTGCATGGAATGCTGTATGAGCCTTAAAGGGCCGTGCATCATTTTCCCTAAATACAGAACAAATCTGATGTCTCCCCATTTGCAGTACTATGCAACCGTGTTTTATGTTGATTTGTTTTTCACCTCTGGTTTAATGCTTGCACTGTTTGAGCCACCTTTTTCAATCGCCCACATGTCAGTTTGTAAAGCACTGACCATTTCTGCCCCGGGTCACTGCGTCAATATATTTTTGCTATTAATAAGCTAACGGTCCTTTACAAAATTTGCAAAATGTGGTCAGCATCCCTGGATTCCGTTTATTGTTTGAAGAGATGGACAGTTACGATGGTTTTATATTCATGGACCTCACAAGCGCTGTTTTAGTGGGTACATATACAACTCGCTTCTGCACCTATAGACATACAGATCCGAGCCACTGCTTTTGTAGAAGGCCATTCCTTGAAATGAAGATTATAAATGGCTGAGCGTTCATGAACTAAATATATTTTCCTTCCAATAAACATAACTTGCAAACTATGCAGTTGTTGCAATAATAGGCCAGAGGGGATTCAGTAACCAATTAATCATTTCCACTCTTAGGGCATACCCATGTGGCTCCACATACAACCTTTAATAACACAGATCAGAATATTCCCATTGTTTCTATTTATAAAACGTATTACGCAGCAAATCTTTTTTTTGGGGGGGGAGAACTGGGTTAGACGGAATCTATCTTGCAATTTATTTGTATAGTATGCCTAATATTAAACGCAGATATCAGGTACACAGACAAATTGTTGTAATGTAGGAAAATAAAATATTTTCATGATTTAACAGAAGAAATTTAAGATTAAATGGCGATTCCATTTGTAAGAATGCTAGAATCTGCATGCGGTGTTGTAATGTTTCCAGTCACCCAGCACACTAATAATTTGTAAGTTTTCATGCTTGAAGTATTACATTTTGAAGACCTTCCTTAAAAATGTCAGACTAGACTGCATGAGCCGTTCACGGTACTTTTGCAGCATGTGCACAAAAAAGTATGAACAACACTATACAGAATTATCTATTGGTAACTTTTGGTAGGGCAGATTTAATAATTAAAATAATGTTTATTTGTGTGTGTTTATGTAGCATAACTCTGGCTACAAAAATAATTTGCTAGGGCCTTTTCTTTGTTTGCACTGACAGCTTAAGACATCGTGGCTTTAAAAGTTGCATAGGACATTTCTTTCGTGCATATTTTTCTCTCTTCTTTATTTTTCTTTTAGAAAATAGTTGAATGGGATTCGTTTTGAGGTGATGTGTGCTTGTACTGAATATGATGTATTCAGTGGTGTGTCTTCGAAGGAACTTATGCTGGAGATGTTCTTGTTATGCTAGTGCACTGTACAGGAAAACAGATGCAGCTCAAAGTGGTTTTGGATCTTTCTTAACTGAAGAGGTAGAGAGCTCCATAAGGCCGGAGCCAGGACTCGAAAGGAGCGTCCTCTCATTCTGGCTCTTCTGATGCGGGGTATAAGGGCCAAATGTCTACCGAGCATAAGGCTCTAGTAGTCAGATACGGTTGCATCAAGGCAGCCAAACTGGGGGCCCTTTGCTAGTAAAGGATCTTATGAGAGAAACATAGAGTTTGAACTGGGCAGCAAATGAAGTGTGACAAGGAGTCGAGAAACAGAGCAGAATTTGGGGAGGGAAAAGAGTAATCTGACAGCTGCATTCTGGACAACCTGTAACTGATTCAAGACAGATCTTTTAGTGCCCAGATATAGAATGTTAAAATAATCCAGGCGTGAGATGATAAGAGATTGCATAATCAACTGGCGGACTTGTCAAGTAAAAGTAAAAAATCCCATAATGGATTTAAGATTTCTCAAGGTGGTAGGATTCTGACTTGAGTTTCAAAAGATAACGTGTCATCCATCCATATGCCAAGATCTTTCCACAGATTTGGGTTTGGGGGGACCTAGCGCTTCAGGCCACCAATGATCTTCCCAAGGGTGAGTGTGCCTGCCCAACAGAAGGATCTCAGTTTTATTAGCATTCAGCTTCAAGTAGTTGTCATGCATCCAGCTGGCCACAGCCATTAGACAATTTTGAAATTTAGCTCTGCTGTCCATTGACTCCACAGATAGAGAGATAATTAATTGGGTATAGTCAGAATAGGGCACCAATGAGATCCCAAACGACTTCACCACTTAATCTTATGGTCTGACATAGATATTAAAGAGAGTGGGACTTAGCTCAGAACCTTGGGGAACACCGTGTACCAAGGCTCTTGGAAATGAAGCAAAAGGGCGAGATATAACTCGAAAAGACTGGTCCTTTAAAAAGGAGGTAAACCAAGTCAGGGCTTTGCCACGTATCCACAATTCATGGAATCGGTGTAGCAGCACCGCATGGGAGACTGTGTCAAAGGCCACACGTAGGTCTAAGAGAATCAGTGCCTGAGAGCTGCCAGCATCTGCAGCACAGCGTAAGGTCTCAGTTACTGTCAAAAGAATGGATTCAGTACTATAGGAAAATTTGGTTCTGCTCTAAGAAATTAGTCAGAAGGTTATTCACATTCATTATTGTAATGTTGCAATAATAAGGCTGTTGTTGCCGGCAGCCATAACTGCTTATTCAGTGTAAATGGTTTATTGGTTAACAGTGCAATGTAATTTCCCTCTGTATGTAGAGTAAAGGGAATTATTACTTAATAATATTTAGGCAGTCTCTAGAGTAACCTTTTTTACCTAACACATTCCTTCGCAATGTTGATTGCTTTTTATCATGTAACGCTATTAGTTCAGCCCTATGGTGCCACTTTAGACCATGCCGAGAGTGTGGTTTCCTACTCCTCTGAACCGATAAAATGCGCCTTTTCTGGGATGTGTGCTAACTGTTCTTACCTTTTAAACCGAGCAGTCCCAGTGTCAGACTGTTACTTGATTCTGTACTTAGAATATTTTTGGTTCTAGCTAATGATTTATTCTAGAAGTCGACCTTATGTTGAAACCTCTCGCTTATTATGAATAGGGCTCCCGGTTTTATGGTATTTATTTTTCGGCCATTTCCGCATGTATTTATCCATATTTATTTTTGGGCCATCTTTTCTGTATTTATCCACATTTATTTTTGCCACAAGCAAAAGACGACGCTACAGCTAGTATTTTTCCACATTTATTTAAATTGACAATGCACACATGCGCTCGGTTGTTATTGGTCAACACAATACATTCATCTGAAACATGACTTTAAATCAGTAGAAGTGAGATGTGCTGTCATTTCATTTCCCACATTTCTCTTCTTTGTGCAGTATACTAAATGGAAGAGATGTTTGGGCATCTCACAAACATTATGTGATTGGTTAGTCAGACACTTATTCCATATTCTTTTAACACACTCTGGCCAATGACGCTTTTACAATGCGGTAACAGTGTAGGCCTACTGATCTTTAATATGCAAGGACCTACCACTGCATATTACAGACTGATCTGTACACCAGGGCGCTGTATGTGATAGGGCTACGTTTACAGACAGGCTCCCTTTCTACGAGCACTTTAAATATGCCAGGGTTCCCGATATGCCTGGGCTCCAAGTATGCCCGGGCTTCGGGGTTCCAGATATGCCAGCCCTCCAAGTATGCCCGGGCTTCGGGGTTCCAGATATGCCAGCCCTCCAAGTATGCCCGGGCTCTCCTTATGCAGGGCTTTCAGGATTCCACTTTTCCAAGTATGTAGGGCTGTCTATAGTCTAAATATGTAATGGCTCTAAATGCAGCCTGGCTCGGATTATGGCAGTGCTCTGATTACTAAAGGCCTTTATTTATAACAGACTCTGAGTATTCCCGGGTAGTGCTTATGTCATGGTTCCACTTCTGGCCCAGCTCTAAAGATACACGGGTTTAGATTCTGTTGGGGTCAGGTTATGGGGCAGTCCTATGCATACAATTATCTGAGTGTACCTGGTGCTGGCACTGCCACAGATCAGGCTCTGGCAGTGCTTTCAACACACCAGAGCTCTGACGATACCTGGACTCTGATAGTGTAAGGCTCTGACTACACCAGGGGCTTCTTATTATAGTGAACTGTAAGCATCACAGAGCCTGTTATGCCTGGCCTCTGAAAATGACCGGCTCTGTTTGTGCATGGGCTCTCTTTGTTACACTGTTCATACTGCCAGTATTCTGAAAAGGCAGGGCTCCTCGGCAATTTAACAAAACAAAACCCAAGAATGGATTAAGCATGAATACAACAGTAAGGACAGGCTTTTTACTGGTACTCGGAAGCCGTCACAGGACAGATGGCGATAGCCTTTATGCTGGAGGGTGGGAGGCGCAGAGTTTAGGCATAGAGAAGCCCGGGGCTGGCAGCAAGTCTCACCTTTAGGAGAGCATGTAAAGCGCTCTGAAACCTTCTAGTAATGTTCGCGCTATATAAAATCGCATTTAAATTAAAATGGTGCACAGTGACCAACATGGCAAAAAAAATGTGCTGACGAAAGTTTCAAGTATTAAAACAGCTAATCCCCAACAAAATGAAGAAGGGCAACCGAAACGAAATGCAAACGAGACCACAAGAACGGGGGGGCGAACACCTGGTGCTGCCGCTTCATACGTGGGGTGGGGGAGGAGGGCAGGAGGCCGAGGCTGCAGAGGGACTGAGAGAGGCAGGTGAAAACATCACCCCAGTCCTGACAACTTTCAAATGGCTTCCTATAGAAGCTATATGTGTGGTTTAGCTATCCTTTGTAGTACATAAAACCCGGAGCCTCGGGTGGTGAACTACCTAGCCAAAAAAAACGTGTTATCTCAGGATGCTCCCATAAACTCTGAATCACCGGCAATCTCTGCCTGGAAACTCGATCCTTCAGAAAAGCAAGGAGCGGCCTTAAAGGCGTATTGATCGGAGGCCACATACATACAGCAAAAATAAACGTACCTCGGAAGTTTCAAATGGCGGTGGGCTGGCGCAGAGCTAAACCAAGTGGCAGAGTCCTGGATCCCTGGAGATGCGGAACAGGAAGGCGTCTTCAAACGTCACTGTTCCGTAGTGCAGGCAAAAAGGAAAAGCAGGCAGGGGAGCCCCCAAAATAAAGGGAAAAAGTTACCAGGGCGGGCTGGAGGTGTTACCACGCCCACACAGTGACGCTTGATACGACCAGGATTGGCTTAGGTTCACGGCCGTCACTAAAAGACCCTGAGCCAATAGGTCCACAGCACGTCAACGTCACTGAAAGGAATTCCCAATATCAGAACAGGGTTGTGGCACGGCAACTCTGAACCTCGGCAGCGCTGCAAAATTTACTCGTATTTTGCCGTTTCTAAATATAAATACAGACAAAGGAAAACTTGTTTTCCGTCTGTATTTATATGTAGAAATCCGTAATAAACGGAAAACCGGGAGCCCTAATTATGAATTATTGATTTAAATCGACTTCCTTTTTTCTTCCTGTAATGATTCTTAATTTGAAATAGACCTACATGGTTTTAGACTCTGAATATAAATATTGTTAGACCTGGCATCTTTTGGCGTGTTTCCCCTGTCTTTTTGCTTCTGACCCCCTTGGTTTTGTGGTTCTCTGGATCTTGTTTTTGCTGGTTTAGTGTTCCTGCACACTTTAATACTGCTGGTCAGTACTAAAGTGCAAGTGCTCCTACTGTAAATTGTGTTTATGGATTGGTGTTTCCATGATTGGCTTATTTGATTTACTCCTAAGTTCCTAGTACAGTGCACTGTGTGTGCCCAGGGCATGTAAACCAAATGCTGCTAGTGGGCCTGCATCACTGATTGTGCCACCCACACCAGCAGCCTTTCAAAGGGTTCTCAGACCTGCCACTGCAGTGTCTGCGTGCAGTTTCTACTGCCATGTTGACCTGGCAAGCGCACCCACTTGCCAGGCCCTAACCTTCCCTTTTCTCACATGTAAGACACACCTAAGGAAGGCCCAATGTACTCCTGTCGGCAGGGTGCAGTGTGAAGGAAAGGTAGGACATGTACTAGTGTTTGCTACATGTCCTGATGGTGAAATGCTGTGCATTTCATTTTCACTGTTTAAAGGCTATCTCTCCCATAGGTTAGCATGGGAGCTGCTTTGTAACACTTTTACAAATGTAGCTTGCCAGGGGAAGCTGATAGAAAAGTGGAGTTTGGTATGCCTGAACTCAGGATATAAAAATGCATCTTTTAGTAAAGACGACTTGTACATCGTGTGTTTGGAAATACCACTTTGAGAAAGTGTATATTTCCTTGTCTAACCATCCATGTGCCTCTGCCTGTTTGTGTATTAGCTGTCTGGGTTTTAGGCTGACAGGGGCTAGTTTGTGTATTCACACTAGACAGAGACACAAAGGGGTTGAGGTGTGTACTGCCTTTCCTGGATGACTCATAGCCTGGCTGATGGGTCTGCCCTGCATCTAGAGTGGTGGGAGGAGGTGCCACATGCATCTGAATGGACTGTGTCTGCCTTCCACAAAGCTGTCTTCACCTCCTGTAGTTAACCTGGTCTGAGTGGGACAAAACTGGATTATGTGTGCCAGGAGAACTTTGTTTGTGCCAACACCACAGAACTTCAAAGGGAAATGTGGAATAAATATTGGGGCTCAGACCCCAGGATTTTAGAACTCTTTTGGATCAAGAAGAAGAGCTGGAGAAGCTGTGAGGAGAGACTACCACTTTGCTGTGTGCTGTGCTGTGTTGGCCTGCAGTGGCTGCTTCTATCTTGGGCAGTGAAAGGACAGGACTGGACTTTCTGCATCTTATTTTAAATGAGTTTCTTCAAAGGCTTGAGGTAGAGCTTGCCCCCTGTTCAGGAAGTCTCAGGAACACCAAAGACTCCAAGTTCATCTGCTACCAGCACTGGGAACTGTGTGTTTTGTGCTGCAACAGAAGAAAAAGCAACCTGATGCTGTCAACGCCGCTGCTGCTGGCTCCGTGGTCTGAAGGCACCGCAGAGGGCACCGCCACATCTCGCACCGCAAACCTGGTCTCACCGACAACGACTTCTGATGCCGCCACCAAGCCGCTGCTTGTACCGTGACCTGTGGGCACCGCACTTTGCACCGCCTCGCTTCACACCGCCGCCCTAGTACCCCAACACTGCCGCTCCACGCCAACATCAATGCCACTACTTGCACCGTGGTTTGGGGGCACAGCTTGTAAGTTACATGATGCACCGCCCCGTCCCACACCACAGCCTTGGCCCACCGATGCCAGCGGCATCGTCTCCAGTTCGTCAGCCGACGATAGCGCTGCTACGACTACGACGACACTGCCTGCACTGTGACCTGCCAGCATCGCGACGAGCACAGCTCCAGTTCGTACCGCAGCCCTGGTCTCACCGACGCCCCTGGATGCCGTCACCGAGCCGCTACTTGCACCGGAACCTGAGGGCAGCACACGCCGCACCGCTGCACTTCGCACCGCAGCCCTGACACCCACCGGCGCTCCTGCATTCAACCGCACGGAGTTCGATCTGCAACATGTCTGACTTCCAGGGCCCAACAACATCTGCACCGACCTCCGGAACCGACGCCTGCCAACGCCGGCTCGTCTGAGCTCATTGCGAGGTCCCCTACCCCCTACACTTCTAAAGGTAATGTTTGCGGGTCTTCCCGACACCGTAGTTGGCCCGCGACACTGCGGTCATCCAGAACCTTTGGATTTGTTTGTTCACGATGCCGTGATAGCCCCAGATGAAGCTATCAACTTAAAGAAACTGGTTTTAAAGTCTATTTTTGCTTTATGAGTATATGGAATAACTTTATGTTGGATTATTATCATTTTGGTCTTGTTTTACAAAGATAAATATTGGCTATTTTTCTAAAACTGGTGTGGTGTCCTTTTGTGGTGTTTTCACTGTATTACTGTTTATTATGTGCAAATGCCTTACACACTGCCTCTGAGATAAGCCTGACTGCTCGTGCCAAGGTACCAAGGGGGTGAGCAGGGGTTATTTCAGAAGTGTAACTCCCTTATCCTGGTTGTATGACGCTACAACGCATGCTTTTACCCCGCATGCCATTGCAACGCAATTTTTTACCCCGACTTGCTGTCGGGGGTGCGCTGGATGTTGGAATAGTATAATTTACTATTCCAACTCCAGTCTGTGCAAAAGTAGGGAAGGTGTTGAAGATGAATCCAACACCTTCTGCCCCCTACAGCAAGCCATTTTCGTTGCAACAGCATGCGGGGTAAAAGCATGCGTTGTAATGAATGCGGTGTAACTGGTGTTTCCCCTTATCCTGACTAGGTAGAAGGGTTCCCTACTTGGACAGGGTAACAACTTGCCAACTAGAGACCCCCATTTCTAACAAATATCAATCATTTTTTACTTTCCCCAAATACACTCTTAAATCTGCATTCTCATTTAGCACAATATGCACAGCTCACACTGCCGAAGATCTTGGTTAAAGTGTTCGTGACATGTACATGAGTTTTGCCAAAATGCTAATCTTTATGATGTTCAAAATATGCCATCTGCTACTTTTGTAGTTCTCCTCAGAATGCCATTCACTACACTGGCTTTAATGATATATATATATTTTTTTTTCTGAAAGGAAATAACGGTTGAATATATATATATATATATTCAGAATGTTCCTTATCCAGTTGTCCTGAGAATGTAATACCTAAATACTGAACATTATCATCTGCCCAAATTTCAAACTGCAATTGCCTGTAATCACTTTTCAAATAACCAATTTTTATTGGCAGCAGCTTGCTGTCAGACCACTGAGAATATACACACATATCTCCCTATATTCTTGAAATCACATTGCCACAAATGACCACAAACAACATATTGCCTGCATCATTAACGTTTTACACTCTTTATCCCACTGCTATACTTCTGTAATCTGACTTTACCAGCGGAGCAGCACAATTTTGTCCCCTCCCTTACAAATCACAGAAGTGCACTATTTACGTGTTCTTGACATCCTATAACTGTGGGGCTTATTTACAAGCCTCTTGCGCCACTTTTGCGTCATTTTTAACATGGGAAAAGTGTCATAGGGTGGCGCAAGGGGCTTGTAAATAAGCCCCTGTGTTTTTTAACATTTTAATGAGAAACGTAACATGTAGTTGTTAATAGAAACCATCCTCACACTAGAAACATATTTCTTGTAGAAAATAGAGATTCATTCATAAATGTTTACACTGTTTTAAAAAGTAGAGCATGTAGTTCTCGTTCACTTTTACATTAGCATATTTTGAATAACATGAAAGTTACTGAAAGTATAACTCGAGTATAAACCTGATTTATTAATAACGATTGCATTGATTAGTAGGTGTGAGTGCACTTATAGCCACATTTAAATATGCACATTTCGTGTTCATTTTAACATTAGCCTAACTAGGCCTGCATTTGTTTAATGTGAAGTTGTATTTTTCTCATTTTGCTTGCAATAACGTTTTCCCTTACAGGTGCCTTCTTATGGATTCATTAGTAAGAGCTAGTAAAACAATGTACTAGAGATAGCAAGCCTGGGAAGAAAATCTTGGCAAGAACTTGATGATCTAAATATGTTACATGAATGCCTCCTGCTCATCCTGTAATAGGAGTGGCAAGTTGTTCAAGGATGAGAACTGCTGGCTATGCTGAGACGTATGAGCTATATTGCAAAGCACCTGAATGCTGTTTTCTCTTTGGAAGATAATGGTGTGATTGAGATAACGCCATCTTAATCTCCCAGTTTTCCTATATCCTGGTTGTTCACACAGTTCACTGTAAAGCAGATTTATGTTGGACTTTTAGAGGTACAGACCTCTCTGCTTCCCTTATTCCTTTCTGAGTGTGGCTTTATGCTAACACTTGTTCTCTTTTTGGAATACTTCTACAGATGTTTCCAAAATGCTTACACCTTTCCTTCATGCTCCTAATTCTTTAGAGACTCATGCTTAGAACTGTCTCTATCCAAATTTAGAGCTCAGAGTAGATGACTTAACTGTCCTAAACTCTATTTGGACTTTAACTTGATAACTTTAAAGTTTATTCATGCTTAATGAGGAGAATCAGAGTTTCCATAAGGAGCACCAAATTTTGTTTGTTACAGTCTGTATCTTTGTGATCGCTTTTCTTTCATGACTTCTACTTCAAATTCTGAACTTATTTCGAAATCTGAATATACGTATTGTAATTCTGTATGTCATTGATATAATCATGAATTTGTAATGAATCTACTAAACTTTATCCCCTGATTCCTAGTCTTCTTTGGGTAGCCAAATTTGTTGCAAAATTGTTAAACTGTCTGATTGCATGTTAACTCCCTTTTTGCTTCAATCACGCCAATACGATCCAAAGTGGAAGGAAAAGTGGGAGGTGCCCAAATCCGCTCCTGCTCCAGTAAGGAATCAGGGCTGTGCCAGCAGCTAGTGAAAACATTACACACTTTATTGTTGTTGACTAATGAAAAAACAAATATATCTTTATTATTGAAATATTATATCGACCTGATTCATGAAAAGCAACAAGGTTAATTGCCTTTATTTATTAACATAATCAAGTACATTGTGCTCAATGTGGGGTGTGGTAGAATCCTTCACCTCCACATTCTTACACATACACCTCCATACCTGTGATATTGTCATAACTTCTGAAGTTCATTTCAATGTGATCCCACTCCAGCACCATGCAGTTCTCCATGCTGGGCTGCGCAATTGTTACGTAGACATCGTTCTTATAGGAAAAAGTATCCACTGATACCGACTGATATGGCAAAATCTGGTGAATGACAAAATCTAAAAAAATAAATTCAAGGTTAAAATACTTGTTAAAGGAATTGAAATAAATCATTTATTTTTATTCTACAAGAAAAGCAAGTTAAAACTTAGAAAACAAATAATACTTTAGGTGACACATACATTTAATTATGTATTTTTCCTGACTAGCAGAGCTGGCCAAACATCTCAGAAAACCTCATTCACAACATTTAACTTTATCAAGTCTTTCGGGAATTTTGTGAAATAGATTCTTTGACGGCTACAGGTACTTAGGCATAAAATATTTAACTTCACAGTGGTTATTTTGTATTGGTAATAGTGGCATTTTCTACAGAAAAGTTTCTGGATTGTTTCATTAGTAAGACATAGGACTAGTCAACGGACATTGGGTTATTTATTTGGATTCACTGTTGGTTTTGGAAATTATGGTTTGAGGTTGGTTCGGTTTTGATTACTCTCCTAATGGTACATTTGGTATTTTCTGTTGTTCTTTCTTGTTGATTTAGCTAATGTTGAAGTAACAATCTTTCTAAATTCTGATTTAGAATAGAATGAGTGGGGCGAGTATGGAGGTGTGAAGGCAAAGAGAGCACACAGGAGACGCCGGACATCATCAAACAGCAGCAAAAGGATAAACGGAGCCCTAAATGGTAATGTGGGCTATCTGGCCTCATCTAGGGGACTGTATGCACTCAGACAATATGGACCATGGAAAAAGAGGATGGATTTACTGTTTTTTGAGACACTGTCTTTTCCCACTTGGAGCACTTGCAAAGCAACAAGGTCCATACCCCATTCCCACATTGGTCTAACCTGAAAGAAGAAGAGAAGAGTTCCTGGATGGTTCTTTCCCCAGTGCTGCCATGTCCTCCCTGATTCTGAGTCCTCCTGTGTATATGCAACAGCAGATTCCATTGTGATGCTCCAGCCAATCACCATTCACCTGTAACTATCACTGTCTAGCCATGTGTTGTGTTGACTGTGTACCTGCCTGGTTACAAAGATGAGTATCTGTAAGAAGGGTAGAGACAGTGTCTTTGCTAGACCTATCTAACCAGGCCTGGACTCACCGTGCAGTGGACTGTCTCTCCAGGACTTCAGAGAAGAGTTTGAGAGACTGGCACCTAACATGCAGCTGAGTAGTAATAAAGATGAGTTCCAGTGAAGTACATTAAAGTGCTCTACCAAAATATTGAATTTTTGGTAATGACCTGCACCAGTATCGACTACCAACATATTGTTATTGTAAGTAGGTGTGGAGTTAACAAAATGAAATCTAAACTTTGCTAACTACACTTACATTGATGCTATGTTGGTGTTCATTATTTTGGATTTGATGAATATGTGGGTCGATATTATTAACTTTGACAGCCGCGTCCGCTGCAGGTAAGAGCAGTGGGGCCGGCTGGGGGGAATTTCGAGAGACGACCAAGGGGGAAAATTTATTATTTATTGAATTTTCCCTTGTGGTCGTCCCTCGAAATCCCCCCCAAGCTGGCCCTACCGCTCTTACCTGCAGCGGACACGGCTGGACTTTGATATTGTGACATACAACCGTAAAATGAAGGCCTGGGATCTGCAGGGTTTGTGTATGTACGTGTCTATAAGTGCATGTCTATATTCTTTTATGCATGTCTACATATGAATGTGTACCTCTATGTGTCATTTGCCTACATTATTCTATCACCTCCAGTTTTGAGGCCATTTGACCTGGTCCTGAATCACCATGAACATTATATGTTCACTACTTACCACATAAGTGTATGTGTGATGTATTATTGAAACATTCAAGCTCTGTTACTTCAAGTTGGCGCATGACCAAATAATATTTGCACCAGAACTGCATTGTGCAATAGTTAAATAAAATCAAAAGCATCAACTGAAGCACACATATATTTTACATAGCAGTGAAATGGAACTAAATTAATTTTGCTTAATTGTGTTTACTCTGCTTTGCACAGGAAAAGGGAACATGGTGGAAATTGTATCAGTTTGATTGGAAAAATCAGACAAAAAAATAGAAAACTATTTATTGTAATGTCCTGAAGCGGGCAATGCTACATTTAATTAAAGGCAGGTGTGATATTCTAAGCCACCCATAACTAATTTTATACCAGTGCAATATATTACCTGTAGTGGTGCACTCATTATCGAAGCTTGCGACTTCATTTAACTTTTGCCCTTGATATTGACCGGGACCAATGCAAAGTATGTCAGATACGGTGGCATTTGTCATCTTCAGCCATAAGAACAGCCATTTGACTTTACAGTCACATTCAAATTTATTGCCCCTTAGATCTCTGAAATATCAAAATAAAGCAGATGCTGATAAGCAATTGTGGAAAGGAACACAAAAGAACATTGGTGACATCTTGACATGAAACGTCTCCTTCGCTCATCTCTTACTCACTATATATAAGCACACATACACATATATACATTATATATATGTACCTTTTGTATATATATGTATATATGTATACATATAAATATACATAAATATATACACCACCTACCTACGACAGAACCTTTGAATGCAGTCTTTCAAAATTAATTGTTTCCTTTTTTTTGTACTATGCTTCCTCCTTAATTCTCACTATCCTATACTCCAATTTGCTTCCTTTCATTTATCATTTTACTCTTCAGGCTTCTTGTATTTTCCGCTCCACCTGGCATTTCTTACTACTGCACCAACCCTTTTGACCTCCATACCTACACTATTTCATTCCTCTCATTCTATTGATTCTTCACTGTGTCTCCTTTTATGTCTTCTAAGTCTGGCCCGACAGCACAGCCATTCGGTATGGTTATCGTTACCAACGTTTTAAATAGATTGATAGTGAAATGCTCCTCTAGGCGAAGCCAAAGACCCCCTCTCTCATCGGTACAACTGGCTGCTTGGGGCATCATGCCGCCTCCCAGGAAGTGCTTCTACTGGAATGTTTCACTTCTGTACAGTTCACTCAGTCATCACACTGTTTTGCGCATTCCATGTTTGATCTCCTACAGGCATTCTTTACAGAAAACAATCCTTTTTAGGTCTCGCCTACGCAGCGCGCATGCGCTGCATAGGAGGGCCTTTAGCCGTTGCTCTGCTCATTTTCAAGCACTGCACTCATGCTTGTGGCGGCATCCACCTTGCGGGAGCGAGCAGCGGCGCGCCACAAGCACGAGTGCAGTGCTTGAAAAGTGAAGACTGCTCTCCCAAGCGCGCACGCGCGCACCACTCGCGGGCTTGTTGTAGTCCAGGAAGTTTGCATCGCTGCGACGCTCTGGCCAGCTCGTCTCCTCTCTATCTGTGTGTGGAAGCAGTTGTAATGAATATTCGCGTTACCCCTGCAGCTGTTTGTTCTTTGCTGAATGCATGTCGTTTATTGCTTCCTGAGTTTGATGGTCTGCTTTTACGTGTATTCCGCCTTTGCAGTCCCACGCAGGGGGTGGATTTCCTTCCATTGCGTGTGAGAATGGAGATGGGTCTGATCCTGTTTCTAGAAGGGTTGGTTTTATTACAGCGCGGTTTGGTGAAGCTAGTAACCAATTTCCATTAATACCTTTTTGTGAACCCGTCCCTGCTACTCGCTCATATCTACATTCTTAGAGGTCTTTCACCCATCTTCTTTGTCTCCCCTCGAACTTCTACCCTCCTTCTCCAGCAGTCAATGTCCACCCTCCTCCTTCACGTATAGCCCCCACCCCGCCAGCGTCATCTCGAGAGTCTTGCTGACTTACACAATACTTCAGTACAGTGCCCTGTTATAATTTCAGGGTAACCATCAAGGCACTAAATATGCTTTGGACAAACATCTCGCAAACCAGTTCGGCGATCACAGACGCGCCTCGTCGTGCTGTCTGCGTCTATTTGACAGCGCGAGACACTTCTTAAAATAGAGCAGCGGTCGTTGAGCTCTGGTTCAAGCCCTCGTAAATTTTATTTTTCAATGCAATACATCTGTTCCAAAACAAGCAGGGCCCTCTGCCTGTCGTTGCTGCTGCACACAGGCCCCGTTGTGCCTGCCGCGGTGAATCACTCTTCCTGCAGGCTGCTGAGACAGGCCCCTCTCCTGGGGCTGGCGGGCGCCCAGGGCGGGCTGCAGCTGGGCCCTTACTGTCTGTTATTCATGCCTGGGGGGCAGGATGGGTTGGCAGGGTTTGTCCGCGTACACTCGCTATTATGGATGTTGCCTGTACCCAATTTCCTCTCGTTCCACGCCTGTACCCTGACCCCATCTTCTGCCTCTGGCTGTGGAGCTCTTCTCTCTGTTTCTACCTCGCCCCCCCCAGCAGCGGCCGCATTTAGTACCCCCTCCAACCATACACCCTTTTCCCTTCATGTCCAATGAACTGTGTTTCCGTCACTGCTCTCTCTCCCTGCCAATGTCGCCTTTCTCACCCATTACCCACTGTCTCTGGCCCTTCTCCAATGGCTGTCTCTTCTTCTCTCCCTGTCACATCTGACCCTTTTCCAATGGCTGTCTCTTCTTCTCTCCCTGTCACCTCTAACCCTTCTCCAATGGCTGTCTCTTCTTCTCTCCCTGTCACCTCTGCAAGCGTCTCCTTTCTTCATGCCCTCCCATCCTTTGCTGACATTGTCACTCTCTGCTCTCCTCACGCGCCCTCTCTCCTGAAGTGTCAGTAATCGCGGCCGTTTCTCCCTCCCATCACGTCTCTCCCTCCTTCCCTCGCTCTGTCTGTAAAGCGTCACTGCTTCTCCCGCTCCTGCCCGCCGGCGGCTCCTCCCACTCTCTCGCTGTCTGTCTGACAACCTCTCTCCTATCCTGCCATCTCTCTCACGCTCTCTCCCATCCTGCCATCTCTCTCCCATCCTGCCATCTCTCTCCCATCCTGCCATCTCTCTCCCATCCTGCCATCTCCCTCATCCTCTCTCCCATCCTGCCATCTCTCATGCTCTGTCCCATCCTGCCATCTCTCTCACCCTCTCTCCCATCCTGCCATCTCTCACCCTCTCTCCTATCCTGCCATCTCTCTCACGCTCTCTCCCATCCTGCCATCTCTCTCATCCTCTCTCCCATCCTGCTATCTCTCTCACGCTCTCTCACATCCTGCCATCTCTCTCCGATCCTGCCATCTCCCTCATCCTCTCTCCCATCCTGCCATCTCTCTCACGCTCTCTCACATCCTGCAATCTCCCTCACCCTCTCTCCCATCCTGCCATCTCTCTCACGCTCTCTCCCATCCTGCCATCTCTCTCACCCTCTCTCCCATCCTGCCATCTCTCTCATGCTCGCTCCCATCCTGCCATCTCTCTCAGCCTCTCTCCCATCCTGCCATCTCTCTCACACTCTCTCCCATCCTGCCATCTCTCTCACCCCTCCCATCCTGCCATCTCTCTCACTCACTCACCCATCCTACCATCTCTCTCACCCATCCTGCCATCTCTCTCACGAATGTGAAAGCACCGCATGGGCGCTCACCATGAATGTGAAAGCACCGCATGGGCGCTAGTAATTTGCAATGCAATGGGTCTCGCATTTGCGAGAGTTTAAGCTATTGCATTGCCAATCCACTCTCACTTACTAACTAACTAAATCTCTCACTCTATCACTAACTAACTAAATCTCTCATTAACTATCTCAATCTCTATCTCACTCAATAACTCACTCACTCACTCTCCTACTAACTCAATAACTCTCACTAACTCTATAAATACATAATTAACTAACTCTCTCACTCTCTTAATAACTAACTGACTCACTCTCTCAATAACTAACTAAATAACTAACTACCTCTCTCACTAACTAACTCAATAACTAATTCACTAACTATCTCACATTCTCACTAAATCTCTAACTCTTTCACTAACTAACTAAATAACTAACTAACTCTCTCACTCTCTCTCACTAACTAACAGGATAACTAACTAACTCTCAATACCTCACACACTAACTAACTAACTCTCTCACTAAGTAACTTACTAACTATCACTCACTATCTTAAAAACTCACTAACTCTCTCACTCACTAACTCTATAAAAAAATAACTAACTCTATCACTCTCTCACGCTTCTCAGTTCTCACACTGCACCCATCCTCCATAGGTCCCCTATATCACTACCTTCGCTGTTTCCTTAAGGTAAAAAAAAATAACTGCTCTAGGCACTCTGTCTAGTCCTATCGTGGTTGTTATACCACTTTCAAACTTTATACTTTGATCTCCCCTACAGGCCACTATATATTCTGCTATTTACTGTTGTTCTACAGATTTAATATAGTATGCTTTCTTCTCTAATATCATCAATATTTTTTAAAAAAACTGTTTATTAATAAATACTTTCTATGGTTCTCCTTTAATTTGTGCATTCATAAGGTTCACAAATGGTAAAATAAGCAGCTTTACATTCCTTCAACTCTTACACTAAAGGCTACTCTCCATAACTAACACTAGGATAGCTTTCAATAAACGTTGTCTTTAACCTATTCATCAATAAGGGTTCTTTAAACAACTGCAAAGTGCACACTATAATTAGTGGTCAACATAGACCAGGCCAACCTCTCACATTTATAACAATACAAATTAACATTACAAAAACCATTCCTTCAAAACACTCTCTCAAACATTCACATAGCCAATAGGTCTCGCCTTTAGGACCTTACAAATGTTTCGACATACAACAGTTCATAATATTGCACCAAAGATATTATACTGCATAACTAAATACTTATAAGGTCCCAAAAGCAAAACCTATTGCCATATACAATAAGACCTTATAAGTGTTTAGTTATCCAGCACAATATCCTTAATGCAACAACATCAATTGTTGCATAGCTAAACACTTATAAGGTCCCAAAGGCGAGACCTATTGGCTATGCCAATGCTTGTTGTAACTTCTTTCCCCGAGCACCGGCAAAGCCAATAGAGCTATCATGAATGTGCTAAACAGCTTTTGTGCATGGAGGAATTACAAACAGTATGTATGAACGCCTTCCTTTACAGAAATTAGCACACTAAAGCAAGGCCTATTTGCGTTGCAAATGCTCTTCTTTTGTGTTTTTCTCATCCTATACCCCTCTTGCTGCCTTTGTGCGAGCGTTTGTTTCTGAAACATGCCATCAAAGTGGGAGGAACCTCAGAAAGGCCTCTTATTGGGTCTCTAACAGCATACTGTAAGGGGAAGAGACGTTTAGTCATGATCCACATCGGTCTACAGCGCTGCATGGAGGGCGAAGGAAAGCGGGTCACCCCTACAGTGTCATTCCATCTCTGGCTCTTGAAGCAATGACACTGCATGGTCCTGTTCCTCGAAGGAACTCCAGAAAGTAGGGAAGGGATGAAGTACATTTGGGCACTTGTCACCTGCCCGTAGGTTGGGTTGACCCTGTAGTGGGAAATACATATAACACAAAACCAAAAAAGGATCAAGCTTTTTTGGGCTGGGGCTTGAACTGAAAAATTAACCCGTTAATCACTATGATACGTGGCTCCCCAATATGGCGTGTGTAGAGTTGGCATAGATACCAAAATGACTGGAACACGACTTTATTTCCTTCGGACATGTGGTCATGGGTCTCAAGGGACAAGGTGAGTGGCAGGAGCTTATGCAATAAGTGGTTATGAATGGTTATGTGTCACTCTGAATGTTGACCAAAAGCACTGCTTCCTACTAGGCACGCGAACCATTTCTAAAGCTGGCTACCAATGATTCAATGCTTTCCCTCTCGCGAGGATTTAAGAAAAATGTGTGAAGAGCAAGTGTTATGAGTGTTTTATTTCAGGGCAAGTGAGCACAAGGGCAACAAATGCATAAAGCGATGCATTTGTACAAAGGTTTAAAACTGAAAGCGATTGCTTTGAAAAAATCAGATTCAGATATAATGAACAGTAAACCTTTGAGTGTTTTTGCAAAAGCATGTGTTCATACTGTAGCAGAAATGTATAGCACACAATAATTTGCCCGAGCACCATATAAGAATGTCACCGGGCCCTTGCCTGCCTGCCTGACAGGAGGCTTCCTGTTTCCATGTTTATTTAATGAGCATGGACTGTAAATACGAATCCGTTGCTTTCATATCCCTGCATAGGTGGCTTCCAGTAATGTACCACAAATCAAAGAAGCACAGGACAGATTAAGTTTCAAGATCCTTAATTTTTTTTCCTGTTATTAATAATAAACTGACAAAATGCCTTACATGAGTTTTTCACAGAGGTTTTCCTGAACAGTGCAAAATCATTTATCGACAAGATTAATGCAGACATTAAGGCCATACGCATAAAAAGTGTCCCATTACTTACAGTTCAATCAGAGATTCTAAATCACTGAAGACATCTCTTGGCAGCGCCCTAATGTGGTTATTGGCTAAAGACCTGGAAAAAGAGAGTAATATTTATAATACAGGAATAATTATGTCATTTTCACCCGTTAAAGGTCACTGAATGAACTTTAATCTCTTGACATGGAATGCTAGCTTCACGAACTGGCAGAGAAGGAATGAAAGGGACAAACTGAAGCAGCTACAAATGACAGCCCTAAATGAAAAACACAACAAATGACATTTTGCAGCCTAAGAAACTCCATGCACATAAATAACCCTTGCGCACTCGAAGTGTGCAGAACTAAGTTTAGAAAGACTACTGTTTAAAGAAATAAGCCTTAGTAAATAAAATATTTGATGTGCTAAAACCACAAGATCCTCTACGTGAATTACAAGTTACTCTCGTGCCTAGTAAGTGTACATTTCTACGCATGCAAATGCATATGCACTTCCTCACTTTTTTGTTTCTGCATTACACCTACATGATTGCACCTGCTCTGGCCAGTCTCCTCTCTGCAGTGTACTGTTGTGCTGGAGCTGGAGTCGGGATTAGGCCTCCTGCCACACACTTCTTGTACACACACTGTTTTCAGACAGTATCCTTGCGTCGTTGTGGAGGACATTGTATCTTTTACCCAGTGCCACTGGAAGTCAGGACATGTCCAGAAAATGCACTGCTACAGCAGGATACTATCGCAGTTCCCCAGGGCTGGTTTCCAATTTCTAAAGCACAGCCCCCATGTCTGCCCATAGAAACACAACTATACACCAACATGCCTGCTCTCTCTTCCTGTTTGGAGGTGCTGCTGCAGGAGAGCACAGCGGGATGGAGGGTTTTCAGTTCCAGTGATTGTATGGATTTATGGCTAATTTAAAGAATAGTGCACCTAGCAGCACAGCAGCTCCAAGGAGGGCTGGTGGCATCACCGCATAAGAGCTGGTTTGCTACATGTTGCTTGCCTCTGCTGCTGCGGTCATCCGACTGCTCTATTAATGAAGAAAAACTCAATCTGTCCTGGGTACCAGGTATAATAAACAAGCATTTGCAATGCAATAGGTCTCGCATTATTAAAGTTTGAGCTATTGGTGTTGCATTATTTAGCAATGCCAATAGCTCAAACTTTAATAATGCGAGACCTATTGCATTGCAAATGCTTGTTTTCTTTCTTATGAAAACAATAAAAACTAGAGTGAAGTGGCCTAGAGTGGAGTGGCATATAGTGGCATAGAGTGGAGTGGAGATGAGTAAAGTGTCGTAGAGTGGAGTGGTGTAGAGTGTGAAAGAGTGGAGTGGCGTTTGTGGAGTAGAGTGGAGGGGCATAGAGTGAGGTAGGGTGAAGTGGCGTAGAGTTGAGTGCCGCATAGTGGAGTGGAGCAGAGTGTCGTGTCGTAGAGTGATTGTTGTAGAGTGCAGTGGCATGGAGTGGAGTAGAGTGGCCTAGTGTGAAGTGGCGTGGAGTGTGGTGGAATGGAGTGTTGTGTCATGGAGTAGAGCATTGTAGAGTGTTGTAGAGTGGAGTGGCTTAGAGTGGAGGGCAGAGTGGAATAGAGTGATGTGGAGTAAAGTGTTGTAGGGTGGACATTTGTAGAGAGGAGTGGCGTACTGTGAAATATGCATGGTGTGGTAGCATACTGCCATTATAAACAACACATTTTTGATTAAAATGACAATGACGTTTGCACTTAAAGTTTTACTGACAAAACTATACAGCGCACAAACGATAATGTGTGGAATTGGCGTCACCTAGGTCCTGGTGTATTGATTTGTTTTGATGATATTCAAGTATTTGTTTACACTACACTTCGAATTAGAGACAAATGAGCTTCATTTGTGCTAGGCGCTGCATCTAGGGCCAGGAGCTGCCTAGTCACTAAATCTACCAAATTGATGTACACATCTGGTCAAACATTACACCTTTCTGGGATATGTCCCTCACAGAGGCAGACAGTGTACAATTCCGAGAAAGAAATAAACCTCAAGCCTAAACTTTACACGGGATGGCTTGACGCTACAGACCTAGTGCTGAGATACAGAAGGATGGAACGCTATACTAATTCACAAAATAAATGAATGGAGGAGGGTGGGGGGGGGGAGACACAAAGCAGTCCATCATTTACTTAACTTGTATCTAAGAACTACAAATATGTCCAATCTCGGATACAAGCACATGTATAAGGAGGGTGCTTCCTCCCGGTGTAAAGTACAGCCACCCCCTAAACTGTGTGCACCTCCTTCAAAGCGCACATACACCATGATTTAGGAGCGTACCATAGGGACTCTGGGAGGAGCGAGTGGCAGGTGTGACTCAAATGTGTGCAGCGGATGTGCACGCGGATGGTGGTGCGTCAGCAGTGGGCACGGCCGATGAGAGGGGGCGCCAACATCTCCCAGGTGGGTCAGTGGCACTGCCCAGCTGCTAAAAAACAAAAAAAAACAAAAAAAACGATGATGCGTGTTCAAACCAAACTCGTGGCACGCGATACCTGTCTGGCAGTGAACCACACCAGGTGCGAAAGGATACCAAATTAACATTTATAATGCACACGCCACAGAATAGATGCATCTCGGTGCTTGAATACCACCCCTACCAGGGCCACCTCGAGCCAAGATTCGTGAAACCCTCTGATGCCCTCAAGCTTCGCCTGACATCTTGCTGGCCAGATCATGGCTCCCTCCTACCTGAATTGGCGCAGCGCCTACAGGCAAACGTGTACGAAAAGTGCCAGAGACACATTACATAAACACACACAAACAAATTGGTGTTACTATTTTCAACTGAATGGAACTCAACTCCGCCCTTTGATCTGAGAAGGATAAAAGGCTGAGCCTGTCCCATCGATGTGCAAAATAATTAAGCTTGCATACAACATTTATCATGCACACACATATACACACACACACACATATACACACACATATATATACACACACACATATACACACACACATATACACACACACACTTACACTTACATGTATACATATACATTTATATATATATTGCGATCTCTGGCTTTGGCATGCCGGGTCTGACCCCTGTACCAGTCAGATTCAATTAAGCAGCGTAGCAAGATGTCCCAGCGCAAACACGGGAAACGGCCTTTGGAGCGAGTAAAGTATAATACAGCAATCGCCAGCGTTGATTGGGCCCGGTGCCACTGCACCTGCTGCAACAACGCCAGCTCCTCACCTGGATTCAGTCAGGTATGGTACATATTCACATTTAAATGGGGGTGCCCAGCACCTCGCAGCAATGCTGCCCAGGATCAAGCAGTAACCTGGGGTGAACTCGGTGATTTGATTGGCCGCAAAGCATTAACGCACCATGACCACTCTACACTGTATAATAGAGTTGTCAAAACGCTAAAAAAAGAGACATAGGACAATAACTGCCGAATAAGGTGTGTTTCCACCCCAACGAGGCACCAAATACTGTACCATTTTACTCTCCAGATGTTATTCGCCATCTTGACCACAAATTACATTATTTTCGGGTCCCCGGGAAAAGTCTGCGCGGGGTGGTGGGATCTGACTAGTGAGGTACGTACAGTTAGGAGACCTATTACAATTTAAAGTATCTGGTTTCAAAGAGAGTTTTGCTTCCACTTGATTAACTTACATACCACTCATACACTCGAAGCGGGCGCGGTCTCTCTAGACGGTTTAATTTCTTATTGCGGAACTTCTTTCAGAACAGTTTCTCTTCTCAAATCGTGCTGCGACGTGGTGAAAAAGCAACCGTGGGCGCTATAGAAAAACACCAATTTAATTTAAAATACACTGCACGGGGTCGGTCTTTGCACAATTAGCCCTCCGGGCGAAATCAAATTTTGCTCTCCTATTTTAGGAGCCCTATAGCTTTTAAAGAAAAAATATTTTCCTACCTTCCGTTAGCTCGACAAATACGTTTTTTTAAAATTTAGCATCCAGCAACTTCATATTCTGCATTTAATCGTGAACACGCAAGTACCGCACTGCAAAGAGAAAACACTGAGCGTAATAAATACTCATAATGTGCATGAAGTAACTTTTGAGATGTGACCTGAACCCGGGCCTCAGCCCCAATGGCCCCCGTCTGTGCCTTGTACCCAGGAGAAACAAGCGCGGCCACAAAACTGAAAGAGGACCGCGTGAAGATTCAGTTTAGAAAATATTACAAACAAGAAAGTAGAGGAGCCCGAGCTCAACACTTCACTGTCCGCAAGCATATAGTTACGAGGGTTATCTAAGCTTGCTGCTATCGAGATTATATGAAGATCTGTATGGCAAAGTGCACAGTGCTTGGACTACAAACTGCAGCAAAAAACAAATACGATTTGCGACTTGCTTCTAAGAAAGTCTTGCTACTTAGCCACACTATGAAGGGGGGGGGGGGGATGAGTGAAGGTAGACAAGGGCTTAAGATTAGTTTCCTATTAAAACAAGTCAACCCACTAGCCTAAGGAACAAGTCCTGCGAGCACTTAATGCGGCACCCCGGCTCCCAAACAGCAAGTAAAACGGGGGTCTTCACACAGCAAATATGGATAGCTCCTCACACTGCGCAGCCCCTCACAGCAAACAAACTTAATACTGCACCTGGGCCCGCACAGAGCAAACAGCATGGCACACAGCACAACCACTCAACTCGGCACCAGTATGTTCAAACAGAATGTGACCCTGCCACACCACAGCATCTTACCGCATATGGGCCCCCACACAGGAAACAGCATGTGGCCCTCACATAACAGCCGCTCAAAAAGCACCTGGGGCCTCGCATATAAATGGCACTTGTCAGCCAGGCCCTTCTGCTGCACCGAACGATGGATCACAGCACCCGCCCCTTTCCCGGCACAGTAGAAGGTCCCGTCTCAAAGTGCCAGGCCCCTTCCTTCAACACTAAAAAACACAGCACGCTTTCACTTACCCCTTTGCCGTAGGGATGTGTCAGCCAGCCGAGTTCACCCTGCGCCTTGTTAAAATTCAGGAGCTCAACTGCAAGGTAAACTAGACAAGCGGCAGTGAAAGCGATCGCGAAAGGTTAAAAAAAAAAAAAAAAACTCGCCCGCGAGTGGGGCGCGCGCGCGCGCCACAGCGAGCCATCTGGTTTCCATTATTGCGCCCGTGTCTGGGCACGATAACTGAAACCACATGGCCTATTGGTATCTATTACGCGCACCAAGCGCGTAATAGACACCAATAGGCCATGGGCGGAGTAATGCGCCCGCCTTTGTCCAATTGCGTGCAGTCTTTTATAAAAAGACGCATGCAAAGGCCAATCGCGTAGCACAAAAGGAATCGCACACGCACGGGCGTGTGCGATTCCTAGGTCAGCTTCGATTCCCCGTTTTACCTACTAAATGTCTTGCGCTGCGCGAGCACTGCTGCGCAGTGCACCGCTAGGCGCAAGACCTAAAAAAGGACTGAATCGTTTATGAATGTGGGCTGATTTCTATGTAAACCTTTTGCAACAGATAACAAGCATTAGCAATAGGGCTGGCTTCTGCATGAAAGTACCTTTTGTGTCACTGATAAATATAGGCACTCAATAAGTCATGCACTTTGTCGCTCATTCCTGAATTCACCCTCTGGCAACCACAATAAACACACACAAGCTCAAAAAACATATACAAGTTAAATTATAAGAATACAAGTAGAAAAAAGAAAACATGCTGCCGCCTAAACATGGTGGGCATGTGCTTGCAATAATTAAACTATATATAATAGCAGGTATCTGTTTTGCAGTTGTATTGTACATAGTTTATCATTGTTTTAAAGTTCCAGCGTGGCCACCATGTTTAGAAGCAATGTGTTGGCCATCTTGGAATGGTAAAACAATGATACACTATGGACAACAGCATTCCAAAATGGTCGCCTGGTTTGAAGAAAATGGCCATACAGGATACGGTGCACTGCAAATTAAATGAGTGTCAATCAAATGGCCCATTAGTACTGACTAGGGAGCTGTAGTATCCTCTCAAGAAAAAATTAAATTAAAAGAGGAAATGCAAATAAATGAAAGGGTAACTATAAAAGGAGATATTAAATAGAAAACTAAAGGATTGGCCTACTAGCTCTGACAGTGAGGCGTACACATTTTCAAGTGGATGTGCATGCGATCAGAAAATGTTGTCAGTCAGAGGGCAGGAGAGCCAATGACTGATGTGGACTGAACCATTACTGCGTGCCCCTCCTTAAAATATGTGCTGGGCCCTGGAGAATGGGGTTTCCAGGGCCGAACTCAGCCCTGGGAGTGGGGCCACGTGCCCCCCTCCACTTCTAGAAATGAGGCCGGGCCCCGGGGGATGGGGTCCCTGGGGCCGAAATTGGCTATATAGCGAGAAAGCGAAATATATATATATATGTAGCTTTGCATATATACATATATATATATATATATATATATACATTCGATTCGTCCTCCAGAGAAGCCTCTCACGGACCTAAAAAGACGACAGCAGACCCCAGGTTCTTTGTGCAAATCCAATGCTGTTTATTAAAATGCCAGCAAGTCCGCCATTACGCGTTTCGACCCCCACTCGGGTCTTGATCACATGATATATATATCCATCCAAGAAAAAGCCCCCGAGCTTTAGAGACGCACTCCACACAGATCTGTGTGGTTGCAAAACTTCGTTGCAGCCTTTTCCAGCACAAGGAACTAAACAATTGGGAAGCAGCTTTACAAACCTGGGGCCCACCGGAGGGCAGAACAATAACACCTTTGAAATGGGCAGTTAAATTAGTGTTGGAGAAACGGACCCCACCGAAGGGGAGTAATTGGGACTACCGCTACCAGCATGCTTTTCACTGGAGAGCGCATGCTATATGAAAATGAGCGGCAGTCCGTTCCTGATTTCCCAACTCACCCACCCTATGATTAAGATGCCGGAGGCATCGAAACGCGTCAGGGACATTCATTGATCAGGTGTGAATAGCTGTTTCCTGTGAATAAAGGGTTTGGATGAACTGTTCTTTGTGGAGTGCGTCTCTAAAGCTCGGGGGCTTTTTCTTGGATGGATATATATATATATATATATATGTTTATATATATATTTCAAAAGCAAGAAATTGTCCTCAATTGAAGAGCACTCACTGGCAGGTTGACCTCCTTTATTATGAACTGCAAACAAAATCAGCAACTCTACATCAGAAAGATTTTATCAGGCCTAACGCGTTTCGGACTTCCCAGTCCTTGTTCACCAGCCGAACCAGCAGCGATGATTGCAGACACATGTTACTCCCATAAATATCAGTTCCGCCCTCAGTGGGCCTCCAGGTGAGTTTGAACCAATGCATTTTGGTAAGGGCAGTTTCTGCAACAGTATATTCCCCCAGTGGGTTAATCGTCGCTGGACATAAGTTGAAATAAAGTTCATAACATCTTTGAGTTTGCATTAAGTAGAACAGTGCTTGCCGTTCCATTTGTGACTACTGATAAAAGTCACACAGGACCCGCTCATTCACGCAGCGGTGCTCCTCACGACTGGACTAGCTGTAATATTTCAAAAGCAAGGAATTGTCCTCAATTAAAGGGCACTCACAGGCAGGTTGACCTCCTTTATTCTGAACTGCATACAAAATCAGCAACTCTACATCAGAAAGATTTTATCAGGCCAAACGCGTTTCGGACTTCCCAGTCCTTGTTCACCAGCCGAACCAGCAGCAATGATTGCAGACACATGTTACTCCCATAAATACCAGTGCCGCCCTCAGTGGGCAATAACGGAAGTGGGCCTCCAGGTGAGTTTGAACCAATGCATTTTGGTAAGGGTATAAAGCATTTAGAAGTACCAAACTAGTTAAAAATGAAAACACAAAACAATAAAAATCCCACTCAAATTTATAAAAATAGAAAATACTTTAATGAACAAAATGACACCAAAACAACAAAAATCCATGAATTTAGATCTCTTAAAAAAAATATCACGCCAAACAGTGGAAAGCGCCAACCATGAGCAACTGGTCATGCTAGACCAGGACAAGGGTGAGGTTTAAAGCTGACGTAATGGAGCGCAGGTCAGATACATAGGCCAGGTTTCTCCCGGTCGGATGTTTTACCTTCTGACCTTTAAATGGATGTCAAAAATCCTCAGCAGAGCAGGCCAACAGACTGTGGCTGAAATGGGTTCCATGAGACAGGATAGCCATCAGACAAAGTCCCGGTGAAGCTGTTGACTTTTGGCAGGAAAGTTCAGAGCAGGAGAAATTCAAAATTCGTGCAGGCCAGATACTTTTTTATTTTTTTATTTTATTGAGACTTATGCAAGTCACATATATGGCGTCATGAAATCTTCAAAACATGTAACAACGTAACAACCCTTGATGGTAACGGTACAGTGGCATATACACTTCCAGATATAAAGTGCAGAGCATTACAATACAAAGAAGGATCCGACACTACGAAACTATACATCAGGGTCAGGTGGTGCAACACAGTCCCGTGCACGGAGATATTGTTGTAGCGGTTCCCAAATATCCTTAGGCCTAGAAGTGGTGGGAAGTTCTTCAGCGTATAAGGCCAAGGTCTTACGGCAGTATACCAGATCTTTTAACCACTGTTTGGTAGAGGGACTAGCTCGACTCTCCCACACCATCGCCACCCCCGTTTTGCCAACAATAGCGCTATTTTTACAAGTCTACCCATAGTTCCCTTCAAGAACGGTACTAGACTCAGCAGACACACCTGTGGTGTACAGTCCAATTTGAGACCTGTCATGTCTTGCAAAATATTAATGACAGCTGTCCAGAATGCCGCTGCCCGCCCACACTCCCATGCCAGATGCCAAAAATCAGCACCTGAGGCGCCACATCTTTTACATTTATCGTTGTCCCTGAGGCCATATTTAAACAACTTGTGTGGTGTGTGATAGACCTGGTGTAGGTATTTAAAATGGATTATTCGCAAATTGCTATTGGATGTAAGAGCTCTAGTAATCTGGCAACAGTATTCCCAGTCTTTCTGCGTGAGTTGTGGGTCTAATTTCGCGTTCCATTGCAATAAGCTCTTGTTAGGAGGTGGTGGGGTTTCCTCTCTAGCGGCTCGGTATAGTTTGGTCACCAGTTTGTGTCTCGTGGATGCAGGCCAGATACTTTTGGTGCCTTTGCAAGGAGAAGATTTTTGCCTTTGGACTTAGTCACTTTTTTGGAGCTCGGATTCCTCCAGTAGGGCAAGGCTGCAAGCTGTAGCCATACAGGGCTGCACAAGGCTGGGTATCTTCTCTGTGACATACTGCTGAAACGGATTTGTTGCTGCAGAGAAGCTCCAAGTGGGAGCAACTTCAATCTTGGGGCCCAGCTGTACTGCACCTTCATCAGACTGATTTGGCAGGCTTGTCCCGGTCTTCTGTTGGTTCTCCCCCAAAAAATCCTTGAAAAGGTTTCTGAGGAGTACATTCTGACACTTATCTAATGGCCCCAGGACCTCAGAGACACCGTTTACGGGTCATGACTCTCTCCAGTTGAAGCCAACAGCAGTGTCAAGGAAAGCTTCTGTAGGAGCTGGTCAGGAAAGTGGTTGTCTTACTGCTTTTTAGTTTTTGTAGCTTAACAGGAGGTCAGCCAACTGACCCTTGAAATGCAATTCTCTGTTGTGGGTACAAGTGGGAGCAGGTCCAGCCCTTAAGATTCTCTTCACAAGTCACAACAACAGGTGCAGTCCTTCTTCTGTCTTCCACAAGTCCAAAGGTGTTCTGAAGAGGGTAGTGGAGTGCCACATTTATGCCCTGTACCAGCCTGTAGGTTGGGGAAACTCAAGGCTACTCCCTAACCAGTGGGCAAAAAGTTCCCAAAGGCAACCCTGACCACCTTTGTAGCACTTTCTGTGTATTTTACTGTAAACTATCTCACAGTACCACTCTCTACCTAAAACCAAAATGGGAGAGCCTTGCTTCCCCTGTGCAGAGCTCTCTGGGTGAAAGTGAACACTGACAGAAAAGCACATTTGGCTCAGACAGGAAAATGACAACTTTCTAAAAGTGTCATTCTCAAAATAGTAATATAAAATCTGACTTGACCATTATTTTGGATCTTAAATTACTATTAAAATGATCCTTTGAATAATTTTTCTAGCTGCTCCCAAACTGAAGTTATGCATTATAAGTTGTTATAATGTAAAGCAGTACTTTCCTAAGGGAGAGTCAGGTTTGCCACAGTGAAAAACTACTTTTAAGGTTCTTCACTGCCAGGACATGTGACACACAAAACAAATATGTCCTGACTTTTCAATACCATGCAGCCTGCCCTATGGGCATTTAGGGCCTACCTTAGGGTAGACTTATAAATATAAAAAAGTAAGGTTTTCTTGTACGGTTCATAATACTCCGTAAAACTGTGCATTTGTTGGACAACATAAATGTAAAAAATGTCCGAGACTGAGTCCACGCACACCACCATGATATGTTGGCCTTAGTCCTGGTTAGCTTGCAGTGTACCTCTGTACCCCTAACTTAGCAAGGTAGCAGGTGGTATGTGCAACCTCAGAACATGACAACTCTGACTCCCCAAGGAAATCATGGAAACAGATCTAAAGCCCTTTCATTTCGTAACTCATGCATGACACAAGAAATACCCGAATTGGCATTTCAAATAATTATTGAAGCAATAAGATTCTTGTGTCAAAGATGTGTGCTGCAATTATAAATAGAAGGACACAAAACAGAGTAATCAGCATCACAAGAATGGTCTAGAAAGTGAACAGTTCAACCATTGTGCTGTTACATAGAATGTATGCTTGCATATAAGTACAGCTACAGTTATGCTACTACCTAGCGCTCCCTATCCTAGTGTGCCTAGGGTGGGTGACTCTGCCAGAATCCCTGCAGGTGATCTAACGCCCCAGTTACCTGTGGGTATGTTTCATCTAGGAGCCTGTCTTGGTGTAGAGCTGGGCACCATCCACTCAGGAGGTACACAGGATTCAGCTGGGCAGGAATCCCTCCATGGGGAGACCTCAACAGTGTCAGCAAAATGCTCCTCTAACTACACAAAGGAGTGATGTCATTTATATAATAAACTTCACCCATGTTGCCATGCAGAAGTCCCAGTCAGGCTGTCATTATTGATTCTATCCTGACAAAGCTGTTGCCAAGCAAACAATAACAAACAACAACAGTTTGTGCAGTGAGCTTTAGTTTTTGTACAGAATGTTCAAGGCTCTGATAATATGCCTACTAAGATGTGTAAATGTGAGCAAAGTTATTTCATGGAACATTATCGCATACAAGCACGCCAGCAAATGTGTGTCAAATGTCAATGTTAAAGAAAAGATGTCAAATTTAAACCTGAGCATGTAAAATGCTGTTGTTCTTGCCTGGACCTAATGTGACCACATGACAGTTTAGGCCTGGCAAAATGTTTATTTCGCCAGGTCGAATTGGCAGTTTTAAAACTGTACTCCCGGTCTGCAGGAGGAGGCCTGGAGACATGTTTTATATTGTCACCTTATTGGTGGCACAATATGTGTTGCAGTCAACTAATGGAATTTAACTTATAGGACCTGGGTACACTTTTGTACCATATACTATGGACATACAGGTAGGTTAAATATGCCAATCAGGAGTGTAGCCAATTTCAACATGTTTTAAGGGTCAGAGCACATGCACTGAGCCCTGGTTAGCAGTGTCCCAGTGAGCAGTGTCAGCAACCCAGCAGCATCAGTCTGGATAAAATGGGGGAGACTATACACAAAGAGGCATTTTCTACATATATTATTTACTTATTTTTATTACTAGATCCTAGCAGGCTGCTTGGTCTGCCAGGCCTTCAAAATAGATTTAAACTAGAATTATCACAGTGCAAATCGTCTGCCCCTTAGAGTTTGTCAAAGGGGATAGCCAACACCAAAATCTATCCCTACAAAGGTAATCTGTGAGATTTCATATAACAAAACACTGTTCTGCAGGCTTTAACATAGTGCAAACACAATCCTCCATTAAAGGTCAGTTAAATTTAACATGTGTTACATGGTAAATAAAACAGAACTACTGCCTTTACAGTAATATTTCATAATAAACAGATCAGACTGACAGGTTCTGAAATACCTTTTCCTAGTAAACCAACTAGGACTATAGCTGTTATCTTTGGTTTGTCACTATAGCTTCAGCTCTCCCACAAGGCACCTATCAGTCATAAAATTGCAAAAGTGTACAAAATTACACTTGACAAAACAAAATGCTATCTCTCCTAAGAGGGTCTAGCAAAGATTGTCAGGTGGGGTAACCAACATCAAACTCTTGCCTCTTACCATAATCTGTGTGAGATTCCATGTATCTATCCATAGATGCCATGTAACAAAATATCTATCTGTAGGCTTTAGTTACGAGTAATTACAATCCACTCTTAAATGCCTATTGACTTTAACATTCGCATTTCACAATCAATACATCAAGCCTACTGCCTTTAGCATAACTTTTCATAACAAAAACTCAGGCCTATAAAGTGTATCAATGGCTTGGCACCATAAACAACTCAGATCTACTGTGCTGGACATGAGCTTTCCCACAAGGCAACTGTCAGGTATGATGCAATAAATTAAAAAATATTTACAAAATTGGAATTTGAAATCCCTCCTAAGAGAGAGGATAATCTAAATGCACATCGTCTATCCCCGTGGTTTGTTCCGGTATGTCACCAGCAGCAAAACCCTTGCCTACTATGGTTATCTGTGAGACTGCATGTAACAAAATACCTGCCTACATGCTTTAGCACAGTATAATTACAATCTATTTGTAAAAGCCTATTGCCTTTAACACATGCCTTTCACAATAACTAAATGAAGCCAACTAGCTTTGTTATTACATATAAACCGAGCTGGCATAATGTTTTCCATTGAACACTAAGGACTATAGCTTTTACCACTAGATTGACTCCATAACCAAATGTACACGAACTGGCAACCATCATGCATACAGTTATAAAATTACAAAAATATGTAACAGTTTGCCAACAATATACAACCCCTCTCAATTGTCACAGTAAAAACCCCAGGGATTTGTCTGAGTGGGTGGTCAGCATCAAAACACTTGCCTACTATGGTAAACTGTGAGATTACATATAACAAAATGCCTGTTTATGTCATGTGATATAATGGGATAACAACCCATTGTTAAAGGCCTACTGGCTTTAACAAAGGCTCTTCACAATAAATAAGCTAGGCCTACTGCATTTGTCATAAGTTTGCATAATAAGCAAATCAGACCTATGCCATTGGATATAACTTTTACCAGTGGACCAATCAAGTCTAGAGCTTTTCACCATAACCAACTCAGACCTGCACTTTTTAGGTCTCGCCTGAGCCAGCGCATGCGCTTCTCTGTGGCGAGACATTTAGTGTGTGGGCTTTAAAAAGCCGACCACAGCTTTTTGTGTGGCCTAGAGCGTGCGGTTACGCGCACAATTACGAGCACAGGCGCCATCTGGCTTTCCTCTCTCGTCATGGTGCGCGCACACCACTCGCCAGACGTGCCTCCCTTTTTTTTTTTTTTTTTTATACTTGCAGCGCGAGGCGCACGCGCGCTTGTTCTATAAGTGTATATGGGTACCAAAAGCGCAGCTGCCATTAAACTCGTCTTCATAAGCATTTACAGACTGAGGCGTAAGATCCTTTATGTCCAATTCTACACATAACAACGCCGTTGCCAATTATAAATAATTACTGTATAAAATCCTAGTAAAAGCAGAGTGCATTTCCACGTTAAATTATGGGAATTGCTTGGCTCAAAAAAAAGTTCTAATTAAAAACAAAATTTGATTGGGGAGCGGCGGAAGTGGAATCGGGTTGCTCCTGCTTGGGTTACTATCCACTCCAGAGAGAGACTCAGCACAACTCTTCCAGTCCCGAATCTGCCCGTTTATTAACATAGAAAAGCCCTTTACATACAAAACATATGGGAGGCTTTAACCATTGACTCGCCCATCTTCTGGTATATCCTTGCATGCCCGTTTCTACCATTTATGTGGCCGGTATGTGGCTCTAGCCAGCAAGGCTTTTTCAAGCTACAAGAGCAAACCTTACACCTATGGGAGCTAGGGTAGAGAACAACCTTCAAGCAACGAAGGTTCTCATCGGTATCATTCAAGAAAACACAAATTATATGAGGCTGAATAACTTCATGTAGTGAATCACTTATTGAAAATAATTCACAACAAGCCACCTTAATCAAAAAGCGAAAGATATATATGACTTATTAATCACCCATAAAATACACATTCAAATTAGGAAACACGTCGCAATGTGATATTGAGGCATCGTTCTTCTTGGCATCCTCCACATTAATGGAACAATCCAACCATTTGAGGCCAGACAACCCAATGTTACATATAACATATTTCACCTAAGTGCTGCCGCTCAGGGGCCCGCCCGAGTGAGTAAATTAATTTATCTTTTTTTTTTTGCACTGAGGTGTGCACGTGTGCCCTGAAATACTGGACTCCTTTATTATTTTTCCTTATTTTTATATACGTAAAGGGTGTCAGATGTCCCCCTAACCCACTTGTCCTGATGAGACCCCCAGTAATTCATTTGACGGTTGAAGCGCTCAAGTAACAAACAGGGAACTTTTTGCAGTGACAACATGGATTAATTTGAGATTCTTATATTGTTGATTGTTAGTAAAAAACATCAGACCATAATTTATTGTATGATCTTTGTAACTATGTACAGACATTCAAGTTACAAACAGAAATGAAACGTTTTGGAGTGATAACATGGATTAATTTGAGATTCCTATATTGTTGTTTGTTACTAAAACAAACATCAGCCCATAATTTATTGTATGATTTTTGTAACCGTTTTGGCTCTGGGGACACATTGCACTGTTTCCTAATTTGTATGTGTATTTTATGGGTATTTCATTACAGTCTGTATTATATATATATATATATATACACTCACATACACACACAAACATTTTCTTTCATTTTCTGATTAAGGTGGCTTGTGAGTTATTTTCCATAAGTGATGCACTACACAAGGTTATTCAATCTCATAATATTTTTTCATTAATGATACCTACGAGAACCATTGCTGCTTGAAGATTCTAATCAGCAATAAGCAGGTCTGGTAGTTCAGGACTAGGAAATCTATGGATCGATTCCATAGGAGACCCTTTGCTTATCATGCCTCCCCCTCCGATCACATCTAACGGCTGCACATGAACCTTCCAAGTACCACTTTAACGACGACCAATAAATGCCTATACATACCCAATGCTTCCAATGTAGCTCACAGGTGCAACAACTCACACAACGCTGTACAAATGCCTATAGTGGAGTGCCATTCACCAAACCTGGTTTAGTTTGTCAGAATGGCATCACCAAAACTTTAAGCGCCTTCCCAGTAAGAACCAAGAGTGCTCCTTGGCAACAGGCTGGTGTTAAAAGTGCAAAAGGAACCTGCATTCCCCATAGGCTTCTGTCATACCCAGCCCCCAAATATTCTCCTAGTTTCCTTTTAGCACCAAGTGCGACTGTAGAGTGATAGGTAGGTTCTTTCACAGTTATTTTTTCCTTCTCCTAGGGTGCAGTATCATCTTCATAATGCAGGTTCTTCTGTAACACATCAGTTAGAGCTGTTGCTGCCAGTAACTTTTGGATCTCATGTGATCCTTTAGTTACAAATGTACGGTCCTGCATCCCCACGTTTTTCAGTGTGTTTTCCTGTACAGCTTTGCACAACATGAAACACTCATTCTACACCCTTTTACCCCTAGTCAGAGGCATCTACATCTAGTAATTGTGTGGTTGTATACACCTCGCTTTGTGGAGTCAATAACTAACACACGTAAAACAAGTCCAGTTTTCCTTGACTTTAAATGACACTCATCTAATACTAGAGTTATATGTAGGGAAAATAAGCAGCTTACATTTACGTAAGCCAAACCATTTAAAAGTGGCTTGTAGCTACTAATTAAACAGTCAAGCTAGACCTGACAGTTTATCATTTGTGAAATAGACTATGATACCTAAAAACCCGAAATTACGGTAGAGGTATAATAGGATCTCAATCTGGACAATTTATAGCAGTCATATGTATGGCAAGGTGAATAATGAGTTTAGATAACCAATACTGCTTTATTCGTGAATCCACATGTACAATTACTTTCGGCAAAATAATCAATGAAGAAGAGATTTGTATGTTATCTCCTGGTGCCTGCAGCTTCACGAATCCTTATGAAACAAGCATTGGCATAGCCAATAGGTCTCGCCTTTGGAACCTTATAAGTGTTTAGCCATGCAACAGTTGATGTTGTTGCACCAAGGATATTGTGCTGGATAACTAAACACTTATAAGGTCCCAAAGGCGAGACCTATTGGCTATGCCAATGCTTGTTAGTGTAAGCAAGGCAGTCATCAGGCACACAATCATAAAATTCCAAAGGTATACAGAATTAGAGCTGGCTCTGCAAAATACTATCTCTTCTAATAGGGCCTAACAAGGATTCTCACAGAGCAAATCTATTATATCCATGGTTTGTCACAGAGGCAACCAAAACTAAAACCCTTTCCTACTACAATGATCTTTGAGATTTCATGATACAAAATCGTTCTCTGCACGCTTTCATACAGAGTAATTATAAACCACCCTTCAATGGGTTTATGTTACTATATACTTTTCACAATATATAGATCAGGTCTACCGCCTTTATCATAACATTTCACAATAAACAGGTCAGGCCTATAGCCATGAGCATTAGGTTTCCATCATAACTAACCCAACCCTGAAGTATTGAGTATAATAAGGTTTGCCACAAGTCTAAACGTGCAATACAAGCACTCTTTTGAGTAGGAGCACAAAACGTCGGCCCAATCAAATCCTGTACTCAGAGGAAACAACATGTGTGTAGAGCCCGAGCCCCTTTCTCAGTAGCACTCTGAATACTCTTCTTTTTGTTAATCACATAAGGGCTGCGACAGCTGTGCTGTTAAGTCAGACCTATAAAGGCACCTATTTTAGCAGAGGTTGCTCTCTGTGTAGTCACGATGCCTTTGAGAAAAAGCTAACTAATCAACTCACCAGATATAAAAATGCCAAGAAAGAGCTAATCACACGCAGAGGCGAATATGTTACATGCTCATGTGGAAAGGTCAAATTCATTCAAAGAAAACTGGAGGCAAGAAAATCAAGAAGAAAGAGCAAGCCTCTATATGCATTTCATACACTAGAAACGTCAAATCCTCATGTTAAAGTTTCAAGGGGTTAGTCGCAGAGGACTTTAACTTCTGAATGGCTTGATCATGACTTCCAATTACACAGATATACTCCAGGCAACATGCACCCCCAACAGTGTTTTGTAAATTCCAATCTGCACTTGATCTTTTATTCATTTATCTTCATTTTATCTATAATTTTCATCTATTAGTTCCTTTTAAATGTTAACACAAGTGGTGCCGAATCCTCCTAGGTTATTTGTGTACAAGGTAATGTCTTAAAACTGTACTGTGATCCTGTATGTTCCCCTTGTCGTTCAGTGTGCACCACTGCCATTCGCAATGAACATATCCTTGCAACTGAAGCACTATGGCCAGTTTCTTCTGTTGATGGAATACTGAGCACTCTCACCAGTTCGAGCTCTGCACAATGGTACTATTGTCAGGTAATTCTGCAGAGTAGTCGTGTGTATAGTGATATGGGTGCACACGCTGATTATGCTTTAATAGTGATCATTAAAAAATACATATGTATGCTTCAGACATGGCAAATAAAGTCACCCGCATGCTTGACATCTGTGGTTACTGGAAACAGCCCTGATTATTCACAATAATTGAACTTGGTTACAAACCTCCTTGTACTCAATCAACCAATGAAACTTACAACTTCAAAAACAAGAAAGCAGATCACATAGTGGCCAGGGTCCTAAACCTTTGCATGCTTTTAACCCTTGCCTCTGGGCAGAACAGAACTCTGCAACTCAGGAAGCTCTTGGTCAACTTTGTGAGACCTTCGAATGAGACAAGGCAACATGTGGCACTTAATAACACTCCAAATAAATAACTATATCAATTAATAAATAATAAAGTATAAGTAATTCAATGTCCAAGTAAAAATGTATGCTGGGATGAGCAGTAGTTGTGAGTGAGGGTCAGTGATTGTTAATGCGTGTGTGTGCAAGTGCATTTGTGAGTGAGAGACAGTGAGTGTGACCGTATGGCTATAATTGTGCGTAGGGTGTCCCAGGGAAATTGTGAAAATGCTGAAGTGACCCAATAGCAAGTATTATCTGCCCCCCCCCCACCACTTTCCGGGATCACCAGCCGCCACTGTCACCAACAAAATGCACTGTCATAGACAAGATACATTAGCACTGTACAACTTCACACCATCATTTAAATAAGATTTACAATATTTTACTGAGCATGTCATCAAACACTATTCTCATTAACACTGTACAACATCACAACATAATTCAAGATCTTATACTTGATCTGAATGTATTTTTTTCTATCACAAAAATATTATGTATGCCTGATTGTACAAGGATACTTAACAAAGTGCACCAAAGCCATATCCTCATAAAGGGAGGCGGTGTGGAAACTATTTAGCAGAATACGTTGACCATTAAGCAGTCTGGCTTTTCCACAGCTGACTGAGGCTGAAATGTTCTAGTTTCTGTTCTGTTGTTCCGAATTTTAAATTAGGTTTCCTCCTACTCTTTATCCCTCTTTTCTTGCTAACTACTTCACTCTCAGTTACTTTAGCTTCACCTAATTGGAACATACACACACACACACGCGCGCACACACACACTCACACACACACACGCACATCTCTCCCCCCCGGCACCTTAGTGCCAAACAAATGGGACCGCACTCCCGGCAAGTTTCTCTTGCTATTGCTTTTATTTAATTGAATACACTAGCCCAACGCGTTTCGGTCTTCACACAGACATTGATCACGGGTAACTTCCCAACAATCAGTGCAACCTATATTTCCTTTTCCCTACAACATCATTTCCTGTTTTACAATGCATGATGGTTCTTGCAGTCTTTTCACAGTCCGAGGGAAACATTAGGATTAAAGTGACAAAGTACTTTTAGTGCAAATATGCTACAAAAGTGTCAATGTGCTTAAGTGCAAACATTATTAACAGTTTCAAAGAGTTTGAAAGGGAGAATTCATTATTGAAATATTTCAAGGCATTTATGAAATTCTTGCTCTCAATATGTCCCATACGGTCTTCCTCTATTTCATACTTATGAGAACAATGACCCAATTAAATATTGCGCAAATCACATTATTTCTATTGATTTCATGTCCTCCATCTTGTTTCAAACGTCGCAGGTCAATAGTCCTGATAATTAGGTTGATGTATTTCTTTAGTTTATTTATTTGAGGTTTTTTCTTATCACTCCTCTAGTGGTTTTATGTGTCATTGAGTGTTGCAATTTACCAGGACAACTCATGCCCTCCAGTGGGCCATGTTCGGTTGACATTGCGATATTACTGCGCAGAAATTGCTGAATGATTAATCTTCCTGATTTGATAAATTTTCTTTATATTGATCATGCATTGTCACCTCCAAGGGCCTACAGAGAGCAACATCAAGGAACAGAACACAAATCCTACATGGATCTTAGACAACGGCAAAAGATCCAAAGAATGTTATTAGACTGATAACAACATTCTCAGCAGAAAGCAACAAACTATCTAAACTTTTGAGAAAACATTGGGGAATATTGGAATTGGACTCCTCAGCAGAAGAAATAGTTGGAGATAACCCCAATATTACATACAGAAGGGCTTCAAATTTGAGGAATAAGCTTACACACAGCCATTTCAAGATGACTCATAAAAAAACATGGCTAGAAACTGTAGGATTTTGGTCTTGTAAAAAATGTAAAGCTTGTAAAATTGCAGTGAACAAAAACCAAATCAAGATGGAAAATGGTAAGATGTGGACGATACAACAACATATTAACTGCAAGGGGAAGTTTGTGGTATACATCTTAGAATGTCCGTGTCAAAAGAAATATGTAGGAAGTACTACATGTGAATCAAAGAAAAGAATTCTGGAACATATACGTGCAACAACAAACAAGGATCGCACCAATGCAGTTGCAAAACATATGGAAGAACACCATGAGAGTGACTCTAATTATGAGGGCCTTGAGGCTCCCCCCATGGTCCCCAACGAAGAGGTCAGGCCCCGTGGGAAGGGGTCCCCAGGGCTGAGTTGGCCCAGGGAGCGGGGCCCTGTGGTCCCCAATGAAGAGGCCAGGCCCTGGGAGATGAGGTCCCCAGGGCCGAGTTGGCAGAGGGAGGGGGGCTGCGTGGCCCCCTCCCCCTTTTTTTAAAAAAAGATATAAAGGCCTGGCCCTGGCGAATGGGGCCCCTGTGGCCAAAATTGGCCCAGGAGGGGGGGCCGCGTGGCCCCCCTCTCTTTATAAAATAAAATAATTTTAAAAAGAAAGGCCAGTGTAAAGAAGAAGCATAAACAGGTCTTTGTAGATTATCCTCTTTATTGAAGATCCTCGTAATAACGTCCTATCCACAGGCAAGTCAGAAGTAACTGACTCTCCCAAACCTAGGCAACAGAGCCTTTCGTCATAAACCTTCCAGGGCACCTAAGAATTCTATAATGACAAGTCAGCTGACATGCGGAAGCATGTCAGACAGATACCACACACCTTCCCCGGAAACCTAAAACAAGAACATATGAAAAAGCAGCTCACATAGAAGTACAACAATGTATAAGAACTAAGAACACATGGTTTAACTAAGATACAACAAAATCACGCAGGGCAGCGGGAACTTTACATATGCGGGAGCTTTTGCGTAAGGAAGGCGCAACTTTGGAATGAACATCAAGAGCATCACGTTTAATGTAGTTACCAGAACGGATGGGAGCAATTCTACCCAAATTCCATATGCGCCCATCATTAAGTTTGACCGCATTACGAAACAACTTCACCACCTTAAAAGGCGGGGAGAATTTTGCACCAGCAGGCTTCTGGGGAAAACGTACCTTCACTCTATCTCCCACACCAACCTTCGTGTGAGAGACAGCATGTCTAGTGTCAAAGTTGGCTTTTCTCTTGGCTGACTTAAGTTCCTGATTAACCTTCCATTCAGCGTCCCTGACATCTTCATTCACAGCACCTTTCTCCCTCATCCAAGATTGAAACATTTGAGTGTTGGGAGTACGGCCCCTAAATAACTCGAAAGGGATTTTCCCTGTGGTCGAGTGAGGGGTCAAGCGATAAACCATCACTCTTTCCATTAAACAAGACCTCCAGTCTTTACCCTGATCTTTAGCAAGTTGAATAGACTCTTTTAGCACCCGGTTGAACCTCTCTACCATTCCATTACACTCTGGATGATAGAGAGAACAACGTTTGTGCTTGATCCCTTTTTGTTTTAAAAATTCTTCCATTTCTTTAGACACGAGTTGAACTCCGTTGTCTGTCAACATGGATTCTGGGAGACCCTCTCTACCAAAAATTTCCTCTAAGAACTTAGTAACGTCTCTAGTTTCAATACTCTGTGTAACCTTAATTTCTGGCCACCTTGAGTACATGTCGAGCAACACTAAAACGTAAAACTGACCCGCCTTATTAGTGATTGGCCCCAAAAGATCCAAGGCCACATGCTGCCAACACCTTGTGGGCGTCTCACGAATAACCATAGGCTGTACTCTCGTCTTGTAAGTCTTATCACAAGCAATGCACTCAACGCAGTCTCTTACCACACGCTCCACGAGAATATCAATCCCTGGCCACCAGAAGTGTAAACGAACCCTCTCTTGGGTTTTGGAGATACCTTGATGACCCTGATGAGCTAAATTGATGATTTTCATTCTAACTCGTGTGGGAGGAATGAGTCTAGTACCCCTCCAAAGCAAACCCCCACTTATAGAGAGTTCATCACGAACGTTCCAGAACTTCCGGACACATTCACTCAGGGTCCTGATCCCAGGCCAACCTTCAGCAACCAATTTGCAAATTTCGTTCATGACTACATCATCTTTCATGGCGTCCTTCCATTCCACTTCAGAAACCACGCCTTCCACAATCTCGCACACCTTGTAGTCATCGTCTTCCCAAGGATCTTCTGGATCAGCTAAGGGACCCTCACTTACTTTTGAGACTAAGCGAGAGAGACAGTCTGCGACTTTGTTCTCTGCTCCGGGTATGTAGTTTACAGTAAAATCATAATCTTGCAGAGCAATCACCCATCTACATATTCTGGAGGAGACTGCATCAAGACTTTTCTTGCAAAACACATCCTTTAGAGGTTTGTGATCAGAATGAACAATAAACGAACTACCCCAGAGAAATTTTTTCAATTTCTTCATGGCCCAGAAGATACACAGTGCCTCTTTTTCAATCACAGAGTATTGTACCTCCGGACCAACAAGAGTTCGTGAAAGAAACATGATGGTCACTTCTTTACCATTATTTACTTGTTTCAGGACAGCGCCCAAGCCCTTCGAGCTAGCGTCGGTAATCAGAATCGAATTTGAAGAAGTGTCAAAGCTCTGAAGAGAGGGAGCATGACTTAGAGCCTTTTTGACATCCTCAAATTCCAATTGGCATCGAGAAGACCAAGAAAACTTCACACCCTTTTTTAGGAGAGACCTTAGTGTGAAGGTGCGACCAGCGAACTGAGGAACAAATTTATTATAGTACTCTGCCATCCCTAAAAATGTGAGAAGGTCATCTCTGGATTGTGGGACAGGAAGTTCCTCAATGGTCTTCACCAGGCGATCTCTAGGTTGAACTCCTCCCGCAGTCAGTCTGTGGCCCAGGTAATCGATCTCCGAGAGATTAAACATTTATTCTCGCGCAAGGTTAAACCTCTCGCACTGAACCTCTCAAGGACGATCTTAAGCCTCTCATCATGTTCCTGTTGCGACGAGCCATGAACCAAGACGTCGTCTTGGTAAATCTTAACCCCCTCCACACCAACCAACACATCCTCCATGACCCTTTGAAAAACGGAGGCTGCGGAATTCAAGCCAAACGGAAGGCGAGTGAACTTGAAGGTTCCGAAAGGGGTTATAAAGGCCGTCAAGTTCATGGACTCGTCATCAATCTTGACCTGATGATAGGCCGCCTTGAGATCTAGAGTGGAGAACACTCGAGCATCTTTCAACTGAGCCAGCATCTCTGATATGTTGGGAAGAGGGTACCTGTCCAAGATAACTGCCCGGTTGAGGGCGCGGAGGTCCACACACAATCTCACCTCTCCAGAGGCCTTGCGTGCTAGAACTACCGGAGCCAACCATTCACTGGCCTCCGTCTCGACAATGATTCCTTCTTCCTTTAATTTATCAAGCTCAGAACGCATAGATTCTCTCATAGTCAGTGGTACACTGCGTACTTTACACGTCACTGGGACAACATCAGGTTTGAGTGTGATTCTGTGTGTGTACCCTGAGAGGCATCCTAACTTCTCACTAAAGACCCTTTCAAAATCGGAACGCCAATCGCATCTTCCGTTCATTTCAGTCACATTGTCTGATACCACATTCAAATGATCCGAGTGTGGAGTGATGTCTCTAAGGATGATGCACGGATCTCCACCTGGTACCAACGAGACCCCCAGATCGGCCTGATGGAACCAGCTGATTATGCTGTCACCCCTGCAAGAGACATAAATCTTCCCTGCTGTTAGTCTTCCCTTGTATTTAAGATTGCCCATAAAATATCCAAATAACTTAATGGGTTGACCACCATAAGCTAAGGGCCTAATGTCTGGTTTGTAGATTTTCACCTTTCCCTTTAACTCCTTGCCAAAGAAGATTTTTGGGATAAGTGAAATCTTTGCTCCAGAGTCAAAAAGCATTTTGATTGAACAATCATTTACTTGTACCTCATCTACTGGGCCCTTACACTTGTTCCGACCATTTTGTAACAAAATTTCCCCACAGTGTAATTGATCGTAATCAGAATCACTCTCATCCTCTAGAGAAACCTCTTTGACACGTCTGCCCTTTTTGTGTTTAGGAGCTCTACAAGCACTAGTGACGTGCCCAATTTTTCCGCAGTTATTGCACTTAGATTTGAGAGCAGGACATGACTTGTCGTTAGCAAGGTGACCAAACATGTCGCTGCGAAAGCACTTCACATTGGAGTTTCCCTTGGGTTTGAATGAAGAAGAATGTGTTGATTCACGCTGTTTTGAAGATGTGAATGAAGATGAATGTAAAGGTTCGTGCTGTTTCAAAATAGGTTTCCAAGAGCTTTTTGACACAGTGTGTACTTTTTCATCTAACTTTCCATTTTCTTTCTTGATGACCTCAACACAGGCGAGTGAATGTTCTATTCTCTTCGCTATGGATACCACTTCGTCTAATTTTGGGTCATCTTTTTGCCATAGTTCATCCTTGATTTTTTCAACACTGCAACCTAACATAAACTGGTCCCGAATGCGCTCCTCAAGTGTCCCATCAAACTTGCAGGTGGAGCCCAATTTACGAAGATCAGTAATGTATGCCTCCACGGATTCTTCAGGTTTTTGTCACCGAAGCAATCGCTTTGTCTTAATGGCCAAAAGGATGTACGGTTTATGTAGAAACTGGTGTGCTTGTCACCGAAGAAATGATCCAACAATCAGGTGTGCCTGTCACCGAACAAAGGATATGACAAGCAGGTGTGTTTGTCACCGAAGTAAGTGAAGAGTAATAACGTGGTCAAGCCAGTAATTCACTGATAAAGTATGTTGAACAGTAACAAGGAAAGCGGTGTTCTTATCACCGAAGAAATGGTAGACAAACAAGTGCGTGAGAAGGCTTCGTCAATTGAAAAGCCGAATACTGGGGCTTCGTGAGCTGCGCAAGTGAAGCTGTTGCTAGGAAACAGAAGTAAATGAAGTCCGGGCAGTGTTGGCTTCCGTAGAGAGGTTTCTAGTAGTTACCTAGCAACCACAAAGAGAAGCCACGGACAAGACGCTGACGTCAATGCGTGTGAGCGTTGTTGGACTTCGTGCAGCGTGAAGTCACCATGAGGATTCTTGAACGCTGGCGATTGTGACTGTGACGAGCGCTGAAGTGTGTACCGTGCAGGATCCACGTGCAGGTAACGTTGCGTTGTTTCGTTTTAAAAAATATATATTTTACAAGGCACGAGTGTGGCACAAGAGGATACAGTCTATTTTTTTTTGAAGAAATCTCACGAAATGCGTGAAGTAACGAGACACGCAGTAAGCAGGAATGTGAGATGCCAGTTAGTGCGAGGAGGAGCGCGTGTGTCTTTTCAAAGTATAGGATGTCAGTAGAGGAAGTAGAAAAGTACACGAGAGATCATAGGCTTGTTTGAAGTAAAGCAGAGCGCGCAGGAAGCAGAGTTGTGTTAGGACGTTTTCTCGATCTTGATCTTGATTTTGAGGTCTTCAAATGTTCTTGTGTAGAAAAGAGGTGGAGATATTTCCCAGGGTTCGTCGTTCGTCGTTTTCCACTCGTCGCCAGTGTAAAGAAGAAGCATAAACAGGTCTTTGTAGATTATCCTCTTTATTGAAGATCCTCGTAATAACGTCCTATCCACAGGCAAGTCAGAAGTAACTGACTCTCCCAACACTAGGCAACAGAGCCTTTCGTCATAAACATTCCAGGGCACCTAAGAATTCTATAATGACAAGTCAGCTGACATGCGGAAGCATGTCAGACAGATACCACAGCCAGGCCCCGGGGGATGGTGTCCCCGGGGCCCAAAACAACCCAGGGAAGGGAGGCCATGTGGCCCCCCTTTTTAAAAAAAAAGATATAAAGGCCTGGCCTCAGGGAATGGGGTCCTCCAATCCCCAAGCCACTGCGGGACACGCAGGGTGTTAGCTCGTTTCTTGGCCTCAGGCCTCGTGGCCTTCCATTCAGCATGACCAAAGTCACAAGCAGGCCGGCGGTCTTCCCTTCAGAGCAGCGCGTCGATCTGGGGCCGCCAGCAATATCGTCACAGTGCCTCAAGCCCAGCCCGCCTCTCCCCGCAGCTCAAGAGGCCCAGTGGGCATCGGCAAACGGGTAGTCCCCGGCGCAAGCTGCGTCCCATGGGCTGCACCGGCACAGCAGGCCCACGAAGCAGCAGGGTCCTGGCCGGCGCACTCACCGGCAATCAAGTCCTGGCTCCAGCGGGCGGAACTTTCCCCTGTCTCACGCCGGCCCCACCACAGGGTCAGCAGCTACCCCTGCACCGCGTGATCTCCTGCTTGATCCTGCACCAGTGCAGTGCTGCAAACTTCAGCTCCCGAGGGGCGCAGGTGTCTTAGTGGCAGCTCAACTCGTCCGGGCAGGCCACAGTTCGTCCCCCACGGCGACACAAGGTCGCAGCGAGTTCTACTTTTCCATAGGGCTCACGAGCCCAGCAGTGCCTCTGTGTTGTCGCGTCTGCGGTCCCCCAATGTCTCTCCGGAGATTAGGAGAGTTAATGTAGTGCTTGTGCTGGATTTTGACGGATATAGTGAACCAGTCAGCAGAGCCTCTCTATCGAGCGGCCATCTTGCAGCTCAGTCAGGCTCCGCCCCCTAACGCATCATAGTTATGTTTCAGAACCTCTGAGATTCTGAGATTTACTTTTTGGGCCTGGCTTCACATTGCAGCAGAAGACAAAAGGGGTACGGTGTTCCTGGGTGGCAAGTTGGCCACCTGGTTAGTACTCAGAGTGGTGGGGAGGTGGGGAATACCTCCTTTCGGAACTAGGACCCTCACACACCCAGCAAGCTAGGTGTCTTGCTTCATCATATGGGTCTGCTCCTCGTCGAGCCGGCGCTGCAATGCTCGACGGGCACCCATAAAGGGGCTCTTTATCGGAGATCTTTTGTTCCTTGCCGTATAGGTGCCGTGGGTGTGAGGGGCCTGGTAAGATGTAGATGTGGTGTGTGGGTTAAAACAGGTAAGGGAATCCTCTATAATTATTTTTATTCTGGAGAGGTCACAACCTGAATAAAAAGTAAAAAGAAGAAGGAGGGCGACTATTTTGTTTTAATCTGACAAAAATTACGCTCTACCCCTTAGTGGTCAACATGTTTCTCGCCTATAAAATGTCTCTAATAGATCAGTTGGCGATTCCTCAGGACCTAGTGACTAAATGAAAACTATCTACAGTGTGTGGTGTGGTTCTACATACCACTTCTTCTCTCGGTAGGACGTTGCCCCGGAGAAAAGCAGCCAACCTAGAGTACAAACAAAAAGGATCAAAAAACCAAATGGAAATATTGGTACATGGTCCTATTGATTCAAGTGGGTGTGTTTCACCGTACACAACCTCTTTGAATCTATACAAGTGATAAAAACAACGTGATTTCATGCATATCACATTCTACGTGTGCCTTCATTTGTATTTAGAATATAAAACCTCTGTGTAACCAGTTAGAGTAATTGAACAACATGGTGAGTGAGTATCAGCTCACCTCTTAAGGATTCAAGTGCTGCTTCATCAGACCGCAGCGGAGTATATGGACACTCAACGTAGTGTCGCTGTTTATTAAAAGGAAAAAAACAAACAACAAAATATGTTGGGTGTGGGCTTGTAGGCACAACGTTTAGTTGCTATGGCCATGACTCTAGAGCATTAAAAGTGAAAGTGGGCATGGTTCAGGTTAAAGTAAGCCCATAGTCGTGAAATTGGTATCATTGACAAGGTTATTCAACAGACTCAAAAGTGCCCCAGACCTGCCTGCCAGGAACACCGTACCTCTTTTGTCTTCTAGTTCTACCCAGGGCAAGTACGGTGGACCTTTATCAAGCCCTCATTGTCCCCCTTGTTGTTTACTAAGTACTGCACGGGATCTCCCGTGGGACTCTTCAGGTTACCAGAAGGATAATATCCTTCATTGGCCCATTTTCTGGGACTTATTATTTAGTCCCGCCCCTTCTATTTTGCCTTCCCCCAAATCCTCTGATATACCAGTCATCATGGATGACAATCCCGGACTTAGCTTTGATGATGCAATGGCTGCAGAAATTCTCAGGAATACACCATCTATCCTGGGAGGTGAAGGTTCATCAGCCTCTGGATCACCATCTGAGGACTGGACCTCCCTTGCCAATATGAAAAGAGACTGGGTGAAAATAACGCTCCACGGTGCAATGATGATGGAGTACTTGAGGGCCAATATTGCACCAAACGGCCTAATAGTCAAGAACTTCCCTAGACTTTTCCTGGATGACGCTGTCTTTAAAAAGGAATGGTCCCTGGTAGCATGGAAATGCACCAGGGACTTACTTATCCTCATTATTAATTCAGCAAAGAGGATAGCTGATGCCCTCCTTATTAGAATACAGGTTGCTGAAGGGGCCATAAAGACTACCATACATGGCACTGTATTTAAAACCAAATTGACAGAACTCAACCATGAGATTGCTGAGCACAAGGAATTTCTGATGAAGCAGAAGGTTAGCAAGCTTCAGAAGGATATAAGCAGATTTAACAAAGAAAAAATATACCCCTATCTGAAAGCAGACTATACCAACAGCAAAACTAGCTACTCTTCTGATGAAAATAGTGAATCCGACAGAAGAGACTCGGCTAGCAGTGACTCCAGCAATGGGAGCTGGAAGGGTTCAAATCAGAGGAGAAAGAATTATCCACAAAACCCCCACTACCCTGTACAGAATTTTCAAGGGCCGCAGCCTCCTTTTTGGCCTTTCCCGATGTATCCCCAGGGCCAACCGCAATACTTCCCTGCCAGCAATTCACCTTTTTTAGGCAGAGGCTGGGGCAGAGGAAGAGGGCGCAAAAGAGGAGGACAAAAACAAGTCCAGTGGCAGGACCAGGAACCGAATATGATGGAAACCAGGAGCAAAACACAGGGCAGGAGAGTCTAGTGGTTAATTTGTCACATAGACAACTGACACCTACAGAACAAACAGTACTTGAGAAAGGCCTTGGCTATGTCCCCACCCCCAAAGAGGACAGTTTTCGGGAACAATGCGAAATCCAGAACCTGTTTAGAAAAATACGCCTTAAAGCCCACTTCGATGGTACTGAGGAACCAGCCAAACTGGATTCAGGCCTTCGCAATCCCTCGACCTTCACACCTACCGTTGGCATGGTACCTGTGGAGGTAGTGACCTTTGAGAAAGCTGTCTTAAAAGAACTGAAGAACCAGGATACCAGAGTTCCTTTCCATAATCTCTCTAATCAAGGTTTTTTGATCCTTTTTGTTTGTACTCTAGGTTGGCTGCTTTTCTCCGGGGCAACGTCCTACCGAGAGAAGAAGTGGTATGTAGAACCACACCACACACTGTAGATAGTTTTCATTTAGTCACTAGGTCCTGAGGAATCGCCAACTGATCTATTAGAGACATTTTATAGGCGAGAAACATGTTGACCACTAAGGGGTAGAGCGTAATTTTTGTCAGATTAAAACAAAATAGTCGCCCTCCTTCTTCTTTTTACTTTTTATTCAGGTTGTAACCTCTCCAGAATAAAAATAATTATAGAGGATTCCCTTATCTGTTTTAACCCACACACCACATCTACATCTTACCAGGCCCCTCACACCCACGGCACCTATACGGCAAGGAACAAAAGATCTCCGATAAAGAGCCCCTTTATGGGTGCCCGTCGAGCATTGCAGCGCCGGCTCGACGAGGAGCAGACCCATATGATGAAGCAAGACACCTAGCTTGCTGGGTGTGTGAGGGTCCTAGTTCCGAAAGGAGGTATTCCCCACCTCCCCACCACTCTGAGTACTAACCAGGTGGCCAACTTGCCACCCAGGAACACCGTACCTCTTTTGTCTTCTAGTTCTACCCAGGGCAAGTACGGTGGACCTTTATCAAGCCCTCATTGTCCCCCTTGTTGTTTACTAACTACCTTCACATTGCAGCAGTCACCTGACCTTATGGGATCAAATGAAAAAGAGGTTTAAGAGGCACACCCTGGAGAGGGGCTTTGTTTCCGCACATTGGTTACCTTGAGTACAGTATTTGATTGGGCAAAAGGTGTGTGCTGTCATCCAGAAACAGTGCTTGTCGTACTCCTGTTGGCTCGTGAGGGCAGTTCGGTAACCTAAAAAACTAAATGATGTGGCAGTTTGCAATGAGAAAACTCATCTACCATGCTGGTGTATTGGCTAATAATACTGCTAAAGCATCATGACATGCTCTCTGTGTGCATTAACTACACTGTGGACCATGTTTTTGTTGGTAGGCTGATCCAGTAGGCGAATAGAGCTTCTTAATAAGGATATTCCCTCATTTAAACTGGCAGTGGCAACCACCGTAATGCTCCAAAGGCATCGGTGCATGGTTTTTTTCTTCCACAATTATATTTGTGCTGTGCAGAATAAGCAGTTTGTTCTGCCCTTCCATCCAAGCACTCTGACAGACACGCCAGTTGCAGCAGCCTCGACAGTCTCATGCCGATCCTTCCCCCCGCACCAACACACTGTCTCAGCTTGCTCTCCCCAACTGCAGCAGCCCGCACACGGCCAGCTCCCCTCAAACATGGGAGCCAGATTCACAAAGTTCTTGGGATAGCCTGGACCACAAGTCCCAATTTTGACTATAAAATGGGAAGAAATACAGGTAGGGGAAGAGAGCAACAAGCCTATCCCCTTTTGAAATGTATGCAATTATGTCCATTTTAAGAATAGACAATGCTGTTGTTTCATTTCCAAATCTCTGCTCCAGTCCTTTCTGCAGACACGTGAGCACTCTACTCTTCAATTGACCCCTCTGAACCCTGCCAATTCTACTCACTAGTGCTGGCTTAAGATCTTTGTAAGTGGTGGGGTGTGATACTTCCCCCGAATTCCAGCGAGCAAAATGAGTAAACAGACTTCCTGTAGGTGGGCTCCTCCCTGAGAATTGTTTGAAACATTTTGGGTCAAATTTGCTAAAATGCTATAGAACCTGAAATGGCAATTATGAAAAAGTTCAGTACTTTCATGGTCTGTGAGAGAAGCATGGCCTTTCCTAGGAGTAAATCCCATTATTTCAAATGTCACAAGTCAGAAATTACTTCCACTATGCCAAGGTCGGCATTTTTTCATAGGTGGGCCCCTTATATCAAGGATTAAGTACAATATGCCAGACCTTTGCCATGAATTCATGGATATTCCACCCAATAGTCATGGCCATCTGCACCCCCCTATAAAAAGAGTACAAGACCTCTTATGACAAGAATGACCTCAAATGTCAGATTTAGCATTTTGCTAAGGATGCACCCGATATGCTAAGAATTATGTGCATCATGTCAGGGCCTCCATTTTGTCACAGGTAACACCTTCCATTCATATGACATTAGTGTCCTCATCCATAAGGCAAAAATAACCTCCAGTATGCCAGACCGGCAGCAAACTTATGAGTATAATACAAACGTGCACTCTTAAACATACACATTCTCTCACACACTCATTCTCTCATACACTCAGTTTCACACACACTCATTCTCACTATATCTCTTGCACTCTTTCGTACATTTTTACTCTGTCATACACATACACACACACTGACAGACACACAGGCGCTGCCACTCACACTCCCATTAGTCAAATCTGCTTGTTTTGCATTAGAAAGGCTTGCACTGTCACTGACCCTGCTTTAACTGTCTTGCCTTTTTAATGAAGCTTACTAAAAACATTTTCTCTATACACTATGTGAATGAAAAAGTGCACTTCCTTAAACTAGCAGTACAGGGCTTATATTTGGTTTCACATGTGAATAAAGCAACAACACCATTGGAAACTAATTTATCCACTTTTTAAAAATGAATATCACTGCATCCAGTTGATCTTATGAAATGCTTGACTCCTTTGGCAAACGTTTTTTTTTATCCAGTAACATTTTGCATGTTAGGATTCTCAGATCCAACTTACACTGTTTAAAAAAAGAAAAACTATACGTCCCAGAATGAAGCATTGTGATGAATGGAAACCCTGGACTGTTTGAAGGTGTCTGTCACACAATAAAATTGGCAACTATGTAAAAGTTGAAAAAGTTTCAGTTTGTGATTTTCAGCCTTTATCTTTGGAACCAATCAAAGATTAATCAGTGAAGAGGCAAAAGGGTGAAGATTGCATTTTATGTGCAGATAGTAGAATTCAAGTGATAAGGGAGAGGATGTGGCGCAACGACTAGAACAGCCGACTTTGAAGCTGAGGAACCGGGTTTGAGTCTCGGCGGGAGTCTCAACATCCTGTGATTCTGGGAAAATCACTTAGTCTTTCCGGGCCTAAAAATGCATGTGCCCATCTGTAATGCAACTGGTGCTCATGTAAAGCGCTCTGATACCTTCGGGTTGAGTTTGCCCTATATAAAACTGCAACAAAAAAAAACCAATGATAACTGTCAAACATTCAAACTCCTCAAAAACATTGGAGATTTCTAAAAACGTGACTGCCTACCACAATGACAGCCCTCGGGACTGTAGGGCCACTGTTTCAGCATCACCTACATCCCCACCCCTCTTGGTCACACTGTGTAACAGCAACGAGTGAACATCTGAATTGAGAAGACAGTAAACCTAAATGCTGGCACCTCTGTTCCCATGGATATGCCAGGCTTTGGTGTGCTTTCATGATCACAGCCTCTCAGCTGAAATATTGTTGGGGCTTGAGCCCAGTGGCTTACAGAAGCTGGTGCCCCTGCCCACAGCCTCAGACAGCTCTCCACTGTGGTATCTGTCTTCACAGAGCACGGCCATCAAGCAGGCCAACAGGGCCCAAACACTGATCTACGTCATAGCTGCAGCAGCAACGAAAACACAAGGCCCTTATGTAGGCCAAGTGGTCCCAGGTGAAGGATTAAGAAGTACCTCTGGAGTCAGTGCTTCTTCCCCACCCACAAAGCAACTTATGCCTGAAGTCCTCCTTCAATTTCGTCACCAGCCCACAGCCTCTGTTGTGTTGCTTCATCCTTAACCTGTTGCGCCTGCTTCCCCCTTCTTCAGCCTTTGCCTGCTTCCTCCTTCTGAACCACATAACCGCTCACTTCCAGCCAGTGGCGGCTCCTCTGGAGCGTCGCCCCCTACCATCCACAAAACTTGTAAAATAAAACAATAATAAAACAGGGTTATTATCGTTTTGTTTTGCAGGTTTTCAGAGCCCACAGTTTCGGTCGCGAGGCCATCGCAAGGGCAGTGCAGTGACGTGAGGAGAAGTGGGCACTGCACTCAGTGTGCATGTCTGTTTGGCTGGCTGTCTCAGGACGGCCAAACCGACATGTGCACTGAGCTGTCTCCAACCCAGCTGCGTTGCTCGGTTGGAGACAGCAAAGCACAGGCTCCCAGTCTCCCTGGGAGCGCAAATTCCCAGTGCTCAGGGCAATCCTTACTTTGCTTTCAAACATGAGAGCAGCGTCAGGATCGGCCGCAGGGTACACTGGTAGCCTGTGCTGCAGTGAGGACATTGAGCAGAGATGTGTCGGATGGCAGTTAAGTTCTTATTCTCCTATTTATTTTAAATGTTCTATCCGTTGTCGCCCCCCCTCCCCCTCGTCCATCGTTAACCCCCACGCCCGGCCCCCACTCTGCCCGCAGACCAGCCACTACTGCTTCCAGCACATCCCCACAACCTCAGACCGATCCTCAACCCCACACCATCCCCCAAAGCCTCAGCCCTGATCTCCCTCCTCAGGTCATCCCAGATCCTCACTATCAATCAAACACAACCCCACTGCCTGAAAGTAATTTTATCAATAAGATTAGTGTCAAGGATCAAAAGAGGGAAAAATAAATTACCCCATCCCCATATGGCATAACACAGTCTGCAGAAGAGAGGAAAAAAATGTTATAACTAAACCATGTAACAATTGTTTTGGGACATATACCCAGAAATTATTATACAAATTAATAATTTACCAGAATATCAAAATTACATTACGGAAAGAGCAGGTATTCTGTAGGCGCCTTTGTAGAAATGCGTATATTCATAAGAGTTTAATAGTTTTTAGGTCTCTCCTTCGACAGCACATGTACTCTTGCTTGCAGGAAGTTTTGTATATAACAAGGGGCTTTACCAATGCTTGTTATGTGTGCCGCATAAGAGGTGTGCTCATGTAAGCATAGGAGCATTGTCCAAGGCTAGCACATTGAAATGTTTGATTGGACATACCAAGAATTGCACAGCAACTGGGAATTTTGCTTTGGGAAATTCCTGTCTTTCTTGCTGCTGCACTGGGCTAGACTATCTAAGGCAAGGATCACTGGCAGCACTGCTCCTCCTGGGTATTCTTTAACTATGCATGGGATGTAGAGGCACTGTCCTCAACTGGTTCTCCTTTTACCTATCGAACTGCTCAAAAATTGTGAAAATGAGCAACTCTTTCTCAAGACCAGTCAGCGTTCACCAAGGGGCCCCTCAAGGTTCAATCCTCTCCCTAACCCTCTTCAACCTTTATCTAGAACCTCTATGTGTGGTTCTCAGAAATTATGGGATTCTCTTCCATCTCTATGCCAATGATACCCAAATATACTTGAAAATCTCATCCCCAGAGGATGTTGTCCTGCTTTCTAATACACTCTCAAAGATTCAATACTGGATGTCCAACCACCATTTAAAACTCAACCCAACTAAAACAACATTTCTTTTGAACTCTCCTCTGAAAGCAAAAACTCCAGTACAAGAATGGATGGCCAAGCTTCCCACCTTCGATGGGTGCCCCACCATTGCCACGAGTGCCAGATCGCTCGGCATCACCCTTGATAATCGTCTCAATCTTCACAACCACATAGCAGCCATGGCCAACAGCACACGCCACCAACTTAGGCAGCTTTGGGGCATCAGACAATTGATTCCGGGCCAGGGCCTCAAAACAGTCTTGTTCTCTCTAGACTAGACTATGGAATTGCCCTTCTCTCATACATTCTCAAAGTTCACCTGTGCCAATTGAGAGCAACACTACATGCTGCAGCACGCTTCGTCTTAGGTATCAAGAAATTTCACTACATTGCCCCTGCCCTGCTAACCCTCCAAGGACTCCCCACTGAAGCGCGGGCCCAATTCATAATCGCTTGCATTACCCACAGAGCGCTGCACTCTTCTTCACCTCCCTATCTAAATGAGAAACTGAAAATCTCCGGAGCAAATAGAGGTTCAAGAAATGCCCAATCCCTGCTCCTGGAACCGTAAAACTTGGGTCGAGAACGATACATGAACCAGTCTAACTCTGGTAGCGCCATGATTTTGAAACAAACCCCCCCTTTGGCTTGACCTGCCTGCACCCCACTCACAGCAGCAGTGATGTAACTGTGGCAACCAGACCCAACTGGCCTCACTTGAAAGGGCCATTACCCAACTCTGAAGAATGATTGGGGGGTGGGGACAGTTGTTCCATACCATACACCCTTCCTGAAGATACGCCCCTGCTTCACAGCTTGATAATGTGTACTACTCAATGTGAACTCTTCCTTTCAAGAATATCCGCCATTTTCAATGTGCAAGGGAAATAGTTCCACCGTTTAGTCCTTTGTAAACAGCGTTTTCATCTAGTTCTGCTGTTCTTCCTGTTCTTCTTTTATGTGGATATTTGCTGTACATTCATGCATTTTTCTTTCTTCCTTTAGTTCGTGGCATGTTAACAGATTTTTGCTTCGATATCATTATGTTGATGTTGCGTTTGGCTCGTTGCTGTTTAGAGTGCCCAAGATAATTTCTTGATAAGTGTTTGTAATTGCAGAAGCAAAGTAGCTTGTTTTATAACACGTCACTGCTGTTTTGACACCGTGCAGTTTACCAGGCAATTTGCAGTGGTATTGTGTTACTCAGCACTGCGTCAAAACACAACACTGCCCCTCCTTGGGATGCTAAAGTATTGCTTCTGTGGGTCTTGAGAAAAAACGCACAACATATTCTAATTGTATTATCCTGCACCTAAATCTCGTGTTTACTGCAGCCATAAAGAACTTTATGTGTTTACTGACTTAAAAGATAAACACCTGCTTCATTAGTCAATCATAGTAACACATAAAATAACTTCACCTTCAATTCAGCTCCTTCTGTTCCTATCTGATCTTAATTGTTTATGCAGAGTAATTTTGCTCTCCAATCGGCTTGCGAATAGTTTTATCAACTCCTTGTGTACAACTCCATTGCTACAGATCACCACCATAGAAGGGCAGTTGTTTGCACTTAAAATGGCATACTTAGCTTTTTCTTCAGTAGGTGCGTTGTTGCCAGACCTCTCCCACTGAAGGATAGTTGTAATTATGTTTTGTCATGGAACATATTTCCATGTGAATAATATTGTGGTTGAATACTTCCATGACATTCCTTTTGTGATTTGTATCACTCTTTTTACATACAAATATCAAATTGATTTAATAAACTACAATAGAACGTAAGCACTTTTTAATGAGAGCTACATGCATGCCATTAAAGATACGTTATATCTGATTGTATAGGATGTGCTGTGTCTCTCTCTGTGGCCGTTGTCTGAAGCTGTGCTGATGTGTAGGAAATGCCCTGTAAAACTGTCTCAAATCCAGGGAGTACCCGGACTAAAGCAATGCTCACCAAACCATGGTAGCAGGTCCAAGCCAGAGGCAATTGTTTAATACTCTGGATTTATTCATTTATACTGCATATTTATTTTGTTGCTTGTTACTACTGTTTGTGCCGGTAGCAACCTGTGTGCTCTGCCTCAGTGGCCACAATGTGTCCCAGATTCTCTGGAGTATCTGCTAAGTTGACAGATGGAGGCTTCTAATTATTGGGAGCAGCTGACCTGTACCTGAATTCCTTATGTCTAATGAACTCACTTTTAAAGTCCCTATTTGTGCTCAGTTGAACTTTATTGGGGATCCTTCAGTTGTTATCTGATATTTCTTTTGGTGGTCTGCTGTTGGTGTGCTAAAGTCCTGAGAGATAGATCTTAAGATCACTTCATAACCTCTGCCAGACCAATGTGTACTCTTTGGGTTATCTTCCAACTTTAGCTGTCGGACAGATTTTTTTCACAACGTAATTTTATTGTTGACAGCCGGAACAAGTCTGGTGCCTCGAGGGACACCAGTGATAAGTAAACATTTTCACAGGCAGTGATATCAACATTTCCAATGATACTGTAGCATCTTTTATAGATTAAACATCTTGCTAAATAACTTTTTATAAAACCCAACAATGGTGCCACACTATATCCGCAGGAGAAGCAAATAAATCTTATATACGTGGGTCCAAGCCATTCATAACAATAGCAAATATCTGTAGTGTTTGAGTCCCAGCTCAGTACAGTCATTTCAACTGTTCTTCAATAGTATAAACGGGGGGAGCAGGTTCCAAATACAACCCTCTGTAATCTGCCCACCTTTTCCAAATTTTAAAATGTTTCTGGGGGCACCCTCTCGCCTCAAAGACAGGGATTTCCAGGCCCATGGTGAAATCTAAGCCCTTCTTCCACACCGCCACTGACGGCGGGGATTCATCCTTCCACGCCCTGGCAATATCTCTCTTTGCCAAGGTGAGGCCAAGGAATAACAGGTGATGTTTGTATCGATTGCCGCCCAGGCCCTCAGTGATATGCAACATAACCAGTTGTGGAGAAAGCGGGATATCCCACCCCAGAACCTCTGACAAACATGTGGTCACCCCTCTCCAAAACCTTAACAGTGTTGTACACTGCCACACCGTATGTATAAAGGTACCCTCCACTGTCCCACATCGCAAGCAGTGTGGGGATGTGATCAGGCCGGCTCGCCACAGTCTGTGTCTAGTGTAGTAGGCCCAATGTAAATATTGGAATTGGATGAGTCGCAGTCGGGCCGCAATCGCCGCACTGCGCGGGGACTCCAATGCCTCCACCCAATTATCCTCATCCAGGGGACCCAGGTCCTGCTGCCATGTGTCCCTAGTTTTGTGTAGTGTTGTAGGTGTATTGTTAAGGAGTGTGCAGTAAATTTTGGTTATTTTATGATCTCCCAGCTCACTCATAAAGACCTTCGCCTCTACGGGGTTAAAATCGGGTATGTCTGGTTGTTGTTCTAAATACGGGGAGAAGGCATGTCTAAATTGGAGATACCTATAGAATTGTGAGCAGGGCATAGAGTATTCCATCTGGAGTTCTTGGAAGGACTTTAGGTTCCGACCATGCATAACTCACCCACCATGTCTATTCCAATGGCCTCCCAACCCTGAAAGCCAGACAACTGTGCCAACTGTGGTAGCTGTCCGTTTCGCCACAGAGGAGTTTCTCTCGTAAGTTTCCCCCACCAGCCCATTGTACGAAGTGCACGTTTCCAGATCGTAAAGACCGTTTTGGTTGCGGGCGGCAGCTCCCGAAGTGTTGATACAGAATAAAGGACCGTGTGTAGGGTATTGTCGCCCAACAGCCAACGCTCGATCGCATATGCTGGGTCTCCCCGATCACCATACCACCAGTCATTAAGGACGAGAAGGTGCGCAGCAGCGTGGTATGCCTGAACATCCGGGGTGGCAACGCTACCAGAGTATGTGGAATGAAAGCAAGTCTTCAGTGCTACTCGCGCCGCGCCGCCCCCCCAGAGGAACCGAGCCAGAATAGCATTTAGTTGAGGAAACCATGTCGGTCGTATTACGTATGGATGGTTCTGGAGCTGATATAGGAGACAGGGCAAGGAGGCCATTTTAAAAATGGCAGATATACCAAACAGGGACAACGGCAGATGGGACCACATTCGGGTCTGATCACCCATCTGTGTCCACAGCGGGGCCAGATTTCTATCCCATGCAATAGCCTGAGACGCCGAGAGAAATACCCCTAAATATTTGAAGCCATCTGGAACCACCTCCCGCGACCATCCACCCAGCTGATCTCCAACCCGCAGCGGCCACAGACAGGATTTGCCCGAATCATGTAAAGGCCAGACGTTTCACCAAAAATTTGCATGATTCTGAGAAGGCGTGGGCCAGTCCTGTCTGGACACGTGAGGAAGAACAATACCTCGTCCGCATACAGTGCTGTGTGGTCCGAGACCCCCGACAACCACTCAAAGCCATAGACCTGTGCATCTATTCTCACCCAGGCCGCCAAAGGCTCCATGGCCAACGCGAAGAGATATGGGGAGAGGGGACATCCCTGACGCGTTCCCCGTCCAAAAGTAAAGCGTCTCGAAACGGAGTCAGCCACCCGGACCGAGGCCGTTATGTCTGTATATAACAGACGTATAAGGTTCAAAAAGCGGGGGCCGATATTTAGGCGGCCAAGCAAGGAAAAAAGGTAGGTCCAGCTGAGGGAGTCGAAAGCCTTGTCGATGTCTGCAAGGAGGAGCGGGGCCGGTCCTTCAAGTCGGTCGACGGCAGCTATAGCAGCTATAGCATTATGTGCACGCCGGATATTATGCTGTGTAGCCCGGCCAGGCATGAAGCCTGCCTGGTCCTGGTGGACCAAGTCTGTAATATGGGGAACCAAGCGGTTGGCGATTACCTTGGCCAGTAACTTAGCCTCCACGTTGAGAAGAGATATCGGGCGATATGACGAGTGGTGTTCCGGGGGCGACCTGGCTTTAGGAAAACGACTATCTCCGTGTGTCTACAATCCGGCGGAAGACTGCCGTCCTCCGCGGCCGCCTTGAGAGCCGCCAGGTATCGATCCATCAATTGAGAGTGGTATTTCTGAAGAAACTCGCATGGGAAGCCTTCCCCGCCCGCATATCTAGCAACGCGGTTTGCAGATCCACCACCGACAATGGGGCATCCAGTGCCGCTCGCACATCATCGGATAGAGTCCGCGGGGGGAGATCATCAATGAACTTCTGGACGAGTTCTGCAGTTAAGGTCTCATGGGGGCCTATCATTCCGCAAAATACGTGGCGAAACAGTCAGCCATATGCGACGGGTCTGTAGGAATTGTCCCGTCTGGGCCACGTACGCTCGGGAGGGTCTGTGGGCGTAGCATCTGTTGACACAGGTGATGTAACAGGGCACTGGATTTATCTCCCCATTGGTAGATCCGGCTGCGGGTAGCGAGCCAGTAAAATTGAGCTTCATCCAGGAGCTCACTTGCATATAGTTGCTGTGTACTCAACAGCTGCCTGCGCGCAGCGCACCCATTCTCCTCCCTGCTTGCACGCTCTAAATTGAGCAGCTGAGCTTCAACCTGCAGTAACTTCTCGCGGCGCAGAAAGCAATGTCCGCCCCCCCTAAGTGTGGGATTCATTGCCTCCCATACGGTTATATGGGAGTCTACCGTGCCCGTGTTATGTGAAAAATAGTCCGTGAGGGACGTATGAATGTGCGACCTGTACTGCTCGTCCTGCAGCAGCCATGGCGAAAGTCGCCACTAGAAATGGGAGCGTCTAGGATCTAAGGACAATTGCAAAGAAACTGGCGAATGGTCCGATAAGCCCCAGGGTAGGATCTCCGCAGACATTAACCTGTGGGCATGGACTGTGGAAAGGAAGATGTGCCATTCTTCAAGAACCAGCTTTTGTGAGAGCAAGATGGCGCCAGCGTAACTCTCGGTCATCGCCGCCCACGCCACAAGTAAACTCTGCCATCGGCTATGCTACCTGGCTCAGACTCGCTTGCTTACAAGCCCCGGATCTCGCCGCGAAAAAGCCGCTGGATACTTTGTAGCCGGAGAATCAGTATCACCGCAGACACACTGCAACTTGAAACGGCAGCGGGGTTAATCGGGGATCTTTATCTGCTGGCTCGCAAGCCCCTGATCTCGCCGCGAAAAGGCCACTGGATACTTCGTAGCTGGAGAACAGACATCACCGCCGACACGCTGCAACTTGATACGGCAGCGGGGTTGATCTGGGATCTTTCTCTACTAGGGGCTGCAACACTTCTCACCTGTTTTGCGGCTCCCACTGAGGCTTTTCGTACCTTGAGGAGAGTCCTTTGCCGTCTATCACAGACTATGGCGTCCCGCGGAGGTAGAGGCACGAAAACAAAGGCAGCTGTTAGCAACGCTGGCTCTTTGAGCACGTGGGGGCCGACACACGATCTGGACACCGCGCCAAAAGGTAAAAAAGATCATTTAAATGTAAAGAGAGCAACGGGGAAAGCAGGGGGGAGGCGCCCTTAAGGAGAGTGGTGGTTCCCAGCCCTCAATAGCAAAATTGTTCCCCGGGATGAGTTCCATGGCCCCAACGGCCCCAACGGGGGAAAAAACTACAAATGTCCGGGAAAGAGGGGAGTCAACAGCAAACTCACGGCACGACCTGGGGGTATACCTCCAGGGAGTTCCTTGGAAGACTCGAAGGGAACTCCTGAGCATTTCAACCCCACTGCCCCCTCCCCGGTTATAAGGACTGAAGACCCCCAAACAGTGGGACCAATTACCTGTCACGATTCAACCCATCCTGGGCTGGATCAGCAAACTAGCGGCAGTTTAAGGACTCAACAAGGTATTGGCCCAGCCTCACTCCCCCAGGGCGCCCTGTCTCCTGACCCGGCTGGTGATCACTTCTTTTCAGTGTCGGATGGCACAGATTCAGAGGCTGAAGACAATCCTTCTACCTCTAGCGATGGAAATCATTCCGATTCCAACTGCAGCGATTCCGGCAAAGAAACTGGCACGGTACAACGCAGGAAGAGCACTTACAGCAAACGAGACGGGCAGCGCCCCGGGAAGCATCGCCAACTAAAGTGGGGCTATTCTGACTCCCAAATTGCTTTCCATTTTGGCGAGGAATCTGACAAGCCCCTAGTCCCAGACAACCTGCATGCTATCTCAAACCCCCCTGAAGAACCCTCGCTGGCATCTATTCTGCTTTCGATTAAACAATTTCAGCAGGAAGTACGATTAGATAGCAGACAAGCTAAGGGTGCTGCTAAAAAACTTCAGGGAATACTTAGAAGATTGAATAAAACCTGCTCGGATATTGGGGAAAGGGTCACCATGATTGAAGGTCGTACGGAAAACCTGGAATCTGAAGTTGCGACGCTGAACAATCTATGCTCTTCCCAAAGTGCGTGCATGACGGATGTCATGTGGAAATTGGAAGAGCAGGAGAACAGGCAGCGCCGGAATAATCTCCGCTTACTTGGGATTCCCGAGGGGGCAGAGGGGGAAAATCCCCGGCGCTTCATAGTGAAACTTTTGAAAAGGGCCTTCCCAGATCATCCAGACTGGAACTGGGATCACGAGATCCAACGGCCTCACCGTTTCCCCCTCACGTTGAAAAAATCACAACCCAGCAGCGGGGATAAGCCCAGGGCCTTCCTTGTGTTTTTTGGAAATTTTTTGCTTCGGCAATTGGTTTACGACCAGGCTCGACCGAATTCCCAGAAGAGCTTTGAGTGGGTGACATTCTTCGCAAAACCAGACTTTTGCCATACTACGGTGGAGCGGAGATGGCGCCTCCTTCAACTAATTACTCCCTTCCAACAGCTGGGTGCTCAAGTTTTTCTGATGAACCCTGCCAAACTTAAAGTCATCCTGAACGGCACCCCGCGAATGTTCTTCTCTGAAGTTAAAGCCCAAGAGTACCTTAATGAAATAAAGTCCAGGAAAGGACAGAGCTAGGCTCCAATAGGCTACTATTAACATCATAAGCTCCATTGACATTGCCTAAATTCTTTCTTTCTTTTTGTCAAGTTTAGATCTGGGCAAAATGCTAGGGATGGCAGGACCTTCAGGTGTTCGCTCTATTATGGCTTGAGGATCCATAATCATAATCATTTTTTACTTGAAAGGATTTGCCTCTCTTTATCTCGCATTATTAGCATAGTCTAGCTTAACCCAGGCTTTAAATTTCTGTGGCGGGGTTGGGTGGCAGGGTGTTATTGTTGGCGACCATCATTCAGGTCATACCTGATTGCTCATTTTTAGGGGGTGGGAGAGTGGGTGGGGGAGGGTATGGGTATGTTTTCGGGAAGGGCATTTAGTTCTAGGATGGGATGGGTTCTTTTTTGGGTTGGATTTTGGTTATCATTTCGTTCTTTGAAACCACTCATTGCAGAGGCAGACAGGGCTAGTAGGATTTCTGACAGCGCAAACTTGATCCCGTTGGGCAGCATGTATTATTTGTTTTTTGTATGCTTTTTGATGCAACCTTTATGCATGTTTTAAATATTATATTGTATCACTATGACCAACGCTACACATTTTAGAATTGTCTCACTAAATATCTGCGGCTTGAATGATGCTCGCAAACGACAAAAAGTCTCCCAAGGTCTTCGACTCACGGGAGCGGACGTAATTTGCCTCCAAGAAACTCACATTGAAGGTTCGCAACTACACCTCCTGAACTCATTAGGATTCAGCCTAGTGGGGGGGACTTCGCAGGGGGCACGGATAAAAGGGGTGGGCATTTTAGCTAAATGCAATCGTTTATTACGACCCTCTCGCATTAAATCTGATTCCAAGGGAGGTGGGTTCTAGCAGAATGCCTGCTAACCATGGAATCCTTTTTCACCCTCTGTTCAATCTATGAGAGTACCGCTGATGATCCTGGGGTAATCAATTATATTTCTGAAGAGCTAGCCCATTGGCCTCTCCCAGTTATTATTTGTGGAGATCTTAATATCAATTTAGCTAGCAATTGGGGAACGAACAGAAATTGTAAATACACCGGTAGGAAACCCAAAGTCTTCCAAGCCTTAAAGAACTTAATACACACACATGGGTTGATGGATGTTTGGTCCAACCTCAAACCGAACCTGCTGAGTTATACTTATTATTCAACCCCACATCATTCTTTTGCCAGACTGGATTATTTTCTGATATCAGCTTCTGTGCTTCATGAAAGTAAGATAGATATTTTACCATGAATTCTGTCAGATCACAATCCATTGATCTTAAGTCTAAGGGGCACAGCGTTCCGCACGCCAGTTTCGACTTAGAGCTTTGAGAGAGCATTACTGCTCGATGTGAAATATCTAAACCACATGAAAGGTTGGATTCAGGACTTTCTTGAAGTCAATACTGGATCAGCTCCAATTATGGTTGTTTGGGATGCCCTGAAGGCAGGTATTCGAGGGGAGACTTTGCAGTTCTCCTTAAGGAAGAATAAACTTGAGAGGGAGCAGATTTTAGAGCTCCAGAAAAAGCTGGGCCCAGTGGAAGAAAAGCTTATTGGCGCGGTTCAGATGGGGGCAGACATCGAACCCGCTCAGCTAGAATTAGCCATTCATAGAGCAGAAATTGACTCAATCTTGGCAGAGAAAGCAGCAGCGAAATGGGTTACTGCAAGGGAAAAGATATATGAATACAGTGAGCAAGTCGGCCACCAGCTAGCGGTAAGAACAAGGCAGCATCTCACTTCAAATGGGATACATTCCATACAGGTTCCAACAGGGGATGTCACTAGCGATCCCAGTGAGATCAGGGCGGCCTTTCGCGATTTCTATTTTCGGTTATATACCGAAGAAGGCAATGACTCTCAAGTTAACAGACAGGAGGAGATAGATAAATATCTGGACTCTGTGTCATTGTCACATCTTGACACAGAGGATTATAGGCAACTAGAAGACCCCCCTTCCTGGGATGAAATAGCCAATGCCCTGGCAAATTTACCAGACGGTAAGGCGGCGGGTACTGACAGCATCCCAGTGGATTTTTATAAAGTTTTCTCCACTCAGATTAGTGGAATTTTTACGGCTTTGGTGGGTCAGATCTTTAATGGGGCCACTCCTCCAGCTTCTTGGGCGACAGCCAAGATAATTATCTTCCTTAAAAAAGATAAATCCCCCTTAGACATGGGCTCGTACCGCCCAGTTACACTCATTAATGGAGATTCGAAAATCTATGCCAAAATCTTCGCCTCCCGATTATCTACCAAAATCGAGCATTTGGTCTCCATATGGCAACACGGTTTCATTCCGGATAGGGGTACTACCGATCATATTCAGAGAACCATCACCCTGTTCAACTCGGCACAGATTTCAGGAGACCCGATGGCGCTAATACTTCTTGACGCTGAAAAAGCATTCGATCGGGTCTCCTGGCCGTTTCTGTGGTGCGTCATGAAAAGGATGAACTTTGGACCTAAAGCCATTCAAGCCATTAAAGGTTTATACCTCAACCCCACTGCTAGGGTACTAATAAATGGGCAACTAACTGAGCAGTTTGAGATCACGCGTGGAACCCGACAGGGTTGTGCCTGCTCTCCGCTGCTCTTTGCTATATACATAGACCCCTTCATTAGAAAGCTCCTTAGCAATTTAGAAATCCCGGCTATAAGCAGACATGGACTGCATACCAAAATTATGGCCTATGCAGACGATTTAGCTTTCGTCACCCCTGACCCCGAGAAGGCTATAAAAGCCACAGAATATGAGGCACAAGATTTTGGAAAGATATCGGGGTATGCGCTAAACAAGGGAAAAACCCAGATTGTCATGAATAGGCAGATCAATTGGGCTGATCACAGAGTGGTAAAAAAGGCCAAATACTTAGGGGTAAATATCCGATTTAATTGTGAGCGAGAACTTGGAGCCCCTTGCTGCAGATACTAAAAAGGCATTGAATAGGCTTAACAATTTACATTTGACTATCGTGGGCCGCTGCAACGTTATTAAAATGATGTTCTTTCCTAAAATGTTGTACTATTTTAGAGCTATTCCTCTAGAGTTCACTAATCAAGCTTTACAAAAATTTATAGTTTGTTCTTCCAATTTATTTGGGCTTATTCTCAACCTAGAAGATCATTCAAATTTCTATCTCTTCCCCTTGAGAGAGGTGGTTGGGCGCTCCCAAACCTGCGACTATATTATTGGGCTATGGCTACGGCTTTACAAGGATGCGCCATATTGCTCCAGGAGCATTTTTCTACCTCCATCACGGTGCTCCCGTCACCATTTGAATTATTGTTAGGTCCCGAGGCTAAAGGCTGTCTGTGGCGCCAACTAGAGTTTGGGTACTTTAAGAGGGTAAGATTCAAGACTCTTACCGGAGCTTACAAGGTATTTACGGCCATGCACAAACTTCTTGGGCTGGGTAGACTAAATCATTATACCCCCACCAATAACAACTCCAACTTGCCCGAAATTTTCGAGAGTTCATATTTCCAAAAATGGTTTAGTTCAGGGATAAAAACACTAGGGGCCCTGTGAGTACAGGGCTCCTGGGTGAGTACCCAGTGGGGTTTTGACTTTTGAGGAACTTCAGACTAGATTTAATTTGAGCCAGAACGAGGTTTAGAAGTATTATGCAATCAGGGACTTTCTATCACGGAAGGCCGGGGGGCCCTCTGGCTTTGCCAACCACAAACTCGTAGAGATATTGTCTGCACCCATTGTTCCCCGGCTAGGGTCCATCTATGCCCTGTTAAACAGACTCATGCCTGATGATATGTCCTCAATTTCTAACAAATGGCAGCAGAAATTAGAAATTTCTGATAATACCTTTTACCTAGCCTTTCAATATGCACAGAGGGACCTCCTATCGGCCAACTTAAAAGCACAATTTTATAAAACTTGCTTTTTTTTATATTATACGCCAAGTAGAATTGCCAAGTGGGGTACAGCAAAGGCACGTATTGTCCCCGATGTTCTGAATACAGTGCAGACTCCGTGCACATGTTTGCCTCGTGTACAGAATTGGGGCCCTTGATTATCCCAATACAAGCCTTTTTAGGTAAAGTACTAGCACGAGATGTTTTGCTTACCCCTACGACCATCCTGCTGGGGATATATGATTCTATTAGTAGAAGGGAAGGTGGGGCCCTTATTTTTGTAGCCATGGCTGTTTATAGGCTATGTATAACCTCTGCCTGGATTGACTCAACTCCTCCACTATTTTCGCACTGGCTGGCCCGGCTATTGTCAATAGGGAACCTGGAGAAGGCTATTTATGCTAAAAAGGGGGTACGGGCTAAAAAAAAGTGAATTGTTATTTGGGAACCCCTGTTTAGATGGCTCTCCCAGGTTAATCCCTAATCCGCATTGTGTATTGAGCCCTAAAGGGAGGGTTGGAATTGTACAGCCTTGTCACTTTTGCATTCAATCTTATTCTGCAAGCACTGCCCATATTCTTATATGCTGCAATATGTTCTGCTTTGTCTTTTGTGTTGTTTACACTTTTGCACTTTTAGCATTGGTCACTTTATCCACGAATTATTGAAAGGTGGACGTATAACATTACACATTGAACTTTATATTTTGGATGGACTAAAATGCATGTAGGCTAGATGGTATTTTTTTTTGTAAAATAATTCACCATGGAATTGCTGGCTGATGTCCTGCGTAATTTGATAAGTATTTCCCTCTTCTTTTGCCCTTCCTCTCATCGACTTATTGGTTTTGTGATTCTGTTAAGAGGTAGGGTGGGGGGTGGGCGGATGGAAAGTTTTGTATTTTGTAGGTTCTTTTTTGTAAATTGCATACTAAATACAAAAAAAAAAAAAAAAAGGAAAGGAAGATGTAATCAATGCAGGAGAAGGACTCATGAACTCCTGAAAAATATGTGTATTTGTGGTCTGTGGGGTGTAGTGCCCTCCAGGAGTCAACCCACCCCATCCCCTGAACCAAAGGCAGTAGTCTAGAGTCTTGGATTGCTGTTGCTCGCTCTGTGGCGCGCCATCTGTCCCTTGCCGGGCATAATACATCATTCCAGTCCCCCCCCCCACTATCGTCAGGCTGGAAGGGATCTCAGTCCAGAGCACTGTCAAACGCTCCACCAGGTTCCACGCAAGAGGGGGGGGGGACAAAAATTCTTCCCAGCACGAGGGCTTCCCCATATAATGTTCCATAGACCACAATGAATCTACCCTGGGGGTCCGACCATGTCTTACAATGGCAGAATGGGACGCTACGGTGTATGAGGATTGCTAGCCCGCGGGATCTTCTAGTGAACCCAGCATGAAAGGTTTGAGCATATCCAAATCTTGCCAAGCATGGTGTCTTGGTGCCCATTAGGTGGGTCTCCTGGAGGAGTAGAATGTCAGCTTTGTATCGCTTGGCCTGTCGTAATACGGCTCCCCGATTGATCTTGTCAATAAGGCCATTGGTGTTCCAGCTAATGATCCGAAGTTCCCGGCTTCTAACCCCCATCGAGCCCAGCGTTATGACTGACATTGAGACATGTGGACAAATGTAGATACCTGAATGGCTAAGTCAACCCATAGATTGCGTGCGCAGAAGCAAACAGTGGCACTAATAAAACACAAACATTCCCCAAAATTTCCCAAACAATCCACCCACCCCAATACCTCATAAACGCTGAATTATCTGTTGTGGCATGATGTGACCCCAACCCCCAACGGGGGCAACAGTGACATGCAGCCAATGGATCCCCAATTTGAGTCCCCTGCACATAGTAAAGGCTAGGGACCGGGGAACCTTTGTACAGTTAGAGCCTGATTGTTCATGTTATTCAAATTGCATATGATTCATATAGTTACAGATCTCGGTGGTGCATCAGTTAGGAGGCCGCAGGTTCCAGCTGATCGTCCGACACTTGCCTCCGGGATTTGCTGCAAGTTTTAGATCGCTTCTTGGAGCGCGATCGGCGCCGCTGCTTACCATCTGCTTCAGGTGATCCGCGTCTAGTTGCCCCAGATGAGGAGTCCGAGTCAAATCGGGGCGGAGTATGAGGTTTGATCTTCACGGTTTCGTTCATCCAGCGAAATACCTCCCCTGGGGTCTCGAAGAAATGTGTACGCGACTGGTAAGCCACCCGCAGGCGAGCCGGATACAACAAGGAGTATTGGAGCTTAAGACCACGAAGATGAGCCTTGGCCTCAACAACTGACTGTCGGCGCTGTTGTACCAGTCTAGTATAGTCAGGAAATATCATGATGCGCTGGGAGTCGTAGGTAAGGGTTTCTTTCACTCTGGCTTGCTGCAAAATAACGTCTCTGTCCTTGTAATTGAGAAGCTGCGCTATTATTGGGCGAGGATGAGCGCCCGGTGGCGGCTTCTGCAGTAGCGCCCGATGTGCGCGCTCAATTATGAAGCACGGAGAAAGCACATCAGGTGGGAGTCACTCCTTGAGCCACTTGACAAGAAAGTCCTCCACGCTGTTTCTTTCACATCCCTCAGGAAAGCCAACGAAGTGGAGATTATTTCTGCGGGTGCGCCTTTCCGCATCTTCTACTCGATCTGCCAGGCCCCTCGTGAGTGCCTCCAGAGTAGTTACTTTTTTCTGGAGCGTGCCCACCGTGTCTTCCGCTGTCGAGATCCAGGATTCTGTTTCCGTAATGCGCTGCACTGCATTCCTAAGATCTTGCCGGAGCAACATTACGTCTGAGCCTACAGCGCCTATCTTGGCCTCCAGCGTTTCCCTGGACTGCGTAATCGCTGCCAACAATGCCGCATTGTCCGGCATAACCGGCACCTGGGCACCTTGCATGGGCGCCGGGGCCGCCGCTCCAGCGTATTTGTCTATCGTGCTTTGCTTGGAGGATGCGCCAGGCAGCTTGTCTTTCGCCATTATAGATCGTGGTGGGGTAGGGGGCGGTCCGAAAGCGGGGCCGCAATTTTCCAGTTGCTTCACATACAGGTAAGTCGTTGTCTTTAGGTATCTGGTGCAATGGTTTCCAGTGGGGGATTCGGCCAGGGGGGCCGCCGCACCCACAAGCCGCGCCAAACCTCATTTGACCGCTTCCGTGAGCTGGGCACCCCCTCCTCCCCTAGTGGACGCCAAACCACAACCCTCGGCCCTGGTGTATCAACTGGGCAGGCTGTCCAAAGTGAGCCCCAATGCGGGGGATCCCCCTCTGCCAATATCAGGCACTTCACTTCAGACCCATTCAGTCAAGCACTTGTACCCCAGTACGGCTGTAGAGGATGGGTCCTCCTCGCACTTTCTTCTCCTAGGGCCCAGGGCCCCAAGCCAGCACAACCTCCTCACCATTGCGGCCCGATGGACTGCCGAAGAAAATTGTACGCAGGGCTCCGTGGAGGCCTCTCGCCTCTGCGCTCCAATTCCTCAACCCCCTCCGCGCCAGACCTGGCGCAACACAAAGCAGCGGCCCCAACTCTGTCCTACGGCCACTCACGCCCCCACAGTCCACCGGGCCGATCCGGGGGAGTCTCGGTGGAGCCGATCTGGTGCAGCCGGGCCCTGGAGTTTATAATGCCCACACCAGTCTCTTGCACCGCGGTCCGATCTGACCGCCGAAACACCGACTGCGCTGCCTCAAGCGCCACTGGCCTCACACGGCCAGCCAAAGCCGGGCACCATTCAGCTGCACCGCAGGCACCGAGCCCCAGGCCAGCACGACCTCATCACCGTTGGGGCCCGATGGACCGTCGAAAAGATGTATATAGGGCTCAGTGCAGGCCCCTCGCCTCCATGCTCCCACTCCACAGCAGCCACCACGCCCGATCTGGCGCAACACAAAGCTGCGGCCCCAACTCCGCCCCACAGCCAGTCTTGCGTCCACAACTCACAAGGCTGATCCGGGGGAGTCCCGGCGGAGCCGATCCGGCGCGGCCGGGGCCAAGGGTTTATAGCGCCCACACCAGTCTCTTGCACCGCAGTCCGATCCGACTGCCAAGACTCCGACTGCGCTGACTTAAGTGCCCCCGGCGCCACACAGCCCGCCAAGGCCGGGCACCATTCAGCTGTACCGCGGGCGCCAAGCCCGCGCGCCTAGGCCCAGATCAATGTATGGCATATACCGGGCCTCGCACCGCGACCTGGTCCGGCCGCCGAGGTCCCGACAGCCTAAGTCCAGTGCCTCCGGCCACACACCGCTGGACTCGGTCTCTGATGGCCTCACTTTACGGAGCACCGCCGCTCCTGCAACACACTGTCGGACAGGCATCGGAAAGGCCATCAGCGTGCCTCGTCCTGGGCCGCCCACTATGCAGCCGGGCCTCCGCAGTCAAATCTCGGCTATACAGCCACCGGAGTCTGCCGGTATCCGTAAAAGAGTAGCGCTGGGCACCACCAAGTCTCGGGATGAGGAAACTGATATGTAGGATACAGTATTAATGACGGATTATTTTCAGGCTACGGGAGCCTTGCTAAGGCGCGTTCGCCATGTTGGACCGCCAAGCCACTGTCTGACAGATTTTTAATCAAATGGAAAAAAAGTTTAAAGTAATACATGTATACATATACATACATAGCACGGGTATGGGTCAGCCGTCTTCAACCATTGGTCTGTTTGAGTGTAATTCACATTTCGCTTCCATTCACAGGACAGCACTCAGTATGGGCTAGTTGGTCATCCTACTCCAGCCTTTGTCAATATTGTCTTTTGCATGACAGCGTTTTGCCTGGTCACGTACAGATCCACCTGAAAATGAATGTGCTTGCTGGCAAGCCTAGCAGGCCATTCCTTTACTCTTTCCGCGGCCACCCTGACCCTCAGGTCAATTGATTTTGAGAGCACATGGCAGTTTCTCTTCTGATGTGTTTTAGAGAGCCAGGAAGTTACCCAGCCTACCAGGTGACTTGCTTCTTTTTCAGAGCTCCCAACATCTTCCCTGTCAGGCCACTCATTTGCTACCCAGTGCATCAAGGTTTGCCCACACTGTGCTTCTAAAAAGGGAGGCCACACTGAAACAGTATTGTGCATACTGCACCATTCTTTTATCATTCTAAGATGGCCACCATGTTTAGAATCAATGTGATGGGCACAACCTGAGACAGTCGGTCAGCCCACTTCAGCCACTGGCTCTGTTGGACTTGTCCCTTTTTTGGCAGGGTTATCCCCAAACCTTTTGCTTCTTCCTCCTATTTTTTCCTGACCTGTTGTTGTTGGCTATAGGACTCTGGGCACTTCACCACTGCTAATCCGTGCTAAAGTGCATATGCTCTCTGTGTAAATTGTTATCATGATTGGTTATCCATGATTGGCATATTTGATTTACTGGTAAGTCCCTAGTAAAGTGCACTGAAGTGTGCCAGGGCCTGTAAATCAAATGCTACTAGTGGGCCTGCAGCACTGATTGTGCCACCCACATGAGTAGCCCTGAAAAGGTATCTCAGACCTGCCACTGCAGTGTCTGCGCGCAGTTAGCTGCCATGTTGACTTAGCAAGTGCACCCACTTGCCTGGCCCTAACCTTCCTTTTTCTTACATGTAAGGCACCCCTATGGTAGGCCCAAGGCACCCCCCCCTCCCCCGGGCAGGGTGCAGTGTATTTTCAAAGGTAGGACATGTACTGGTGTGTGTGAGACATGTCCTAATATTAAAATACTGCCAATTTCCTTTTCACTATTGAAAGGCTATCTTGCCCCATAGGATAGAATGGGAAATGCTTTGTAACATCTTACAAGTATAACTTCCCATTAGGACAAGATAGAGCAATAAAGTTATAGCAAACAGCAACTCTGTGACTACCAGAACAATCCCATCCGATTCTCAATATTCAAAGCCTACTGACACAAAGTTTAAATCAAGGTATTCATAGGAAATAAGGGTGTGTTGTCGGACGCTGTTTGTATAGATTAATTCTAACTGTATGAGATGTTATCTTGTGAATCGGTTATGAACAAGTAGAATCTGTTGGACTCTCACAGAAACTTAGTGAGACACAAGCAAGTATCTACAGGAGTTACCCTATGTGCAACGCTGAGTCGTGAGGATGGTCTTGCGGACCCATGTGGCCATGAAAGACAGAAACGTCGACAACACACCCTTATTTCCAATGAATACCTTGATTTAAACTTTGTGTCAGTATGCTTTGAATATTGAGAATTGGAAGGATATGGGCTGTTACTTGTACTGACTATATTATTTGAAGGTAAAAGGGTGTTCATACTACCTCCAATCCCATAACAAACTGAAGTATCGGATGGGATTGTTCTGGTAGTCACAGTGTTGCTGTTTGTATATTGCGTATAACATGTATATATTGTTCATGAAACGTGGATGTTATGCTTATTGAATAATATAAAGTAAAAACATATGGATATTTGAATACATCCTTCAATACAATTTTCATTCTTTCATTGCCTGGATCGCATTTGTGACCAATATAACTGTGAGAATTTATTGTGAATAATTCCTCAAGGAATACTTTGTAAATGTACTTTACTTTTAGAAAGTAGGTATTTTCTTCTTTAACCATTCTGTGTGCCTCTGCCTGTTTGTGTATTGACTGTCTGGTTTTGGAGTGGCTTCCTTAACTTTTTGTAAGACATCGCACGGAGCGTCCTTCGGACCGAGCCTGAGGCAAAGAGACCCAATTGATGAAGGGTACTGTCATATATTAAGAAGGACTGGGCAACTCATTTATCAGTATGTGCCACAAGCCCCTAGATAACAGATTTTAAATCATAAAGTTTTGTGCGCAGGAGGGTGGCGGCCTTAATAGCGCTTCTTGAATATAAGCCAAAAGCCAGGTATCAATATTTTATTGGACCATTCTCAATTGGCATAAATTATAAGATAGGTCCTGCATTATACTGTCTATGACCAAGATAGCTGAAGGGACCATTTAGCCCTTATTAATCTTATGGTCACAGGTAGCAGTCGAATACCCTAAATACAGAATAAGAGGTATTTGACCTAATTCTGGCAACATATATGTGTTGTGGGAGTCATATTTGAGTCTTGAAAAAGATGGTCTAATTGGAATTCACCATCGAAACACGTCGACGCTTGAACACACAATCCGTGTAGTGGCTGGAACTACAGATATTGAATAAGGCACAGTTTATCGGGTTCCAGTCTTTACTTGTTTTTAACACGGATGTGTTTTTTTATGACAAATTGTACTGTCTTTTTTTGTGTACTCTCCATAACTAAGTGTGCTGGTTCTTTCTGTGTATTTTCCTTGTTTTTAGTTTCTGTTATCCTGATGAGTTGTCTATAGATTTATTGGTGTTGTTTTTCAGTCATAACTTAGGAAATTCTTGTTTAATCTATATAGGAATTTGAAATTCTTGTAATTTTGATGTGTAATTCTTTTTATCCTGTTTTTAATGAGTAATCGATGTTGTCCTGTTTTGCATATGTTTTTAATAATAATAATAAATAGATATATTTTCTATTTTTTTGTGTTTTGGCCGTGGGTCTGCAACTAGATTCCCCAGTGTGTATGGAAGTGAGTATCAGTAGATGATTGTTTGTTTTTAAGTGGTATATACTATTTAATTATCCAAAAGTAGCCTTGTTTTTAGGTCTCGCCTACGCAGCGTGCATGCGCTGCATAGGAAAAAGACCTTTAGCCATCGAGTCGGTTTTGAGGCCAAAAACGTGCACGTGTTGCATTGCTTTCAATGGCAACGCGTGCACGTTTGGCGATTCCCTTGCGGGAGCGAGCAGCGGCACCATATGTTAGCAATTATCGCGCCTTGCTGCTCGCTCCTGCAAGGGAATCGCGCAGGCCCCCTCCTCTCTCCCCTCCCCCTGCTGCTGCGCGAGGCGCGCACGCTTGTGCTTGTTTACCTTGATTTGCTTTGCACTATTGCATCTTTCCAAAACACTCACCTAGTGCGCTATATTTCAATGGGGAGGGCACAGAGGGGGGGTACATTGCTCTAATCTTTTGGTATCGGGAAACCTGGATTACAACCTTGACCTGTGTAGAGGTAAGGAGGTGCGGCTGCATGTTGCACGATGCATCAGCTCTGCGCACTTTACACTTTAACCTGGGAGTACCAGTTAACTTTGTGTAGTTAGCGCCTTGTTTCTAGTGCCGAGGTTTCGTTCGTGAATTTTTATGCGCAGTAGGAAGTCTCTCCTTCGCCTCATCAAGCGCATGAAGTAGTTTGGCCTTGTAGTTATTATGGATGACTGCAGGGTCCTCTGTCCTCGCGTTTCTGTCGCCTCGAGGACTCCTCGCCTTTCACATGGTGCACTGCGGGCTTTCCTTTCCACTGTGCCTGTCAGACAAAGTATTCTTTCAGGCCTCGCGTCTATTTAAACTGGAAGTCTGCCCCAAAGGCAATCTCCCTTCTGAGACAGTCCAAACTGGCCAGTAAGCCTCAAGTGCGCACATTCCGCGCTGCATCCTGCCAAGTCATGTGTTTTTAAGTTAGCAAATGTGAGTGCAGCTCAAATGAGTTCCTTAAACGGACGCGGTGCACTGTCTGCTTATTTACCGTCTGTTGGGCACATCTGTGTTTAGTATTCTGTGGTTTGGCAAGCCTGGATTCTACATGCAGGACCATTCTGAAAACAATATCTGTCTTGGAAAAAGCACTAGCTCAAATGTTTTCAGGTTCTCTCCCTTTAATACATCACTCGTCCCCCCTAACCTCTAGTGACAAAGTAACCCCCCCGCTTTAAAGTTCATGTAAGACTTTCAGCCGACTAAAGAGCCATGTGCCACCCATGTATGCACGGGGCGCCCTCCGGTGTGCTGTCAGGTGCACACGGCGTTGATGCCGTAGGGCTTAAGTTTAGCGTTCTTGATGGCGTAGGTGGAGAACATTTTTAGTGCCACCAAGGAAACGGATTGCACGGCTGAGTGGTCACCGCTGCTGCATTTGGCTTGGGATGATGATGTCCACAAGGGTCTTCCAGTCTCCGCCGAACCCATGTGGTGATGCACATTACCAAGCTGCTCCAGAAGGCCGGTATGCATTGCATTGCATTGTCACAGTTTTGGCGCACTTCGTACCCCTGACGAGACCGTGAAGCACTACAAGTAGCATCTGTATACATACATGAGCTCCCTTGTGCAGTGTATGATTGGAAGGGCTTTGGTTGGTGAATGACCTATGTGGGAGGTGTTCGTTAGGTTGGTGGGTTCATAGACCAGTTCCAAATATATGATGCAGAGTGTTTTGCAGCCCCTAAGCATGTAATGTTGCAAAGAGTTTGCGGACAGACCCTGCCATGCATACCTACTTACTCATTTAGTTGCATAGTTCAGTTCATACTTTGACCATTGTTAAGGTGCTGGAATGAGCAATGTTTTTAATGCTTTCGGGAACTGGAGCTAGTAATCAGTTCTCCTTTTTTGAGTAGGCAATGTTTTGCAAAATTTGTCAGACAAGACGGAGAAGGAGGTCCCTCCCTCCCATTCTTGTGTTTTTGAATGAAGGTTCTGATCGTAACAGGGCAAACCGTGACCCATACAGCTACGAGCTATGCACATTGCTATAAATGTGATTTCTCTGGCTGGTGGAAGCCAGATTACGGAGAGAAAAGTGGGCATCACACTTGTCCTCAATGGAAGGTTGAGTAGCTATCCGGCAGCCTCCTTTTGGATCATCTGTAATTTTCAGAGAACTAGTGAGATGCTCTAAGATGTATTCCATTGGTCCGCAGTGGTCAAGGTGGGAGTGTTCTAGGGAGTCAGTCGGTGTCTTGGATTTATTGTGAAAATCTATGGAGTAGGAAAGTTTGATGGAGATGTCTCATCATGTGGCGATAGGCTTCTCGATTGACTTATGGTATGAGCTAGGAAGGAGTTCATGGCAACCCCGGGTTCCTGGCTTGCTCGGGGTGTGGTGGAGATCCAAGTTCACAACCCAGTTGTTGATGACGATCTCAGATTTGTTTGGAAGTGTTGAGCTTGTAATGGTTATCGCCTAAAATGTTTACCATATTGTATTTCTATAAAGTGTTTAGGTTACTTATTATGTGATGTTACTTGGCATTGTATAAACATGACACAAGAAACAAAAATGAAACAATTGTTTCTAAACGTACAAATATATGTCCTTTATTTTCAGCTCACTTAAACAGCTATTTCTATTAAAAGCTTAAATATTTTGTAGTTAGGAGCCCAAAGCCACGCTATTAACATTGCATCAATCACAAAGGTACATACACCAAAATGCTTTGGGGCTAAATCCACACTTATTACACTCATTATCTATTTCCTGTGATTATTTTCATGAATCGGGAGATTAAAAGTAATTGTAACATCTTTCAAGTCCCATCGTGTCATATCTGTCGATGTTTCGGGATTTCTTGTTAGGCGTCTCCTTCATCAGGACAATTAATTTCATTGCCATTCTAATTATGCTGAAATGGTTGGCAAACATCCACCTGTGTGTATTTGTGGAAGCTTCCCTTAATGTTCCTCTGAAGCAAACATTTTCCAATCAGGCATTACTTCCCAGATGTACAGAGGCCCCTTCCTGCAGCGACAGACTTCCCACATGGAGTAGCCCATGACCAGTATTTTATAGGTCCTCTTGCAACAAATGAAGATAATGTATTTCGTCCGAGTGGTTACTGTGAATTGAGTGGCTCAAGCTGATGGAGGCAAAGCAGAAGCAGAGTGAATTCATAGGCACTTTCCATGCGAGAGTGTGTAAGTTGGCAAACACATGCACCACGATGATTCAAATGAAGAGATCAGGGTGAAGGTAGTTCAAATCTGCTGTTCTGCCAGGCTGAAGAGGCAGATTCTCTATATGTTCTGGGAACATTCGGAAGAAGAAAACTGGCAATCACATGGCAGACATGCAAGTGGCACTTATGCACTCTCAATAAAGGAGCATGATGATGTTGGAGAAGGCGGGATAGCATGTTTGGCGAGGAAGAAGCCCATGATGACTAACCAGATCCAAGCACTGGAGGTGGACCTGTTGATGAGTGAATTAGTCATATGCCGAATGGAAAGCAAAGCTCCATTACCACGGTATGCACCAACATTTCGGAAGAAAGTAAGAAGTTCTAGAGCAGAGTGATGATAGTGCAAGGTGGTGGATTTATAGAAGGATGTAATCACCAGGAGTCTGAGGCCTGAACCTTGGAACTACTCATAATCTCCCTGATCGGTCAATAATAGTTGGTAAGAGCAGCCCTGATGCACAGTGCACATTCAGCACCAAGGGTTAAAAGCCACACAGAAGACAACAATTCAAAATGTACTCCATGCTCATTCAGGAAGGCATCGCTCACAGATACCATCCCATCTCAAGAGCATATCCGAAACAAGCATTGGCATAGACAATAGGTCTCCCCTTTGGGACCTTATAAGTGTTTAGTTATCCAGCATAATATCCTTGGTGCAACAACATCAACTGTTGCATGGCTAAACACTTATAAGGTCCCAAAGGCGAGACCTACTGGCTATTCCAATGCTTGTTTAATTGTTGATTTGAACCCCATTCCTTTGGTCTCAAGGGGTCCCTCCTGTCTCTTCGATTTGGAGTGACAGGGCCTGGGGATGTGCATTCACTGTTGTTCTCTGAACTCAGAATTTAATAACACATCTTTTACCATAGATGGTTTTTAAATTGTGTGTTTGAAAACGCCACATTTAGAAAGTAGGCATTTTCTTGTTTAACCATTCTGTGTGCCTCTGCCTGTTTGTGTATTGACTGTCTGGTTTTGGAGTGACAGGGACTGGGGAGGTGCATTCTCTCAGACAGCCACCAGGGGGTGGGGGGGTTGATGTGTGTCCTGCCTTTCCTGAATGAGTCAGGGCTGGGCTGAATAGACCTGGGCTGTATTCAGATTAGGGGGAGGAGTTCTCACTAGCACCTGAATAGGCCCGGTCTGCATTTAGAGTGGTGGGAGGAGATTTCCCTTGCACCTGAATAGGGCCTGTCTGCCTTACACAATACTGTCTCCACCTCCTGCCGGGCAGCTGCACCAGAGAGGACAGAACTGGTTTGGACTGGGCTCAGAGACCCTTGTACAAAGAGAACAAAGACATTTTGGGGTATAAGTATTAGACCTAAAACTCCAGAACTTTAGATTACTACTGGACTCAAGAGGAACCTTTGCCAATGAGAAGAGCTGAAGAGCTGTGAGGAAGAGTACTGCCCCCTTTGCTGTGTGCTGTGTGGGGTTGGCCTGCAGTTGCCATTTCTGCCAAGGAAAGGACAAAGACTGGAACTTTGCTTTGAACCTGCTTGAAGAAGATCTCCAAGGGCCTGTGTGTGCTGGCCTCCTGTTCTGAAGTCTCAGGGCCACAAAGACTTCACCCCCAGCTCCCCTGACCTCTGCTGCTGAGAGTTCTGACCTGCCAGCTGCCAGGAGGTGCCTGTTCCAGTTTTGGGCCTCTGGAGGTTGCGCTTGCTGCTGGAAGCTAGAAGAAACCTGAGGAACTACAAAAATTGATGCATCGCTCTCCTTGCAGCTGTTTTCCCGACGTAGCACCGCTGTGCGAAAATAATCTCCACGGATCGCCACCCCACTGCTGAAACCTACGCATCACCTGTTGCCGCAGCAAGAACCAACGCATCGAGGAATCGCAGCTGAAGAAACCGACGCAGCACCGCTCAATGCCGCCGCATCGATCGCCAACGCATCCCAGATTCCCACGCATCGTACCCGTACGGCAAGTTTTCCCGATGCATCATCCGTGGACCAGAACCGTCTCGGAATCGATGCTCCACTTCCCCCTCCAGACCTGATTCGACGCATCACTTCTCCTGCGTGCAGCAGTACTGTTGCATCGCCTCCCCATGGTCTCAGTAACTGACGCATCTTTGTTTTTCGACCCTTCCCATCTCTGCGGCTGTTTGGCCTTGTGAATTTTGTCGCAACTACAGATACTTTGAGAGAAATCACGCATCCATAGTTTTTCATGGACCAAGTTGTTTGAAACCTTTTTAAGGTCATATTCTTAGTACATGTATGTTAGATTTTTGTCGTTTTGGTCTTGTTGAGTTTAGATAAAGATACTTTATTTTTCTAAACTGGTGTGGTGTCCCTTTGTGGTGTTATCACTGTATTACTGTGTGTTCTGAGTACAAATACTTTACACATTGCCTTTGGGATAGGTCTGTCTGCTCGTGCCAAGCTACCCAGGGGGTGAGCAGGGGTTATCTAAAGTGTGTACCCCCCTTACCCTGACTAGAAGCAAGTGTCCCTATTTGGACAAAGGTACCTACATCTGCCAACTAGAGACCCCCATTTCTAACAGGCTCTCTTGCACATCTACTGAAAAATAAGTGCTCTTCAGTTCCAAGGCTTCTTAGCCAATACTTTATTTTGCTAAAGTTATATTTATTTCATTATTTCTCTTTTTTGTCATCCTTGTGTTTAAACTATGTCTTCAGGTTACAGTAATTCAAAGCATATAGTACATTTTCTTTGCACCAAAAATACTCATATTTTCCTGTGGTGTGCATTAAAGCTAAACAGGATTTCTCTACCTGTTCTAAGCATACCTACCTGCCTAGAAGCACCTTCTAAACAATGGTATTGTTTTATGTAAAAGTTTATTGAAAACATTTGGCCACCATGTTTAGGTGGTGGCGTGCTATTTCTTTCCTTCTTTTAATTTTTCTCTTGTGTGCTTACAGTAAAAATGTGGAGAAAAAATAAACATTGCACTGCCTTGCAAACGCTAGACATATTGGCTTTGCCAATGCTTGCTTTATAATGCTAATAGTGAATACTAAATCTACTATTCACTATTAGTATAGCAGAAAAAAGGACACAAAACAGGAAGGACAGTGTCCTGATATTAGCAAAACACCCTACCCTATGGACACTGTGACACTGGTTAAACTGACGGCCTGATTCACAATGGTAAAAAAGGCAAAGTTACACTTTTGTGTAAATTTAGGGGCACATGCATCAAAGGTTTTTGCGATCGCAAACGGTGCGATTCGCAAAGATCGGCCGTTTGCGATCGCAAATTGGCCTTTGGAGATGCATGAAAGTGTTTCCTATGCGCAATTTAAGAATTCGCAATTATTTGCGAATTCCTAAATTGCGATTGCATTTAAGGAATCGCAATTTGCGATTCCTTAAATGCAATGCTAGAAGCACTTTCAAATAGCGATTTCGCTATTTGGGACCGCAAATTACAGACAAATCAAACTTGTCTGTAATTTGCAAAAACTTTGAAAAATGCACTAAAATGCATTTTTTAAAGTTTTAGGTTACACACACACATGCCCTTGGGGCATGTGTGTGCGCAACATGGGTGCACATCACAATTTCAGGGGTGCAACAGGGTGTCATTTTGACACCCTTGCACCACTTGAAATTGCATGAGCAATTTGCGAGTACCTACTGGTACTCGCAAATTGCGCATGCAATCTCAATTCATTCCTATGGGCCTGTAGGCCCATAGGAATGAATGGAATGGCATTCCTTAATTGCGATTCGCAATTTGCGAGTCGCAATTAAGGAATGTTTAGGAATCGATATTTTTATAGCGATTCCTATATGCATAGGCTTTTGCGATTCCTTAATTGCGATTCCTTAATAATCGCAATTAAGGAATCGCAATAGCCTACCTTGATGCATGTGCCAGTTACTCTTTTTCAGTATCCACAAACTTTTTATGTACAGAGCTGTCTGTTCCGTCTGCGGAGTCTCCACAGCGGTAAAGTTACTATTAAATCGTATTTTGGGAATACTGAAAAAGATTAAACTTACACAAAAGTGTAAGTTTACACTTGTGAATCAGGCCCTAAGGGTGAGTGAGAGAGAAAGAGAGAGAGAGAGAGAGAGACGGATGCCGAGAAGGGCCTGCTTCTTGCATCAGTAAACTACTGACTTCAAGGTGCACTGCACTGAATTGTTTTCGTCTTGTACAAGCCTGCACACCACAGTTCTGGAATAACATGCATGTTTCCTATTTTCTACAAAATGAAGGATCAATTTTGGGACCATAATAAATATAGTAAAAGGAAATGACCACACATAATAATGCAGTTATAGGCAATGAGGGTCTTTATTGGAAGAATAATTAACGCTACCCTGCCTCACCGAGCTTACCTGCACCGGCCGCGTCAGCAGTGGATGGTAAGCAATACAAAGTAATAGGAGCGGACGTGATTGGTTATTCGAAATGAAAAGTGAAAACATTTTAAGAACAATTGTCAGTAGCACAACAAAAGAACAAGTCTGCAAGGGGGTTACAAGCAATCTATTGAAATTAAGAAAACTAAAAGTGGATAACGGAATGGATTTGCAATACAACTCTGGGTTTTCCGTGATCGGAGGGGTTGCTGGTAGCGTGAATAAATCTAGTTTAATTATTCAAAATAGTAGAGGTAATTTTGGGGAAGAGCCGAAATCAGGGGACGGGAAATATAGTCCCGTTTCACGGAAATAGCAATTATTGTGAAAAAGTGAACGGAGCCAGATGGAATTTGCCCTAGAAAACATCTAAGGAGAGTAAGGGATTTTAGGGCGGTGCTGGTGGTAATCCACGTTTAATAGGATGAGAGGCCAGTGATAGATCGAATATGGCAGTTGTATCGATTCAATGGCGTCTGGTGAACCTTTAGTGTGGTGGAACATGAATTGTGCACAGCGACCAGGCCTAACTTGCCTTCAGAGAATCTGGTGCTTTCTTCCCCTCGAGACAACTACAAACACAGGAAAGTAGTGCAAAGCACAATTTCCACATACATTGGCTAAAAGAACGGAGGATGTGAAGGGGCACAAAATAAATATTCCACCCACGTTGTGAACGGCAGGTAAACCTGACCCTCGCCAGGGCATTAGGGAATCACCCACACCAAGAAGTCTGTGAAAGAATGCTGGCAAAACAGCAGATTTTCACCACAATTTACATAAAAAATTGGTAAAAATCTACTTGTATTACAACCATTTATAAATTTCAAAATGTATACATACAGCATCTTATTTAACTTCATGTTTCCGTGCTGTTCATTCTATATTTTGTGCCTACAACTCTACTTTGATTAGCGAGGTTTAAAAACTAAAATGCAAACCTCACATCAACAAAGTCCTACAGACTCATACTGTAATGCGACTGCTTAGTTACCAAGAGGTACTAGGACACTACACTAGTGCCATTAGATATCATGGCCAGGATGGCAGGCAGGCAGGCACGCACGCACCTACGCACACACCCCCTCCCCCCCCCCTAATGCTATACCTTAGTTAGTGAGATTCGACTCAGGCAAATCTGAGATTTCCTAATAAGAGGTGCTGTGGACCCACCTAAAATAGATGGTGCAACGAGCATGGTGAGCATCGAGGGGGTGACACAAGCAGGTAGTAGTCCCAGCTCCAAGGAGATAGCTGAGGTGGTTGAGTGTGTCCTATTCAGCGGCGGCACCTCTGTTTATGGCGGAGGAGCGTTGCCCCCACCTGCCAGCGGCAGCTGCAAAACTAGAAAAATAAAACGATAATAAAGCAGGTTTATTATCGTTTTACTGTTCTTCATGCCGTGGAGTCTTGGGGGCGGGGCCAGGGGAATGACAGGCACAGGGGGAGTGGTAGGTGTACTGTTCTCAGTGAGCATGATGGTTTGGCCTGCCGTCTCAGGCCGGCCAAACCGTCATGCGCACTGAAGCTCTCTCCAACCCAAACTCTGTTGCTGGGTTGGAGAGAGCAGGCACAGGCTCCCAGCCTCACTGGGAGTGCAAATTGAGGGCACACAGGCCAATCCTGACGCTGCTGTAATGCTGTGAGAGCAGCATCAGAATTGGCCGCAGGGCAGTCTGGGAGCCTGTGCCTGCAGTGCAGCCAGAAGAGCGGCGATGCAGCAGGATTCAGGTAAGTTTTTTTTAAATTTTGTTTTTTGTTTCGTGCCCCACCACTTTGCCCCCACACCAGCCGCAACTGTTTCTATTATGACCTGTGTGTAACCAGGCGGTTACGGTTTCATTCCCAGTAAGATAGCTTAGTTGTGTAATTTATAAGATAACAAGTAGGAGTTTCTCTCTCTCTCTACAAGGGTTCTTTGATAATATGCATTTCATATGACATGATCTCCAAAGAGCAACGTTTTTATAACGCCTGGAGCATTTCAAATTTCAGGTGTACTATATAGAACAGTTCTGTGTGCTGTGCTAATTACATTCCAAAAAATAGAATGTGATGCTGAGATGAGGAGTAGAAAGTGGTATTGCAACATTGCTAGACAACAAGGAGATTTGCCCACATTCACAGGATTTTTGGTCCCATAGCGAATCCAGGATTAGCGTGGAAGGTCAAAATGACTACATATAAATAAGGTAATAATAAAAGTTGTTTGCTGAATTGGGTGGGGGCAATAGGTCGTAATAAACATCTTAACTGTCCACCTACTCCACTGTTCAGTGCGATAAAAAAGGTGCCTTCCAACAGTTTTATAAATTAAAATCAAGTATATATATAAATGTGTATATATATATATATATATATACATATGTATAAATATATAAAATGCATTGTGACCGTTGCCACTGTCTACTTATATCACAGTTTCCATAGGAAGAGCATTTTTATGTTTCAATAAAAACTTTGCCGCCGTTTGATGAATCTTCACAAAACGTCCCCCAAAAAAACAGTTCATCCACCTCAGCTCCTTCCTGAAAAGTTTTGGGGTAATCTATCAAGTGGGGGCCATAAAAAAGAAAGGAGTCCCAAAACATTGTTTTCCCATATTAATTCTCATAGGCATTATGGGAAGCACCTCTGTAAAAATGGCTGAATGGAATTACAACAAATTTGGCAGAAAGTTAGAACTTTATTCAGAAAGTTTGCTTTTTGTTATTTGGTGTAATTCCATTCAGCTGTTTGAAAGAAATTTGCATTTAAAGGGGTGCTAGGGTTAACAAATTAATATAACTGGAGGGTTGTTTCCATGGGACTCCCACGCCTCTCCGGCGGTATCAAAAATTAAAAAAATAAAATGATCTGATTGACCCAGGGAGCACTTTTTTGACATTGGCCATCTTGGTTGTGTGAGACCATTTCCGGTACCGCAGAACCGAGAGGTCTGACTAACTGACCGCAACCTCAACAGAAATGATGTGGCTGCCATTACGGACACGAGGATGCGGTCTCCTGAAGTCCAATGAAAAAACTGACATGAGGGTCAGGAAATGGGTTCCCTGGCCTCCGGGCACTTCTGGGGGGACCCTGAGTGACCCAGCGTGGCCCTCCCATGACGTACCACCTCCTTTTTCTGGCACATTTTCAGTGGGCCTTTAAAGGGCATATTTGGCGCTGGCACAGAGGCAAAGTAATTCGCTCATTTGCATGGGGCCACGCCCCCTTGGAAATGACGGAAAGCTCTCCGAAGATAGCACTGGCACAGCCTGTGCGCCAGCACTATCAGTATTACAGAAGGGACTGCACAAGCACCTGCTGTCGCTTCTGTAATACTGATAGCACTGCATTAAGGACAGAAAATAGCACAACAACTAATTTATGGAGAGTCAGATGCTGATGTATAAACAACACCCCTGAACAACTATGTATATAGAGTCCATACTTACTATATAAATAGTCCAACAGACCAAGGCTTGAAAAATTATCTTGATATTTTATTAATAACTCGACATTTTAAAACTCTAATGTACATAATATCATAATTTTAATACACTGTAATACATAAATAGTAAAGATGACATTCAACATTTCTACAGTCACACTTTCACACAACCATACACCGACAATGTGCAAGACGTTTTGATATCTTCATATGTCTTGTTAACTTCAATGGGCTCACATTTTGTCACACAGAATAACTAACAATACACCTCTAAAGTACAAATGCTGTCACACAAGAATGGTCATTATAGACCAGAGAGCGTGGCTTTAAGTTGTTGATGGATCTTCAAGAAATGTCGAGTTATTAATAAAATATCAAGATAATCTTTCAAGCCTTAGTCTGTTGGCCTATTTATATAGTAAGTATGGGCTGTATGTATATACTTAGTTGCTCAGGGGTGTTGTTTATACATTAGTGCTTTCCCTTTCCTGAGAGCTGCAATTGTTTACAGGAGGTCCCTATTTAAACAGTGAGTCGGATGCTGATAAAATGTGGCTGTTCTGTGTGACGCCAAGCCTCTCACCTTTACACAAGGTAAGCCAGCAGCATCTAGCCTAGGATTTGTACTGGTGGTACACGCTCCAGTAAGAACTCGTAGGTGTAGACACCAGCCCAGCAGTCAGACATTAAAGATTTGTACTTTAGGGTAAAACACACATTACAGCTATATATATCAGGCGACATACTTCTTAACCACTTTCTTGTGCCTGCTTTTACTTGGCGTTAGGATTTGAGGCAAAGCCAGAGCACACAAATTTAGCAGATATGCCTTCATTTTTGTGCTGGCCTGTGCCAGACATGCCGCCTCCTTGCTTACATTAAAAGGGGGAAGGAAGTGGCACAAAAGGGTGTGGGTGCAGAGCAAAGGTAAATTGTCAAACAGAATAGCTTCTGCACATGAACATTGATCCGCAGCTGCTGTTTGCACAGCTTGGCAACGCTTAACGATGCTTTGCAACATCACACGATCCCCAGCTCAAACCTTTAGGAAATCTAGGCCCTAATCTCTTCTGGATCTCTTCTCCCCTCACCTCTCAGCATCTCACTACCCAAGAAAACATACCTGCCCTTTCTTGCAAACTAGTCTGTAATAAAAGGGTAAAACTAACCACAATGAAGCAAGCACTTTTGTACACAGCATATGCCAAAGTGCATGTGTTCACACAGACACTGAAGATTTCTATAGGTACGCATTAGATAACCCCTAGTTCCACCCACCAGGGCCATCACCCACTGGGATGAAGGCAATGGAAGAAGCCCCACAGTGGTCAAAGCAATTCTTTACGCAATCACTGCTGGAGGCAAGGTAGGAAGCACACCACATCAGTTTGTCCAATTGTTTGTTCACTGCAACACACACCACCCGGTAGCCCACTCCATATGCTACTGTGTCATTCTTTTTGGATGCATAACCCATCTTAAGAGTATCCACAGCAGACCATGTTGCATTGTTCTGGCTCTGCTGCTGCTGGCCACACTGCGGCTGTTTGAACTTGTGCCGCTGCAGGAAGAACTGGGGGAGAGGGACAGTAACAGGAATGTCTTTTTCTGCAGTAGGGCAATATGAAACTCCACTGTAGTTCATGTGAGAACATGGAAACTAGTTTGGTTTTATCCCAGGGCAATCAGGGGTCACTAAGCTCCAACTATGACAATTGGAGACTATTACTTCTGTCGTCCTGGGGCCATCCATATCATTGAACGCTAAGCACACCCCTTCATCATCTGACTGGCAGAGTATGGAGGCACAGCAGTCTAAGGCTTACTCGTGGGGGGATGTGGGTAAGAACCTCAGAATTCTGCAAGCATACAAGCACAGCATTCTAAGGCTTACTCAGTGAGGTGATGTGGGTAAGAACCTGAGAACTCTGCAAGCATACAAGCAACCTCTTCACTTCAACATTCAGCCACAGATTTTAAATTTTAAAAGAAAACATACTTTAATTTGTACACAAGTAAATACTAATGATAAAATTACAAATATACACGATAAAAGCAGACCTTACAAGTCCTCCTGAACTAGTGATCTGTGTGAGAAGGTTCTCATAGTAGAACAATGTAAATTCCCTTATAAGTTTATTTGTCATGGAATTCCTGAGACGGCCGGCCAAACCGTCATGTACACTGACAACAGTGAACCTTTAACTCCCCAGGTGTCTGTCATCCCCATGGCCCCGGCTCCTAGACTCCAAGGTATGGAGAAAAATAAAACGATAACAAACATGCTTTATTATTGTTTTATTTTTCAAGTTTTGCAGCTGCTGCTGGCAAGGGTGGTGACACAAAAACCTCTTTCTTTTATATTTGTCAGTAAGTTCACAATGTGAAACCCCTTCCAATTGTACATATCAATCAGTTGTAGGCAATGGAGCTACATGACAAGTGGACTACCTCAACTGTTCGCCAATCAAATGCCCATAAGAAAGGAGATAAGCAAAGTGGTGCCGCATTACTTCTGAATCAAATTAGAGAGGCAGAGCAGTCCAAGGCATACTCTGGGAGGAGACGAAGATTAGAAACTCAGAACTCTGCAAAACCCACAGTAACACTTCATTGGTCAATTTTACTTTTAATTAAGGAGCTCTTCAATTTATACACAAATAAACACTAAACATAAACTTACAAATGTGCATAATGAACACCACACAGCTGTAGCCCCTCCTGAGCTAGAGATCTTTATAAGAAGGTATTTCAGTGTTAAACAATGTAAAGCACCTTCTTATAGTGTTTGTCATGGATCTCACAGCATAAAATCTATTTCTACCGTAGGTGTCTCAGACTTGACAACGTAAAACTCCTTCCCATTACATTTGTCAGCGACTTCACATTGTAAATCTCCCTCCTGTTTTATTTGTCAGAGAGTTCCCAATGTAAAAACATTTCCTACTGTATTAGACACAATATTATTCCATTCAAAATCCCTTTCTTCTGATTATGACATGGAGATACATCAGCCCCCTACTGCTGTATTTGACATGGAGTCTACATTAACAATGTCTCCATCAGTTAAAAGCAATTTAACTATTTCATATGAGGGCTAACACAATTAATGCCCAATCAAATGTCTGTTCACCAAAATATTATTTTTTATTCCTTGAGGTCCAATAATCAGCTAAAGCTGCTTTTAGCCAGACCAAAATTTCACGGAGGAAATGCCTCTAAAATGAATGTGCCCAGATTCTTATAAGGAACCAATAGACAACTTTAGATATGTGTGATTACCTATGAGCCAAGATGATTCATAAAGTGGAAGCATCATTGGGACGAAGGAGATTAATCAGTTTGACTTCTTTAGATGATGTCACAAAAATAGCTCGCATACTGTAGGTGGACTTCAAAATTATGGTCAATAATAAAAGTACCCTTTTCATTTTTGTATCTTTATGTGTGAATCACACATAAAGACATTGCCTTAAATAAAATTCAAGGTATTCAATTTCAGTCATACACAATCAACAAGTTTAATTTAATTATGGAAATGTGGGATACTGTTGCCTAGTAACACACTACATGGCCATTTATGTCATGTATTCAATTCTCAATCACATATTGCAATATTATGCTGAAATATTGCCCTATCTGTTAGAAAAACAAAACAATGAAGGGTGGCATACTTGAATAAATCTCAGCAACTAATAATTATTCAGGCCACATTCCAGTTCACTGTTTTTGTGCCCATCTTGCCGGCTCAGACAGGAGCTAGCCACATAGAAAACAGTCTTGGTCGAACTCCAATAGGAACAGTCCAGCCCAATGAAAACAATGGACTAGAATGCGGCCACAGTAATTTCCAGTGACCGAGATTCATTTAACTATTCCATCCATCACCTTTTTTCCCCCGCAATATTTGTTAGGGCAAAATATTTTGGATTGCAAGACAAAGTTTATTTTAATTGTACAGTTACCTTAGCCTAGATGAGCTACGCTCATGCTCAGTTGTGTACAATGTAACCTCCATTGCATTCTATCTGTGGCTAGCTTCATAGTTTGGGATGCATTCATAGTCTTTCCAATGTTAAATTAATGTATTTTTTTTTACATACTTTTTCTATACAGGTATATTTACTTTATTCATTTACATCAGCCATTACAAGCACTGAAAAATGTGTTTGAACTTCAACACTGTATATTGATTCTCGTTCAAAATACAACCATGCTCCCCCGCTATGACAGTGAGTCAATCAGCATTACCCAAGCACAGTCCATCGTAAAACAAGCATTTGCAATGCAATAGGTCTCGCATTTACGAAACTCTCGTAAATGTGACACCTATTGCATTACAAATGCTTGTTTGTAAAAGTGCCCATGCGACGCTTTCACTTTAATGTCGGCCGCGCCCTTTTCCTTAGACGGGCCGTGTCTAAAGAAAGGGGCGCAGCCACCATTAAAGTGAAAGCGCGGTATGGGGCGCTTTTACAAAAAGAAGCATTTGTTTGGCAACTTGGTTGGTCGACTGAGGGTGACATGCTTGGGATTGTTTCCAATCTTGAACTTTTGTGTGATCACATAACGCGTTCTGTGGTAGTCTTTACTTTGCTTTCTGAACTAATTCGACTAACACACCTGAAATCAATGATTTGTAAGTGAAAAGTTCTGAACTAGACACAAATAATGACTTCCAGTGACGTGGTCACCCTTGTCCATTTTGACTCTTCAGGAAGACACTGTGTTCAGTATGACTTGTAGGCCATTGATGGATCATGCAGAACTAGGCATTGGTTCTTCTGGACTATGTTATGATCTGTGTGATAGATGACTTGCAGTGTGATAGTTGGTTTCTATGCTGCAGTGGGGGCAGATGCTCAACTGGTAGGCTTGAGGTAGGTTATGCTGGTCAAATTCATTATGAAGCTGTGCAGCTACTGTTTTTTCATGGTACTTGAAAGGAATATGTGTGATGGGATGGTTGTGTGCAAGGTCTTCACAGTGCAAGTCAGCTTTCTTTAGTAAGTGGAATCCAACAGAGTTTCATTGTGGATGGAAAGATGCAGCACAGATGTTAACAATGTTGAGTGAGGTAGGGAAGGTAACCCTGTATGAATGAGGAGAGTACATTACCTTTGGCTGAACAGAGCTGGATTGCAGGATGTTCGTCTGGCCATGGAGAGATAGGCTTGAAAAAGTGCAAGAGGTGAGTCTCTTTGTGGGGTAGAAGAGTTGACTACATTTTGCCAACTGGCGAGGTCAATGGTTTCAATGTATTTTAATAAGGAAATGACAGAGGTTAGGCACATTTTAAGTTCTGGATTTTGACCGCATAGTTGTCAAACTGTCCTATTGATAACACAGAGTGGGCTTTGAATCTACTCCAGTCAATAATTGTCCTTCTTTTCCCAGGCTGTTTCAGCCATTAGCTTGAGGCTTTGTCAATCATGTCTTGGCTCAGCCCAGTGGAGTATTCATCTTTTACCTAATGCTGTTGGCTGTTTGGGTGTACCCATTCATCTTACACTCTAGTGCTTGTATTGAACTGCATGAGAGACTTTTCTACAACTATAGCCCTCTCTGTCCTCTTCTGCTGGCTGCCTCCCATCAGTCTTGCTCTACGGTGCTAATGCTACATCTGTTAGCACATTTAACTAAAGCCTATTGACTTTGCCAATTCTGTTTAATTGAGCAAGGCATGAAAGGAGTTTGGAGTGGATTAACAAAGCTGCTTTGAACAGTACCGTGCTTCATTCTTTGCTTCAGTGGTGGCTTTGGAGAGCAGAGCACGTCTGAGTTGGCGGATAGCTAGTTTGTGGGACGAACATGTAATTGTGAAGAGTGCATGGTTTTCAAGTGTTTTAGAATGCCAGATTCTTTCCAGTTTTCCTGATGTGGATTTGTAGGAGTTCAGGTCTTGTGAATATCAGGGGCATTGGGAAGTGGGTTCATCGTCTTGGGGCGGAGGGGAGTGTGTTTGTCAATGAGGTGTTTGACTGTGGACCTAGAGGGGCTGAGAAGCGTGTCCATATTATCAGATGTGTGTAAGGCAGATCGCGGCCAAGACATTGTAGAGGGTTTCAGTGGGGGAAGCTTTTGAAGGACATGAATATGGTTGCAATTTATCAGCAAGTGAGTGGAGCAAGATTTTGAATAGGTCTTAGTAGCTGAGCAAAAGCAGGAGTCTTCCTGATTCTGGCTTTAGCTCAGCCTAAGATCCTAAATAAAGGACGAGCCACAACAAAACAGCTCAGTGCCTTCTCTTCCCTATTTATACTGTTTTATAGCAGAAACATAGACAGGGAGCATCCTCAAAATGCAGGGGAGCTTCAGGACTGGACTGGAGACCAAAATCAGTCCTGGCAAAAATTATCCACCCAGCCCTGCATTGCAGGAGGCTGCAAGGGCCATTGGGGCATTGTTGGTTGATTTTAGTCCATATTGCACTAAAGGTAGCCCTAGTCTGCAGCCTACTGGGGAAATGCCAGAGTGACAGGGTGGCCAGTCTAGCCCTGGTCATCCTGCTAGGAAGATAAAATGTAAGTATTTATCCTCTTGAACTTGAATTTACATGGCAGGTCTTTCATGGCTAGGCGCATTCTTCGACTCTCAGGTCTAAACCGTACCTCTGGCTTGGGTTTGGCTCACCTCTATGGACTGATGCAGTAAAGTCATCTGAGTAATTGCTCCCGCCACCCACATACACAGCCATGCCAATAGATGGGAGACTCTCGATGATTTTTTAAGCCAAAAATGGCTTCATTTTGGCTGTCTACCTCTCCTCCCCCCTCCCTCCCCTCAGTAAGGGCAGCCGCAGAGCCAGGCTGCAGTGCGGCTCCCCGCTGCTTCAATAAGAGGAAAATGCCTGTGTGTTTTGTTTCCCTTGAGACTGTAATGTAAATGCCGGCGCTCCCCCACACCCCAGAGCTCGTATTTCCACAGAGAGCACACTCCATCACAGTGTGAGGCGGAGACATCTTCCAAGAGCAGCCACTAGTCACCCCGCATGAGACGCTGCTGCTTACCGGCCCTTGAAGCAGGGCTCACTGTCTGCTCCAGGTCTGGAAAGAGGGGTTTGCAGCTGCCAACTGGCCCCACCCACCATGTGACGGTGCCATGCTGCCGGCCAGCCAACACCACCTGCTGGTACCGTTGCACGTCTGTACTAATAATGGTGAAAATGAAACTACAAGTTCCAGGATGCTCTATATCATTGTGGTTTGCAGCAGGAAAAAAACTAGAGTGGAGTGGAGTGCAGCTGATGACATGGAGCCACATGATATATAACCCTACTGAAGGGTATGGTCAGATTACACAGGGCACTCACTGTCTTTTTACAACACTGACTCACCCTGCGTGACTGAAATATGAAGCGGGCAGCTGCCATGATTAAAGATAAAGCGAGGCCTGCCCCACTCTTCAAGGGAAACACAGGAAGTAAACCAGCTTTGAAGAGGAAGGAGGGGCCATCACACGCTATACAGTGTGATGGCCAAACAAAATGCTCTCCGGAAGCAAAGCTAAGCACACAAAGGATGGACTGTTCCTGAAATGCAGCAATAACAAAGCTGCATTTCTGATTGGCACAGACAACAGCCAATAAGAATCGCTGGGTGTGCCACAAGTCATAGAATAGGATGAAACAGGTCTGGCAGACAGCGCATGCGCTGTCTTATGCTCAACCTAAAAAAGTAGCAAATTCTGCAGTTGAGCCCTCTGGAGAAGATGACATATCACATAGATGAGAATACTGGACAGTCTTTGGTATATGGATGGGCCTATCAGTTAGAAACTTCTCACATTTCATGTATGTTTTAAATTGTAAACATATCTTTTCAAACTTATGCACCATGTCATGGACCATCGCCAACAATTTCTCTATTGCATAAATGTTCCATACATTCTCCTACCGTTAGCCCAGGGTGGAGGTGACTGATGTTTCCAAAAATGTGCTATGTTCAGCCTGTCTGTCAACAGTAGGTGTGTGTTATCAATTCACTCAATACTGTTGTCTTTAGGTAACTGCTATTGTTATAGTCCATATAGGTATCATAACAGAAGCCCCGGTAATCTCATTACCCGCCACCTATATTCTCTCCCTGCATTACGCTTGTCACGATTTACAGGGACTGACCTTTTACCTAGATATTACACTGCAGTCAGAACGCGGGTTTTCCCTAGTTCGAAATCTCATACATTATGCATGAGGATTCTTGGAAGCACGGCAGGACTACCATCTCCTGTATAAAATCTATGTACAAAGTTCATGCCCAACGTCATTCTTAGGCCGACACAGTAACACAGCAAGGAAGGACCCCTGGGGAGACCTATGGGTATATATACATCACATCTTGCTAAGATAAGACAGAGGAGACCGAGACTTCCCGGCCAACACACTGACCAGAGACGCTGAGGTTCCTGCATGCAGACACTCCAGCTCGCAGTGGTCTATCATCCCTCGCAGGGTGTCCAGCTCGAGACCAGGACGGGGTCCCATAGTCTCTCACTATCAATATCTTATACTGCCTAACGGTTGTTGCAGCTCATTTATTCTACACCAGAATAACAACTGTTCAATAAATTCTTATTGAAAACGCCCAGCCTGTTTATTCTGTGTATTTCTCTGAGACAGACTAAGTAAGCATGAGTGACTGAGCGAAAGGTAGTATATTGTTTCCACGGTTCTGAGGGATCAGGGTTGTCATGTCCGAATGGTTGCCGAGAACTATTCTCTCCTTGGTAAGAGAGGATTCTAGTGGCACTGTGAGCTAGTTGGTACAAAAAGAGCCAGCATACCCGGTGGGGGTGATCAGAGTTTGTCTGACACCAATCCTACAGTGTATGTTGTCTAAATGCGCAGATCCTGTATACTTTCTATAGAAACTACACGACATGGCGCCGCCAACTTTGGTTGGGTACTTATTTAACAGTAGAATCTGAGTAGATCAGTTGTGCTATTCTCAGAAATCCCTATTCACAACTCCCCAGAGACGTCTGGAGTGGGTGGGCACAAACTCCGCCACAGCTGAGTAGGCAAAATTCTATTTATTGGCTGTTGGTTAATCAAGCTTGAAGGACACAGTGTTCCTAAAATTGTGCAAAACACCTTATCTTAGTTTCCTTGGAATATACTTCCTCCTTAAAACAATGACTGAAGACGCGGATAACGCCAGAGGAGTTGTGCAAAACTTGCACCTCACAGATGACGAGGAAGATGCAAATGCAATTCAGATTGCAGAAAATATTAGAAATGCAGTCACCCTGAAGCTGCTTGCGCATGGTTTAACACCTAGGGGTGGCATAGTAGCTTTTTTGATTGAGGCACATGAATCATATAGAACAGAGGTATTTTATTCATGAGTTACATTCCCAACAGCAAATGCAAGAACAAAAACATTTCACTTCTACACAGAAGGTGATGCACCAGCGGAATATTGTCCGTATGAGGACATTGAGGTTCCGCTCACGTACCAGGAACATTTATACTGGTTTAAAGGCGCCCTACCCCATACAAGAAGAAGAGTGAGACTTGGCCCACTCGGGAGAGAAGGGGCAACATGGCCAATACTAGCGGCCTGCACACCACATCCTGACATTGAAACAATGCCAGGACCAGACTTACTCATACTTCACAAAGAATTAATAAAACTTTACAGAAACATGACACAGTTCGTCATGAGGACTCTTACGGTCCAGCCAGCGATGGTAACCTCAAATACAGCTCACGTTCAAAATACAGCAACTAAAATTACACCACAAACATTACATGCAGTAATGGGTAAAATGCCCGCAAAACGTGAACAAATGCCCTTCTGGATAGCTCAGAAGATAACACAGCTAGAAGCAGTATTCCCAAATACTAGCCCTTATGAAAAACACAGAATGCTGACAATCTGCTTGCCCATGGGGATAACACCACAGATAGAGGATTGTACCTCTTGGTGTACAGTTTTCGCTGCCATATATACCAGAACTTATGGTATACCGTCCTTAGCAGTAACACCAGATGTATTAAGACAAATACAAAATGAGTACGGACCAGAACCTGCTCTGAACTTGGGGATGAAGTTACTAGGCAACTATGCCCAAGTATCAGCCATAATATTCGCAAATATTGAAGGAGAGGCAGCATCAGTGGCTATCCGCCAATGCCTAAGGGACTTCAGTACTTTACAACAGGAGCACGAACTACCCAAAATAATTGAAACTGCGTATGCAGAGTTAGGCAGGGACAGTTTGGGTGGAAAAGTGTTAAAACCACAACTAATAGGTAGTCCCGAAAAGTAGACTTTGAAGCAGACACCTACTTCTTCTAAAAAGAAGTGGGACAATAACAAAAAACAAAAAATTAAAGAAAACAGGTCTTAATCCAGAGGTAGATCTCCTCCACAGGAGCCCTCCAAAAGGAGGTATAATCTTAGAAATAGGGATAATATTAGGAAACCTGACAGGTATCAGGACACTGATACACGTTCCTCTCGTTCCTTTGAGGGTTCATCAAAAAACTCCGAGAGGGAAGGACGGTCAGACAGACAAGAAGAGCGTACAAAGTCCAGAGACAAGCAGAACGCTCAAGACTACACTTCCAAAAAAGAAGATAAAGCCAAACCAAAACCACAGTTCAAAAAGAAGAAGGTTGCAGGTCTAAAGATCAGACATCCTCAGAATTCTGAGGACTCGACTACTGAACGGGGAATGGGCTCTGACGATACTAGACAGTGCGGCAGAAGTAACAATAGCTCACCAGAACCTGATGGAATTTCTGGTGACAGCGGACTTGAATGATTATATTACGGTGGAAACACCTGATACTAGGGTAAGTGTCCCACACAAACTATATGAAATTACACTTCAAATGGAGGGGGACATATGCAGGACAGTTAAAGGTCTCTTTTGGGAGAACCTAACGTTTGGCTATGACATTTTGTTAGCTGAACAAGATTGGCCGCCATCATTCGTCATGGATTGCCCTAGGGGAGAAACAGTAATTTTCCCGGCATTTTCCGACCACGTTCCCAAACATTTAAAATATACATATGCGCTGGAGTGGGCGGTAGCCCAAGCTCCAGCATTATACAAAAACCATGTTGGATGGGATGAGGATTCAACCCACCACATAATTCCATTAAAAAATACACCAACTGCACAAAGGTAGTATCCAAAAAATCAGGAAGCAAATAAACAGGTCAGGGAGATCTTAGATCAACTTGAATATCAAAGAGTGATTGAAACATGCACCTCTCAAATGAATAACCCGTTGTTTCCTGTATCGAAACCAGACAACACATATCGTCTAGTTTTAGATTACAGACATTTAAACACTTGCACTAAGACATTTGCAGTTCAAAATGCACACAGTGCCGCATTAATGAATAACATTGTGCGGAAAAAATACAAAACAACACTAGATATCTCAAATGGATTTTTTTTGCCAAAATATAGCACCTGAGAGCAGATATTTGACAGCATTCTCAGCGCTAGGGTCCCAGCGGCAATTTTGCCGACTCCCCCAGGGGTATAAAAACAGCCTGGGGTTGTTTTCAGCCAGAGTAACTGAGTTACTTCAAAATCTGGATGAGGAGGCATTGTCCTACGTAGATGATATTTATCTAAAGGATGATGACCTGGAGGAACACTTGAACAGAGTAAACACCATAATTTTGGGATTTGCATCTGAAGGTTACAAATTCAACTTCAAAAAATTGAAGATTGCCCACCTTAATGTCCTTTTTCTGGGATATGAACTTTCAAGTGAAGGAAAAAGTCTAGCGGCTAACTTTTTAGAAAAATGAGCGCTGCTCCAACCTCCAAAATCACTAAAAAACTTACAATCAATATTGGGATTCCTGAACTTTGGCAGAACATACATTTTGGATTACGCAGAAAGAGTTAAACCTTTCTACGATTTGATAAAACCTGACTTTTCAATCAGACAGTGGACACAGGAACACACAGATACTCTTCGTTCCTTACAAGCTGACATGATAGCTTCAAAACACTTACAGACACGCATAAATGTACGCAACCTGGTGATCCATATAGTTGCGGGTCAATCTGGGTACACCTATCTAACATATAATGAAGGTGAGACAGTACCAATAGCGTACAAATCACATTTGTACACAAATGCTGAAATGTGTTTTGCATCAACTGAAAAAATTCTAACAGCAGTACAGACTGCTGTAGTCAGAGAAAGAGCCCGGGCTCAGGGGAAACGTATAATAGTCGTTACCCCGGTTCCAGCCTTAGAGGCTGCGACAAAGGCAAGCGTTCCCAACGCTAAAGCCTTACATCCAAGATGGATACAATGGGCTAATTCTCTCACTGCAACAGATGTAGAATACAGGTACGACCCAAATCTAAAATCCCAAGCATTTCTGCAATACGAACAAGAATATCCTCTACCAAACGAAATAATGCCTCTAGATCAGTATGAATATATTATTTATACTGACGGTTCTGCGCAACCGGCCATAGGGAGCAAACAGCAATACAGCGCTGCGTGTGCTATCGTTAAAGAATGCATGCGGGATGGAAAGTTTCATCCGAAATGCACAAAAACACTGTCTCTAGGAGACTGCACGGTGCAGCTGGCAGAACTAAAAGCACTAATACTGGCACTGGTAAATAAGGATCGAGAATTCCCCACGCTAATCGTGTGTGATTCCTAGATTAGAGATGCAAAAGGTGGCACAATTAAGCACAAAACGCTATGGGAACAGGTAGTGGAGCTGAAAAACGAACTACCAAGGGCTCACGTGATGCCCACATTGAGTCATCAACGTGATGGCTTTCACGTTGAAGGGAATTCATTGGCTGACGAAGCCGCAAAGGGGGCTGTACGAACGGCTTCCTTAGCTGCAATCACTCGTTCAAAAACGAGGATAGACGGTGAGATAATGGTTGCGATTATTGCCACACGTAATAACACAGCAGTACCGAAACAATTTCCACTCAAGTACTCCTACAAGTTAGATGCAAACAATGTTCCATTTGCTCAAATTCCAGGAGTGGGGGATAGAGTAATACCAAATATGGATCGCAGGTTAGGATTAATTTTAGCAGCACATGAGGGTATAGGTTCTGTACAGGCAGGAGTTTCTGCTACGGTTTCTCTATTGAAACAACGCTACTGGTGGCCAGGACTAAGAAGGCAGACTAAGGACTATGTCCTGAAATGCGACATCTGTCAGCAGATGAAGGGCTCCACTGTAACACGTCCAGTGCAGACACCTTTACTAATATCAGATAAACCACTCGCGTGTGTTTATTTGGACCACTGTGGCTCCTTACAATTGGATGGGGCTTACAAGTATATCATGGTTGCAGTGGATACCTGCTCTAGGTTCCTATGGGTGTGGCCCCAGCGCTCGGCTGATGCTCGAACTGTCATAAAAGATTTGCGAGTCTTTATAGGGACATACGCAATTGGCACATTACATTCTGACCGTGGCCCCGCGTTTAGCTCTAGGGCTTACAAGGAGGCCATTGGAAGTTTGAGTGTAGCATTGCGGTATTCCTCTCCGTACCATCCAGAGGGAAATTCAGTTGTGGAGAGGAAAAACCGGGACTTAAAGCAATCTTTGACAGCTAGAGCATTAGGTTCGGGTGGAAATTGGGTAAAACATCTGTATGGAGTCCAGAGGGCATTAAACAATCAGCCAAGAAGCTCTCTAGGGGGTGTCACTCCTTATGAGGTCCTATTTGGGACGAGAATGTGGGTACCTGATCTTTATTGTGAAGGCACAGTGGCGGATGAAAAACCTTTTGACATCCATAAACGTTTGGCTGTTTTACAGGACCTGAATGAATCCAGGGCACTACAGAGTAATGTCCAGGTGAAAAGGACCGCCACTGGGGAAGTAAAAAGTGTCACAGCAAGACCTGTCTGGATCCCTAAAGTCGGGGATCTGGTCAGAGAAAAAATAGCGGACATCATATAGAAAGCCTGTACCTGTCCTGGCAGTTGAAGGAACAAGAACAGTACTTCTGCCACCTCTTGCCGGCAAAAAGGAGAAAAGATTTGTCTCAATTGACCTAATCAAACCACATGTGGCCGATACTGAATAGTAGGCAGCGTGGACTCCGAAGTAACAGACACCCTCCTCTCACAACTATACAAGAAGTTCAAACAGAAAGACTCAACACGTTTGAAGGGTCACCTACACGGAATGAAGGACTAAGCAACAATGCAATGGAACTCGTTCCTCTTGAAACTGAAGTTCAAAATGAGAACTCCACTGAAAGACAAATTTCAATTCGACCAAACACGGATATCTACGTCAACATGCCCCAACAAGATCAAGCTACAGTTTCCACAAAACCTGCGGAACTACCGAAAATTGATCGAACTGCATCTGGCTATTTCATTGACTTTGACACCTTCTCATTAGATCCAAGCGAAACTGAAACAACGCCTGCCCAAAGAACTCGTCTACAGCAATTTAAAGATTTTCTGAATTTCCTTAAAAAGACTTACCTGGTATCACCTTGGGTGGAACTCTGGGTATCTACAGGAATACTTTTCTTTCTTTTCTGGATAGGCCTAGTGACTGTCTTTAGTATGCGTATTAATGGAACTTATCTTTGAGAAAGCTCTGCAGCACAAAAAGTGAATGTGATTCTAAAACCGCACCTATCATCATATCGTGAAAAAAGAGACCTGTCATCAGTGAACATTACAGCAGTTCCTATACCTGATGGTATAGTGTGGGACAGGGTTGATTTTGATATATTTGGCCCGACTGAACTTTTAAAAATACCTCATTTATTTAAGATTTCATTAAGTGATATCATTACCTCCAGTACATTTTCCGATGATTGGGATTATGAAACTGTAAATAACATGTTGTCTGATTTAGAAAAATCTGCTGCTTTTTCTAATAACGAAATGTTAGATGGCACATCAGACTTTGAAACAATGTATTGCTATCAACATTATGGTCATCACTTTCTGCATAAATCTGCTAATCCCAGAAATATTTTCACATACCACCAATGGGAACATTGCCCGACACCGCCGAAAAGCAGTTCAAAAACATTTGTACAGAAGTTCTCGTATTTTTCAGGGTTTAACACATCAGACCCAGCCTCATATTATTATTAGGTTGCACCAACACCAGCACAGAAAAATATGTTGACAAACACCAAAAAGATTTATTCTGCTTCCTTTATTGCCCAGTTGTCTGAACAAGGTTTTGACTTTTGGAAAGACACCATAGACTTGAAATCTGTCTGGGGTACTAGAGACTGGCAGGTCCAGTGAACAGAGGCACTATTTAGAGCATGTCTTATTCCTCGACAAATAATGTTCTTGAATGAAACAGTACAACAAACAACCTGCCTTGGGTTAGCACAGAGTAAAGATTTGAATACACCTCGGATGCCCACACCATCACACACTGAGGGTAATATAACATCGCAAGAAGAGGTTACACTAGATGACATCATGCAATACAATAGATCAGACCCCGATTGGAAGGGATGGTTGGTTTGGCCCGTAGACACCAATAACTGTCAATGAAAGGATTTAGTATCAATAGGCCAGATCCACGTTACGTACAAAGACAACATCCAGGGGTAGTGACATCGTACAGTGTTGGGAAGTTATGCCTCGATTGGCTAAAGACCTCAACACTCACACAGGTGAGACAACACTTATCCTTACTTTCACAGGATGTGGACCTACAGGATTTTTTATTAGGTCCTAGGAAGCCACGTCATAAACGTTTTTATTATGCTGTCTTCAATGAGATTTGGAAAATATCACAACAAGAGGCCGCAGAAAGATTGCTAGAAATAGATCGAATAAATCTAGAGAAAGCTATAGCAGTGGTCGATAATGGGTTAACAACACTAACATCCAGAATATATTCACTGGGGAACATTGTATCTGCTATCGATGTACTAGAACAAGATTTGTCCATATTACAACATGGGCAATCACAATTGAGTTCTATTATGTTGCTAAGCTGCAATCTTTGCGCGCAGGCTATGTGCCTTGGCGATTCATAAACAGCACGTCTCTGTTTTCCTCGTATAATATGACAGAAAAACAGATGGAAATGGCACAGAGGGGAGCAAAGTATACAATGCTGCGCATTGAAAAATTGGACAGATTAGCCTTCACAGTGGCAGAATCACTGTCCACAGAATGGTTAATCTATGGCCACATAAATCTTCCGGTCACTACTTTTCAATTTCAAAATTGCCTTGAACAAATGCAATGGTGGAGTGATCACGGCAGCTGGGGCACCCTTTAAATGACAGGATAAGTTTGCTACCGAACCGTTAAAGGCCCCATGAAGCATTATATCCTGACATATAAGTGATCCACTTAAGGTATTCTCACAGTTTGTACCGCTCAGAAACACTTCTTTTTCCCCTCTCCGGCATTGAAATCTGTACAGTAATTCCCAGGATTCCTTGATGAATTCCCTACCCACTTCTTCATATCTGCCTGCCTGCATTTGTTCAATGTTAAGTATCAATGGGGTAACCCGAAATGCTACCTGACCCGGGTCAAAACTGCAGTACAGTAAAAAATTGGTCACAGTAGCAACAATTTAAAAGTAGGAAAGAAATGGTGGCATTCACAACACAAATTTGCAAATCCGCAATGCATGCAGTTTATTTTCAAAACATCAATAACTTATTATGGACAACACAATTGTCAATACATGTGGAACAAAATTCTATTTGCAACAGTGGTGCTCTGGTGCGGGAAGGGGATTGGGAGTGTTCTGGATCAAAGTGAGTAAGTGAGGGTAATAGATAAGGGAGAGGTAATGTGACATATATACATTATATTTACATAGTGAAACCTGTCCAGCCTATAACAGGCCAAATAATAAAGTATATAGACATAGCACTGTAGGGACACTTATAATAAATTTCAGTCGTCAGAGCTTGTATTGTGGTGGGTAATAGTCAATGTTTCGACCCCTTTAAATGTTCAAGGTAGTTCAATCCTTAGTATGGGGTCTTCATCAGGACAGAGTGAGAGAGCACCTGTAAGTAATTGAATACTCCATATTAGAAGTGTGTCCTAATGGCGGGATGTGAATGCTCTTATAAAACAGATATAAATTACCCAATCTAGCAACAGCACGAAGAATCAGGCTGTGAAGTCAAGGTGAGTAGGCTCTGTGAAGCTCCTATGTCAGAGAAGGCGAACATTAGAATATGGAATACCTGGGCATAATAAGACAACGAATACCTGGTCTGGAGAATTGCAGACTTACTGAATACGGGAGGCGGAACGCTCATTAGTACACGTACAACCACCTGTGGTTTGAAAGTGGGTCAGCAGATCCCACGAAATCGCAAGGCAATCCTCATATGCAAAACTACATAGAAGAGAACATTAGTATTAATACAGAATAGTGTCTGATAGATCCATCTAAAAAAGAGTGGTCTAGCGCGTTAATACAGCCAAAATCAGGAGGGTGGAAATACATCCGTGTAATCCGTGTGTCTAATATCTAACCCTGAAACGGTGAATCCCCAGAGCGTACAGCAGAGTTGGCCGTGTTACTATAATGGAAAAGAGTACTTGTGACACCTCCGTGAAGCCGCTCAGCGCGATAAAGGCCGTGAGGCTGTCAAATGGCTCTAAGCAAACACGGGTGTGGGTATAGGGAAGCTGCGTTGGTAGGGACACATACCTCAAACTGCCGTCACAAATCTGGAAGTGGGACCGAGCCAAATGGCGGAGCTCAATAAAGACGCGAGCGGCTACGTGCATGTTTGGTGCATGTTAGGTGCAGCCGCTCGCTGCCAGCACGTTGAAAGCTGTAAACTGTGCTCGTGGTTGTCCGAGACAGAGTAAAATGCTGAGTGAGAGAGTCTCACAATAACACTAATGTAAATACGGAGTATTCAACCGGTGTATCTCTAATGGCATCATGAACGCGTTATATACATAATAAGAATGACAATGGCGGGATAAGTAGTCCTCTGGATATCAATACCAAGATAGCTGGTATCAACCACCACAGGGACCCCCTCCTTTTTTAGAGGATACCCAATGTAGACCACCGAGAGGCAGAGGCTACAATTGGAACAGAGCCACACGACGAGGACAGACCAACAGAACTGGGACGCTGGACGCCAGCAGGGACAGAACCAGAAGCAAGTACGATTTCCCCAAGAGAACCACAGGGAGATCCAGACCCGTCGGCGGGTCTACCGATGATAAGGGATGTGAGAAGCCCCATTATCAATCTGTCGTCATACGTGCTTTCGGAAGATGAAACCAAGGTTTTAAGCAAAGGACTCTCCTTCGTGCCCACTTCATAGCCGAATCGTTCAACATCAAAACGGAGCTACTTCGATTCTTCCGCAAGGTTAGGTTGAGACACTATTTCAAACATTCCCAACCGATATCTTCTACATCACATACCGGATTGAGGGCACCATCTACTTTTATGCCCCCACGCATATGATGTCACACAAAATCCTGGCCTTTGAGAGTGTGGTACTTCGTGATATCTTACAGGTATGCTCTACCAAGCGGTACACTAAGCATAAGGTTACCAAGGGAGAACGAGAAGCCCTGGATACACTTAAGAACAACAAGACAATTGTAATCAAGCCGGCCGACAAGGGCGGAGCGATTTTAGTCCAGAATACCCCAGACTACAAGGCTGAGATCTACTCACAACTCCATGATGGTATGAGCTACGCCACACTCAACGTGGATCCGACTAAGGAGATTAGGAAATTGATCATGAACATCACTGAAAAAGGCAAGAAAGCAGGGTTTTTGTCTGACCATGAATTTGAGTACCTTAACTCCAAACAACCACATTTCCCGACTATCTATACACTACCCAAGGTACATAAGAACTTGCAACATCCTCCAGGATGGCCCATCGTCTCGGGATGTGGCTCCCTCCTTGAACCGGTATGCAAATACATTGATTTTTTTCGGAAAACGCTAGCGGAATCGACCAGAGCATATCTACGTGATATGATGCAAGTCATTAATCTGATCGACAACATGCCTTTTGATTCTGAACACCAATTACTGGTAACACTCGATATAGTATCACTATATACGAGTATTCCCCAACGACCAGCTTTGGAATCTATGACTAAAGCACTGGAAAAAAGTCCTCATCCCGTCCCAGTTCCAACTGAATTCATAGTGGAGCTACTTGAGGTAGCAATGATGAAGAACTTCTTCCTTTTTCAAAGCCAGTTCTATTTACAGACCAAGGGAGTGGCAATGGGTGCCGGCTTCACCCCTGATTTGGCTATCCGCTTCATGGATGACTTTGAGGAACAATTCATCTTTAGCCATATCAATCCATACAAGAATAACGTGAGACACTGGCGACGTTATAGAGATGATGTGCACCTCATTTGGACAGGTAATGCGACGGAACTACAAAGCTTTTTCGAATGGTTGAATTCCAGATCAGATGATATCAAATTCACTATCAATTGGGATAAGAACACCATGGATTTTTTGGACATCTCCATAAAAACAGAGAATGATCATCTGTATACCACTCTATATAGAAAACCATCCGAACGTAATACGTTATTAAGATACTCCAGCCACCACACGAGGGGTCTACGCGACAACTTGCCTTTCGGTCAATTTCTTCGGATCCAGAGGAATTGTTCCCGTAGGGATGACTACTTCATAGAGTCAGACGATCTCATTAACCGCCTTGTGGAGCGTGGATATCCCAAAAGATTGGTTAAACGAGCGAGGAAGAGGACCTGGTACTACGACAGAGATGCTTTGCTGACACCTAAACAACGCCCGACAGACCTCAAAAGGATGATATGCGTGACCACATACTGCACTCGCAGTAATGAGATTAAGAAGATCATCACTGGAAATTAATCTCAGATGATTTAGAGATACCAGATCCACCTATGTATTCCTTCAAAAAGGCTAAAAACTTCAGAGACTATGGGGCCGATTCCGATCTCGGCCGGTAGGGCTCCGAATAGGATTCGGCTTTACCGGATCCGATTCGGAGCCCCTTTTCCCGACCGAATTGTACGCGGGTCCGGCCGAGCGAGTACGATGCGAGTCGCCGACCGACTCGTCCGGGCGACCCGACCGCTCCGACCGACTCGTACCCGGATCGTACCGCTCCGACCGACTCGCTCGGACCCGATTCGCACCGCGCAATGGAGACGTTTTCCGGCCGGGTAAGTACGATGCGCACCTCGACCGCTCCGACCGACTCGCGCCGTCCGACTCGAACTCGCTGTCGGAGCCGTACTTTGGGGGTCCGTGTCGGACCCCCTGTACTGCGTACCCGTGCGAGGCGCACACAGGGGGGACCCATGGGTCCCCCTACCTGTGCGTGTACGCCGCGAGCGCTCCGCGGCGTACTCGCTGTAGGAGCGCCCTTGTCCGCCTCGCACCCATTGAGGCAATGGGAGCCCGCGTACGCGTTGTACGACCGGCTCCCATTGAGTTCAATGGGAGTCCGACCGACTCGTGTCCGGTGGCATACGAATGCATCGGACTCGTTCGGTCGGACTGCACGGGTCCGATTCGGTCGGAAATCTCTCCGGGTCCGGCTCGGTCGGAGAGATTTCCGGCCCGAATCGGAATCGACCCCTATGTGGTTAAATCCCTTCTTGAAACACCGCCCCAACCTACTATTCAGACACTGTGGAAACTACCAGAGATTATTGGCCATTTTAAATGCGCTCAGTGCAAAGCTTGCAAACTAACCATCAAAACGAAACAGTTCTGCTATAAGCAACACACTATAGACCTACAGGTACATACCAATTGCAACTCAACAGATGTGATTTATGCCGTTTTATGTCCCTGTAATGAGATGTATATAGGTCAAACAAGACAGAAACTCAAGACAAGGGTCTTGCAACATTGTAGCAGGATACAGTGTGGGACAGTGTGAGCACCCCTGGTTGAACACTTTCAAACTAAGGCACAAACCGGAGTCGATTAGGTGGTTGGTCCTTGAAAAGGTGTCTCTAGGAATAAGGGTTGGTAATATCAACTCCATCCTGAACATACAGGAATGTAAGTGGATGTATACTGTGGATACAGTGAACAATGGCTTGAACGAACTAGATGCCACAAATGCCCAATTTTCCTTTTTGAATACTGAATAGTGCCCCATCATTATTTCTCTTTAACACAACTGTTACCTTCCATGGTTCATGTACACTATGTTGTTGTGCACATAACAATATTTTGCCACCTTGTTATGAGTGTCTATTTCATGCATATATTTTTCCATGTCTATTTCGGGTTTAAACCCTACTTTGTCATCATAAGTGTCCACCAGTGAGAGGGACCACTTTGTATTTATCCATCATATGAGGCTGTCAACACCCATTGTGTCTTAACTATGTGTCTTTTCATCGCATTTTCAATTTTTTGGCGTGTCTGTAATCTTAATTATTTGATATTTTAATACGCCTTAATGTACTGCCTTTCAGATGACTAGTCTTTCCTTTATGGATTAGCACTTGGCCAGAGGACTACTTATCCCGCCATTGTCACTCTTATTATGTATATAAAGCGTTCATGATGCCATTAGAGATACACCGGTTGAATACTCCGTATTTACATTAGTGTTATTGCAAGACTCTCTCACTCAGCATTTTACTTTGTCTCGGACAACTACGAGCACGGTTTACGGCTTTCAACGTGCTGGCAGCGAGCGGCTGCACCTAACGTGCACGTAGCCGCTCGCGTCTTTATTGAGCTCCGCCATTTGGCTTGGTCCCACTTCCGGATTTGTAACGGCAGTTTGAGGTATTTGTCCCTACCAACGCAGCTTCCCTATACCCACACCCGTGTTTGCTTAGAGCCATTTGACAGCCTCACGGCCTTTATTGCGCTTAGCGGCTTCACGGAGGTGTCACAAGTACTCTTTTCCATTATAGTAACACGGCCAACTCTGCTGTACGCTCTGGGGATTCACCGTTTCAGGGTTAGATATTAGACACACGGATTACACGGATATATTTCCACCCTCCTGATTTTGACTGTATTAACGCGCTAGAACACTCTTTTTAGATGGATCTCTCAGATCCTATTCTGTATTAATACTAATGTTCTCTTCTAAGTAGTTTTGCATATGAGGATTGCCTTGCGATTTCATGGGATCTGCTTACCCACTTTCAAACCACGGATGGTTGTACGTGTACTAATGACCGTGCCGCCTCCCGTATTCAGTAAGTCTGCATTTCTCCTGACCAGGCATTCGTTGTCTTATTATGCCCAGTTATTCCATGTTCTAATGTTCACCTTCTCTGACATAGGAGCTTCACGAAGCCTACTCACCTTGACTTCACAGCCTGATTCTTCGTGCTGTTGCTAGATTGAGTAATTTATATCTGTTTTATAAGAGCATTCACATCCCGCCATTAGGACACACTTCTAATACGGAGTATTCAATTACTTACAGGTGCTCTCTCACTCTGTCCTGATGAAGACCCCATACTAAGGATTGAACTACCTTGAACATTTAAAGGGGTCGAAACGTTGACTATTACCCACCTCAATACAAGCTCTGACGACTGAAATTTATTATAAGTGTCCCTACAGTGCTATGTCTATATACTTTAGTATTTGGCCTGTTATAGGCTGGACAGGTTTCACTATGTAAATATAATGGATATATGTCACATTACCTCTCCCTTATCTATTACCCTCACTTACTCACTTTGATCCAGAACACTCCCGATCCCCTTCCCGCACTAGAGCACCACTGTTGCAAATAGAATTTTGTTCCACATGTATTGACAATTGTGTGGTATATAATAAGTTATTGATGTTTTGAAAATAAACTGCATGCATTGCGGATTTGCAAATTTGGTGTTGTGAATGCCACCATTTCTTTCCTACTTTTAAATTGTTGCTACTGTGACCAATTTTTTACTGTACTGCAGTTTTGACCCGGGTCAGGTAGCATTTCGGGTTACCCCATTGAAACTTAACACTGAACAAATGCAGGCAGGCAGATATGAAGAAATGGGTAGGGAATTCATCAAGGAATCCTAGGAATTACCGTACAGATTTCAATGCTGGAGTGGGAAAAAAGAAGTGTTTCTGAGCGGTACAAACTGCGAGAATACCTTAAGTGGATCACTTATATGCCAGGATATAATGCTTCATGGGGCCTATAACGGTTCGGTAGCAAACCTATTCTGTCATTTAAAGCGTGCCCCAGCTGCCGTGATCACTCCAGTTTTCAGGCTACTTTCTAATGGGAGTTACTTGATGCTGAACGATCAAGGTTGCTGTGGGATGCTTCTGGGCATCGCATATCTGGTAACTGTGAGTTCCAGGGTTACTTGCTGTATGCAAGTATTGTTTCCACCGACACATACAGTCAGGGAGGCGCCGTTATGGCCTTCACTAAATGTTTCATTAATACGGTTTGATACTTTGAGCAGAATGAAAGCCATGCTTATACAGAAACCGTGCCCTTAACCTCCGCTCGAGAGACTTTTTATCTTCAAGTAGCAAGGTCTTCGGCAGAGATACAGGCACTTATATGTACAAATTGCCCTTTTCATTTCGCAGAAATGGTAAATCGTATCTTTAACATGTCTGATACGACAGGCATTGTCCACCTTTTTAAGACCATAGGTTCGGGACTATTAAGCACCTTTCAGACGGTCCTCGGAGTTTTACCAAACTTTATACACTCCGTATTTGGAAGCATCTTTGGAGGGCTGCTGCTGATCCTGTTTCTAATAGCAGGTATCCTGATTGTCATTTTTTCTGCTACGCAATGGACGTCCCAGTCACCAAGGAGATGGAAACAGTACTCCTGGAGAGAAAATACCGTGATCGCATGGTACAACTTCTAGGCACACCTCGCCTAAGGGAACTAAGTGCTTCTTGGTTCTTGTCATTTAGACCAGTTTGGATGGACTGCATCTTACCTTCCTCTGATGCCTGTTTTGCGGAGAAGAATGCATGTTGGATCTCTGTCTGACACTCCCATCATGTGCGCAACCGGACGTTGATGCTTTACTGGACCCGATAACGGCCCATGTTCTGCAGTATCCCCAGCGTATTCCCATGTTGATGGTGGCATTCCTAGAGCCACCACAGGTAGTATCACCTCCTGTTGGTATGGACACCGGCTCCTCCTCTGACACCCAGGCCTTGGATGGCGCACAGGCTGCCCCAGCACCGGCTGTGGATAATACGGAAGACCATCTGTGCTCCATTGACATAATATGCAAGGTGTTACAGGGACTGCCAGCTGCGGAAGCAAGCAACGAGAATGTTGCGTCTACCAGCCAGGACACATAAACATTTGACTAATTTGGCCCCTCGTGTGCTGGGAAAAAATTAGATTTTTGCAAAACAAATAAAAAATTGGAACTCCATATCACAATTGACATTCTTTTTGAGCATGCATGGCTTTCAAATGCTTGTAGTAGTTCAAACTATACCTAAGGACATATTAGAGCTATAGCGTGAGTGTCAATTTCCATTTTTTACCTCTGTTTTAGAATTTGTTTTTTTTAAGAACCTTTTTTAACGTTTTAAACATTGTTTTTAAGCATAAAAAGAAACTAATGTTTTTATCGTTTGCGTACCAGTATCTAGTCAGCCTAGTAGTACGTTTAGAATTCAACTATGTCGTCAATTCGGAAGAGGAGTGGGTGTTATATTCCATATAGGTATCATAACATAAGCCCCGGTAATCTCATTACCCGCCACCTACATTCTCTCCCTACATTACCCTTGTCACGGTTTACAGGGACTGACCTTTTACCTAGATATTACACTGCAGTCAGAACGCGGGTTTTCCCTAGTTCGAAATCTCATACATTATGCATGAGGATTCTTGGAAGCACAGCAGGACTACCATCTCTTGTATAAAATCTATGTACAAAGTTCATGCCTAACATCATCCTTAGGCCGACACAGTAACACAGCATGGAAGGACCCCTGTGGAGACCTATGGGTATATATACATCACATCTTGCTAAGGTAAGACAGAGGAGACCAAGACTTCCCGGCCAACACACTGACCAGAGACGCTGAGGTTCCTGCATGCAGACACTCCAGCTCGCAGTGATCTAACATCCCTCGCGGGGGGTCCAGCTCAAGACCAGGACGGGGTCCCATAGTCTCTCACTTCAGGTAATGGGGTTGACTAAATCCTAGAGGGATTCTTGGCTTAACACCTACATACATGCTAGGTACACTTAGGTACATCTAGTCAGGGAGGCATCATAGGAGTACGCATCTTTTTGTCATTTGTTTTATATACTCTAATGTATTCATGATTATTGCAAGATGGTAGAACTATACCATCCATTCACCTTCATCGTACTGCTAATCATTTATATCTTATACTGCCTAACGGTTGTTGCAGCTCATTTATTCTACACCAGAATAACAACTGTTCAATAAATTCTTATTGAAAACGCCCAGCCTGTTTATTCTGTGTATTTCTCTGAGACAGACTAAGTAAGCACGAGTGACTGAGCGAAAGGTAGTATATTGTTTCCACGGTTCTGAGGGATCAGGGTTGTCATGTTCGAATGGTTGCCAAGAACTATTCTCTCCTTGGTAAGAGGGGATTCTAGTGGCACTGTGAGCTAGTTGGTACAAAAAGAGCCAGCATACCAGTTGGGGGTGATCAGAGTTTGTCTGACACCAATCCTACAGTGTATGTTGTCTAAACGCGCAGATCCTGTATACTTTCTATAGGAACTTTCTATAGGTCTGGAAAGAGGGGTTTGCAGCTGCCAACTGGCCCCACCCACCATGTGACGGTGCCATGCTGCCGGCCAGCCAACACTACCTGCTGGTACCGTTGCACGTCTGTACTAATAATGGTGAAAATTAAACTACAAGTTCCAGGATGCTCTACATCATTGTGGTTTGCAGCAGGAAAAAAACTAGAGTGGAGTGCAGCTGATGACATGGAGCCACATGATATATAACCCTACTGAAGGGTATGGTCAGATTACACAGGGCACCCACTGTCTTTATACAACACTGACTCACCCTGCGCGACTGAAATATGAAGCGGGCAGCTGCCATGATTAAAGATAAAGCGAGGCCTGCCCCACTGTTCAAGGGAAACGCAGGAAGTAAACCAGCTTTGAAGAGGAAGGAGGGGCCATCACACGCTATACAGTGTGATGGCCAAACAAAATGCTCTCCGGAAGCATAGCTAAGCACACAAAGGAGGGACTATTCCTGAAATGCAGCAATAACAAAGCTGCATTTCTGATTGACACAGACAACAGCCAATAAGAATTGCTGGGTGTGCCACAAGTCATAGAATAGGATGAAACAGGTCTTGCAGACAGCGCATGCGCTGTCTTATGCTCGACCTAAAAAAGTAGCAAATTCTGCAGTTTAGCCCTCTGGAGAAGATGACATATCACATAGATGAGAATACTGGACAGTCTTTGGTATATGGATGGGCCTATCAGTTAGAAACTTCTCACATTTCATGTATGTTTTAAATTGTAAACATATCTTTTCAAACTTATGCACCCTGTCATGGACCATCGCCAACAATTTCTCTATTGCATAAATGTTCCATACATTCTCCTACCGTTAGCCCAGGGTGGAGGTGACTGATGTTTCCAAAAATGTGCTATGTTCAGCCTGTCTGTCAACAGTAGGTGTGCGTTATCAATTTACTCATTACTGTTGTCTTTAGGTAACTGCTATCCTTGCCTGGGGCTCCAAATAACAGACTAGTAGGGGTTAACAGGTGTTCTATTCTAGTGATCATTTCTATATGTGACAGGACTTCCTTCCAGTACGACTGGATCTATCCACAGGACAACCATGCATGGAACATTGTGCCGATGGCCCCAGGTCCTCACCCCCATACCTCTGTACAGCTGAATATCGCTCTCAGCCTCGAAGGCGTTAAATGCCACCTTGTTAATATTTTGTAAGCTATTTCTTTATGCTGAGTGCAGATAAACTACTTTGCTGCTCTATATCACACACTGGTCCAGACTGCTTCTAGGATATTCCCACACCTACCCCTCCCCCAAGATATCTTTTTTGAACAGTCAATTTTGAAATGTTAATTCCATTCGGGTCTTGTCTCTACCAGCTGCTGCCTGAATTGTCGTGGTTCCCACCCAGTGCAATAGTTGAATTAGGTGACATTCATCAACATGTGCAAGATCAAACTTCTCTATGCATGCTGCCCTGCGGAGCAAATCTTCCATCTCAAACAAATCGCCTGGTCTGGGAGAACTACTAGAATTCCACCCACTAAAACCTGACGTCATATATAGTTGGCTTGAAATCTGGATTATGGGTCACTGGCGACATTGGAGAGAGGAAGATTGTTGTACATGTTGGAGAGCTTGGCCGAGGTAGGCGGTCTAGACTTTTGGGGAAACCATAGCATGTGCTGTAACAGGATATGAGAAAAACCTTGTTCTAACACAAATTGATGTTTTGAGTATGGAAAATTATTCCAGCCCAGAGCATGATGTATCTGTACAACTTGTAACTAATATTCGAAGTTGGGAAACCCCAAGCTGACATGTCTGGTGAGCTTGAGTAGGGTAGCTTTAGATACTCATGGAGTTTGAATGCTACAGACAAAGGCTATGTTTTTTTATGTGGGTCAACATGGGGCTGAGGAACAGCACGACTTATAGAAAACATGGGAGAAAGTTAATTTTGACACTCACCACTCTACCCCACCATGAGATCTCCAGCTTGCCCCATCTACAAATGTTTTTGTTAAGAACTTTGACAACAGGAGGAATATTGTATTGGAACAGATCAGCAGTGGATTTTATCAAATAAATCCCTAAATATTTTTTAGGACCCAGTGTCCAACCAAAGCGGCCACCCCATAAAGAACACTTGCAAGTTTGCTGATGATCTGTTATTCCCACTCCATATTACTTTGTATAGTTAAATTTAAAATCAGAAATGCCGGCAAAAGTGGAAAGATTGGCTACCAGAGATGGTAGCTCTGTCTCCGGGTTGGTCAGAAAGCAAAGGTCCTCGTTAGCGAATAATGCCAACTTGTATTTCTTCAATATCACTGCTATTCTCTGGATGTCAAGATTGTTATGGATTCTTTTAACCTATGGTTCCATTTATACGGAAATAACAGGGGCAACAGTGGGCACTTCATCTTGTGCCTCTCCTGAGTGGGATTTTGGGCATGAGCTTCCCAAAACTTTGATTTTGGGCATTGGAGCTACAAAGCTAGATAGGATATACTTGACCATGCTTGCGCCTGTGAAAGAATTGCCCTTTTTTTGTGGTCACACCCATTTTCTGCTACATTTTGTTGCAGATTTTTAGACTGTACACACTGGCACACTACTGTCCAGTGCCCAGTGTATGTGCACTAAACTCTAAAACATCAAGAAATTGGCTAATCCCTGATTGGCATATTTAACTTTTCTATAAGGCCATAATATATGGTGCAGAAATACACCCATGGTATGAAAGGTTAAAGGAAAGCCTGGCTTCAGGCCTTCCATTATAGCCTGGCTGCTGCAGTGTAAAACCTGTAGTCTGACCTTTTAAAGTTACCATTTTTTTTAAATAAATGAGTTTTTATTGTTTTCCAAACAACAAAACAAAAACATACACACCACCAATGTCGCAATAGCACAACAATACAGATGTCACAGTCGGAACACCGCGGTCTGAACCACAAGTTTTCCAGCTACGCAAGCTCTACCATGCTTGCCTTAACCACGCATATGCTTGGTTAAGGCAGTGCACGGTCTAGCTGCTGCAGGGACGTAAGACAGTGGAGACGGAAGGAAGCAGTAAGACGTGGTGAGGTGAGTGGGGCTGGGGGTGTGGGGGTAGGTTTTAGGGCAGTGGAAGGGGTTTGGATAGTTTAAGGGACAGAGTGGGGGCGGGGTGTGGGGTAGTGTAGGGTCTTAGGCTTTAGGGCAGTGGGAGGGGAATGGGTAGTTGGGGTAGTTTTTAGTGTTGGGGGTTGGGGTAGGTTTTAGGGCAGTGGAAGGGGTTGGGGTAGTTTAAGGGACATCGGAGGGGGGGCAGGGGTGGGGGGGCGGTCGGGGGAGGCGAGGTAGGGCAACCTTAGCCACACAAACCCCTTTACCATTCATGCCTATACCACGAAATTTCGTGGTAAAGGCATGTGTGGTAAAGGAATGAGTTGTTAAGACGCATTCATGGTTGGGCTACGTGGTAGAGGCACGCGTGGTAAAACCATTCGTGCTTCTATCATACACCCGTCACAGCCAAGGTTACAGATCCAGACCATAGTATTCCCACCATGGTCCCCAGATCTTTTACCATTTGCAAGAGGTTAAAACCTCCCTTTTAAATATTAGCAAATCACCCGGTTAGAAATGGGGGTCTCTAGTTGGCAGAGGTAGGTACCTTTGTCCAAGTAGGGACCCTTCTTCCTAGTCAGGGTAAGGGGGATACACTTCTAAAATAACCCCTGCTCACCCCCTTGGTAGCTTGGCACGAGCAGACAGGCTTATCTCAGAGGCAGTGTGTAAAGCATTTGTGAATACATTCAGTTATACAATGAAACACTACAAATGGACACCACACCAGTTTAGAAAAATAAGTAATCTTTATCTAAACCAAAACAAGACCAAACAACAAAAATCCACCATACAGTACTCTTAAAAATAGTTACTGTGCAAAATAACCTTCAAATTGCAGGAAAAACGTGAAAATACAGTTCCTCCGACTCGGTAGCTCTGTCCGGGGCTATCGCGATACTGAATACGACAGAGTCTAACAATCCCGGCCAACCGCGTCGATACGGGTTAGCAAAAGCGTCGACAAACTCGGAGACAGGACCTTTTGTTGTTGCGGTCGACACGATGGTACGAGCCGTTCCGGGGCAACCGTCGCGGTTGCGATGTGAGATGGAAGCGTTGCAGCATGTGATGTCCTCACGGCTGGGTGCAGGCAGCGGCTCGTTGACGGAGTCGGTGAGACCAAGGCTTGCGTTGCAGGGTGTGGCAGTGCTCGATGCGGTGCTGGCAGGTCACAATGCGGCGATGGAGCCAGTCGATGTTCGGGTTGGGCAGCGGCAGAGTCGAAGACGTCAGTGCAGCGTGTTGCGGGGTGTTGCGGAGTGCGATGCCCACAGGATGCGGTGCAAGCAGCGGCTCGTTGACGGAGTCGGTGAGACCAGGGTTGCATTGCGAAATGAGGCAGTACTCTCTACGGTACCTTCAGGACACGGAATCCTGCGACGGACTCGGTGACAGAGTTGGTTACCCTTTTCTTCTCCAGGCAACTGAAACCAGCAGTTCCAGAGATAGTGCCCAAAAGTTTGGTGAGGTCTTTGATGTTCCTGAGACCTCGTGAACAGGGGGCAAGCTCAATTCAAGCCCTTGGAGATCTTCCTCAAGCAGGGGACACAGCAAACAGCAAAGTCCTTTCTCCTTTCCATGGCAACAAGTAGCCACTGCAGGCCAAACCCAGACAGCAAACAGCACAGGGGCAGTATTCCTCCTCAGCTTCTCCGGCTCTTCTCCTTGGCAAAGGTTCCTCTTGATTCCCAGAAGTGATCTAAAGTTCTGGGGTCTGGGCCCCAATATTTATACTACAAAATCCTTTGTTCTCTGTGGCAGAGAAGCCCTGTGCCTGGTCAAAACCGGTTCTGTCCTCTCTGGTGCAGCTTCCTGGCAGGAGGTGGAGACAGCATTGTCCTTGGCAGACCAGGCCCATTCAGGTGAAAGGAAATCTCCCCTTACTCTAAATGCAGCCCAGGTCTATTCAGCCCAGCCCTGACTCATCAGGCTCTCTGGAGCCACTGCCCCTCCCAAGCCCCTGTCATCCAAAAGCCAGACATGCAATACACAAACCCAGCAGAGGCACAATGGATGGCTAAGCAAGAAAATACCTACTTTCTAAAAGTGGTATTTTCAAACACAGACTGTAAAAATCACCCTCACTAAAAGATGCATTTTAGCATTCTGAGTTCAGGCGTACTAAACTTTATTTTCCTACCTTGTTTCCAGGCGTAGTTATGTTTATAAGCTGTTATAAACAAACTCCCCATTCTATCCTATGGGAACAGGTAGCCTTGCAATAGTGAAAAATGAAATTGGCAGTAATTCCCTATCAGGACATGCCACACACAACAGGGCATGTCCTACCTTTCACATACACTGCACCCTGCCCACAGGGGTACCTTGGGCCTACCTTAGGGGTGACTAACATGTAAGAAAAGGGAAGGTTAGGGCCTGCCAAGTGGGTACACTTGCCAAGTCGACATGGTAGTACTAGACTGCACACAGGCTCTGCAATGGCAGGCCAGAGTTACATTTAAAGGCTGCTTATGTGGGTGGCACAATCAGTGCTGCAGCCCACTAGCAGCATTTGATTTACAGGCCCTGGCACACGCAGTGCACTGGACTAGGGACTGACTAGTAAATCAAATATGCCAATCATGGAATCACCAATCCATAAACACAATTTACAAAGGGCGCACTTGCACTTTGGCACTGAACAGCAGTGGCAAAGTGCCCAAAGCATCTAGACCAGCAAAAACGAAGTCCAACATACAGCAAAAACACAGGAAGCAAAGGCAAAAATACAGGGGAGACCCACGCCAATGGTGCCAGGTCTAACACACCCCTATAAAAACTTTGTAACCCACAAGGTAGAGTGCACAGTATTTAAAAATGGGACATATAGAAAATGTATATGATCGTATCCGTACAGTGACAAGGCCCTAAGAGCTTATTTCACTGCGGCAGGCCTTGTTGTCCTGTTTAGAGACTCAGACTGCAGATTAAAATACTAATATTGTATCCGGGGAATGGGACCGGCTTGAAAGATAATTAGACAAGTATTTTTAATAGTTAGTTAAATATATTTATGAGTTATTAAAAATCCAATACCTGCCTGGTGTTCCCGATGCTAATTTGCATGAGCTCTTCCAGCAAGTGCTCAGCCTTGAATGAGGTTAAAAGAGGTGCGGCTGGGGGGCGTGGCCAAGATGGCGGCGAGGTGAGACGTGTCGTCTCGTCTCTCCCTCCAGCCGACCGAGAAATCACCACGCCTAGGCTGTCTAAAGCTTCCATCGGGCCGAGATCCTGCGCGGGGCTGCCTGCGGAGAGCTAGCGGTCCCCGTCCTACCTGAAACGCTCCCAGGAGCGGGAGTGACGACGAGCTGCGCCCTAGTGACAGTGGGGCCTGAAGTCGGAGGCGGAGCCGCAGCCTCGATTTTGGATCTGCGCCGGGCCGGCGCTGCTGCGGTGGGGCCTGTGGCGGAGTCACCGTGCCTGGTGCCCTGTCTGTTCCTCTGCCCACGGACCTTGAGAGTTCCGCATCGCCACATTGCCACTGCCGCCTACGAAGCTTACACCACTTCCAGCGCTGGGGCGGCGGCGCTTTCCTGGAGCCGGGGTTGGCGCGTGGGAGCTCGCCCCCTGCCCGCTATTGGGTCTGGTGGGTTGGGGCTGGCGGACCGTGTCTGTCTCGCTTGGGCCCGCACCTGTGGTCGGCGGAGTGAACGGCTGGGGCCCTCCTGGTGCGACTTGTAGCAGGGGCCGAGGCTGGGCCCGATCAACCGTTGGAGGTGAGAGTGCGTAGCAGGGCCGACATCGCTTCACGCTCCGCACGGAGCCCTTCCCTTCGCCTTGTATGACCTGCCGGCGACTGCAGCGGGTGAGGGAGGACGCTTGGCAATATCCCCTGCGTTCCCTGGGACATCTAACTGCACAGCTCTGGTGTGGACAGCGGCCTGGGGGTGCACTGGAGCGATCACTGGCAAGGGCGGAGGATGAGGAGGGGACCCGGCGCATTGCGGCGGCGGCCCGGCTGGGCCCGAGTGTGGCCTGTGGTGGCCTGGACGCCTCCTGCTCATCCTCCAGGCACACATAGCGGAGTCCCGTTCTGGGGTGACTGGAGCCCTTGCAGAGGACTCTGATCAGCTGCCATCGGTGGCACATATTGACCTCGGATTTGGATTGCTGTGCTGGGGCCCCACGCTACGAGGACCGGCTGGGGCCTGCGGCGGCTGAACTTTGCTGGAGGTGAGGCCTTGATATCTATCCGTTGTGCTGCCTGCGCAACGCAGTGACCTACCCCATTGCCCCATAGTAGGGCATCGACAAAGTGAGGTTGGAGTGGCCCCCTGCTGCTGCTGACACCGGGGCGGCCCTGCCCTGGGAGGTCTTCCTTTTGCGCCCACGATTTGCTGGTCCTGGTGAAGTGTGGTTTACCAGAAGCCTTGCCAACTCTACCTGCCCGGCGTCCCTTTCTTGACTGGTGCTGCTCCTCCAGGTGGACATTTCAAAGACAATTCTACGCCTTTCCCAGGCACTTGTGCGGGACAGCGCGGTGGCATTCGGCTCCTGTCATTTTCTACGCCTCCACACTGTCTGGGCAGAATTATGTCTTCCATGCGGGGGAAAAAGAGCAAGTCCCTCCAGGAGCTCTTTGTGCGCCCGCAGGGAGGTGCGCTATCAGATTCTGCCAAGCAACACGATGCCGCCTCGACACATGTGGGTGGCACTGGTGAGGAACCAGTCACCCGGGCCTTCCTGGAATCCCTATTTTCGGCCCTCCATGATGACCTCCACGCAGTGAAACGAGACCTCAACGCGGAGCTTAAGGACGTCCGCAAAGACCTCGATAGTGTTGGAGAGCGTGTAGTAGCTCTGGAGGACAAAAGTGACACCCGAGACAACGAGGTCTCCTTTTAACAGCAGGAACTACTTCGCATACACGACCAGCAGGTGGACCTTCAGACCCACCTAGAGGACTTGGAGAACCGCTCTAGACGCCATAATGTACGGATCCGGGGAGTGAGGACCAATGCAGAAGCTGGCGATATCTTTACTTTCGTGCGTGAACTGTTCAATCACATCCTGGGCAATCCCCTCGACTCCGGATTGACAGGGCGCATCGTGTGGGTCCCCCTCGGGCCGACAATGCCCCACCGGCGGATATCCTGGTCTGCATTCATGACTTCCGCACCAGGGAGGAGATTCTTCATAAGGCCAGGACACAGCATCCTATCACGTTTCGGGATCAGACTCCGGTTCTCTACCAAGATCTTGCTGCCCTCACACTTCAAAAACGTAAGACATTTTGCCCCATCACTGCTGCCTTACGCCAACACAACATTGCGTACTCCTGGGGCCACCCATTTCGTCTTGTCTTCCGATACGACGGCAAGCTTTACCAACTTCGCTCTCTGACAGAAGCCAGCAGGATACTGGGGATTGACCTACCGGAAGAGGACGACAGTAGTGACACACAAGACCGAGGGTCTAGGGACACAGAACCGCGGTGGAGGCAGCAGAGACGCAGTCGCCGCCCCAACCGCCCGCGGCGTCCTGACCCCGAAAAAATCGCAAAGGGCCAGCAGGACGCTTTGGAGGCCTTACCTGGAACCCTTGCTAAGACACTGCCCTCATAAGGAGCCTAGGCCACGTAAATTTTCTTAGCTTTTCTGTTCTTGGGCGGTCTGGGGGGGGGGCGGGGGATACACATGGCCACGTAATCCCCGTAGTAATGTTTTACCCGATCTTCCGCGGAAGATGGACTGTCACCAGGATTTCTGATTCATGTTGGCACCTGTTGTGCTGGGGCTTTTTCTATCTCTTTCAGGGGCTGTCTTTCTCTTCTCCTTCCTCTTGCGCTTCTCATCGGCCGCCCAGTGCTGCTGGCTATAGTTCTCTGAGCTGATGACATGTACCCACTGACCTCTCTATACTGCTGCAGCTGAGCATTTTATCTTGCCTCGTCCCACGCATGCTTTCCAACGCATGATTTTCCCCGCAGTAGAGACCTCCCCATAGTCTTAAAGTCCTCACACTTAATGTGAGGTGACTAAATAATCCCATCTACCGCCAGGCGATTCTGGCTTATCTGGAGAGCTCCGGGGCTGACGTATGCCTATTACAAGAAACACATTTGTTAGCTAAAGACTGTCACAGACTCCGGTCACGTGCTTTTCCAACCCAATTCTTCTCCTCGGGACCCTCTAAATCTGCGGGGTTGGCAATTCTGATCTCTAGGTCTTTTAAGGGGAAGGTGGTGCAGAAGGAGGCCGAAATCAAAGGCAGGCTTCTCACCTACCAATTCACGATTGGGGGCCACACGTTGATCTTGGGATCCATCTATGCCCCTAACGAAGGACAGGAGCGTTTTCTCCATGAGGCATTGCTCGAGGCCACCGCTACTCCGGAACGCAGGCTACTCCTGGGCGGGGACCTCAACCTAGTTAATAATGAGCTAGATAGGTCGGCGCAACGCTTTGGCCAAGTGGGTGCCCTTTCCCATGCCGGACTTGCTAGATTGGGAGACCTAGGCTTGACGGATTTATGGAGGGACCTCCACCCACACTCCAGGAAAAACTCTTATTACTCTAGCGCTCACAAGACTTACGCTAGATTGGACTATTTCATAGGCACCAAGACAATCAGGGACATAACGACCTCCACCGACATTTTAGTTGCTGCCTTATCGGACCATGCTCCTGTAGTGATCACTCTAACTTTGCCCCCGTCCGGCTCCCTACTCGACGTTGGCGCTTCCGAGATACCCTCTTACACCATGCAGACTCCGTCGCCCAGATCCAACGCGCGCTCGATGACTATCTGTCCTACAACGACAACGCTGACATTTCTATCTCCATTAGATGGGAAGCCTTGAAGGCCGTAGTTCGAGGGGCGATTATTGCTCTCTCCTCTGCGGATAACGCGGAACGTACACGAAAGAGGGAAGACCTCACCCAGAGAGTACGTGAGCTAGAACAGATACACCAACGAACTGGAGCGCCGCGCATTTGGCGTCAACTGAAGACAGCGAGGCTGCAGTTGGCTGCCATAGATCGCGATAAAGCTGAATATGCGGCACTACGTCTGCGCCATTCCTTTTATACCGGCGGTGACAAATGCGGTCGGTTATTAGCACACAAGCTGAGAGAAACCCAGCTGCGTGAAGGGGTTCAGGAGATCACATATCATGCAGGCCGCACACACACAGATGACTCTGACATAGCAGAGACGTTCCGTGACTTTTATGCACAACTATACGATGCACAACGTCTAGAGCCGTCGGACATAGTTGCGTATTTGGACCAGGTTACTCTTCCCAACTTGTCCCAAGCGCAAGCCGACCATCTAGAGAGGGAGATCCGTCCGGAAGAAGTGGTCTCTGCCATCTCGTGCTTAAAATTGGCTAAATCTCCTGGTCCAGACGGCTACACGGCCGCGTTCTATAAGCAGTTTTGCCACACGCTTACCCCTCTTCTCACTCGCCTCTTTAATTCCTTTGCTTCTTCGGGGGCGTTCCCTCCCTCCATGCTTGAGGTGGCTATAGTGGTCATTCACAAGCCCGGCAAGGATAAGAAGCATTGCGCGGCATATAGGTCTATCTCTCTTTTAAACCTTGACCTGAAGCTCTATACTAGCATTCTCGCGGCTCGACTGGCTCCCTATATGCCTGGGTTAATTGACCCTGACCAGGCGGGATTTATACCCCAACGGCAGACCAGTGATAACACGAAGCGAGTGCTCCATCTCATCGAAAAAGCTTCTCGCATTCCGGGAGACTATATGCTCCTCACCGTCGATGCCGAAAAGGCGTGTGACCGCGTGCACTGGCCTTATTTGGAGCAAGTGTTGATCCGTTTTGACAAAAACAGAACAGGCAGTGGGGGAAATCTGCGTGGAGAAGTGATTAGAGTAACTCCAGTAAATATCCTGTCTTGTACTGATGCTCCAGGGTCACGATACAACGACCACCCTGCGTTGTAAACTGTAGGCGAAGGCCCACATAATAAACAGATTAAGCAGTTGGCTACCCGGGCAGACAGCACACAAATCGAAGCAACAAATTAAAGTCCAAATTTCAATCCTGGATGTAATCTTCTCGTTTTTATTCCAAGTTTGCAAGATGTTTTTTCATAATATCCATCTTCTTAACAAAGTAAGTTCAAGCCACAGACCATGCCAACACGTGTTTCGTCCATCCGGCTGTAAGCCATGGACTTCATCAGGGCAAATAACCAAAATTAAAGAACATCTCTTATTTCCCAATAGCATCAAGCATGCTTTCTTAAATCCTAAAATCCTAAGCGTCTCCACTCATCTGCGAGGTACGCGTATTTCGACGATCAAAATACTATTTGTAATTTCACACGAGGACATCTCGCCGTACGGGCAGGATGCCACTCGCAGGATCTGTGGCTGATTGTGACCACTTTTAACTATAGTATTTTTGATCGTCGAAATACGCGTACCTCGCAGATGAGTGGAGACGCTTAGGATTTTAGGATTTAAGAAAGCATGCTTGATGCTATTGGGAAATAAGAGATGTTCTTTAATTTTGGTTATTTGCCCTGATGAAGTCCATGGCTTACAGCCGGATGGACGAAACACGTGTTGGCATGGTCTGTGGCTTGAACTTACTGTTAAAAAGATGGATATTATGAAAAACATCTTGCAAACTTGGAATAAAACGAGAAGATTAAATCCAGGATTGAAATTTGGACTTTAATTTGTTGCTTCGATTTGTGTGCTGTCTGCCCGGGTAGCCAACTGCTTAATCTGTTGATCCGTTTTGGCCTAGGGGAAAGGATGAGGACCCGCATCCTCAACTGCTATTGTGGCCCTGCGGCCGCAGTACGGGTGAATGGATATACGTCGACTCCCTTTTGCATCCACAGAGGCACTAGACAAGGGTGCCCTTTGTCACCCCTGCTCTTTGCCCTATATATGGAGCCCCTGGCGCAAAGAGTTCGTGAGCACCCGCAAATCTCGGGTATTCGCTTTGGCAGTGATATTCACACCATCAGCTTATATGCGGACGACGTCTTAGTCGCCCTGACGGACCCTGCCATAGCTCTGGGCACCTTTCTAGAGGAGCTGGACTCCTTCGGGAGGGCGTCCGGGTTCAAAGTCAATATCACAAAGTCCACGGTTCTAAACCTCTCCTTACCACCTTAGTTACTGGCGGAACTGCAGGCGCGTCACCCCGTGCAGTGGTCCTCTGACACGGTCCCTTATTTGGGAATCCAATTGGCCCCCACATTACAGACGACAAGGACAGTTAACTACAGCATCTTACACTCCCACATTCGTGCGGACCTGCGGCGATGGAAACACTACCCTATCTCTTGGCTGGGTCGCATCGCCGCAGTCAAGATGACGATCCTTCCCAAACTCCTCTATCTTTTTCAGACGCTTCCTCTCCAGCCTCCCACCGGTTGGCTCCAGCAGGTGCAATCAGAACTCTCCCAGTTCATTTGGCAGGGTCGCAAACCGAGGATGAAGCGGCTGGTCAGTTTCCTCCCTCCTGATGAAGGGGGTCTAGGGATCCCTGGTCTTGCGCTTTACTATAAAGCTGCACAGCTTCGACACCTAGTGGAGTAGAGCCGGGCCGAGTCAGAGAAGCACTGGCTTTTCCAAGATCGAGCGATAGCGGGCACTTCTTTGATGAAGAACCCTTTCCTTCGGAAGGCCCAGCGTCCCCCCAACCTCTACGCCTCTCAAGTGACCCGAGCTACAATGTTGGTCTGGGATCAGACGAATAGACGACATGAACTGACGACTTTTCCTTCCCCGCTCACTCCTCTTTTTGGTAACTCTGACTTTGGGCCCGGAATGGGTGAGACCTCCTTCCCTCATTGGAGAACCACTGGTTACCGCGTGCTAGGTACTCTCTACGATGCTGACGGGTTCGTGCCTTTCGCACAGCTACGCCCTGATTATGGTCTCCCTGAATCTGAGCGCTTTCATTACCTACAGCTGTGACACTGGGCCTCCCACCCAGACAATAAATCACAGGCCCATAGACTTCTTACACAATATGAGAGATGGCTGATCACCCGTTCCTGAGACAAGAAGTTAATTTCAGATCTGTACAGAATGCTTGTATCCCGCTTCACTCATGCTTTCCATGCAGGGCGGGCCAGATGGGAAAAAGACCTGGGTCGCAATCTCACCAGCAAGGAATGGGAGGGAATCTGCTATAGGGCACAACACTGCGACTCACATAGGTCTAACGAAAACCTTTACTAAACTCGCGTATTATTGGTATTACACCCCGAGCGCATGCACCACTTTGACAGCACATATAGCCCGGACTGCTGACCAGGGTGTGGGAAGGTGGGTACACTTGTCCATCTACTTTGGGAGTGTGAACATTTGACATCCTACTGGACTCAAGTCCTCGATGACATTGACAAATATTTAGACACAGAACTACCTCGGCTTCTGGAGTATGTGCTTCTGGGGGTTCCTAACCCGCTTACTTATCCTCTGAAATCCATGAGGGGGAAACAAATAGCACTTGCGCTGGGCACGGCTACGCAAAACATTCTCACACATTGGAAATCTACACGTATCCCAACACTCACCGGGTGGTTCCACCGCCTGTGGCACATATTAGGCATGGAAAAGATCTCGCTCACTATGGCTGGCAAAGGCTCGGGCTTTAGTGAATTATGGCAACCCTTCCTAGCTCTCCTGGCACAGGACTTTAGGGAATAAACGTGCCCGAGTTACTTACGCCTACTGCGAGTGGCACAGTCGAATACTCTCACGGATTAGCCGCTCAGGCTAGTTTCCCGCATACCCATAGATGGGATGGGCTTGGGGAAAGCGGTGGGGAGCGGGGGAGAGCGCTATCCTATTTCTTCTTTTTCCTTTCTCTCTATTTTGGGGTTAGGGTGGGGGGTTGTATTTTTGCTCTCACGTTCTGGAGAGTTTATTCTGTACTTTTATATGCCATCCACCAGTACCGGAGCCCTGCGTGGCCCACTTGGTTGCACTGCTTATTTGCTAATTTCTTCTGCTTGGCATTTACTTCAATAAAAAGATTTAAACCATAAAAGAGGTGTGGCTTACTCCAAGGAACACACAATAGGCTGACTTGAATGGGCGGAGATGATTCCTCTGAACTAAATAAAATATGCAGGGTGGGGCTGTGTCCCTACTATTGATACCCTAGTGTTAAATCTTGCCTGATAGGTCTGTCTGAAGCTCACGTAAATGCTTTGTGCCCTTCAAAGGGAACAATCAGGATGCCAGGACAATTCTTGTGCATTCCCTGTCTGGTTGCTGAAGGACCCTGCTTTTCTCCTACCAGACGTCTGCTTCTATTTTTGTTTTGGGTACAGTATCTGATTCACACAGGATTGTAGTGTTCAATGTGGGAAGACACTAGGATTACCATACTACACTCCCCACTCACACACCCAGTCTCAAAGTCCAAGTTCAGTGTGACTGAAAACCTTTGCCCTTTTGGATTTGCCCTGACAAGTAGAACTGTAAGCCTGTTTGCTGTAACGTTAACATGAACTACTGTAAAAGTAGGTAGGTGAGGGCCAGGGAACCTTTACTCCATAGTTAGGAACTAGTAGTGTCTTAGGGTATTCCCCACCCACAATCTGGTGATCCCTACAAAGTTGGACTGTCACCCAGCCTTCCTCAGAACACTACTGGACTTGCAAAAGGATACCAGGCAGACTGAAACTGCTGCATCTGGCACCTGGAACCTCTTCCACTTGAAATCCAAGGAAAGATAGATCTCCAAGAATCATAAAGCTTTTCAGGGGTCTCGAGGTAGTAGCCAATGGAGGGTGACTACACCCTTAGTGTGCTCACCCCACGTGGGGGAGTGGGCACAATCCCTGACCCTGATTGGAGGATGCCTGCCATCTGCAAGATGGCAGGCACTGAAGAGTGGGCTTCACCCCGCCTCCCCCATCTGAGGGGTGGGGTTGGTAGAGGTGGGCACACCTTCTGTGCTGTTTTGATTTTTCCCACCTGTCTTCCCACCGAAAAGGGGGTGAGACAGGAATGGGGTCTGCTCCTGATAGCAGGAGAGGCTGAGGGTCGCTTTGCAAAGGCGGCAAGGCCTTTGAAGCTCCCCTGCCACAGATGGCTCTACCTGACCTGGGGAGGTGTGAACACCTCCACCCTGGAAAGGCTATGTTTCTGGGCCCAAGGAGCGATGGCTGCCACCCCAGGGTTCCAGAAACTTGTCTTGTGGTGTCAAGCTGGTGTTCACCAGACAAGAACCTACCAGCGGTTGGTTTGGTTCAGGGGTTCCCTGAGTGCATGGAATAATAAATCTGACACTGGAATCAGTGCAGGTTTATTATTCTGAGATGTTTGATACCAAACATCCCAGGATTCAGTAAAGCCATTATGGTCCAGTTTCTAGAGTATATATATATATATATCAGGATGGCTTTACTGGGCACTTATAATATCTAAGAATGGCCTTAGATATAATAGGGACCTGTCTGCTCATGCAGATAGGTCATCACATGAGGTATAGGGCATAGGGTGCAGTGCTGGGCCAGCAAGGCACACAGGGATGGAACCTTTTTAAAAAAATTATTATCTTAACTTTTTATTGTAGCATTTTAACTGGACACATATTTTATGATGGATTTTTCGCAGCTGTATCCATGTAATTAATTAATTGGATGTTTTAACTGTCTTATTTGTATACTTTTATGGTTGTTTTGAACTTAATTAAAGTATTACTGACTGACTGATGGCCTACCAGTATGGATGATGTGAATTCTACACCTTGCATTCCCCTTTGTCCTTGTAACGTTTTCTATACACTGATTTACACATGTATTATTCATTGTCTCCATATTTGTGTGTGATGTAAATTGCTCCGACACCCTACACTAGTATGAGAGGCCCTATAAAGCAAATAAAATATATGTGAGAGAGGGGCTATGGAGAGATGAGAGGCATATAGGTGATAGTGAGGGATTCATTGAAGAGCCCCAATAAAGGTTGTTGAATCCTGGTGCACTCTAAAGTCATCATGTACTATGCTTTAAAAGCTAATACAGTTGAATGTATCATGAAAAATGTGTTGTAGAATGCACCATTTTTGCTCCTATGTTCTTGGGGCAGAACCCCCACCAACCCTCCTTGTAGTGGTTAGTCTCACTCGTTGCATTCACTATGCACCGTACGGGGCTGGTCTGTCAACATTTGCCAGGGCTGCTTTGGTTCCCAGTTTGGCCCTGCGCTGGGGCCCCGGAGTGAATGGCATGATTGTTGTGGTTTCCTCTGTGCAAATGGTGTCCCATGTGGTGATTGTGTTGAGTTCCTTCATCACTGGGAGACTTCTAGGGAGGGCCAGAGGGTCCAGTTGTTGGGGGAAGTTGCTGTATATGGTTGCAATTTTGCTGCAGAAGACGTTTGAGAGGTCGTTGCACATACCTTGTGACGGGTTAATGTTTCTGGTGACAGCTGTGGGCATGGTGAAGTCTTTGACGATTGCAAGATTAAATTCAAGTAAATTCAACTGATTTTATTGAGCACAAGGCTACCCGGAACGGGCTTCCCAGCGATAAGGTCAGTTAGCTCAGATACTAAGGGGGAGATTTACTAAGCTTTTGCGCCGTGTTTGCGTCACAAAAGTGATGCAAAACAACGCAAAATCTTTTTTTTGTAATTTACTTTCCAGCGCTAAACTTGTTTAGCGCTGGCAGTCACGTAAAAGTAATGCGAAGCAGCGCATTGCGCTGCTTCGCGTTGCTTTGCGCCATGGGGGCATACCAAGGGTGGTGCATGGGCGTTTCCATGCAACCACCCAAGGTTTCTCACGCTAAACCCAATTTACTAAAAACAGTAGATTGGGTTTAGCGTGAGAAAACTGCGCCCTTTTCAACTAGGCGCTAGGAAGGAGAAATGCTTTAATTTCTCCTTCCTTTTCCAACTTTGCATGCGTGCTGCACTGTGCAGCATGCATACAAAGTGGGAAAAGCTTTCCCTTGTGTCTAGCATAGTATTTTGTACAGGAAAGGTACCCTTCCTGTACAAAACCTATGCTGGACTCATGCACACACCCTAGCGCTGCAGCACTAAGTTGTGTGCATGGCGCACAGCAGCTGTAATCAGCGCCGGCGCAAGGGAAAGGGGAGGAGATAGCCATATCTTTGAAGATATGGCGCTCTCCTGCTCCCTCCCTGTCGCGCAACGCAGCGCAGCCTCGCGGGGGGCTGCGCTGCATTGCGTGACTTTTTCGTAAATCTCTCCCTAAGAGTTTAGGCAACAGATGGGTTTTAAGTTGTTTTCTAAAACTCAGTGGATTGTCATTTTGTCTGAGACTTAGTGGTAATGCATTCCAGAGTTTAGGGGCAAGATGGGCAAAAGAGAAGACCCCACATCTGGCTCTTTTACTCTGGGAACAGAGAGAAGGCTCAGGTTATTTGATCTGAGTTCTCTGTTGGCACAGTAAGGGTGGACAACAGGGCCGGACTGGCTACCGGGCGTTTTGGCATGCTGCCGAGCTGGGGGCTGATTTCGTTGATGGGGACCTGCGTGTGCTGAACGAAATTCGTTTTGCTTTGTTTATTTTGTAGCACACGCAGGTCTCCATCAACGAAATTAGCCCCCACCGCAGTGACATCAGCCCCCAGCTCGGCAGCATGCCAAAACGCCTGGTAGCCAGTCCGGCCCTGGTGGACAAGGTGATGGAGTATATGTGGACCTGCTTTGTGTCTTGCATGGTGAGCGATGCAGAATGTTTTGAATTGAATCCTCCTGCTTTTCGGTAGACAGTGAAATGCGGCAAGAGCTGGGCGGGCCAAATGAAATTTAGGGATGCCCAGTAACATTTGGGCAGCAACATTTTTAATAACCTGCAGTTTTTTGATAACAGAAAGGGGTCTGCCCAAATAGAGGGAATTACCTTAGTCAAGGCGAGATAGTATTAAAGCTTGGACTGCTGTTATGTGTCTCAGTAAGGCCTAGTAGGAAACGTTGCCATTTCTACATGTACACAGATCTTTCCTAAAGTTGACTTCTATTTTTCACATCGACTTTTGACACACATTTGCATTTGTGCCACTCTGGTTAGGTTCTTGGAAACACAGACCTTGCTTACACGAATCAACTTCGCAAGAACACTATCATATTGCCTTGGCATTGTGTACAAGGCTTACACATACGCTGTGCAAATGTGTTTGTTATTTACGTCTATATGGCAACACATCTATCTGTAGAATACAAACAATTGTTTCTGGGTATAGTCAGAGGAGGCACTTCTGCTGACTTTGAGAGGTCCCTACATGCTGAAGCTTTCGCCCAGCAGCTGACTGACATCTCCGTGAGGGGTGTCCAGTTTGTGACCTAGACAGGGTTCTACATTCTTACCTACCAGGTAATGGGGTTGGATCATCCAGTAGGGGGTTTCTGTGCAGAAGATACACATACACCCTAGACACGTGGGTTAGGGTTTGGCATAGTAGGAGTACGCCAGATTGTTATATTATTTCATATGCTTGCATATATACATAGTTTCAGCACAATGGTGGAACTTTTCGTTCTGTTCACTGCCCTGACACTTATTATAACTTTCATCTGCTTCTGTCTATTGATCATTGCAGCACATATTTTCTATACAAAAATCACTTTGGTTCAATAAACATTGAAAATGTCCCTTTGAGTATTCTTAGCAAACGATTGTATGAGCGAAAGGTTCTAGCTCTGTCATGGTTCCTGAGGGAACAGAGTTGTCATGTTCAGTGGTTGCCAGAACTGTTCGCTCCCTGTCTAGTTGAGGGGGGCTTATGGTGGCACAGAATCAGCCTGGCACCATCCCAGAGTTTATGTCGACCACAAACGCGCTGTTCCTACTGATTAGTGGAAACTACACCACATGAAGCCCAATGTTGGGTGCCATGCCATGTACTTTCCACTAAACAGTAGGAACTGTGCGTTTGTGGATGACATAAACTTTGGGATAGTGCCAGAACTGTTTGCTCCCTGTCTAGGTGAGGGGGGCTTATGCTGGCACTATGAGCTAGCTGGTCCAAGTGAACATACGCTGCATGGGTGCACAGAATCAGTCTGGCACCATACCAAAGCTTACGTCGTCCACAAACATGCAATTCTACTGATTAGGGGAAACTACACAACACTGCGGGAAGCCACTGATAGCCATTTTAGCATCTTCCTCAATGCTCTGAGGAGGCCAAAGCAGCTTGATGCCAGCCTCTTTGCTTGGCTAGCCATGGTAAGATTACTATTCGGTGTGACATCCAGACATTTCACTTCTGACTTGGGGGTTGACCAGGGATGAGGGCCAGTTAAGCTGGTCCCTGAGCGACGGTTGTTGCCAACCACCAAGACCTCTATTTGTCCCTGTTTAACTTTAGAGAGCTAGCTGCCACCCAGTTGGAGACCTTCTTTAAGTAGGTCTCTAAAAGATCTTAAGCAGCAAGATTTCTGTGCTGCTGTTGGAGCAGTCATTCATTCATTCGCCTAGGGCCTTTCTCTTGGTTTCTCGGATGCGATGATGTGATCCAATGTTCTGCCAATGTGGAAGATGATACATTCTGGAACAGAGTGATGATGCTGCCTGCAACTGTGATGGTGTCTGATTTGTGAGCAGTATTGAAGATGTCTTCCCTGAGTTTAAAGAAATCGTCGGTTGTTGGGACATCAGGGACAAGCTTTTTCCCCTGCAATTGCAGGATACACACAGTGCATTAGATCAAACCGGCTGTCCTTGTCATCCAAGAACTAGAGAATGTCTCAAAATAGGGCGTGATCATGACTTACAAGATCGGGATTTTGTGACTTTACTATTCATTCCCTGGCTCCCGATGTTATTTCTCCTGAATCGATTCTCATAGTACCCCATTTTGTCTATTAGGCCTCTCAGGAAGAGCTTCAGAGCAGCTACCCTAGCATCACACTAATTTTTCTCATGGATGTATTCAGCAACAGTTTTCTTGATATGATCAGTCCTGGTTTATGCATTTTGAAGGGAGTGATCTAAGTCAGTCAAGCCTTTCACAAAGTATCATGTAACAACAACTAAATGACTCCTTTGGTTGATGGGGCACCCAGGTTGAGGCTCTCTGTGAAGCTGTGGCGGGTCCTGCAAGGTCTGAGACATTGATTTGTCTGTTTTCAGTGAGGTCAAAAGTTTGTTAATAGATTGCATTTTTTGAGTTATTGTCCTTACTTATGGTATTTATAGGGTTGAGGCGGAAATAACCTAGTGCAACGCAGCAGTCAATTGCCCCCTGGCCATCAAGCACCAAGGCTGCCTTTCTCATCTAGGGCAATAAAGACTCCAAGGGTATTGGAGGGCTATGTGCCCAGTCTGGTCTTCCTGCCCCTTTCCTATGCCTTTATTCCAGGCAGCTCCCAATTTGCTCCCAGCTTCTCAGTCTCACCTTGCTAGAGTTTGAGTTCTTCAAATCGGGTTTGTGACTCCTAGACTACATGTACTTCTTTTCCTAGAAGTCCCTGGCAAGTCTGTGGTGTGGGTCTCCTCTAACCTCAATGGCCTATTGTCCTCACTCTTTCAAGCAGCCATGGGCTTTAACTTCTTTACTTTCTGTCACTCTGCTCCCCCAAGCCCTTCTTCTTTGGCACTCAGAGCTGCATCTAGTACCTGAGCCAGGTAGCCCATGTGTTCACCAGAGTGAGCTGGAGGCCCTCCATCTGCCTCTCCTCTCTTATGCTCCCAACATTTTCGCTCCAGGCCGAGATGAGGAGATTGGTAGCTGATAGGACCTCATGCACAGGACAGAACCAGCTGTTATGATCCCCAGTGTACCCCAATATAGGCCTAGGTAGTTGCACGACCTTTTTCCTACTTTATCCTACTTTGCTCTATATAATGGCTCTGGTGCTGATCTTTTACCTAGTTAGGTGCCGAATAAATGTTTTGTGGTTTTCTTCGAAAACTAGCCCCATTTATTATGCATGAGGATTCTTAGTATCACAGCAGGATTACCATCTTCTACATAATAACTCTGTACAAAAGTCACCACTATCGTCATCCTTGGCCCACAGGCCCACAGTACCATGACACATCTAGGTAGAACCCCTGAGGGTACCTTTCGGGTATATAAGTCCCACATCTTCGCTGGGCAAACCAGAAGAGAAAAACTTCCATGCTGACACGAGTAGCTGAAGTCCCTGCCCGCAGACTCTCCAGCACACAGTGGTCTGACATCCCTTGCGGGGTGTCCAACTCGAGACCAAGACGGGGTCCTCCGTTCTCTCCCATCAGGTAATGGGGTTGGCTCTTTCCTAGGGGATTCTTGGCTTTACACCTACATACTTGCTAGGTACACTTAGGTACATCTAGTTAGGGTTTGCATTTAGGAGTACTCATGATTACTGTCATGTATCTATATACCTGCATATATTCATTGTTTAAGCACCATGGTAGAATTCTACCTTTTATTTACTCTGTTGGTGCTTATAACCGTTGTTAGAAATGGGATTTCTGGTTGGCTAGGGCATGCGCCTAAGCCAGGCAGAAACCACCACTCTAGTCAGGGCAAGGGAGTTACACGCTGAAGATAACCCCTGCTCACCCCCTTGGTAGCTTGGCACGAGCAGTCAGGCTTATCCCAGAGGCAATGTGTAAAGCGTTTGCGCAACACACACACAGCAGCGACACACTAGGCACACCACAAAAGAAACTCCACACAAGGTTATATAAAAATAACCTTTGTATTACTCATAAAACACATTAGAACGTAATCACAAATGTACACTGTGCCATCTGGCACTTAGGTATCACTTTAGAGGGGATTATATACACTTCAGGGCCAATCGGGCCACTGTCATAACATCACAATGCACAGTTAGTAAAGCAACCAGTAACTACTGGTAAACACTGTACTTAGCATAAATACATTAGACATAAAATATCATTGGCAGTGCATCAGACCCATAACACATCAGGCCCCTCCTAGGCATAATCATAACTGCACCTAGCGCAAAGCATTAGGCATGAACATCACAACATGACACAGTAAAGCACATTATGCCAATATATCTGGGTGCCAATGCACCATCACTGCACATTATCAGTAGGTCCTGTAAAAGTACTTCTTACCCTAGAATGGCAGTCACTCTCCACTCAACATGGAGTATAGGGATCTCCACTCCCCCTCCTCTGGGAGGTGACAATGCACTCAGGGCCCCTTTAAACACGAGGCCCCCAACCTGGCCCCTTTCAACATGAGGCCTCCAAACTGGCCCCTTGGCTGCCGATGCAGCAGAAACCATGCTACCCACACCCGGTAAGGAGGCAGCTGCCCGCGATCACGCGGCGCAGCTGCACAATGCTAAACTTGCGGGGCCCGTCACCACCGCAGCCCGGGTGGAAGCAAAAAGAGGCTCAGCCCCACTCACCACTCATTGGGGCTCAGCGCGATATTTGGCAGCCGTCGTCCTCCAGTCAGGTCCCTCTGGGTGGAAAGGCATGGAGTGAAGTCTCCGCCTCTCCACTTCTTTTCGGTGAGCTTCCGGCGGCCCCCAGCTGATGGGCGGCCATAAGGCTCTGCTGCCTCCTGCTTGTCTCCTTCGTGCTAGTGGGCCCCTCCCACAACCAGGCACAAGCGTTGCCTGACTTCCGGCGACTCTGTCCGCGATTGGCTTCTCCTCTGGGTCAACCTTGCCCCCTGTCAGGCAACAAGCGCCTGACTTCCGGTTTTGTGTGGTGGCTAGAGCCCCCGTCTCGGGGTCAGATACGAGTGAAGTCTCTGCCACGTCTTGGGCCCGGCGATGCAGCTCTCCACACGCTGCACGGTTGCACGCTCAGGGTACAGTCGGCATACTCCACGATGAAGCAGCCCTCTACCTGGGCTGTTACGAAAGTCGGTGGTGGAACACAGCGCTCGGCCAGTCTCCCCCGTGGAACATTAAGCAGGGAGCTGGCAGCGCTCTTTTCGCGCTGGACACACTACCTAGCGCAATGGCAATCAGCTCCCAGAAAGCAGGGGAAAATCCAGTGCTCGCCACACGCTAAGTCCAAGTTCACAAGGGGCAGAGCTGAGCCTAGGCAGGCCAGCTCACAGGGCCCTCCAGCAGGGAGGGAGTCCTTTGTGGCAGTTCCTACTGGCGCCCCGCCGTCCTCCAGCCCCAAGTAAGCACCAACAGCACAAGCACCAAGTCATGGGTCACAGCCACAATACTTATAGTGCAAATGTCTTTGTTCTACCCCCCTGGCACAGGCCTAAGCCCAGTCCAAACCAGTTCTGGGGGGTAGCTCCATACAAACCTTCTTTGTTAGTGTAGGCCCTGGCCCCAGACACACCACAGGGAGGCGGAGCCAGCATTGTATAAGGCAGGCACAGACCTATTGAGAGTCAGGGGCTACTCCTCCCACGACTCCAAATGCAGATCAGGCCCATTCAGCCTAGCGCTGACTCACCCAGCCCCTCTGGAGCCACTGCACCCCCCAGTCTCTGTCACTCCAGAGCCAGACATGCAATACACAACAGGCAGGCACAAAGACACATAGCACACAGAAATGCCAACTTCTAAAAGTGGCATTTCTAAAATAGTGATAATAAATCTGCAAACATCATTATGCAGCATTTATTACCTCTATTCCAAACATACCAAACTTGATCACGCTACTCCTCTCAGATCAGGAATTACCACTGAAACACATATCAGGGAATCCCCAATGCATTCCTATGAGAGGGCAGCCTCACAGTAGTGAGAAACCAAAATGGCTGTTTGTCACTACCAGGACATGCCACACAGTTAAGGCACATGTCCTACCTTTTACCTACAGCACACCCTGCCCATTGGGCTAGCTAGGGTCTACCTTAGGGGTGACTGATATGTAGTAAAAGGGGAGTCACAGACATGGCAACCACTTTATGTGCCACGTCACTGCGGCAGTAAACTGCGCGCGCAGGCCCTGCAATGGCAGAGGCCTGAGACAGGTTTGAAAGGCTACTTTGGTGGGTGGCGCAAGCAGCGCTGCAAGCCCACCAGTAGCATTTAATTTACTGGCCCTGGGTATATGAGATACCACTTTACAAGGGACTGATAGGTAAATTAAATACGCCAAACAGGTGTAGACCAATCTTACCACGTTTTACCATAGAGAGCACACGCACTTTACACTGGACAGCAGTGATAAAGTGCCCAGAGTCCTAAAACCACCAACACCAGGTCAGAAAAAATACCAGGAGGAAGGCAAAAAGTTCCGGGATGACCCTGCAAAAAGTGCCAAGTCTAACAACCGTATACATCTGTTTCTGTCTAATGGTTGTTGCACCACACATATGTTATACTAGGATGACGCTGGTTCAATAAATGCTTATTGAAAACATCTCTACCGTTTATTCTGTATATCTCTCTGAGACTGAGTGAGCACGAGTGACTGAGCGAAAAGTACTGTACTGTTTCCACTATCCCTGAGGGGTCAGGGTTGTCATGTTCGATAGTTGCCAGAAACTATTCGCTCCTTGGTAAGGTTGTGGGACTTATAGTGGCACTGTGAGCTAGCTGGTCTACAGACTAACATATCCTTTGGGGGTGTCTGGAATCAGTCTGGACACCAATCCCTTAGTTTATGTTGTCTAAAACACGTAGATCCTATATAGATTTGTAGGAACTACACGACACAGCCCCTGCGCTCCATGTGCCCACCGCTCTTCTCCAGCTCATCTCCAATCAAGGTCCAGCAGCAGGTTCTCTCCTGGATTCTGGAAAATCCACTCTGCTGGGCGAGGTAAGCATAGACCGGCCTCTGCCCTGGAAGCAGCCCTTTTGTGATCTGCACATGGCGATCGTCAAGGGTGTAACAGAGGCCCCCGCATCCCCGTGGTGTGGGGGCCCTCCCAGGGTTTCTTGTTTTGGAGGGGTCCCACTCACCCTCTAAGCCATGCCAGTGCATGCCTTGCAGAATGCATGCAATTGCACAGAATAAGAAATAGTTAAATGCTTGAGAAAGCCACTCTGCTTTATTGAGCAGGCCCCTGCGGTGTAAAGGGGGCAAACCATTTAGGGGACCCCGATTGAACCCATTCTGTAGTGGGGGCCCATCATTCGTAAGGACCCTCACAGACATGTCAAGTGCCACGCATCAGGGGTTAGACTAACGCATTTTTAGTGCTGGTGTCCGTATCACTGCACTAAAATGCTTAGTCACACATTTACAGCTCCACCGAATTGAATGCGCCATGAGGCGCTGCATAATGATTAACAACATAAGTGCTTCGGATGCTTGCTGTTTTGCTGCCTGCCCCCAGGAAATTTAATTTAGCTGCGCAGCTCGGCAATCACAGCGGCAGTCTTCATTGGAATCGGGCCCATAGTTGAGTTATCAACTGTAATTTTAAGATTTTAAGATCAAAGGAGAATGAATCACTTGTGTCAGTAAACCAGAGTCTCACAGGGATTGTTTTGGAGACCCTCAACCACAGAACCACTATGTGAGGTATATCTTGATTCTCCGCCAATGTGGTTAGGTGGATAGTATCATCATAGGGCCTATCACTTGAGTGTTCCGTTCTCCAAGTGATCTACTGTCCTCCACCTGGAGGAAGACTGGCTGGATAGCGACAGTCGTGAACAGAGGTTAAAAATATCTATTTTCCTGTGTATGATTGTGAGAAGTTGGCCTGGCATATGCTGTCCACTAATTATAGTGGGCACCTTGCACCAGTCCAAATCGACTCTTATGGTAGGTAGGTTAAAGACAACCTTATTGAAAGCTATCCTAGTGGTAGCTGTGGAGAGCAGCCTTCAGGCTAAGTCTTGAAGGAATGTAAAGCAGCTTGTTTTACCAGTCTATAATCTCTTGAGTGACCAAATGAAAGAGCACCACACCAGGTATATATTCAAAATATATGTATTTATTACTAAACACACCCCTCTAGTCTCTTTATGAGGCTAGAGTTCGAAGTACATAGGTTATAAGATCTTAAATCACAGTAATAGCACAAATACACGTTTGGGCCCTACGGGCGTACCAAACCATATACCAATAAAGTGGTATGCGAACCACGACTGAACTAGACACTAGGCCTAGAGCCTCTAGAAGTGCTTGGACCACAAGGAACCACCCAAGGTAGTGACACAGGGGACCCACGGGAGACGCGTGCAGTGTAAATACACAACCGCGATACGCCGTTAACTTCTATGGAGAAAGTCGGGATCGGGAAAATAGAGGAAAGGGACACTTAAAAGAGGACTAGGACAAAACCCTTTGAGATCTAGGACTTTGAAGAGTCTCTACCCACGGGAGCACCGGAGTACTCGTGTTACCTCACCCAGGGAAGCCGGGTGCATAGGTGCCTTTCGGGGTCGGGTTTCGTCGTCGGTTCTTATGGCGATCTGCTGCAAAGTGCTGCTGGCGACCAGGAGAAAAGTGTCCGGGTGGATCCAAGAGTGGATCGGAGTTCTGAAGAACCTGAAAGCAGAGGGGACAGAGTCTGGGTCACTAGCCAGTGACCAGGGAGGCGATGGACAGATGCCCACCGATGTCGAGTGCTTCAGGTGCGTTGACGGTCGTCTCGTTTCTGCAGCCACGAGGTCCAGGAGGCGTTGTCGGCGACCAGGAGCAGGATTCGGGCTGGTACACGATGTCTGTCGAGTGCTGCGGTGTCGGCGACCAGATTGGACCCAACAAGCCTTGGCAACGGCAAGTCTCGATGTAGCTGAAGATCGTCGATGGTGCAGACCAGCAAGGTCTGGGGAACTCACCCAGCAAGGGTAAGTGAGGGCAGGCCTGGAGCAACCAGACTGCCAAGTAATGAAAAGATTGGCCTTCGGTAAGGGCTACTAGCCAACGGGCTAGCGACCGCGAAGGAGCCTCGTGACGTCGCACGTGGAGCTGGCTTACAGGACACTCGTGGAGTGGGGGCCAGTGATCTTCGGTGCAGGTGGTGCTGGAGGCTAGGGCTACTCGGAGCCCAAAGCACGACTTCTTGGGAGACCCAGAAGATGGTGCACTTGCAAGTGTGCTCGGTGTCCAGGGGTCACGGTCTCACGTTACCCACGATAGCCACGGGCCTCAGCTTTGCTGGGGACTCAGGGTAGCCTCGGGGAAGTCTGAGAATCCACCTCTGGTGATGCGATGACTTCGGCGTCCGACGGGAGCTTCAGTGATGCGAACCGGACAGATGCTTCTTTGGTGCCTGCCAAGCAGGGGAGTCACTCCTTGACCCCAAGGGAGATTCTTCAGTCCTCTAATCATGAGTAGAGCGTCGAAGGTCCAGGATTCTGTTTCAGAGTTTCGTCCAGGTATAATCTAATCTTGCTGTGGCAAGGGTTCCCCATTTTAACCAGTAAAACAGGGAGGGACTAACTCTATGACCCCACCTATGGGAGGGTCAAGGGAGGGGGTGGCTACACCCACTTCCCTTTGTCCAGTTTCGTGCCAGAGCAGGGGCAGGTAGCCCCTGAGCTGGTTTGAACTGGCATATGCACAGAGGAGCCTTTGCTCCCCCAGTGCAGGACTTCAAAGCACTCTAAGAGTGCACCCACCCAGCCCCAATACACATTATCCTGTCTGGGGAGGTGGTCACACCTCCCTGCAACAGGAAACCTATTGTCCAGGCCTCCCCTGCCGGAGTTTCGTCCAGCAGCAGGAGGCCAGACTTGTGTCTGTGGCAGCAGCATCCATTTTGTGATGCCAGGGCTTCAGAAAGAAGTTACCGGGTAAGCCAGAGTTAACATGTCTTTCCCTCTAGAAGGGTGGAATGCTACCCCCGCCGCCAGGATTGGCGGGGGGTAGTATTCCAAGATGTTTGACACCAAACACGACATGTTTAGGTGCAGCCATTCCAAAGTTAGCATTTTACCGCGAGGATATAATGCTCTTAAGAGTATATGGTCAGGCTGCACTACAAACAGCATCAGAGATGGTCTCCGAACGCTGCAGAGGGGCCCTGCTCATGCAGGGGCACCCTCTCACATAGGAACCATGCACTCTGCCTTTAGGATTGATAAGGCCTGCCTTAGGAGTGACTTATAGGTTTATATGTGTGTATGTATTTAGTGATATAGGTAACCTATATCACAGTAAGGGGTGCATGCACCACCTTACCCAGGCTGCAGTAGCAGACCTGTGGTGTCAGTTTGGATGGCCTTCCAGGGGTGGCACAATACGTGCCGCAGCCCCTGGTAGGCCTCTGAGGTACCTATGCCCTTGGTACATAGTATACCATATACTAGGGACTTATAAGGGCACTCCAGATTCCAATCAGAGATGTGCCTAAGGCACATGGAAACCATTTTACAGAGAAAGCAGATAGACTGGGGCCCTGAATAGCAGGATCCCAGTCCAACTAAGCCATAAACCAGCAAAACACCATAAAAAAAGTGGGGGCAACCATATAGTCAGATTCCACCTTCCTACATAACCCCCCCAAACGAAAGGAGATAAGGCTAACCTTGGCCAGTTGAGCCTATATTGACTAAGTGGCCATATAAGGAAGCACCTGCATTAGCATGGTTGCCCCCTATGTTATGGTCCACTAAGCAATCCCTCACCCTAAGGGTATGAGAGGGTCTCCACCATGGGGAATCACTACCTCTGGTGTGCTTAGGTAAAGTACAAGGCTGGTGAGGTGTCTGAGTAGGGAAGTGAGGCCCTAGGAATGTTGGCCTCAGCTTCCTCAGATCACTGGTCACCATGTATGCCTGTCTTTCCATGACTGAGTTGCACTTTGCTCTAAGGGTCAACCTTTGGCTGCCTACAGCTGGGGGTTGGGTCCCTTTGGATGGAACACTGGAGGGACATGGCAGGTTTGGAACCTTCTGGTCCCAGGTTTGCCCTTGCCTACCAGAGTCCTTCTGGGGGAGGTCCCTACATAAAGGTATGGGGGATCCCTCAGTGTGTAGAGGAATTTTCACCTGGCTAGGGCTACTAGACTGGGTGCCCCTAATCTGCTGATGGGGGCTTCCTCTGGACAGGGGGCCCTGGGGGTCCACTGACCTCCCTGACCTCTGCAGCCCTGGGCTGACTGAGGCAGGGTAGAGAGGGGCAGGTTACCTGCTCCAGACTGGGTACCACCTTGGAAGGGTCCTCTGCCATCAGGGGTGTGGCCAGGCCAGGCCTGACTACCTCTGTGGCAGTTCCTTCACTAGGGGTAGGGTCAGTTCCCTGAGGAGGCTGACCCTTACCTATTGTCTGGGGGGAAGAAGACTTTTCTTCAACCCTTGTGCTCTCTTTTGGGGGAGAGTGGGCCATTCTTTCAGGCTCCATCTCTCCAAATTCTTGGGCTGGGGCTGTGGCCATCACAGCCCCACTAACCTTTACAGGGACGCCCAACATCCTAAGATGGGTTTGGTGTTCAACTTCAGCCCAGGCTGAAATTTCCAAATCATTGCCCATCAGGCAATCTACAGGTAAGGTGGGGGACACTGCCACTCTCTTTGGGCCTGTGACCCCCTCCCAGCTGAGATTGACTATGGCCATGGGGTGATCTGTTCTGACACCATCAATGTTGGTCACCTGGTACTTAAACTCAGGTAAAAACTGGTGAGGGGGACTAGTTTCCCTGCCACCATGGTGACACTAGCCCCTGTGTCCCTAAATGCCACAGCTTTCTGACCATTAATCATTGGCTCCAGTCTGTACCTGCCCAATGCTATGGGACCCATGGTAAAGGTGGCAAATCCTATACCACCATCAGAGTCAGAGGAGTCTGTTGAGGGGTCCCTGTCTAAACTAGGGCCCACCTCTGTTCCTCTTGCAAAAGCACCTAACTTTTTGGGTGCACTACTCCCAACTGGAGGATTACTACTGGTAGTACCAGGAGGGGTGGTAGTAGTTGTGGGAGGAACATTTTCTTTATTGCCAATCCTGGGGCAACTGGGATCAGTTTTCCAGTGCCCAGGCTTTTTACAGACATGGCAATAGGGTTTCTTTTCAGGAGAGGAAGGAGTTTGGGACCCACCCCCAGAAGAGGAATTTTGGGGCCCTGTAGGGGACTTATCCTTAGATTTATCCCCACCTTTCTCTTGGGACTTAGTAGAATCTTTCTTCTGGTCACCACCCTGATTTCTAGTTTTTACTCTGGTTCTGACCCATTTGTCTGCCTTCTTTCCCAATTCTTGGGGAGAGGTCAGATCAGAGTCCACCAGATACTGGTGCAAAAGCTGGTTTTGACAATTATTAAGGATCTGCTCCCTCATAATCAAATTGTACAATCCTAAAAAGTCATGCACTTTGTTGCCATGTATCCAACCTTCCAGAGCCTTTGTAGCACAATCTACAAAATCAACCCAGTCTTGAGTCTGAGCTTTTTGGGTGTCTCTGAACTTCAACCTATACTGTTCAGTGGTTAGGCCAAACCCATCTATCAGAGCACTCTTCAAGACTGTGTAATTGTCAGCATCCTCTTCTCTTACAGTGAGGAGCTTGTCTCTACCTTTGTCTGCAAAGGAGAGCCACAAGATTGCTGCCCACTGCCTCTGGGGGACCTTCTGAACTTTACAGGCCCTCTCCAGTGCAGTTATCCATTTGTGGATGTCATCCCCACTCTGGTAGGGAGGGACAATCTTGTTTAGGTTTCTATGGTCATAAGACCTTTCCCTATCTCTAGGGATATTGCTGCCACCATGGGACTCTAGTCCCAACTTTCTTCTCTCTCTAAGGAGATCTAGGGATTCTCTATCTAAAGCCAATTGCTTCTTCCTGATCTCTAGTTGAGTTTCCTCATACTGGACCAGTCTCTTTCTTCTCTCATGAGAGGATTCCCTCCTGTGAGAAGAAACAGAGCTCCCTATTGAGGTGCCAGAGTGGTTAGACTCCTGAGAAGGAGACCTAGACTTTCTGAGCACACTCATAATCCTTCCTGGGGGGACAAAGGTGTGGTTTTCTAGATCCTCATCTTCATCTTCCCCAGAAGGGATTGGGTTTTCCAGGTCAGGGTCATTGTCACCCTCCTGGTCAGTTTCAGAGGGGGGCTGGGGGTAGTGGTACCCCTGGCCCCTTCCTCATCTGCTGGCCCACCCTCTGCTCCTACCCCTTCAGTCTCTGAGGACTTACTAAGATCATAAGCCACCAACAACTCCTGGAGGTGTTGGGTGATGGGACTTTGGCCTGTCCTTAATTTCCTCACGTTACACAAAGCTCTCAGTTCCAAGAATGGGAGTGTGTCATACTTGGAGGGGGAAGCTCAATGGCTTCCTGCAGGGCATCTTTGGATCCTGCTTTTAAAGACATTACTAGTGTGGTGTGGTGTATGCACTACCTACTCTAGTGTGGCCTACTAAACTCTCTTGAGTTGTAGAAAGGGTTGTGCTATCCCTTAACACACAACTCTAAGTTCAGTAGAACTTACTGATATTCTAAGCTTAAATTATATGTACCTTAGGTACCTTTAGTGGTTTTCAGTTGATCAATTCAATTGAGATTATCTGGTAAAACAATAGCAAGCTGGAATCCCACACGCTGCACACCAATGTGAGAAGTTGGCCTGGCATATGCTGTCCACTAATTATAGTGGGCACCTTGCACCAGTCCAAATCGACTCTTATGGTAGGTAGGTTAAAGACAACCTTATTGAAAGCTATCCTAGTGGTAGCTGTGGAGAGCAGCCTTCAGGCTAAGTCTTGAAGGAATGTAAAGCAGCTTGTTTTACCAGTCTATAATCTCTTGAGTGACCAAATGAAAGAGCACCACACCAGGTATATATTCAAAATATATGTATTTATTACTAAACACACCCCTCTAGTCTCTTTATGAGGCTAGAGTTCGAAGTACATAGGTTATAAGATCTTAAATCACAGTAATAGCACAAATACACGTTTGGGCCCTAGGGGCGTACCAAACCATATACCAATAAAGTGGTATGCGAACCACGACTGAACTAGACACTAGGCCTAGAGCCTCTAGAAGTGCTTGGACCACAAGGAACCACCCAAGGTAGTGACACAGGGGACCCACGGGAGACGCGTGCAGTGTAAATACACAACCGCGATACGCCGTTAACTTCTATGGAGAAAGTCGGGATCGGGAAAATAGAGGAAAGGGACACTTAAAAGAGGACTAGGACAAAACCCTTTGAGATCTAGGACTTTGAAGAGTCTCTACCCACGGGAGCACCGGAGTACTCGTGTTACCTCACCCAGGGAAGCCGGGTGCATAGGTGCCTTTCGGGGTCGGGTTTCGTCGTCGGTTCTTATGGCGATCTGCTGCAAAGTGCTGCTGGCGACCAGGAGAAAAGTGTCCGGGTGGATCCAAGAGTGGATCGGAGTTCTGAAGAACCTGAAAGCAGAGGGGACAGAGTCTGGGTCACTAGCCAGTGACCAGGGAGGCGATGGACAGATGCCCACCGATGTCGAGTGCTTCAGGTGCGTTGACGGTCGTCTCGTTTCTGCAGCCACGAGGTCCAGGAGGCGTTGTCGGCGACCAGGAGCAGGATTCGGGCTGGTACACGATGTCTGTCGAGTGCTGCGGTGTCGGCGACCAGATTGGACCCAACAAGCCTTGGCAACGGCAAGTCTCGATGTAGCTGAAGATCGTCGATGGTGCAGACCAGCAAGGTCTGGGGAACTCACCCAGCAAGGGTAAGTGAGGGCAGGCCTGGAGCAACCAGACTGCCAAGTAAAGAAAAGATTGGCCTTCGGTAAGGGCTACTAGCCAACGGGCTAGCGACCGCGAAGGAGCCTCGTGACGCCGCACGTGGAGCTGGCTTACAGGACACTCGTGGAGTGGGGGCCAGTGATCTTCGGTGCAGGTGGTGCTGGAGGCTAGGGCTACTCGGAGCCCAAAGCACGACTTCTTGGGAGACCCAGAAGATGGTGCACTTGCAAGTGTGCTCGGTGTCCAGGGGTCACGGTCTCACGTTACCCACGATAGCCACGGGCCTCAGCTTTGCTGGGGACTCAGGGTAGCCTCGGGGAAGTCTGAGAATCCACCTCTGGTGATGCGATGACTTCGGCGTCCGACGGGAGCTTCAGTGATGCGAACCGGACAGATGCTTCTTTGGTGCCTGCCAAGCAGGGGAGTCACTCCTTGACCCCAAGGGAGATTCTTCAGTCCTCTAATCGTGAGTAGAGCGTCGAAGGTCCAGGATTCTGTTTCAGAGTTTCGTCCAGGTATAATCTAATCTTGCTGTGGCAAGGGTTCCCCATTTTAACCAGTAAAACAGGGAGGGACTAACTCTATGACCCCACCTATGGGAGGGTCAAGGGAGGGGGTGGCTACACCCACTTCCCTTTGTCCAGTTTCGTGCCAGAGCAGGGGCAGGTAGCCCCTGAGCTGGTTTGAACTGGCATATGCACAGAGGAGCCTTTTGCTCCCCCAGTGCAGGACTTCAAAGCACTCTAAGAGTGCACCCACCCAGCCCCAATACACATTATCCTGTCTGGGGAGGTGGTCACACCTCCCTGCAACAGGAAACCTATTGTCCAGGCCTCCCCTGCCGGAGTTTCGTCCAGCAGCAGGAGGCCAGACTTGTGTCTGTGGCAGCAGCATCCATTTTGTGATGCCAGGGCTTCAGAAAGAAGTTACCGGGTAAGCCAGAGTTAACATGTCTTTCCCTCTAGAAGGGTGGAATGCTACCCCCGCCGCCAGGATTGGCGGGGGTAGTATTCCAAGATGTTTGACACCAAACACGACATGTTTAGGTGCAGCCATTCCAAAGTTAGCATTTTACCGCGAGGATATAATGCTCTTAAGAGTATATGGTCAGGCTGCACTACAAACAGCATCAGAGATGGTCTCCGAACGCTGCAGAGGGGCCCTGCTCATGCAGGGGCACCCTCTCACATAGGAACCATGCACTCTGCCTTTAGGATTGATAAGGCCTGCCTTAGGAGTGACTTATAGGTTTATATGTGTGTATGTATTTAGTGATATAGGTAACCTATATCACAGTAAGGGGTGCATGCACCACCTTACCCAGGCTGCAGTAGCAGACCTGTGGTGTCAGTTTGGATGGCCTTCCAGGGGTGGCACAATACGTGCTGCAGCCCCTGGTAGGCCTCTGAGGTACCTATGCCCTTGGTACATAGTATACCATATACTAGGGACTTATAAGGGCACTCCAGATTCCAATCAGAGATGTGCCTAAGGCACATGGAAACCATTTTACAGAGAAAGCAGATAGACTGGGGCCCTGAATAGCAGGATCCCAGTCCAACTAAGCCATAAACCAGCAAAACACCATAAAAAAAGTGGGGGCAACCATATAGTCAGATTCCACCTTCCTACATAACCCCCCCAAACGAAAGGAGATAAGGCTAACCTTGGCCAGTTGAGCCTATATTGACTAAGTGGCCATATAAGGAAGCACCTGCACTAGCATGGTTGCCCCCTATGTTATGGTCCACTAAGCAATCCCTCACCCTAAGGGTATGAGAGGGTCTCCACCATGGGGAATCACTACCTCTGGTGTGCTTAGGTAAAGTACAAGGCTGGTGAGGTGTCTGAGTAGGGAAGTGAGGCCCTAGGAATGTTGGCCTCAGCTTCCTCAGATCACTGGTCACCATGTATGCCTGTCTTTCCATGACTGAGTTGCACTTTGCTCTAAGGGTCAACCTTTGGCTGCCTACAGCTGGGGGTTGGGTCCCTTTGGATGGAACACTGGAGGGACATGGCAGGTTTGGAACCTTCTGGTCCCAGGTTTGCCCTTGCCTACCAGAGTCCTTCTGGGGGAGGTCCCTACATAAAGGTATGGGGGATCCCTCAGTGTGTAGAGGAATTTTCACCTGGCTAGGGCTACTAGACTGGGTGCCCCTAATCTGCTGATGGGGGCTTCCTCTGGACAGGGGGCCCTGGGGGGTCCACTGACCTCCCTGACCTCTGCAGCCCTGGGCTGACTGAGGCAGGGTAGAGAGGGGCAGGTTACCTGCTCCAGACTGGGTACCACCTTGGAAGGGTCCTCTGCCATCAGGGGTGTGGCCAGGCCAGGCCTGACTACCTCTGTGGCAGTTCCTTCACTAGGGGTAGGGTCAGTTCCCTGAGGAGGCTGACCCTTACCTATTGTCTGGGGGAAGAAGACTTTTCTTCAACCCTTGTGCTCTCTTTTGGGGGAGAGTGGGCCATTCTTTCAGGCTCCATCTCTCCAAATTCTTGGGCTGGGGCTGTGGCCATCACAGCCCCACTAACCTTTACAGGGACGCCCAACATCCTAAGATGGGTTTGGTGTTCAACTTCAGCCCAGGCTGAAATTTCCAAATCATTGCCCATCAGGCAATCTACAGGTAAGGTGGGGGACACTGCCACTCTCTTTGGGCCTGTGACCCCCTCCCAGCTGAGATTGACTATGGCCATGGGGTGATCTGTTCTGACACCATCAATGTTGGTCACCTGGTACTTAAACTCAGGTAAAAACTGGTGAGGGGGGACTAGTTTCCCTGCCACCATGGTGACACTAGCCCCTGTGTCCCTAAATGCCACAGCTTTCTGACCATTAATCATTGGCTCCAGTCTGTACCTGCCCAATGCTATGGGACCCATGGTAAAGGTGGCAAATCCTATACCACCATCAGAGTCAGAGGAGTCTGTTGAGGGGTCCCTGTCTAAACTAGGGCCCACCTCTGTTCCTCTTGCAAAAGCACCTAACTTTTTGGGTGCACTACTCCCAACTGGAGGATTACTACTGGTAGTACCAGGAGGGGTGGTAGTAGTTGTGGGAGGAACATTTTCTTTATTGCCAATCCTGGGGCAACTGGGATCAGTTTTCCAGTGCCCAGGCTTTTTACAGACATGGCAATAGGGTTTCTTTTCAGGAGAGGAAGGAGTTTGGGACCCACCCCCAGAAGAGGAATTTTGGGGCCCTGTAGGGGACTTATCCTTAGATTTATCCCCACCTTTCTCTTGGGACTTAGTAGAATCTTTCTTCTGGTCACCACCCTGATTTCTAGTTTTTACTCTGGTTCTGACCCATTTGTCTGCCTTCTTTCCCAATTCTTGGGGAGAGGTCAGATCAGAGTCCACCAGATACTGGTGCAAAAGCTGGTTTTGACAATTATTAAGGATCTGCTCCCTCATAATCAAATTGTACAATCCTAAAAAGTCATGCACTTTGTTGCCATGTATCCAACCTTCCAGAGCCTTTGTAGCACAATCTACAAAATCAACCCAGTCTTGAGTCTGAGCTTTTTGGGTGTCTCTGAACTTCAACCTATACTGTTCAGTGGTTAGGCCAAACCCATCTATCAGAGCACTCTTCAAGACTGTGTAATTGTCAGCATCCTCTTCTCTTACAGTGAGGAGCTTGTCTCTACCTTTGTCTGCAAAGGAGAGCCACAAGATTGCTGCCCACTGCCTCTGGGGGACCTTCTGAACTTTACAGGCCCTCTCCAGTGCAGTTATCCATTTGTGGATGTCATCCCCACTCTGGTAGGGAGGGACAATCTTGTTTAGGTTTCTATGGTCATAAGACCTTTCCCTATCTCTAGGGATATTGCTGCCACCATGGGACTCTAGTCCCAACTTTCTTCTCTCTCTAAGGAGATCTAGGGATTCTCTATCTAAAGCCAATTGCTTCTTCCTGATCTCTAGTTGAGTTTCCTCATACTGGACCAGTCTCTTTCTTCTCTCATGAGAGGATTCCCTCCTGTGAGAAGAAACAGAGCTCCCTATTGAGGTGCCAGAGTGGTTAGACTCCTGAGAAGGAGACCTAGACTTTCTGAGCACACTCATAATCCTTCCTGGGGGGACAAAGGTGTGGTTTTCTAGATCCTCATCTTCATCTTCCCCAGAAGGGATTGGGTTTTCCAGGTCAGGGTCATTGTCACCCTCCTGGTCAGTTTCAGAGGGGGGCTGGGGGTAGTGGTACCCCTGGCCCCTTCCTCATCTGCTGGCCCACCCTCTGCTCCTACCCCTTCAGTCTCTGAGGACTTACTAAGATCATAAGCCACCAACAACTCCTGGAGGTGTTGGGTGATGGGACTTTGGCCTGTCCTTAATTTCCTCACGTTACACAAAGCTCTCAGTTCCAAGAATGGGAGTGTGTCATACTTGGAGGGGGAAGCTCAATGGCTTCCTGCAGGGCATCTTTGGATCCTGCTTTTAAAGACATTACTAGTGTGGTGTGGTGTATGCACTACCTACTCTAGTGTGGCCTACTAAACTCTCTTGAGTTGTAGAAAGGGTTGTGCTATCCCTTAACACACAACTCTAAGTTCAGTAGAACTTACTGATATTCTAAGCTTAAATTATATGTACCTTAGGTACCTTTAGTGGTTTTCAGTTGATCAATTCAATTGAGATTATCTGGTAAAACAATAGCAAGCTGGAATCCCACACGCTGCACACCAATGTGAGAAGTTGGCCTGGCATATGCTGTCCACTAATTATAGTGGGCACCTTGCACCAGTCCAAATCGACTCTTATGGTAGGTAGGTTAAAGACAACCTTATTGAAAGCTATCCTAGTGGTAGCTGTGGAGAGCAGCCTTCAGGCTAAGTCTTGAAGGAATGTAAAGCAGCTTGTTTTACCAGTCTATAATCTCTTGAGTGACCAAATGAAAGAGCACCACACCAGGTATATATTCAAAATATATGTATTTATTACTAAACACACCCCTCTAGTCTCTTTATGAGGCTAGAGTTCGAAAGTACATAGGTTATAAGATCTTAAATCACAGTAATAGCACAAATACACGTTTGGGCCCTAGGGGCGTACCAAACCATATACCAATAAAGTGGTATGCGAACCACGACTGAACTAGACACTAGGCCTAGAGCCTCTAGAAGTGCTTGGACCACAAGGAACCACCCAAGGTAGTGACACAGGGGACCCACGGGAGACGCGTGCAGTGTAAATACACAACCGCGATACGCCGTTAACTTCTATGGAGAAAGTCGGGATCGGGAAAATAGAGGAAAGGGACACTTAAAAGAGGACTAGGACAAAACCCTTTGAGATCTAGGACTTTGAAGAGTCTCTACCCACGGGAGCACCGGAGTACTCGTGTTACCTCACCCAGGGAAGCCGGGTGCATAGGTGCCTTTCGGGGTCGGGTTTCGTCGTCGGTTCTTATGGCGATCTGCTGCAAAGTGCTGCTGGCGACCAGGAGAAAAGTGTCCGGGTGGATCCAAGAGTGGATCGGAGTTCTGAAGAACCTGAAAGCAGAGGGGACAGAGTCTGGGTCACTAGCCAGTGACCAGGGAGGCGATGGACAGATGCCCACCGATGTCGAGTGCTTCAGGTGCGTTGACGGTCGTCTCGTTTCTGCAGCCACGAGGTCCAGGAGGCGTTGTCGGCGACCAGGAGCAGGATTCGGGCTGGTACACGATGTCTGTCGAGTGCTGCGGTGTCGGCGACCAGATTGGACCCAACAAGCCTTGGCAACGGCAAGTCTCGATGTAGCTGAAGATCGTCGATGGTGCAGACCAGCAAGGTCTGGGGAACTCACCCAGCAAGGGTAAGTGAGGGCAGGCCTGGAGCAACCAGACTGCCAAGTAATGAAAAGATTGGCCTTCGGTAAGGGCTACTAGCCAACGGGCTAGCGACCGCGAAGGAGCCTCGTGACGCCGCACGTGGAGCTGGCTTACAGGACACTCGTGGAGTGGGGGCCAGTGATCTTCGGTGCAGGTGGTGCTGGAGGCTAGGGCTACTCGGAGCCCAAAGCACGACTTCTTGGGAGACCCAGAAGATGGTGCACTTGCAAGTGTGCTCGGTGTCCAGGGGTCACGGTCTCACGTTACCCACGATAGCCACGGGCCTCAGCTTTGCTGGGGACTCAGGGTAGCCTCGGGGAAGTCTGAGAATCCACCTCTGGTGATGCGATGACTTCGGCGTCCGACGGGAGCTTCAGTGATGCGAACCGGACAGATGCTTCTTTGGTGCCTGCCAAGCAGGGGAGTCACTCCTTGACCCCAAGGGAGATTCTTCAGTCCTCTAATCGTGAGTAGAGCGTCGAAGGTCCAGGATTCTGTTTCAGAGTTTCGTCCAGGTATAATCTAATCTTGCTGTGGCAAGGGTTCCCCATTTTAACCAGTAAAACAGGGAGGGACTAACTCTATGACCCCACCTATGGGAGGGTCAAGGGAGGGGGTGGCTACACCCACTTCCCTTTGTCCAGTTTCGTGCCAGAGCAGGGGCAGGTAGCCCCTGAGCTGGTTTGAACTGGCATATGCACAGAGGAGCCTTTTGCTCCCCCAGTGCAGGACTTCAAAGCACTCTAAGAGTGCACCCACCCAGCCCCAATACACATTATCCTGTCTGGGGAGGTGGTCACACCTCCCTGCAACAGGAAACCTATTGTCCAGGCCTCCCCTGCCGGAGTTTCGTCCAGCAGCAGGAGGCCAGACTTGTGTCTGTGGCAGCAGCATCCATTTTGTGATGCCAGGGCTTCAGAAAGAAGTTACCGGGTAAGCCAGAGTTAACATGTCTTTCCCTCTAGAAGGGTGGAATGCTACCCCCGCCGCCAGCATTGGCGGGGGGTAGTATTCCAAGATGTTTGACACCAAACACGACATGTTTAGGTGCAGCCATTCCAAAGTTAGCATTTTACCGCGAGGATATAATGCTCTTAAGAGTATATGGTCAGGCTGCACTACAAACAGCATCAGAGATGGTCTCCGAACGCTGCAGAGGGGCCCTGCTCATGCAGGGGCACCCTCTCACATAGGAACCATGCACTCTGCCTTTAGGATTGATAAGGCCTGCCTTAGGAGTGACTTATAGGTTTATATGTGTGTATGTATTTAGTGATATAGGTAACCTATATCACAGTAAGGGGTGCATGCACCACCTTACCCAGGCTGCAGTAGCAGACCTGTGGTGTCAGTTTGGATGGCCTTCCAGGGGTGGCACAATACGTGCCGCAGCCCCTGGTAGGCCTCTGAGGTACCTATGCCCTTGGTACATAGTATACCATATACTAGGGACTTATAAGGGCACTCCAGATTCCAATCAGAGATGTGCCTAAGGCACATGGAAACCATTTTACAGAGAAAGCAGATAGACTGGGGCCCTGAATAGCAGGATCCCAGTCCAACTAAGCCATAAACCAGCAAAACACCATAAAAAAAAGTGGGGGCAACCATATAGTCAGATTCCACCTTCCTACAATGATGATTTATTGAACAGAAAAATGATAAGGTTAAAAAGATGGTGGTGTTGAAGTAGGTGAGTAAGTGATTCACAACGCCTAGTGAGCGGTTGACATGTTTTGGCCTAGTGTTGCCCCTACGGGTCGTGTGGCCTTCATCAGAACCAATGAGGATGAGGGCTGAAGTTTCAGAGCTCTCCAATCATTAGTGAGGTAAGTAATCTCACTTACCACTCTTCGTTATATAGGCACAGACTTGGCCCATAACTTAAAATAAAGGGAAAATGTCCTCCGTGAGGTGCAGGAAGAAAAGACGTTCCTTTGTGTAGAGCGTCTCTGCCAGCACTGCTGCAGTCCTCCTCGCCTCGAAAGCTGGAGTTATCAACTGTGCCTGTCATACATTGTTTTCACAACTGCTGGAGCAGTGTTGAGAAAAAACATGAGTCTGCTGTGGCCAGGAATGGACACAGTTTCTGAGATACGTGGACCTGATCTATCTAAAAGAAGGCAGAGACAGAATCTGCTCTGCAATAAACAGCAGCAGCAAGTGCGCGCCAAGCCCAGCGCAAGTGCACTCAGCGGCGCCTTCTGTTTTCTTTCAGGCATGAAAGGGACTCTGCAGTTAATGACTCTCCAGCTTGGATTCAACATTTTCTTGTCCTGACGAGTAGCGCTGCGTGCGCCCATGGTGGTCAGAGTGGGCTTAGCATGGTGCGGTCAACTTAAAACAAGTTGCCCCTCTCTGTGGGCCCACCTGCTGCTTGCACCACCCCCGGACATCATGGTTTCACCAGCCCATTTCTGTCCCAGCCTGCCTGTCCTGACTGGCGCATGTACTCTGGCCAACTGACAGCTCAAACAGGACTTCCCCACTCCTGAGAGGACGGAAAAGGACACTCCTGTCCTCCCAGCTCTGACAGTCTCAAGGCAGGTCAGCTGCGTGGCATCCAGTACAAAGGCGCCGCACTTCTGGACACAATGTCAGGTGAGTGCAGGACTCACTTTGATTCACTGCCCACATTTTAGAAGAGAGAAGGAGGGAGATTTAAAAAAATGTAATCAGTAGACTGTATTTCCCACATTAACTTGTATTGAAGCACAGGCAATTTCAGACGGGAGACTGCCAAAATAATGCAAACTTTGCTTAAAAAGTCAGGAGTCCCCCGCCAGAATCCAGTCTATTGGTATGTATTGCTTTTATTTTGACTACTCTGCTACTCTATTAGGACACTGTGTAATACATAAATGCATACATGAAGATGAAGCACCATTGCGCTAGGGGCACTGGACTGTAAACCGACGTGAATATACAGCCATCAAATAAAAATTACATTCCTCAAAATGATTGAAATTATTATTAACACCATGCCATATTTCGGGAAGTAATGGCTCATTACAAGGAAGGAAGGCAGGCAGACACAGTAATCAGCAGCTCTGCTTCTGTCACTCTTAGCTTGTATCATACTTGAGGGACAAATTTGGAAGAGTGGTGACTGTCATGCCAGGCAGTTTGTCCTGTTTTTACAAAGTAGGCGAAAGCCACACTTGTAGAATGCTCACCTGGGTACAGTGTGTGCACGGCTGTTTATTAGCTGTCACTACTACCATTTACACTGTTATAGAGCTGCTTTGCCTATTTAGTTTCACTAGTATTTTAATTGCAAAATCAATTATTTGGTTGCTTGAGAGGCCTTTTTGTGTTTGTGCTTTTATAATGTTTTAAAACCATCTGTCTTGTGTTTTATTTGAACAAGATGATAATGAAAAAGTTCAAAATACATCTGATAGTTTTCAGTGCTGGACATGCCTTCCACTAGGGATTTCTCCATAAGCCCTGCAAAGTACCACGCATCAGGGGTTAGATTAATGCATTTTAGTGCTGATGTCTGCATCACTGCGCTGAAATGCATTAGTCACACATTAAAGCTCCCATCTGACCATGAGGTGGTCAAGCCTGCCTGGCTACATTTCACAAAAGTAGCCAGTGCGTTTTCGGCTTGTCCTGCGAAGCTGCTGCACGGGGCGGCACTGAGCTGCTGCAGAGCTCCTCTGACAAATTCTGTCATATTTGAGCTGTGCCTGCTTGGGAAGGCAGTAGGTTAGTGACTTTCCATTTCAGGGCTTTGCAGCAGTTCGAGATCTTTTTACAACTTCTTGTTGGTCAAAAGGGTGTAATTTCTGATATTTATGTTTCCATGCACATCTTTGCTTGGTTTTACTCGCACGAAAGTGTCATTCTAAGTGTCACACATTTGGTCACTGAATGTCATTCATAAGTACACATAATCCAAGGAAATGTCTCCTCACACATAAGCAATCTAAAAACTTGGCAGCTATGATCATTTCTGGTGCTTTGTAGCAGTTTTAAGATCTTCTTAGAGTTTCCTGTTGCTCAAATGGGTGTACTTTCTGATATTAATATGTTTCCCTCGTCTTCATTGCTTGATTTTGCTTGTGAGAAAGTGTCACTCATAGTTGTTGAATGTCACTCATAATTACACTGAAATTATGAAAATGTCACACATAAGAAATCTGAAACCTTGGCAGCTATGCCCTCAGCTTTGCCGTCTTGTGACATCAACCTTGATTCACCTTCTCAAGTGCGTCACTGGCTTTGGCAGTGATTTCGCCGCCCCTTCGCTATCTGGAGAAAACACCAATTACTTTCTTGTTTTCACTTGCTTGTCTGGTTGATTCCAATGATTTTTGCGGTGTCTGTGGCGGATTGAGGCCATAACGTGAGCCCCAGCTTCAGAGCCTGGCAGAAACACGTCTTCACGGGTTTATGCTCTGGCATCTTCCCCTAAGTCAATCAGGCACATGCATCAACCATTTTTGCGGGCGCAAACGGTGCGATTCGCAAAAATCGGCCGTTTGCGCCCGCAAAAAGGCCTTCTGCGATGCATCAACCTGTCAGCCCCTCGCAATTTAAGAAATCGCAAATTATTGAGATTTCTTAAATTGCGATTGCATTTAAGGAATTGCAAATTGCGATTCCTTAAATGCAATGCATGATGGAATCGCAAATTGCGATTTTGCTAATAGGGGGCGCAAATTACCATCAATTTGTACTTGATGGTAATTTGCAAAAACTCTGAAAAATGCACTAAAGTGCATTTTTCAAAGTTGTCGGGTTACACACACACATGCCCTTGGGGCATGTGTGTGCGCAACATGTGTGCACAGATCAATTACAGGGGTGCAACAGGGTGTCCTTTTGACACCCTTGCACCCTTGAAATTGCATGCGCAATTTGCGAGTACCTATTGGTACTCGCAAATTGCGCATGCAATCTCCCATTCATTCCTATGGGCCTGTAGGCCTATAGGAATGAATGGGAAGGCATTCCTTAATTGCGACTCGCAGTTTGCGAGTCGCAATTAGGGAATGTTTGGGAATCGCTAATTTTATAGCGATTCCTACATACATAGGCTTTTGCAATTCCTTAATTGCGATTCCTTAATAATCGCAATTAAGGAATCGCAAAAGCCTACATTGATGCATGTACCTGAATGTCTTTTCAAAAATTTCAAAAAGCAGTTAATTTAATTCAAGAAGAAAGAGACGTTTGAAAAGAACGAGCTCCTTTTGGGGTGTTCTGTGGCTCCCAGAGCATTTATTTTATTTAAATGTTTTTGGGGGATTTCCATATCATGCGGCACACATGGCAACAGAGCACGGTATTTAAAAGAATACATTCCTCATATGCAGGGTTACAGAAGTCTGTACGTCTATAAACAGAAATAAACTAAAAAAATAAAGAGAAGATGGATGAGAAGAGTGTGAATAAAAATGGGAAATTAGCTCCTGGGAGCGAGTCCTAAATAAAAATAATAACTTGTTTTACACATTCTTCATACCACTCTTTTATAGTTTATCAGCCATATACAGAGCGGATCTTACTATTACTTATTTTCATGGCGCCCAATTTACTAGCTTCAGGAGGAAGGAAGGCGGAGCTGGCCTTGCTGGATTCATACTCATAACCGGAAGTTAGCTGTAAATGTTGGCTGCGACTTCAATCCTCCATTTTGCCTATTTGCAAAAAGATATAACTTGCTAACTTACAAAAACAATGAAGGGGTGCACGGAAACAGAGGTTAATGTTCCTTTTGTCAATGCTTTCATATGACAGTATTTTTGGCTTTGTTACACTAAAATTAATGAATAACAAAAGGAAGACTTACAGATGGGTAAGATCTCGAAGTCCTCTGAACGCATATCTTGAAATAGTTGCTATTTTGTTACCTTCAATGAATCTGCAAAGAAAATAAAAAGAATTTCATGTTTGCTATTGTTTTATGCAACTTCTCTCAATTGAGTGATGTGACTTGTGGATATTTGGTGGAAGTACAAAAATCTGATGCAGTCCTGCCCAGTACCACACATCAGGCGTTAGACTAATGCATTTCAGTGTGGTGCTGCGCATCACCGCACTGAAATGCATTGTCACGCATAATGCATAGCGCTCCTCAAGCCCATAGCTCTGCCTAAATTAAACTGTTACTGAAGTGGCAGCTGGCAGCACGCCATGGCGTGTGCGCTGCACCAGCACCACTAGGCTTGCAGCTGAGCTAGTACGCTGCTGGCAGGCTGCTACAATGTTTCAAACTCATATTGATTTTCGCAGCACGGCTCTCAGCCTGAATTCACGTTGAGGTACTGCCTAATGGCTACTACCGACACAATGACACAACCCAGTCAGCCAGTTTTGTGATGCAACACAGTCTCTGGCACCGCTGGGATGTCACGTCGTGCTGCTTGGGTAAGTTTGTTGTGGGGTGGTTGGCTACTTGCGGCAATCGTGGCACCTGCTGCACTGCCTGAGTGCTCGCACTTGCCGCCGCATGGCTCAGCTGCCAGCGTGGCTGCTCAACTGCAGTATATGACCCGTCACCCCCAGCAAATTCAGTTGCCGAGGGAGACCGTCGGAGTGACCATTGCAGCGGCAAGGACGACTCTGTCACTGGACTGTGGAGGATTTCGTCTACTCCGAGGCGGCGGCAAACCATCAATTGCCGTGGCCTGAGCCCCGCAGAGTCTGAGTCCTGCAAAGTTTAAGTAAGTAGTGACACAGTGTGCACTGGCTAAGCCACCTGCCGAGTGTGTGTCAACAGCCGCGTCCACTGCAGGTAAGAGCGTTGGGGCCGGCTGGGGGGGATTTCGAGAGACGACCACAAGTGAAAATTAAATAAATAATTAATTTTCCCTTGTGGTCGTCTCTCGAACCCCTCCCCCCAGCCGGCCCCACGGCCCTACCGCTCTTACCTGCAGCAGCCGCGGCTGTGTGTCAATAAACAACAAATTCCTTGGCAGCATGCCGCGATCAGGCAGCTGCATGTAGTCAGTGGCATACAGTTACTTACTTCCCTGTGGCTACCCATTCCTTCAAGGGGAGGCGGGCAACCCTGACACTGATGGCTAGTTCTTAAGATTTCCGTGGGAGGGGAGGCGGGCCCATGAATGTGGTAAAACCAATCTAGAATCAGATTGTTGCATTCTGGGAAACGTAGTTTCGTTGTGATGGCACGACACATAGCAGCAGTTAGCGACAGCCTGCAGAAACAGACCTCAACATTTGCACATGCAAATCAGTCTGCTTATCATATTATGCTGCGTTGTTTTTTGTATTTCAAGTGCCTTAGGTGTGTCATCCTTGCAGAAGTAAGCCAAGGAAGTGAAGGGGCCTTTTTGTCTGTGGCAGGCCTAGGGCTTCATTTCAAATTGTGTGTTAATAGGAAATCATGGCAAATCTTTTTTCATGCAAGTTTCTTTTTTCCATGTCTACTTCTTGTAATAATTATTTTGGCAAAGGACTAAGAATGTACCTCAAAACATACACAGCACTGCTCTTTGGCACATGATTAATTTTTGCAGACATTTTTATTATTGTGGCTCCAAGTTCTTAGTGTTTCTCGTTGTTGTAATGGTTATGATTTCTAATATATGTTTCCCTTGTCTTCATTGCGTGATTTTGCTCGCAAGAAAGTGTCACTCATAGTCGTTGAATGTCACTCATAATTACATTGAAATTATGAAAATGTCACACATAAGCAATCTGAAACCTTGGCAGCTATGCTGATGCAGTTTGTTAAATAAATCACACTTAGGGGCATATTTATGAAATATTTACCCAATACGGCGCATTCCTGTCCTTTTCCCTTGTGCTGGCGCCGTTTTAGCAACATAGCGCCAACGCAGGCACCCTTGCACTAAGGTGCAAGGGTGCCTCAGTTGCATGCAGGATTGTTTTTGTGCACAAAAAAAAAACATAGTGAGAGGCTTTTTCCTCTTTCTGTGTGTGCTGCAGAATTTTTGCGATTTGAGCTGCAGTCTTACACTATGCCATTATTGGTATATTAGATTACTAATCATTGAGTCAGAAACCATCTCAAAGTAACAAGTTGTGATCAGTGACCTTAGAAAACCAATTCAGTCTTCACACTGTACCCCGAGAGGCTAATTTTAACAGTCAATCTTCTAGTTCCCCCTAGCCTCGTTATGTTTTTTATTAAGCTGTGCATCAGTGATTAGTGTCCCATCAATAACACATGCCCATTAATGCTAGCTGTGACCACATAGGCATGATCAAGTGCTGGAAAAGTCTATGCCTGTAGGCAATGCAATAAAATAGCTTTTTCTCGGTTTACCTAAGGGATGTGAAGTAATTGTAAAAAATAATCACAATTGCTCTCAATGTAGAATATGCTTGCCAAGTACCTTGAAAAAACAAGAGTTTGTGACTAGGTTTAATCTGATACGTAGGTGACAGATTTACCAGTAAGTATAGGACTGATAGGTATGCGTACTTGCTCGTGTGACTATGTTTTCAAAGGTAAGCAAGTAGATGGAGTGATTATTTAATGAACATTACAAGGTCACAACTCAGTTTGATTAATATGAAATGCTTGTCTGTCTATATGCTAAACACCATAGAACCACATGCCTTGAACATGCTCTTTGTAAATTTCAGAATTTTTATCACTCATTGAGCCATCACAAAAATGTATTAAGAGTCATCTTCTATAATGTTTGTACAATATCTAATTTACCATATCCAGTTAATAATCGAGTTGTTTACTGTGTTTGTCTAGTGCTCAATGGCATCGCCTTTGAGCCATATCAGAGAATTTCTGGATTTTTGAGTCAATGGGTACCATGTGGCTCCATCAATTGACTGCTGATGAGTTTATCAGTTTGGCTGGTAGCTGGCATGTTGCTGGTCATTCTTTTTTTCGTCACCCCGGATGCTTGTTGAGGGTGTCAAAATAGTCACGCAAGGTTGCAGGGTGGTACTGATGGTAGTCAAGCTGATGATGTGAGTTTGCTTCTCTGGCTGCTCTCCTGCTCCACTAGAGCAAATGCTGAGGATGGTCCCTTAGTAAAGAGAGAGGGAGTTCTAATCAGAGCTCTTGCTTAAAGGCTTATCTGAAAAGTCATATGTGGTCTTTAGCTCTTTGTACAATGTTTAAAAGTTTCATTGGTCTCTAAGGGACTTGGTCAAGTTGGTCCAGAGCATTGAGTCTCTTGCCTTTAGCATTGTCTTTCTCTGCTACTTCCACTTCTCCTTCAGTTTATGATTTAGGGAGCAGTGTCTATATGTGCATCATATGATTGCTTTGTTTAGCGAAGGGTTTCAGTACGTCATTGTTTGGTAGTTCTCTGTATCCAGTGCTGCAGTATGGTATCTCGAGCTTTGTGTATTTCTCCCTGTGTCTGAGTGCTGGATTTAGTTTCTGTTTTGGTTTTAGATGAAGTAGTAGCAACAGCATCTTGAAGAGGTTTCACTGATAATTTACAACCTTAACCGCTGCAGTGATATGGAATTATCACTGCAAACAAGAGTCAATGAGAAATCACACCTGCTTCACGCTTTGCGATGGGGTGACACCTACTTCCAGAAGTCAGGACTAGGAGACCGGAAATGAGGCTGTTCCAAACTAGGAGCACCTCTCAATTCACCCTATTTAAGCATAAAACGAGCACCATCAATAAAATCCATATGTACATGTGTTCCAAGCATAACAAGGTGTCTGTCTTTTTCTACAACCTGTTGTCCAGCAGGTGGCAGCTTTAAGCATCATCCTCATGTATTCTGGAGTGGAAGTGGAAGAGGAAGTGGTGATGTTCAAGTAACTTGCCTAATAGGCCAATGTGTGTGTTGAATAGCAATGGGACAAAGGAGAATCATCACAGGGGAATCCAGCATAACGGTTTCATGATGTTGAATTCCAATAAACATATTCAAACTTGTTGGCTGTGGCCTGAGAGACAGGCTTTGAACTAACTAAGTGATATGTGGTGATATAGATCCAATAGGAGAAGGGAATCTGTTTGGCTCTCATTATGAGAAATGGGGAGGTATTTCTGTATGTCCATTAGGATCTAATCAGTGCCTCTAACAGACCTGAAACCTGTTTACTGGTCCTCAAAACAATCATTGGCTCCCAGAACCATGAGACATTAGAGACCGGTCTATACAGAAGTACATCATGGCATGTTTTAGGGTTCCTGGCACTATGCCCAGCAGGAGTAAAGCATTCAGACTTCAACAGATAGATTCAATGACTTTATTCTGGTGTAAGCTTCCATCACCATGGTTGGTCTCTGTGGTGTAAAGAATGAAAAGGAGACATGTAGGAAGGGTATGTGGAATGGAATGATAATAGTAATGGATTGCTCATGACCGTGTACGGAAATTAAGAATTTCTCACAATAGATCACTTCATTTGTCCTCACTTTATCAAGTGGAACAAGACAGGCAATTTTCAGAGACTGTGAATACTAGTTTTTACATTTTGAACAGCTCAGATGTAGGCTAAGATGCATTCATAATACAAATCACATACTAAAGGTAGTCCAATTGCTGCCTCTCGTATGGGTCTTGCAATGTGGTCTGTCTGAGTTTGTGCTGGATTCACTGCTTATGTAAACGATAACTTGAAAAAATACCTTGCTTCGGCTACCATCTCCTTGAGAAACAAGACTTCTAGAGAAGGTTGACTGCAAACGCTGTTTCAACAGATATTTTAGATGAGTTAATGCAAAGATGATGCATGAATCAATGTTCAGGAGCACATTACACTGTTAAGCATAAGCAGTGCTCAGTTCAGTACAGTCCCCTTTAGAATCTCACCAATTGCAGGTATCTGTGTTCAAAAAGTGGCTGATGGGGAGTTGTCAACATGCGTCCTCACTCGCTCCCGCTTCTGGGAATAGATGCAATTTTCACAATAGCAGCCTTTGTCAGTTCAGGCAGGCCACTGTGAGAGACAACAGCAGGGCCACCGTTTGAGGTCCTCCAGCTCCAACACAGGTCCTTGGTATCACAGGGGCCCCATGGGATGGGGCAGGTCTTTCTTGGGTTTGATCCATCATCTGGGTCCTCTAGTGATATGGTGCAGGTTGGCCACACCACCGGAAAGGTAGCCATGGACATACTTCTTGATCACAGCGGACAGTATCGTCACAGGCGCATATCTCTGTCCCCACAGTGTGGTGAGTCCCAGCCACATTTTGTGGCACAGTGGCGAGTTCAAGAGCCCTTCTTGATACAGTGGTGAGATCAGCTGAAATCCCATTTCTTGGCACAGCGAAGTTGGCTGCAGAACTGCAATTCCGACTTGGAACCACAATGCTGGAGAGACTGGTGCCCACCACTCCTGGGGCCGCAGATGGGTTTCCTCTTTCTTGTTTCGACCAGCAGGCCCAACCAGCATTGGGGGCTCGCTGCTTCTGGCTCTACACCTTCAAAGTTTTCAAGCTTCTTCCTTTGTTCAGCAAGAAGGCGGGCTTCTACAGACTTCATGTCAGATGAACAGCTTCTTCCAGCAAGGCAAGACTTCAGGAGATCCCCCTCATCTTTGGAGAGCTGGCTCTCAGGCAAACACCAGCTCTGACTGCACAGCCGTACTCAGAGAACTATGCAGAGCACTCCCTTCCTTGATCAACTAGAACTTAGAAATTGAACAAGTGGGTCAGTGGCTCCCACTTTTATACAGTCAAAGGAGACAGGAGATGTGGACCCACTGTCTGTACTTTCAGAATCACTTATGGGTGGCTCTTCTTGTAAGTGACCTTTTCTCCCTACTCTCTAGATACAGCCTTTATGTAGAGTGATGTACGTAAAACGGTCTGCTCACAACTATTGATTCACAAAATATGTAAGATGCCACCACCACTACCACTACTCTTTGTGCTAAACCCATGACAGTGACAATAGTCCACTGTCATCAAAATGAGGGCATACTTGGTGTGCCTCTCCAGGTCAAAGGACAAATCTAGGACATCATTCATGTCAAGGGGAAAGCCCTTAATTACTGTGAGGCTAAGCCACAAATCAAAAACTAGGATGCCAAATATTGGAAGTTTGGCACTCAGTGCAGAGGGATATAACTGTACACCATGCATAGTACATTCACTTCTCAATGGACGCCCAACCGAGAAGACTACCTGACACCTTAATCCACCATTGGAGAAGTGTGGTTGTCAGACCAGAAAAACTGGTGGGAAAGTCCATCTGCATTTCCATGGTTCCTTCAGGCATTGTTCCCCCGTCACATGTAGAACTTATAGTGAGACAGACCATCTCAGCAACTTTAAAATGTCACCGTTCATTGTCATCAATCACTTGAGAGGATCATGATCTGTCTGGACCGCAAACGTAATTCCTAAAAGATATGGTTGGGACCTTACTAAAGCCCACACTATGGCAAAACATTTTTCTCAATGGCCACCCAGTTCTGCTCTGTGGGTAGTAGCCTATGACTAATAAACACCACTGGATGCTCTCTCTCCGTGCCATTGAGCTCAGCCAGTTCCTCTCAAACTTCCTTGTTTGAACCTTCAGTACAGGTGCACTGTACAAATCACCTTCTAGGGCTGTTTCTTGAATGTAAAAGCTATCAAAGGGATCACTATGGCTCCATACGGTAGTTACAAAGTTTCTGCATTAACTGCTAAGTTCTAGAAAGGCTCTCACTTGTGCCTGGGAAGTGGTCAGTTCCCATGCCGACACTAACTGAATCTTAGCATCCAACAGGCAAATCTTCCTGTTACCCACTTGATTCCTGAGATTGACTACAGTGGACTGTTCCACCTGGATGCATATGGGTGCTTTGATAGTTAGTTTAGCCCCCTATATCCTGGTAAACACTTATTCTAGGTGCTTCAGGTGATCCTCCCATGAATTGCTTAACACCGCACTGTCATCCAGGTACACCACACGGAAGGCGTCTCTCCCTGATAGAACATAGTTCACCGGCACTGGAAAGCGACAGGAGCATTTTGTTAATGCAAAGGACATTGCCGTCATCTGGAAGACCCTCTCTGGTGGAGAAAATGTGGACTTAAGCCTGTGGAAACTTGCTTGGGGACCAACACCACCGGATTGGCCTAAGGACTACGAGATATCTCAATCACTCCCAAGTCCAACATCTTGGATACCTCTGCCTTACTGCATTCCTGGTCCCAGTCTGACATGCAAGTCTTGCTTTTGACAGGCGGGCAATGTCCTATGTTAATCTCATGAACTCATGAATCTCATGTCACTCCACTGTACGCCACTCCACCCTACATAATTCATTATAAGGCAATCCACTCTACTCCACAGTAGGAAGCTGGCTCTGTATATACTGTACCAAAATGAGGTATAGTGTGCCCAGAGTCCAGTGGAACCCCAAAGGTAGGCAGAGGTAAAAGTAGATAGCACCTTACTCTCTATTTGTGGTAGTGTGGGCGAGCAGTAAGGCTTTATCAGAGGGTAGTGTTAAGCATTTGTTGTACACACTCAGGCAGCAAATGATGTCACACGCTCAAAGACTGAACTCAGACCAATTTGTTTGTATAAAAAATATTATTTAGTTATATTTATTTTCTATAACCAAGCAGGCCTGGTACAGGTAAGTGTAAATGGTACTTTTCAAGGCAGCTTGAACAATACAAGCAAGCTGAATGAAAATGTCTTTGTTACAGGCTTGTAAATCTTTTCAATACAGTGGAAATTACTGTTAGATTACTTTTGATTACTTTACAGATTACTTTATGGATTACTTTTTCTACTCAGTGTGATAGGCCTAGATATCACATTGGGACATTTCCTAGAGAAAAGGTAAGTAAAGCAGTTTTCAATTATTTGCAGTTTTTCAAGTTCTCATACAAAACCAACTCCACACTTACAACAATTTTCAAGGAAAAACAGTCAATGTATTCCTATTGAGAAAATGTGGTTATCGGTTAACAGGTAAGTAATTGGTTGTGGGAGTTGGTATTCTGGGGTTAGAACCACGGTTCCCCCAGGGTCAAGGATGCACTCTCAAAGCACCCTCAGCGGCACTAGGGCGTCCGGGTGCAGAGTGCTCAGGCCCAATGTTATCCAATCGGGGATAGGGGGCCTCCGGTAGGTGGCTGCTCACGAGCAGGCCACGAGGTTGTGGGAGCAAAGCTCCTGGTGTTAGGCTCAGGGCAAAGGGGGATCCGAGTTAGCACCCAAAGTACACCCGCAGCGGCGCAGGGGCGGCTGGGTGCAGGGTGCTGTTTTGGCGTCGGGTGCCCTGTTGTTTTCATTGGGGATTCTCCGGTTGCAACAATGACTGCAGGCTTGGGACGAAGATCTTCTGGAGGCAACCACTGATTGGAGAGGTAAGTTGGGATGCTGGGACACTGTCGGTTGGGCCACCCAAGGCCGTGGGACTTTGGGTGCAGGGGTGTCTTTAGGCGTCGGGTTTTCTTACCAGCTCCTGTCGGGTCGTGGGAGTCCTCCAGAAAGAGCCTGCAGGCGTCGTTTGGAGGGTCGAGGCAGGTCAGAGATCACCAGATCTCAGGTCAGGATCACCGGGGAGACCTCCTCCTGGTGTTGGGCCACTCGAACTCGGGCCGTTTTGGCTGGGGCCAGAGTCTGTTGGTGAGCAAATCCAGTGCTCACAGGAAACAAAGTCTTTGACTTGGAAGGCAGGGCAGGTCCTCGGGCTCTTGAGGTTGCTGGCTGCAGGACACACCAGGATTTCGCTGGAGCAGGTTTGAGGTGGGGACAGGCTGGTAGGGCTGGGGCCAAGTCAGTGGGCATCCTCCTCGTCTTAGCTTCAGCACTGGTTCTTTGGTCCTTCTTCTTCTCTTCTGCTTGTCGATTATTGTGTGAGGAGGCAAGGTTCAGGGTTGCCCCTAAATACTAGATTTAGGGGCATTACAGGTAGGTAAAGGTTGGGACCAATGGGTCCCTTCCTTGGGGTGGGTACACCCCTTATTATGACACCCTCCAGTGGGAGGGGGGCATATGCCTCACTCTGGTTGGCTGGGTCCCCTCATCATCAAGATGGGGGGGACTGAGAGTTGTGCTTCACCTTGCCTCCCCCAACTGAGGGGTGGGGTTGGCAAAGGTGGGCACACCTCCCTTCCTCACTTGGTTTTCCTGCCGATTCTCCTACCCAAAGTGGGGGTCAGAATCGGTAGGGGCCAGTTGCTGGAAGCAGCAAAGGCCTGGGGTAGCTCACAAAGGCGGCAAGCCTTTGAATATTCCCATTCGTGGACCCTGCCCATCCTGGGAAGGAGGCTTGGCACCTCGTCCCAGGATGTGCATTGTTTCAGACCCCCAAGAGCTGCAGGCTCTCGACCCAGGGGTCCAGAAACATGTCTGATGGTGGCAGCTGGCGAACAGCCTCTCAGCCTGGACACAAGTGTTAGGTCGTTTTTCAGGGAGCGTCTCTAAGATGCCCTCTGAGTGCATTTTTCATTAAATCCCACACTGGCATCAGTGTGGGTTTAATGTGCTGAGAAGTTTGATGCCAAACTTACCAGTTTTCAGTAAAGCCATTATGGGGCTGTGGAGTTCATAATGACAAACTCCCAGCACCACATCCTTTTAATGGCATTACTGCACTTACAATGTCTAAGAATGGACTTAGACACTGTAGGGGGACAGGGCTCATGCACCTGTACCCCCACCACTGGTATAGTGCACCCATCTAGAGGGGTGGCTGACCTTTGCCAGGGCAGTGAGTTGTAGGTATGGCACACAGGGATGTGTGCCGTGTCGACTCTTCACTTTGTTCTGCACCAAAAAACGCAGCCTACAATGGCAGTGTGTGTGTGTAAAGGTACAGGGCCTCTAAGGGTGGCACACTAAGTGCTGCAGCCCTTAGAGGCCTTCCCTGGCTACAGTGCCTTTGATACCTGTGGTAACATTTACAAGGGATGGACCCGTGGCCAAAGAGTGCCTATTGGGTTTTGTTTTTAATGCAGTTTAGAGAAAGAACATAGGCCCTGGGTACCTGTTTGGCAGGAACTCAGGGCACACTCAGTCAAAGTACATTAGCAGTTTAGCAAAAGGTGGGGGCAACCAAGCAAAAAGGGGCCCTTTCTTACACCCACTCCACTCTATGCCACTTCACTATACACCACTCCACTTATTGCTATTACACTCTACGCAACTCCATTCTACAACACTGCAGTCTATGCCATTACACTGTACGCCCCTCCACTATACGCTAATCCACTCTATGCTATTCCATTCTATGCAACTCCACTCTACACATTTCCGTCTACACATTCTACTCTTTGCCACTCCACACTATGCACACCATTGTACACAACTCCACTGTACGCTATTCCACTGTATGCCACTCCACACCATTCCACTGTATGCCACTCCACTGTGCGTCACTACAATCAACAACACTCCACTGTACGCTAATCCACTCTATGCTATTCCATTCTATGCAACTCCACTCTACAACATTTCCCTCTATGCTATTCTACTCTTTGCCACTCCTCACTGTGCACACCATTGTACACAACTCCACTGTATGCTATTTCACTGCATGCCACTCCACACCACTCCACTGTACGCCACTCCACTGTGCGTCACTACACTCAACAACACTTCACTGTACAGTATTACACTGTACACCACTCCACTCTATGCCACTCCACTGTATGCTACTACACTCTACGCTATTCCACTGTACAACACTCCACTCTACTCTATTCCACTATCTGGCACTCCACTGTACATCATTCTACTGCACACCACTACACTCAACATTTTTGCAGTCTGCACCACTACATTGTGCGCTACTCCTTTGTATGCCACTCCACTCTATGGCACTCTAATCTACGCCACTTCAGTCTAGTCTATTCAGCTCTACGCCACTCCACTCTATGCCACCACATTCTACGACAGTCCGTTGTACACCACTCCACTGTATGACCCTCACTATACGCTATTCCACTTTACGCAACTTCCACTCTATGACACTACACTATTCCACTCTATACCACTTCATTCTATGACACTCCACTGTATGCAATTCCACTGTACACCACTACACTATACCTCACTACACTGTATACCACTTCACTGTATGCCATTCGATTCTACGTCACACTACTATATGCTATTCCACACTACACCACTCCACTCCACTCTACACCACTCAACCCCAGTCCACTGTACGCTACTCCATTGTATGCCACTACACTGTACCACACTCCACTCTACGCCACTCCACTCTACACAACTCCACTGTATGCAATTCCATTATACGCCACTCCACTGTACCCCCTTCCAGTCTATGCCACTCCAGTCTACGCCACTCTAGTCTACACCACTCCACTGTACCCCAATCCACTGCACGGCAATTTACCAAACGCTATTCCACTGTATGCAACTACACTCTATGCCACTACACCTTACAATTTTTCACTGTATGCCATTCCACTCTACACGATTCCATGCTATGCCACTATACTGCTGAATGGTATTTCACTATACGTTACTGCACTGTACACCACTACACTGTACGCTACTCCACTCTATGCTATTACACTCTACTATACTGCACTCTATACCACGCCACTCTACGCAATTCAACTCTATGCCACTCCACTCTACGACACAATACTATACGCCTCTCCACTGTACACTACTCCACTTTATGCCACCTGCCTCTCCTCAAATTCACTGTAGACTATTTCACTGTATGGAACTCCACTGCACACTACCACACTCTAGGCCACTCAAGTTTATGTCACTCCACTTTTTGCTTTACCAAAGGCTTTACCAAAGGTTTAACCGTTGGTGCTTTCATTAAGTATATATATATATATATTTTTTTTCTTCCAGTTCCAACATCCAAATAGACTCGGATACCAACACAAGGTGAGACACTCCACTGATTTTCAGCACTTTTTCTTTATTTACGCTGTAACGCATTTCGGCATACTGCCTTGTTTACACATATATATTAATTACCTACTGGTGGTTGCTGTTGCTAGTAGGTAGTTATAGTTAGGACCAAAGCGTCAATAACTTTGGCGCCGCTTGGCAAATCTTCACAAGCTTTTCACAAAACTTCCCTTTTTTGGTTCAGCTGCTGTGTTGAAAATTGCAGGGTGATCCGTCAAGCGGGGGCTGAGAAAAAACAGGGTCCCAAAGCAAGTTTTCCCCATGTTATGTCTACGGGGATTTTTCATTTTTTTAACATGAATACAGCCCGAACCGTTGAATGGAAATACACCAAATTTGGCAGAAAGCTAGCTGTTGGTCCAGGAAGCGTGCTTTTTGTAATTTGGTGTAAAGCCGCCCAATTGAAGCTTTTCCTGAAACATCTGACGCCGAGGATCAGCTTCGAACTGGACATTTTGCACTGTTCTAAATTACACCATTATGAAATTTATGCAGAATCAATTACATACAAACATGTTCAACAATATATTCGTTTTTCCTTAAGGCATGGAATCCGGCGTTGTATAATTTTATTGCGGCTTGGGTTACTCCCTTTTAATTCATTGACTTTTAAATGGACTCACAAAGAAAATGCTACCAGTATTTGCGATCTTTGCAATGGATGAGTGCAAGATCTGAAACACGTGTTGTCGATATGCCCAAACTTGAAACTGGTCGAGGCTAGAAGGGGCTTCTTAAAAACAATCCAATTAAGATATAACAGCGCATCTGTGCAGAGTCTGATCTTGCTTTTTAAATCTCCCCAGACGAATTTGTGTCATAACTTGTTTAAATTTTTAAAAAACTTTTTAAAATCTGTATTGAATGTTTTTACGTATATAGTTATAACAAATGTTTTGTATGACATTTGTTGTTCTCAGTAGAGAACTAAATCAAATAAATTAAACTTGTGTAAAGCCATTCAGTAGTTTCAGAGATATTTAAGTTTAAAACATATAGATATCTGGGAGCCCATCAGCCTACTGAAACCCTAATGAAATTTGATGAGCTGCCAACACTTCAACCAGGAAATGTTGGCAGCCATCTTGGGACTTGGTTGAACTAAGTCCCACAAAAAATGGAGGTATCAGGAGGGGTAGATGGCCCCCAAGGACGTCCTTGGGGGCCAACTACCCCTCCTGTAACCTCCAGTAAGTCCCACACAGCAGGATTACTTAGAGGTCTTCGAAGGCCATGCCCCCTTTCTCCACAACTCTGCAAACGTGGTTCCTGACACACTACTGGTTGGGGGATGAAGTCCACTTTACTCCTGAGGGACCGTGGGGCGAGAAAGCCCTTCTGGTACATTCTGTAAGTCCTACACAGCGGGATTCCTGAGAGCTGGTCAGAGGCCCCGCCCCCTTTCCCCACCACTCTGCAAACAGGATTACTACTTTAAAAAAACATCAAAATTCACTGAAAAAAACTAAGGTTACAGGGACGTTATAGTTAAGAATTAGCATTTAAAAAACACCTTAGAAAATCACTGAAAAAAACAAAGGTTACAGGGTCATTATAGTTAGGAAATGGAATAAAAAAAACCTTAGAAAGTCACTGACCATGTCCCGAGTGATATAATATATAGGGTCATAAGCAGGCATTGCGGGGCACGAGTTATAGTTAGCTCACTACCTATAACGGCTTCATTTCACTGGTTTTATACGAGTGAAACCTGAGCCTAACTATAATGTCCCTGTAAACTTTGTTTTTTTCAGTGAATATATATATATATATATATTCACTGAAAAAACCATAGGTTTCAGGGGCGTTATAGTTAGTTGGACATTTCACTCGTACAAAACCATAGAAATTCCCCCGTTATAGTTAGTTCAGCTAACTATAACTCGCGCGCCCGCAATGCACTGCTGATGACGTCACATATTACATCACTCATGACATGGTCAGTGACATCACTCATGACATCACTGATGACCTCTCAAATGACATGACTGATGACATCACTGATGACATCATCCAGTGAATGTGTGTTTTTCTGAAAATTAAATATGTTTTATATATGTATATCTCAAGGTCGATGGAAGAATAAATGGGTATATAAGTGTCTAAATGGATGATTTTGTTTTGTAAAATTGATTGTATAACTGACTAAGTGTATCTTAGTGAATACATGGGTTAGTGAGTAATGTTTAAATATGAAAATATCTGTATCAGTCTCTCACTTTGTGTATAAGTGGCTGCATGGGTTGGTGAGTAGCTACATGAGTGTCTATATGGGTTATTAGTTGGTTTTTTGAGTATCAGTATGAGTGTCTGAGTGTCTGTATGGTTCGGTGGGGGTATTACTTAGTGCATAGATGCATGAATGAGTGACTCACTGTTTGTATGTGTTGAAGACAGCATGTGTGCAGGACTGTATGGGTGGATGAGTATGTGTATGGGTGTGTTAGTGAGTGAATGACTGTCTCAATAGTGTCTTTATGAGTAACTACATATGTTTTAAACTAGTATATGTGAGTATTGGTGTATATAAGTGAGTATATGTGAGAGTGAGAGATTGGAAGAGTTCCTGTACAAATAAGTAGGTGTTTCTATAAGTGATTGTTTAAGAGAGTAAGTATGTGTAAGTTTCTGTAGAAGTAAGTGTGGTAGTGTGTGTATAACTGTATATGCAAGTAAATGGATGTTTGATACTTTGTTTGCATGTGTGACTATGTGTGTGAGTAACTCTATGGATGAGTGGCGGTGTGTAACAGGATGTATAGGTGTATGAGTACATATGATGAGTGAGTACATGTATGAGTGACTGTATAGGGACTGTTGGTGAATGAGTGGATGTGTGTGTAGATCTTGGAATTACTGAATAGGTGTGTTGTAACTGGTATTGGTATGTCCATTGTTTTGAAAATGTTAGTTTGTATTTTTGAGTGTGTGTATCAAAGGTTATATTAGGGGAGAGGAGGTCTGCCACTCTATCACAAGGATGATGTCATCAGTGATGTCATCAGTGATGTCATTTGAGATGTCATCAGTGATGTCATGAGTGATGTCACTGACCATGTCATGAGTGATGTAATATGTCACGTCATCAGCAGTGCATTGCGGGCGCGCGAGTTATAGTTAGCTGAACTAACTATAACGGGGAATTTCTATGGTTTTGTACGAGTAAAATGTCCAACTAACTATAACGCCCCTGAAACCTATGGTTTTTTCAGTGAATTTCTAAGGTTTTTTAAATGCTAATTTCTAACTATAACGTGCCTGAAACCTATGATTTTTTCAGTGAATTTCTAAGGTTTTTTAAATGCTAATTTCTAACTATAACATGCCTGAAACCTATGGTTTTTTCAGTGAATATATAAATATTTATTATATACACCAATACTCACATATACTAGTTTAAAACATATGTAGTTACTCATAAAGACACTATTGAGACAGTCATTCACTCACTAACACACCCATACACATACTCATCCACCTATACAGTCCTGCACACATGCTGTCTTCAACACATACAAACAGTGAGTCACTCATTCATGCATCTATGCACTAAGTAATATCCCCCACCGAACCATACAGACACTCAGACACTCATACTGATACTCAAAAAACCAACTAATAACCCATATAGACACTCATGTAGCTACTCACCAACCCATGCAGCCACTTATACACAAAGTGAGAGACTGATACAGATATTTTCATATTTAAACATTACTCACTAACCCATGTATTCACTAAGATACACTTAATCAGTTATACAATCAATTTTACAAAAAAAAATCATCCATTTAGACACTTATATACCCATTTATTCTTCCATCGACTTGAGATATACATATATAAAACATATTTAATTTTCAGAAAAACACACATTCACTGGATGATGTCATCAGTGATGTCATCAGTGATGTCATTTGAGATGTCATCAGTGATGTCATGAGTGATGTCACTGACCATGTCATGAGTGATGTAATATGTGACGTCATCAGCAGTGCATTGCGGAGCGCGCGAGTTATAGTTAGCTGAACTAACTATAACGGGGGAATTTCTATGGTTTTGTACGAGTGAAATGTCCAACTAACTATAACGCCCCTGAAACCTATGGTTTTTTCAGTGAATTTCTAAGGTTTTTTAAATGCTAATTTCTAACTATAACGTGCCTGAAACCTATGGTTTTTTCAGTGAATTTCTAAGGTTTTTTAAATGCTAATTTCTAACTATAACGTGCCTGAAACCTATGGTTTTTTCAGTGAATATATATATATTTATTATACTATGTATACATGTGAAAATGTCTCGGTCCCCTGTTTGCCTCGGTGGCACGGAAAAAATGGGTGGAACTGACGTCAGCACGCCGACGAGGTCCTCTTATGGCTCCGATGACGTCATACGGTGTCGCGAGCGGAGCCGTGCTCGTTGACGTGGGAGAGCTAGGAAAGAATTTCCGTGGAATGCTGGTGCAGGGGATATTCACTTAAGTGTTCAGGCTAGTCCTTTGGGAGCAACTGTTTATGTTGCCACTCCAGAAACCGAAACCAGTGATCCGAGGGCAGAGGCCCTGCAGATGGCACACGAGGTGGGGTGCCCAGTCGTGTGCACCGGCGGGGCAGCGAAGTGACAAGCACCACAACCCACAAAAAAGGTAACGAGGGCACTGAATAACACAGGATCTTCTCTTTGTATCTGGCAGGAACAACGAAGTTAAAATGCCCTAGTACCAAAATGTAGAATTAGTGCTACAACGGTCTTCAAGAGGACCTGCGATGCCGCTTCTGCCTCCCGTACCCTGGAGGCGGCACATGGGTCACGCGGTACGGTCATACTGCGGTGGGACGCACACTCGTTGACCTCTCATGGCACTGCTCCACACTTCAGGGAGGACGCTTTCCATTAGCTATGTTTTCTGATGACATGTCGCGCCGACCCGTCCAACAACAGAACTCCTTTAGATCCAAACAGACTCTTCCACTCTCTCACCGGAAGTGAAACCAGGCCACGCGGACACTTTCACAATACAACAGCCGGGAATGCACTTTTCGGTAAAATAACCACATTCCTTCCTCCTAATTAATGAAATAAACGTCTCACTGAAGAACAGGGGCCAGCTTCGATCGGTAAACAGCCATTACAACGACTTTTTTACTTTGCGATACCATTACAACGCATGCATTACCACGCATGCGTTGTACATCACGAAGTCATTACTACGCATTTTTTTAGAACGCATGGTCATTTACCACGCATGCCTTTACAACAAATTTTGTTGTAAAGGTATGTATGGTAAATGACCATGCGTTCTAAAAAACATGTAGACGATCCATGTCATTGTAAGGAAACAGAGGCTGTTCCGTTTCCTCACAACGACGTGCACCGCCCCTCAGAGATGACGTGAAGCAGGAACCATGAGGAGAGAGGAACCATGAGGAGTGAGAGGTAAGGGGGATTAGGCATGGGGTGGGGGTTTCTTTCCAGGGTTTAGGGTAGTGCAGTGGTGTTTGGGTGGTGTAGGGGGTCGTGCTGGGGGTAGTGTTTTAGGGTTTAGGGTAGTGCAGTGGTGTTTGGGTAGTGTAGGGGGTCGTGCTGGGGGTAGTGTTTTAGGGTTTAGGGTAGTGCAGTAGTGTAGGGGGTCGTGCTGGGGGTAGTGTTTTAGGGTTTAGGGTAGTGCAGTAGTGTATGGGTAGTGTAGGGGGTCGTGCTGGGGTAGTGTTTTAGGGTTTAGGGTAGTGCAGTGGTGTTTGAGTAGTGTAGGGGGTCATGCTGGTGGTAGTGTTTTAGGGTTTAGGGTAGTGCAGTGGTGTTTGTGTAGTGTAGGGGGTCATGCTGGGGGTGGTGTTTTATGGTTTAGGGTAGCGCAGTGGTGTTTGGGTAGTGTAGGGGGTCGTGCTGGGGGTAGATTTAGGGTTTAGGTTAGTGCAGTGGTGTTTGGGTAGTGTAGGGAGTCGTGCTGGGGGTAGTGTTTTAGGGTTTAGGGTAGTGCAGTGGTGTTTGTGTAGTGTAGGGGGTTGTGCTGGGGGTAGTGTTTAAGGTTTATGTTAGTGCAGTGGTGTTTGGGTAGTGTAGGGGGTAGTGCTGGGGTAGTGTTTTAGGGTTTAGGGCAGTGCAGTGGTGTTTGTGTAGTGAAGGGGGTCATGCTGTGGGTAGTGTTTTAGGGTTTAGGGTAGTGCAGTCGTGTTTGTGTAGTGTAGGGGGTCATGTTTTAGGGTATAGGGTAGTGCAGTTGTGTTTGGGTAGTGTAGGGGGTCATGCTGGGGTTAGTGTTTTAGGGTTTAGGGTAGTGCAGTGGTGTTTGGGTAGTGTAGGGGGTCATGCTGGGGGTAGTGTTTTAGGGTTTAGGGTAGTGCAGTGGTGTTTGTGTAGTGTGGGAGGTCATGCTGGGGGTATATTTAGGGTTTAGTGGTGCAGTGGTGTTTGGGTAGTGTAGGGAGTCGTGCTGGGGGTAGTGTTTTAGGGTTTAGGGTAGTGCAGTGGTGTTTGGGTAGTGTAGGGAGTCGTGCTGGTGGTAGTGTTTTAGGGTTTAGGGTAGTGCAGTTATGTTTGGGTAGTGTAGGGTGTCGTGCTGGGGGTAGTGTTTTAGGGTTTAGGGTAGTGCAGTGGTGTTTGGGTAGTTGAGGGGGTAGTGTTTTAGGGTTTAGGGTAGTGTGCCCAACCACCCACAATATCCGTGGACAAAGGGGATCCTGACTCTTTGGAACGCTCCGTCAATTGAATAATTTGGGTCAAGGGCCCTACCACGTCCAAGACCTATCAATTCCTTTCTTGGGATCCCTCATATACTTGGAGAAAAAGGTACATAGTTTCTCATCAATTTCAGGCGTGTGTGCCACCTTCCCCTTCAGTGAGGGCCTGGGGCATTCTCCCCTCATCCTATTCCTGACCTCCCTTTCAAGGGGTTGATGGATTTTCCCCACCACATACTCTGCCACTTTGGCATCAGGTGTCTACTCTGTCGACCTAGGATGGTAAATTTGGGTAGGCTCGAACATGTCCGAGTGGACCCCGTCCCCAACCGGGGACTGAGAGGAGTGGGACTCTGGACGCCAGGGACGCCCCGAGTCCTTATCCTCATCGGAGGAGAAATCGTCCTCCGATACACCCTCTCCCTCTAAGGGAAACCCGCCGTCGGGGTCTACAATAGTGGTGACAGTGTCGCAATTTTCTCCGGTCCCCTCCTCCTCCCAGCAGGGTGCATGTTTTAGCGTTCGCTCACTCTTGAGGAAGGTCTCCGTAAGTTTATCAAATCCTTCCAAGTGCCCCGCGTTATGCTTAACAGCCCTTTTATTCCCCATCTGGGAGCTACTTGGACCCGCCACCACCAGATCTGGGTCACTGAACACCCCAGGGATGCTTTTCGCCAGCTTATCAACCTGATCCCTAAGAGGAGCCAGCGCCCTAGAAATAGCCAGAGAGAGGGCTTGGTCCACTGCTGGAGGGAGAAGTTGGGGGCCATTCCTCCTCCACTTCCTGGTAGGAGGAGTAAAAATGGTCTTCTGGAGAAGACATGATAGCAGAGGATGTGAGCACAGAACAAATGCCCTTAAAATCCTTAAGACAGCCCCCTCGCCGGTGCTCCAACAGCTGGGCTTTCCCCGAAGCTGTTATAAGAATAGACTGAGGCACAATACCAATTACCACCACCAGGTGGCGCTGGTCACTAACGTGGCCGTGTGGGGAAATCACCGCGTAGCGGTGTCAAAATTAGGCGAGGGTTGGTCGGGAATCAAGCGGACACTAAAGGAGTGACCGGATTCCGAAACGCGCGTAAAGACCAGCGGCAGCGCTCGACGGAGCTGCCTCGCTCGGACCAGACGCACCTGACAGGATCTCACCGCGTGCAGAGCACACAGCGGGAGAAACTGCGAGGGGGAGAACGCGCTCGGGCAAGAGCCTGCTGCGCAGGGAATATGAAACAATACCAAGGCAATAATGCTAATAACGTGCACAAGAAACCGCTATACAAACAGCAACAATGTCAGATTAAGCCAAGAATGTAAGGAATGCACTTAACTGACGAGCAGTGAAGAAAGAGGAAGCGGAAGAGACGTCACGATATTATGTACGATGGACTGTGATATGATTGGACTATAGTTGCCTTGGAGACTACCCCCCTAATGGTTCATGGGTTGTGTAGTCTTTTGTTTAATGATTGTTGTGTTACGTTTTCTTTGAACTGCTATGCAAATAAAGTGAGGAAAGATATGCATAATCCTCGCCTCCGTCCTGCCATAGAATTAATTAAACTTTATTTGATCTGATTTAGAAACATAGATCATAAAAGTGTACATAAAAACAGTAAATCCTCTTTCCTAATACAATACAGTGAGAATTAATTAAAACCAGTAGGTAAAAACGGGTGTTACAAAGCCCGGTTCAGAGCAACTTCAGGTTAACAGAATCGTAAAGTTCAATGTTTCGCAAATCAATCTCATGTACTTCGTGCAAAATACGCAATAAGGGGTCCAAGTAAGATGTAACGCTCCAATACCTGACCAGTTTGTACTATATAAAACTGCAGAAAAACTAAAAATAAAAAGTGTTTTGCACACTTCTGTCATTGGGCTATATGTGGGCTACATCTGGGTGATATTTGTGCTACATTTGGGCTCTTTTTTCTCTGGTGGCCATCTTGGGAGACTTATTTGTTATGAAGTTTCCTAATTTCGTCATTTACTGCAGTCTCCTCAGTAGGAAATGCTTTCAGTTTTTTACTTTGATTCCATCAAGAAGGCATTCAGATGTGTCACACATTTGCCATAAATTCAGAATGTTAGCACTCTAGTTGTTCATTAGATCACTGTAGTAAAGCTACTGCTCACCAGGGAGTTAACTGGAAGTCTACTGCTGGTATTGAAAGTGATTGTTTCAGTCTGCATGTCAGAAGTTTCTAATGAAATAGAAGAAGATTTGAGATCTCACTTAAAACATGCCCTAAATTTTCTTTCTGCAGCACTAACCATAATTTCTATGGCAAAATGAACCCCCTCATTTTGTTCCTTTTTAAATTAAATTTTTAAGTGTTACCAGTTTATTCCAATCAAGATGGCTTCAGCTGTGCCATACTTTTGTCATAAGTAAGACTGTTAGCGCTCTAGTTGTTCTTTAGAACACTCTGGGAAGCTGCAGTAGAACACAAAGGCATCAACTGACAGGCTGCTCCTGTTGAAATATAACAGGAAGATATTTGAGATCTCACTTAAAACGTCCTAATTTTTCTTTCTACACCACTAACCATAATTTCTATGACAAAATGAACCCCCTCATTTTGTTCCTTTTTAAATTAAATGTTTTAAGAGTTACCAGTTTATTCCAATCAAGATGGCTTCAGGTGTGCCATAATTTTGTCATAAGTAAGACTGTTAGCGCTCTAGTTGTTCTTTAGAACACTCTGGGAAGCTGCAGTAGAACACAAAGGCATCAACTGACAGGCTGCTCCTGTTGAAATATAACAGGAATATGATGTAGTATCGTAAATGAATCAAGGAGGCTCTTGTAAAGAAGTGGAGTAGTTTATTGGAGCATCCACCTTCTGAAGAGCAGCAGTGCAACTGAAGAAGAACTGCTCTTCAGAACGTGGAACAAACACAGGTATTCAAAGGAATACAATAGAAGCCCATGGATGCATGCGGAGAACGCATCCATGGAAAGCGAACAGGAGAAAGAGAACATTCTAAAAATACACTCAAAATTCTACTATCACAGAAGATATTTGAGATCACACTTGAAACATGTCCTAATTTTTCTTTCTACAGCACTAACCATAATTTCTATGACAAAATGAACCCCATCATTTTGTTCCTTTTTAAATTAAATGTTTTAAGTGTTACCAGTTTATTCCAATCAAGATGGCTTCAGGTGTGCCATACTTTTGTCATAAGTAAGGCTGTTAGCACTCTAGTTGTTCTTTAGAACACTCTGGGAAGCTGCAGTAGAACACAAAGGAATCAACTGACAGTCTCTGCCCTTGTTGGATGTACATGTTTTACTGAGAATGTCAGACTTCATTCTCACATGACTGAGAAAGATATTGTGAATTTACAGAAAATATGCTCTCATTTTAGCTTCTGGAGCACCTTCCAAAACTGTATGGGACAAGCATGTGAAAATAGTTTTCTCTCAAACATGATTCATGATATCCCAGCAGAAGGTTTTTCACAGGGTAAAATCACCTTAGAACACACCACAATTCCTGAAATTAGTATGGTACCATCAACAAATGAATTCTAATGTAACTAAAGTCTGTTATCACCCTTTATAGTTCTCCTTTTGGTAACCCTCAAAATCTTCGATTCACTACAATGCATTTCAATGGGGTACTATCATTTATATTGGTCCCAAGATGGCTGCCACAATTCCAGGATGAAGTGCTGACAGCCAATCAGATCTCACGATGACATGTGTGGTTAGGCTCCGCCCAGATATATATGTGTTTTCTTTTTCAAATTTCTCAGGAACTACTGAACGGATTTACACCATTTAAGCAAAAGGCACGACTCTGAACCAAGGGCTACCTATTTGCCAAATTTGGTGTAATTCCGTTCAGCAGTTCGGGCTGTAGCTGCGATGAAAGGTTCCTATGGAAACTTGCATGGAGAAAACACGTTTTGAGACCCCCTTTTTTTCTCGGCCCCCACTTGACGAATCACCCCGAGACTTTCAGGATAGGAGCGGACCGGAGCGGGCCACGAGTTTTGAAAATTTCACGAAGATTCGTCAACCGGCGCCAAAGTTATTTCAAATAGAATGTTGCGGATTTCCTATGGAAAATAGGTCCTAACTATAACTATCTACTGGCGACCGCCAGTAAATAATATACGTATACGTATATATATATATATATACATATAGGCTTAAAACTATAGTTAACAACATACCTGCGAAGTAAGGCCCTCCTGATGTAATACACCACAAAGTAAAGGTACTCTCAATGTAATAACCTTTATGTAATGACTACTGATGTAAAAACCTACAATGTAACACCTGACATTCGATATGGGGCTGTGCCATATTAAATGAGCACTGAAAGTTACAATTTAAGACATAGCCTTTGCCCCTGCTTGAACTGACTGTTGTCTTAATTAGTTGAAGAGCTGGAGCAGCGCAATTTAGCACCTGGAAGTTTTTATCACTGGACCTTTGAAAGAACATTCTGCTTTTGAATGGAAATGTTATGTTATTTATGTTATGTAGCAGCATTTGTTGATATTATATAGTAATAATGATGCACAACTGACCCTTACACAATAACATAACACAAATCAGAATAATAACACACCAAAAATGTAATCTGGCACAGCACAACAAAACAGTTATAATAAAATGCAAAACAACCACAGAACAACACAACGCACAAAATAAAACAGCACAAACAAAAAAAGTCCCATTACCAACACAAAAAAATGCAAAACAACAAATATGCACAGATTCCGCAAGCCTTCATTCAAAATACGGTGGTAAAAGTTGTTTCTACAACGCAGTCTGCCTCTCTAACCACCAAAGACAACATGCAATTGTGCCAGTCAAAAATGTTTTGTCATTCTGCCTGTGACGTCTACTCCCGATGGCTCAATTTCAAAACTCTCCTGACATTTTTCTGGATATGTAGGTTGGGATATGTCAAAAAGCAAGAGTTATCCACAACTGGGTTTTCAGCCATCACTTTCTGAAGGTTAAATGTAGGGACTTTCTACAAACCAGCAAACTGATGTGTGATATATGAGGGAGGGAGGGAGAGAGAGAGAGAGATGCCTGGTATTATACAAGATAATGGAAAATGTCCTAGCTAACGTATCAGAAAGTTTCAATTCTATTAAGGACACAGAGGTGAGGATTATGCTATTCTTTCTTCGTTTATTTTAACAGCAGCCATATAAACATGTCAATCAAAGACTTCATTTCCCATAAAAACCCAGGGAATATGAAGTTCAAAACAAACAAGTCCATCAACCAATCATCCACAGTGAGTGCCTTCATCTGCTCTTGTCCCTCTTCTACTGCCCTCTTTCTTTCTGCGACCAAGCCAACCATGGGAGATTTCACTCCTGTTTAGAGGACTTTGTTCCTGCAAATATCCAGAGAGCACTTATTAACCCATGTGGATGTCTCCAACCAGAGTAACAGAGAACAGTACAACCAAGAACATGTGAACCACTGAATTTAAAAATACAGTCAGAGCCATACTGTAACATTGTTACCGGTAGAAACTTAAAAGAAACTTAGGCAGATCCAGTGGGCTATGATTCATCACTGGGCGGGCTAATCCTCACCTCTGTGTCCTTAATAGAATTGAACCTTTCTGTTACGTTAGCTAGGAAATTTTTCATTCCTAGTCAGGACCCAGAGGCGAGGATTATGCCAGTTTAAAACGTAACCCCTAACCCTTAGCTGCAATGGAGGAGACTGGTTGGAAATAAAAACCTCCTAAAGTTTGAATCCAATGACCAGTCCAATGGGTTCATGATATACTGCAAGCGAGCTCCAGGAGCAAAGGCTTTCGAAGCCATAGCTCCACGTGTAGAATGTGCCCTGAAAACTTTGGCATCAATGCCTGCTTCTTGTATGATCCAACTAACCCATCTCGCAATGGTCGGTGATGAGACCGCCGTGAATGCCTTCTTTAGAGCAATTAATAATTGTCTTTCCCCATGGGGACGAAGCTCTTCTGTCATGGTGTCATGGTTCTGGGCCCATGTCCCATCTCCTATCCTGTCCGATCTCTCCCTTGAAAGGAAAATGGTGAGTATTGCGTGTGTACTTGTGATGGCCTTGCCCTACATGTTTTGCTTCCCTTGCTGGCCATTCCTGTTCTGTCAGCGACCCGTTCCATGGCAGTGTACAGAAAGCAATACTGGTAAAAAACGCAGGGGCATATTATCAAGGGCCTTATCTCCGCTTTTTTGGCTTTAAAAGCCAAAAAAGCGGAGATAATGTTTACGCCCTATTAACAAGGCAGTGCTAACATGCATTAGCACATGTTAGCAGTCTTTTCACCGACGCCTCGCTTTGTATCTCTAATGAGATGCAAAGTGGGCGTTTCGTATCAAAATAACGCAGAAAATGTCCCTTACTGCACTTCTCCGTATTACCAAGCCGGCCCAGAACACCCATAGCGATAAAAAAAGCCGCGCTAAGCGCGGTTATCGCCGTAACCTAACGTCTGCAAAATGTCAGACTTAGCTATATTTGTAAAGGGAGGTGGATTCTGAGGCTAAGTCCACATCTCCCTATTACCAAGGATTCCCTTATCGCCACATTTGTATCGCTGGATTTCCAGCAATGTCCCCTTATTTTGCCGCTATCGCTGGATTTGTTATCGCTGTGGAGATAAACGTTGATGATAACACGTTATCTCAGCGATACAATCCAGCGATAGCCGGCGATACAATAAATAGCGCTAATCGCGCTCAGCGATATTTATCGCTGTGTGTTGATAATATGCCCCGCAGTAGTTAGCGGTGCAGCTCCTGATCTTCTACACCCTTTTGAGGTCACAGCACCGTGGGTTGGACTTCCGGGTTGGACTTCCGGGTTGTACTGCACTTAAACCTGCTTCTGATGACCGAACGCTGTTTCGTATCTTGCCTTGTTTCCAGAAAGCTGTGGAATACTCATCCAGAGCACCCACTCAGTTGTTGGCAACATCTCTTCGGGGGCTTTGTGAAGCTGCATACTATTGCCTCCTTGCTATCTAAACGTACCCTTTGCACATATCTGCAAGACTTCTTCTCGTTTATGACCACAGTGAGCAGTGGCGTATGGAGCGCATGCATTTGCAGTAGCTCATGTGCTTGGAGCGCTTAAATTTGATATTGGCAAACAGGCCCTTGGAGTGCTTATTGTGGCATTTTGCAACGTGCGCTTGGAGCGCTTCATATTGGTATTGGTTACATGCGCATGGAGTGCTTCATTTGACATTTGCAGACACACGCTTGGCGTGCTTACAGTCAGTTATTGACCCTCGCGCTTGGAGCGCTTATCGTGGCATTTTGCAGCACGCATTTGGAGCGCTTCATATTGGTATTCGTTACACGCGCATGGATCGCTTCATTTTTGGCATTTGCAGACACACACTTGGAGTGCTTACAATCAGTGATAGGCTCTTGTGCATGGAGTGCTTATTGTGGCATTTTACAGCACTTGCGCTTGGAGTGCACATATCTCTCATTTCTTTTGGCATAACAGCTCAGGATGCGCTAGTTCATTCCTAACTACATTGTCTTAAAGCATGTTACTTTTTGATTCCCAAATGCCCACAAAGTGTGCAACATAAGGAAGGAAGTACTCAGTGAAGCTCAACTGAGTATTACTTGTTGATTTTCTGGACTATGAGGTATTAAACCATGCCAAGGTTATGATGCTTATATTTTTTGCCTACTGTGGGTGTGTGAGTGTGAGAGAGTGTGTGTGTGTGTGAGTGTGAGAGAGAGAGAGTGTGTGTTTATCCTTCTTTCTAGGTGGTTCCAAAAATCCTATTGCCTTCTTCGCATCCGCTTGTACTCATCATCTCTTCCTCACAGATTAGGGGTGGATGGGAGTACACAAGATCATTATAACGTTTCCCTAGTTTCTGACCCTGCCCTTCTATTTTTAAGTTGCAGATACGGTTAAGAACTTCTTATGAAATATCTAGGACCTCCCTCCCGTGCCCCGGCCTTCTTCCTTGTCCAATTGATACACATATGCAAGTGGGAGGAAAGGGACGGTGGAGTTGGTTCATATCGTCTCTGCAAGGTCACCCAGTGTGCTTAAGGTAAGGTTGGTTTGCAGTGGTCTGACACATGGTCTCATAGGTCTTGATACATCAGACAAAGCATAGCTTGGGAGAATGAGGAAAGGCTGAGCATGAAATCAAGCGGGAGTGACGCTTAGTTCGTCCAGCAACATGAAATGTGACACCGTCTGGTGTAAAAGTACTCCCCGTGATGTTCAGGGCTCTAACATTCGATACCCTCCTGCACAAAATCAGACAGAAAAGAATGGCCAACTTGGCCGACAATTGTTTACTGGAGTGGTACCTATTACTCGACCATGAGATAAGCAGGTTTAAAACCTTATTCACATCCCAAAGGACTGAATATTTTGGCTCCGGTGGAAGAGGCAAATGAATGCCCCGGTGCAATTTCTTAACCAGGTGATGTTCCCCAACCAGCAGGCCCCCGACTGTAGTGTAGCCTGCACAGATCACTGACCTAAAAGTATTGTGTTGTAACTAGTGATTTCCCTGTTCAGCTGGTGCTGGAGGATCTGTAGCTGAATAAACGCCCTTCTCTTGACCAACTTGTGTGGAGGCGATTATTTAACATATTGACCGATCTATAGGCCATTCCATCGAAAGCTAAGGAGGCCAGGAAATTCGAGATATGGACAACGTCTGTCCCCATGGGATACAGGCTCCGTTGCAGACACCAACCAATCCATTGAGACCAGGCCGATCGATGCCTCTTAACCGTACTGTCCGCCCATGCCTGAGAGAGGAGGTCTGCTGCATCTCTCCAAAGGCCCGGGACTTGCCATTGTGACCTGTAATCCTCCACGCCATAAGCTTGAGGGTGCCGTTCATCACCAGAGGATGGGTATTCCCTGAGGGATTGCTGAGGAGAGGCGGATCTAGGGGTAGACGGATTGGAGATCCCAAGAAAGTTCAATCAGAACTGGAAACCATACTTGCCATTTCCACATTGGGGTCACCAGATGGTTGGCACACTTGAGTTGACAACCGCATTATCAAGGCAAAGGGGGAAAAGCATAGCCCTACTCCGTTTACCAGTCCTGAAGGAAAGCATCGGTCATCACCGCTCTGGGGTCCGTCCTCCAACTGAAGTACCGGGGAAGTTGATGGTCAAGCTTGGACACAAACCGATCATGAAGGACCCATCAGGCAGAGAGGGCTCGAACATGGTTGGAAGTAGTTCCCACATGCTTGTATCCTGGAGATGTCGAGAATGCCAATCAGCAACTCGGTTGGCCAACCCTAGGAGATGTTCCGCCGTCACCGAAACTTGATGTTCGATGCAGTATTCCCAAAAATTCTTGGCCCGATCAAAAACGGTCCAAGACCTCGTACCCACCAGGTGGTTGATATAACGGACCGCTGCTCCATTGTCCATTTTTAGAAGGACACAACATTGCACCTGGTCTCTGGTCCAGCATTTCACTGCAAAAGTACCAGCCATCAGTTCCAAGCAGTTGATATGCAGGGACTGTTCTGTGGCGGACCATCCTCGGCTGATAGTGAACTCTCCACAGCATGCTCCACAACCTGTGCCGCTGGCATCATACTCGATCACCAGGTCCGGTTGTGAGATGAAAATGGCACATCTGTATCACACCTCCCTGTGGGAGAGCCACCAATGGAGTTCCTCTCTGGCCTTCTATGACAAGGGGACTTATTGAGAGAAGGTAAGACCACGGCGTAGATGAGATGCCTTCAGCTGTTGAAGGGCCCAGGAAAAAGGCCTGAATGGAGGTGACAAGAGACCTAACACCCTGTCGATCTGTCGGAGAGAGGTCTGTGGTTTTGCCAGTGTTCTCCTCACCTCCTGCTGTATTTTGGCTATCTTCTTGGATGGGAGACTCAGCGTTGTCTCTACCGAGTCGATTACAAAACTCAGGAATGTGAGGGAGCAAGATGGGGAAGGGCTGACTTCTCACGATTGATAACGAAACCAAGAGACTGGACGAGGGCCACCGCCATCGCTAGATGTGCTGACAGTGTGTGAGGAGATTGATCCATGAGAAGCATGTTGTCCAGGTACTTAACCATGTGTTCGCCGGATGCCCTCAGGTGTTCGACCACCGGTTTGAGAACCTTGGTGAAACACCAGGGAGCTGAGGAGAGGCTGAAAGGTAGAGAGGTGAATTTGAAAGTCTGTCCCTGCCATTGAAACTGGATAAACCGACAATCCGGCAGGAATATCCGGACCGTAAGATAAGCATCCTTGAAGTCCAGCCTGACCATCCATTCACTGGGACAAAGAATGCCCCGAAGGAGATGGATGCTCTCCATCTTGAAGTGACAGAAGACCAACCATTCATTGAATTTCTGGAGATTGATCACTGGGTGTTGACCTCCACCCTGTTTCTCTAGCAGAAACAGGTTGCTTAAAAATGCAGAGGGATACAAGATGGATGGGTGAATGGCTCCCTTGGTAAGGAGTTACTGAACCTCCACTTGAATGAGAGGTGATACTTGCTTAGAAAAATAAAGAGGGAGAGGGGGGTAGGGGCTGGAAGGGAGACCTGTAGAATTCTATGTGGAATCCCTGAACAGTTTGGAGTACTCAAGCGTCAGACGTGAGAGCCTGCCAATTGTCTATGAAATGCACCAACCGGCCCCCAAAGCACCTGCAGGAAATGAGGGACAGACTCACCATGTGTGCTGGAGGAAGAATCTTTACCTTGGGGTCCATTGTGGGAACCTCTGTGCTGTGTGCTTCATTTAGTTGGGCAGAATCCCCGAAGTGCTAGGTGTCCTGCCATTGGCCTCGCTGAGATGGTTGGCCCCTACCGGAGGCAGAATATCAGAATCAGCCAGCTGTGCACCCCTGCTGTGGCCAGCCCCAATGAAAATACAAGTGTTGAAGATGCTCTTATTCAAAGGCTGGGCCTTATCCAGTGAATTAAAAGTCAACACAAATTTACCGAGCTCTTTGACGAACAAGTCGCCAAATAGCCCTCCATGTGCAACTTGCCCCGCCTTGGATGTCACCAATTCTCCTAGTTTGAGTTAATTTTGATCAATAATGACCTTTGCCTCTCAGTAGAGATGGTGCAGTTGGTGTTGCCAAGGAAAGTGACCACCCATTGGGCCCCACTGGAGAGAACCTCTGGGGAGATTAGAGCCCCAGACGCCTTGGCGTCCTCCCCCATGTCTAAGATTTTTGTTAGCAGACCCATTATGTCCAGGAGTTTGTCTTGGCATGACCACCAGCAGCGGTTGAATACCTTTCTTTGGGTCCTTCATATACTAGGACAGAAAAGTGGCCATGCGCGGGTAAATTTCTGGTGTGACGGCCTCTTTCCCATCCAAGAATGGGTGGGGGCTCTCCGCCCAAAGACAGTTCCATACTTCGTGGTCAAGAGGTTTACGGAGCCTGCTTGCGACATACGTGGTTACCTTGTCCTCTGGAGCCCACTTGGAGAAGCCAGGTTGCATGAGCTCCTCAGGGTCCAACATATCAGATTGTGATCCAGAGGGCTCTTCCGTGGAGGGGCCTTACTCTGCAAAGGGGTTGGATATGGGCCTCAAGGAGCGGTCGTGGTCTGAATCGTTGTCTGACCCCATGTGGGATCCATCAGAGGCCGGGGGGGAGGGTGGCGTAGTATTGCCTGGGGCCGAGGAGCCCGCCGGGGTGTTCAGATCTGGCATAGCAGGGGGCTGGTGCCTAAGACACCTTTTTAGCCTAGAGAGCGTCACTAGGTCCACCCCTGAGGATTGTGGGCACTTGCACGGGTTCTCGGGGGGGGGGGCAGTGGACGATCCTGGAGGTACAGGCGCCGATGGCCCAGGGAGTTCTTCCCTTGGTGGTAGGGGTTGTAGGCATCTCTGCGCTATGTCCATTAACTTCTTCTCCAGGGGAGCCATTGCGTTAGAGACTGCCTTAATTATGGAGGTGTGCAATGCATCACAGAACTCTTCTGTGACGTGGAAGGAGATCTCCTTCTCCTCAGTGTAATAAACACCATATTCCTCCATGTGGCTGGTGAGGTAGGCATGTCCTCAACGTCCAAAAGTGTTGGTCAGTAGTGGTCACCCACCAGGTAAAAGGATATTAGATGACTGTGGGGGGAGGCCCCGAGAATATAGGGGAGCAGGGCTAAAGGCCTTCTAAGGCCTTCAGTAATGAAGGGGTTATGGGTCCCAGCAGACACAAATCAACCTTTTAATTCACAGGCACATTAAAACAGTATTGCTGCAGCCTGGTCAGTGTCTGCCAGTACACAGGAGTCACTGTGCTCCTTCCAAGTCTTACCCCGCAAGGTGTAACGCTCCAGGCTGTCAGGGCCAACCAAACTCAGTTCTACCGCGAACGGAGGTGCTCGGCATTGCAAGGGAAATTCGACGCACAATCTGTTTCATTGTAGAGGGAAGAGAGTGTCTCGTTGTGAGACATGCGAGGGGCCCCAGCCCTCAATACACCAGAATTAGCTCAAAATAGGATAGGAGCAGCGAAACATTCCCACGGCTGCTAAGCGGCACAAGGCAGAAGAGCTGCCTCAGGAGAAAACAAACACAGATGATATACGCAATTACACATCAAAGGGGGACAGGAGTCCTGATACTCATCTGAAGAAAGAGGGCAATAGAAGAAGGACTAGAGCAGATGAAGGCACTCACTGCGGATGATCGGTTGATGGACATGTTTGTTTAGAACTTCATATTCCTTGGGTTTTATGGGAAATTAAGTCTTTGATGATTGACATGTGTCTATGGCTGCTGTTAAAATAAACAAAGAATAGCATAATCCTCTCCTTCGGATCCTGGCATACAGTCTAACTGTAACTAGTTACGTGAGGTTATATCTTTCACCACAGTGTTGCAGCCTCATCTTCTATAAAGGGTTGTCAGTGTGGGGTCAGCTCCTGTCCATGTTTTCAGACTAGCAACATAAGATGCATTTTTATGCATGAATCTAATTTGAGCTAGTTTGTATGGTCACCGAAAATCTGGCAAAAGAGCTCCTGAACCTATGTTGGCCACCACTGTTCTATGAGGTCATATTCCTATTCTTAGCTTGATACAAGCAATATACACAGAGTTGTATCTATTAGCTATGATAGCAAATTAAATTACATAAATGCAGGACAAAATATTATGGAAGCTTTAGAAACATATATATCCCCTTGGAGGGTAGAAAATATATGGGAAAGTCATGTACTGCAAGTTAAGACAAATGGCTAAATATGTTATGTGAATATGTAGAACGCGGCTAATCACCCGTGAGGGTATCCAGGCGCATATGACGATTTGTGGTTAACCTTTAATTTGTAATATGGATGAGATGTAGTTTTTCCCTCTAATTGTATTCTAATTTTGCCTCTTTAAGTGGAAAATAGTGCTCACCTAATAATATTAGACTTTAAGAAGGGGTATGGTATGTGTGATGTATGTAATGTTTTGGACAAATAATAAGTTATTTGTTAGCTCTATGTTTATCATGAAGCTGTAAGACTACTTGATCCATTTGCATACTCTGGGAGGTAAATTGTATAAAATGGGCACACTAAATTCTACCAGGGTATAATATAACAGACGTCTCTTAAGCATCTTTCCCAACTGCTTCCACTTACGTCTCAAAGTCAGCCAATAAGGCAAATAATCAAGTCTTCTTTTTCTGTAAAGGGCTATATGAGCTGTCGGAGAGAATGTACAACTTACAGGTACTCCAGGTGGAAAAGACCAGCAAAGGCTTCATCTCGTATGACAGTGAATGTGTTGGAGTTCAGCAAGCTGAAAATACAGAACAGAGATAAAAAGTCAACACGGCAGGCTGAAATGAGGAGTGCAGATCAATTTGTGTTTATTGACTACAAAGCCATTATATTCACTGAGCTGGCTTTGCTGCTCCGTTGAATCTCATCAGGAAAACAACACTTCAGTTCACAGGCAGACAGGAAGAGCTGACTGAACATGTTCACTTTTATTGCCAGAATAAGTAGCACCATTTATGTCACTTCATGATAAGATACCGAGGAAATCCCTGATAAGAAGAAATGGCAGCCTTAGAAAAGTGCCTCCCACTGCACAAGCCGGGAACTGGCTTATATAGTACACAGGCTGATGAGTCCACCAGAGTGAGCCACAAAGGGATGGGATGAGCATTTCTGTTTTTTAAATTATGTATTTAGATTGTTCTAGGCACAAATAGGTCAAGATGTACCGTAACAGTATGTGGTGCTAAAATAATATAAACAAGGAACGGCTGAGCCAGCCTTCTCAATAGACAAAGCATTTTTTACACAAATAAGAAACAGTAAGGGCTCATTAAGAGTGGTCGAGTGTTCATGCCCTGCCCTAAGGAGGAGTTATTGACTTGACCAGGAGTCACTGGTGCAACAATTCTACTTTTCTTTTTTTATCAGGAACTAATTCTCCAGGTCACTTGTCATACTTGGAGGACTTTGTTCATGGTAAAACAGAACAGACACTGGTTAACATGGGGGAACTGGGGCGGAAACAGCCCTTCCACATTCCATGAAGGGCTATGTAGGGGTGGGGTCAACTTTTGATCCCACAGTAACACCAGGACCTGGCATTACTGTTTTTATTTATGTATTTATTTATTTATGCAAATTTATATAGCGCAGACGTTACCCAAACGTGCTGGAGCGCTTTACAGGAGCAATATTTCGTTCCATGGAAGTTACAGATGATTTAAGATAGATAATAAAGCCATAAGTAATTGCAAAGGTTGAAAATACAACAAGGTAGATCATTACATAAAAACAGAGTGTACAGGCCGTAAAAGGTTGAAGTAGTATACAGAATTTTCAAAAGGTGTATATGGCCATAAAAAGGTTGAGGTAGTAGGCAGCCATTAGGCAGTTACCCTCAGTATTGGTAAGACCGGATGTGGTTACACTGCCTCAAGACTACAGGCCACTCATAGTGAGGACCTATATCTTAGTACACAATAATGAGAAAAATAAGTCAGTAATTTATAACTTTAGTACAGTCATGGACCAATGGTCAGATTTCACAATATATTTTTTCTGAATTAAGAACAGAGGTACGTAACTACATGAATACACCCCACCAGGAAATGCTGTATTGTGGCGTTGAAATTATATAGCGCTTCATAATGCTGTTGAGGCCTCGAATCGCTCCGATTCAAGGTCAATTTATGATGAATGTGTGTTAATTGTAGTTAGACCTATGTGAAAGGTGTTAGGTATGCGGCGTAAGGATCGGAGAGGTACTCCAAAGGTGCAGCATACTGAAAGTTGCACATAAGAATGACGTGTAAAAGAAAAGTGGTAGAATAGGTTCAGTCATGAATGCGTTACCTACTATTTTTTTAGGTGTGGTCCTATCAAACAAATATGTGAATGAAATATTAAAATACTCTCTGAAGTTCGAGGTGGTTGCACTTATTCTTAATCTTGCTGGTATCAAGTACCAGAGCTTGACCATGCAGACTTAGAAAGAGCTTCCACTAGTGTAAGACAAGTTTTGAAGGAAGGAATGATCAAGAGCAAGGCCTATACAGAGTGCAAAAATCTTATTTGGGAATAGATACAGAGTTCTGATAAAGGAAAATGGTCCAGTGTTGTGGGTGGCTCAATGTAAAGTATGATGCACATTGCTTTAACAGTGATACGTGTAACCACAAGCAAAGAATATAAGGGTTTGAGGACTGGTGGTAAGATCACAGATGGGATATTTAGTTTAAGGTGTTGCTAGCAGCTAAGTTCTGGATTCTCTGTTGCCTAAAAACAGGTAGAGAGTAGCTCTGAGGTACAGACCGTTGGCATAGTCAAGACAGGAAAGCAGTAAGGCTGTGGCAGTTTTTACCCTTTGAGGGAAATGTAGGTAAGGGAAAATCCCACTGCGGGATCACATGATGAAATAGAATATGCCTTTAGTAACTTGATTTACTTATGCTACAAAGGGGGGAAAGAAAGTTATATTCACACCTACATTCCTTACTTGAGTTAAGGGGTTTGATGGTGGACTTTTTCCTTGTCGCAAGGTAGAGGGCAAATAGATGATTTATTTTCCAAATATAAGCATCTCCATTTTCAATGTGTTTACCTTGAGGTGTTTAGCAACCAGTGGTCATTAAATTGGAGGAATTGGCTGATGGCATAGAAGTCAAGATCTGATAGAGTTCCAAGCTTAAGAATGACTTGTGTGTCATCAGCATGGTTGTAGTAGTTTAGGTTGAAAGAGAAGATGAGGTCAGGAACAGGCTAAGGTTCATGTTGTAGAGGCGAGTGATGATGGTGTTGCTGCGGAAGCTTTTTCTCACCTCTGGGCTCATGAATGGCTTTACAAATTAGTCACTTCACTCAGATTCTATACTTCACCCACAGAGGCATTGGTCCTCTGATGGACCTTGCTTCATCGCCGTAGAGGTGAGAAATCAGGTTTTCGAACTGTTGGCCACCCAATGCGGACCAATAATTAGTATCCAACTCACAAATTAGTGATCAAGATAAAATACACTACTCTCAGACTATGACTCTCTCTATCATGCAATAGAAATCAGATCATTGTAAGCACAGTTTGCGTAGAAAGAACATTAAGACACAATAAAAGACTCAGACAAATTTAGAAAATATGGTTATTGTATTAAAGATCCAAAATCAATGCATATAAGTAACATTTTTAGATGTTCAGTCATGAGTCTTACAGCTCGTAGTATAAAACCACAAATTTAATCAACATAGATCTATTGCAGAATAAAAGAATCCATAAAGAGGATGGTTCAGGTTAAGGTTTCCTATCACCAACAAAGGTGAGAGGATGGTTCAATAGCGTTCTCTTAGCATGGGAAAAGGGCTCAAGTTAAAGTCCAATAAGGAAAAGTCCATGGGAATGGGCAAGAGAATGGAGCAATAAACGGGTAAGTTCAGGTCTGGTCTCTCACCAGACAGCTCAAAATCGTCCAGCAGGCAAGTTCAACAGCAAAGGGAAAAAGGCAAGGGCATGTAAGGGTAATCAGGCAGGCAGTACGCAATGAAATATAGGGAGTATGGGGAAAAGGTGCACGGATCCTGAGGCTCTAGAGGATATGGGAAAAAGGCGCCTCCTCCTCCTTGGAAATTCACTTTTTATACTCTAAATAGTCCATCTGGGACATCATTTGTCACCATACAATGGCCTGACCATCATGTGATCATTTTCTGCTCTCCACGGACAAAATTGATAATGTATTTTCCTATGTCACTCATGAGAAACGACTGTCCATTCTGTCTTTACAGGGTAGTTGACAAAGAGCCTATTTACTTTGTTGCACTTCATGGATTAATTCAAAGGGTCAAGTTCCCATCAATTCACTCACATTGAAGTACTGGGAAAAGTGTCTATTGATTAAAGAATGTTGCATAAACAGAACAGATAAAGTAACATTTGAGGAACGGTAACAAAAGTCCATTAAACAGGGCTATGAAATAATACGATACAAAAGGGGATGATGGACAGAACGTTTGAGCCAATCAAAGACTCACCCCCAGTCAACTGATCTGGGTTTAATCCATCATCATTCTTTAGCTCACTCCACCACCCCAGTTCAGACATGGCCATATGCAAATCAGTCTGACCCTGTGCCTCATGGGAACAGTCCAGCCCGAACTGCCAAGCCATGTCTTCCCTGGACCGGAAACAAGCATCCTAGGACCGGTTTCTGGCATTCCAGCCGTCATCAGCCAGGCTTGCTTGAATCCAGTGGCAAAGTGAGCAAGGGACCCACGTCTGGGCATACCCCCGCCAACTTAGGGCGAACAAAGCGATACAAAAGGGGATGATGGACGGAACGTTTGAGCCAATCAAACACTCACCCCCAGTCAACTGATCTGGGTTTAATCCATCATCATTCTTTAGCTCACTCCACCACCCCAGTTCAGACATGGCCATATGCAAATCAGTCTGACCCTGTGCCTCATGGGAACAGTCCAGCCCGAACTGCCAAGCCATGTCTTCCCTGGACCTATTTATAAAACATATTGCATAAATATTTTGCACCACTTTTTCATCTGTTATGACACATTACAATGAAGGCAAAAGATGTTAATATTTGCAGAATTGTATGTAAGACTCATTTGTTACATAGATATACTACTTCATATTGATAATTTGTGTTATTTTGCATCATAGAAAGCATTTTCATCAATAATCTTTTATAACGACTTTGTTAAAATATAAGGTAATCAGTTAATAAGCATGTCAAACTCATTGTATCTTGATTCTTCTATTGCTACAAATCTAAACACACTCTTACAGTGCTGGTACTTCAGCTTTTCTCAGTTTCAGTGTTGGTTTTCAAGACGTGTGCAAAATGCACATTAGAGTTATATTGTCAACATCTTTTTTTATGTTGTGTTAAAGAGGATCAGCATTTATGCTGCATCAAGCCCCCCTTTGATGGCAAATCAAGACATCACATTTATCCACATCAGATCATCACAGATTACGGTTTTGTTGTCTTCAGCCTCTTTCTTCTGGACTTTTCCAGAATTTTAATTTCATAAAAGTAATTACATTGTTCGTCTTCTAGTTCAAGATCAGATCTTGTTCTTTTCACTCCAAGTATATATTTTTTATACCTGCAGAATATGATTGATAATATCAGCAGCATTATGCACAACTTGATCGCCACTAATGGTCTAAAGATAGAAATCACTAGTACATTACCTAAGTTACCCAACCAGTTGCTAACAGTTGACAATCTCTTTCCTATCTCTTCCCAGGCACGATCAGATTTTAACCCGTTCAAGTTTTTATTTAGGTCAGTAATTTTTTTATGTCGTTTTCTAAATCTCTGCTCCTGTTGGGTATGTAGGTGCAACATTATTGGGCCTTTAATGACCGACAGACTCTGACCTAGTTTCTGAGAAGGCTGTGTAGGGCAAATCAATTTTTCAACACCATCGATCTTATTGAAATCATTTCAATATCTACAGCAGAAAATTCTCCAGCTGTACTAGTGGCTAATTTGTCAACCATAGTAGAAAGTTTTCTAATTTTATGTGAGTTTAATTCTAATCCTACAGAAGCTATTAAAGCTCCGAAAATATCACCCACTATCTCATTTGCACTTACACTTCTCTTCATTTTCCCATTTTGCTCTTTCATTTCTCCTTCAATTTGTTTCACATGACACATTTTTTGAAAAACAATTTCCACATTACAACTTCCATACCATCTTTTTGCTAATTTATAAAAAGCATTCTTTCCACAAATATAATGTACTTCAGGAAAGATAGGATCGACTCCTTCTATATATCTTTCCCATTTCTCATACACATCAAATGTATGTTCACATTCACTAAAACCTACAAATTTTGTGTTAATATTTGATCTTTTTTTGCATATACAAAGCTTTCCTTTATGTTGCCAGTCTAAAGCTAATGTAGACATTCCTTCTACTATTTTATGTTCTACTTCCAGTAATTTCCAAAGAGTTAGTTTAGGAGGTATAGCATTTGTAATTATCACATTACCTCGTCTACTTTCCGCTAAATCTATGTACTTCTTTTCAGCTCTCCCTAGTTTACATGTTAGGTTATTTCTATGTGCATAAGTCATGGCCAAGTGTTGAGTTGGTTTAAATAGATAGCCCATAGTCTCAGCTAGTGAAGCTTCAGGATGTGGATTTAAGTTTTTTAGTACAGGAAGTTCAGAAAAGATCAGATCTTCATTTGAATAGTAACACTGCAAGTGATCAGTACCATAAAAAAACTAGCTAATACACTGCAAGAAATTCCATATGTTAATGGTAAGCTATTATAGGTAACACCTTCATCAACTGATGCAGGTTATTGCATATATATACGTAGCAATCACTAGCATCCATTGTGTCAATATACTCATTCAGTAAATTAGTGTAGACATTTAGTGAATGATACGTTTTTAGAAATCAATATGTAAAGTGTTGTTGTTCAAGCAATAGAATCAGTGCTATTAGTTTTAGCAGTTTTGAAAGAAGTTGTAAGCTTAGGATCATCTATGGGTACATAATGTGGCAAGTTTAAAATAATAAGCAATGCAACTAATATAAAGGCAATAACAAAAATCTGAGAGAGATTTCAGTGTTAGGCTTCATGGCTTTTCTCAATTACTAAACAAAAAAATAGCAGCAAATGGTTTGAGCAGTTCAACAAAGTTCGGCACAAAAATACCAAAGCACAGTTCAATAGTTCTGTTCAGTATCGAAAACTACACAGATCAGCTTACTTGATGAGTATATTTAGGATAAATTGTGTCAGTCCTTCAAGTGGTACACCAAGATTCAGATCCAAATCCACAACACAGTTCACTTCAAGGAGGTTCAGGTGGGCTCGTATTGTTAAAGCAAAAGTCACAAAATTCTCGTTCCCATTAATTTGCTGCCAGATAGGTCCATTCAGGAGATGAGTACTTTTGGCTGGGTACTTTCGCTCTTTTTGATCTCCTTACAGCTGTTCGCTCATCATCACTGTCTCTCTGATCAGACTGTTCGGAGCTTTCAGGATTTTTTTGTGGCACTCGCGCTTATCCTTCAGATAGGCAGTATATCAGGATCTCACTTCTTCTGGGCCAACGGTCTCTGGGTACAACTCGCTTTCTTGCAGCACTGAGCCCTTCATTAGGATCTGTTTCTCTCGTAGTCAACTCTACTGGGTGGGACCCTTCAGTACCGACAATAGTTGACCCTGCCAGACCCCCCTCAGGCCAATCGAATGCTGTCTGAGCTGCTTACTGGTCCCCAACAGCTTGACTAACCTGCTCCCTGTAACCACCGGCACATCGGGAACAGGTGCTGTTGTATCATCACAGGAACATGGGACTCTGTGAGTGTGGGTGGCATGTACCTAATTTGGAAGAACTCCACACTTTACAGTAGTTGTTGTGACCAGTATCACCTGGTAAGGCCCTCTCCAACGGGGTTCCAAGCAAGACTTGTGCACATGCTTCTTCACCATTACCCAATCTCCAGGACTGAGGTCATGGCACTGCTCCTGTTGAGTCACAAGTGCAGCCTCTCCGACCTGGTGAAGCACAGAATGTACCACATCAGCCAAAGCTTTGCCGTAGTCCAATTTTAAATCATCTGTAATATTGACGGGAGCATTTGCAGGAACAGCTGGTTGTCTCATCACTCTGCTCGTGATGACTTCAAGGGGTAATAATCCTGTCTGGTGTACTTCTCAGACTCATCAACACAAGAGGCAATGCATCAGGCCAGTTCAAAGACGCGGAAGCACACACCTTCGCCAATCAGGATTTAAATGTGCCATTAATCTGCTCCACAAGTCCAGAAGCCTCAGGATGGTAACTGCATTGGAGCTTCTGCTCAACTTGTAATGCAGCACATAACATTTTCAGGTCCGCATTGCTAAAATGCCTTCCTCTGTCTGACACAAGAGAAGTCGGGAATCCAAACCTTGAAATCAACTCCCTCAACAACAATTTAGCTACTGTGAGACTGTCATTTCTTCGTGTTGGATAAGCTTCCTCCCATTCTGAGAAAATGCAAACAATGATCAAAACATATCTCAAACCATTGCAAAGGGGAACCCTATTTAACGCCTATGTCTCATCCCTGGCAAAAATCGGTAGAAAATGGGGAATTGGCATTTGCTCTTACGCGGATGACACCCAACTGATGGTGGCCCTTGAGGAAAGATCTGAAATCACCAAAACAAAACTGAATAACTGCCTCTCAGAGATGGCACAGTGGATGTCTGAGCATTATTTAAAATTAAATGCAGGAAAATCAGAAATCCTGCTCTTTGGGGGCGCCAATCTAATTTGGGACGCCTCGTGGTGGCCACAAACTCTTGGTGCTGCCCCAACCCCCAAACAGAGCGCAAGAAACCTGGGCATCATCATTGATACCTCTCTATCCATGAAGGACCATGTGCGGGCCCTCTGCGGGAAAGGCTTTGCGACTCTGAAATTACTAACCAGACTTTTCCCTTGGATTCCACTGGAATGCAGAAAAACAGTCACACAGGCACTGCTCATAAGTCAGCTTGATTATGGAAACGCCCTATTCGTGGGCATGACTGAGCTCCTTTTCACGCGGCTTCAGGTGCTCCAAAATGCTGCAGCCAAATTAGTATGCAATAAAAGCAGACTAAGTTCCGCATCAGCGTGCATGAAACACTTGCATTGGCTTCCAATACGACAAAGAGCAGTATTCAAACTGCTCTGTCATGCACATAAAGTACTACATCTAAGCGGACCCAGAATTCTCCAGGGGAGAATTGAGTTCTATGTCCCTTCTAGGAGCCTTCGGTCACTCCATCAAGCATTAGCCAGAACTAAACGCATCAAGAAAGTGAGGACCGGTGGACAGTCTTTCTCATACTTAGCAGCTCAGAGATGGAATGAACTCCCCTTGGATCTACGTCTTACAACCGATTACCTGATATTCCGGAAAAAACTTAAAACTCATCTGTTCCCGAAAAACTAACAACCATTAACTCTTCTATACCAGCAGCCAAGCACTGTTGCGACTAGCGCCTTGATATCCCTTAGGATGAATGATGCGCTCTACAAATAAATAAATAAATAAATGAAGTCCATTTGCATTCGGTTAAAGGGACCTCCCAATCTCCCTACATGACTCATTGTAACTTGTGTTTTTCTTCCATCATTTTGTTGTTGACACACTACACAGCAATGGCACTGATTTTCAGCAATCAATCTGAATCTGGGATTGAACCACACCTGTCGAAAGAGGCCCATCATTGCATCTCTTCCTACATGTGTAGGACCATGCAGTTATTTTGCAGCTAGTTTTTTATAGGAGTGTTATCAGAGAGTGTTGTGTAGTTCCTATATTACCTATACAGGATCTGCGCGTTTTGGATAACATAAACTGTGGGTTTAGTGGCAGACTGGTTCCGAGCACCCCCACCGGATACGTTAGCCTGTTTGCATTAGCTAGCTCACAGTGCCACTAGAATCTCCTCTTATCGGGGAGAGAATAGTTTCTGGCAACCTCAGAACATGACAACCCTGATCCCCCAGGATCGTGGAAACAATATACTACCTTTCGCTCAGTCACTCGTGCTCACTTAGTTTGTCTCAGAGAGATACACAGAATAAACAGTCTAGGCGTTTCAATAAGTATTTATTGAACAGTTGTTATTCTAGTGTAGAATATATGAGCTGCAACAACCATTAGACAGTAGCAGAGATATATGAGTAGCAATACTACAAAAGTAAAGGGATGGTATAGTTCTACCATCTTGCAGAAATCATTAATATATACATGTACATAAAATACATGATAAAAAGTGCGTACTCCTACGATGTCTCCCTAACTAGATGTACCTAAATGTACCTAGCATCTATGTAGGGCTAAGATGATTGGCTGAAACATGTCGGTAGAAGCAGAAGGGGTGTTGGAGAGGTAACTTCGCCTACACACCCAATATTTATTTTTAATCCTGGCAAGTGGGACCCAGAATAAAATAAATATAAAGGTTACCACTTAGACAGTTTTATTATCTTCTTTTCTCTGCATTTTTGGGATCCCTCATTTGGAGAACTATCTCCTTTTCTTTTCTCTTCTTTCTCTCAAAAAATCAACACTCCACCCTGAGTGTTGGTCTGCACCAGGGTGTATGTAGGGGTGCAATGATGATGCATGCCACTATTTAGTGGGTGAGGGCAGTCTTTAACAAGTCCTTGGGCTTGCTTTCAGACTCTGATTTAAAACTGAGTTTCACCACCTCTTTCTGTCCCTGTCTCCCCCTCATGTGAAAAATCTACTGTCACAAAGGGGATACTTTCCAGGTTACCAGTTGGCTGTGTCTCCACAGAACTGAGCATAGCTCCTTCTCTTTTTGTGAGTTTAGTTTGTAGATGTTGTCTGAACCTGGGTACTTAATTGGCGTGCCTCATCAGGTTCAACAAAATCTCGGAACTGGCCTTGCCAATTGATCCGTAGGTATAGTTCCTCTGAATAGTGCAAGATTGTGAGTGCCTTAAATTCCAGAATAAGAGCCTGGAAGTCGCTATTTCGTTTTGTAGTTTTACATGCTAAATCGTGGAAGGCAGAAAATGTAAAGCCTTCATGATATTCTAGTTGCCTCTTTAGCCTGGCCCCTGTCAGAACCCAGCAGGAAGCAAAATTGAACTGCTGCTGTGGTCCTATCATTGACAAATTATCGTCACTCCCCTCAATTGTTTCCACTCTTATAGAAGGCCTGCCAAAGGGCCCAAATCAAGGGCAAACTCAAACAAAGTTGTGCCCAATGAGCTACCGAATAGGGATCCCGTTGCCCAAAAAGATCCTGGCAATAACCTTCCGATTTGTCACGAGGGCAGCCCGTTCACTAGGACCCCTCAATCATCCAAGGAGCAAACACCAAAGCAGAACGCTAAGCGTCGCCGGCAACTAAGGAGAAAAGGTCGTAATAAAATACCATCTCCGAGCCTCACAAAATGTTATCCTCTATTCATCACAAAAACATCACAGCAGCAAGCGCAAGTACAAACAACTATAGCATATGTCCCCGAGGTTGAGGGAAGGTCCAATCAGCCAAAGGAAACCTACTCTATGGAAAACGTGGATGCGATACAAGTGGAAACACCATCTTTGGGGGCAGCCCGGTCATCACTCAATTGTCAAACCGACACCCAAGGCAATAGAAAAACAAAAGCCAAACCGAAGCAGGACGACAGCATTAATAGCCGAACGTCGCAACCAATTGAGGTGAGGGAGCCCCCTCCTATCCACGGTCCAAACCAGGAGTTGGTGTCAACCTCAACCTTACATTTGCCACTTCCACTGGGCGCCAATCCTAATACACCAACCTTGCAAATCGAGCTGCCAGCTCACAGGATTATTCAGGACTCAACCAAGTCATTAGGGGAAGTAAATCAAGAAAACGATAATACAAGTAGACCCTGTAGTGAAGTGCAAGGGGCCCCTCACGAGCCGAGGTCTACTACAATTGGGCACTTGGGTCTCTCTGTAACACGAAACTTAAATTTAGATTGTGGCTTAGAAGGATCCACAGGCCCTCGGCACCAAGAGCCCCTAATTCCTGATATCTCCATTGGACCGCGTCAGCAATCCATTAACTGTATCAGAGAAAATCACTTGGGGCCAAACTTTGCAAAAAACCCTCTAATTAATCAAACTGGGAACTCTGCCATTACAATTCTCACCCCAGTATACGAATCGAAAGGACCCTTCAATATCTTGAACAGAGGGAATATTCTTCAACTCCTAGGCACAATACCAGCATTAAAAGGTATACGTTCTACTGATCTTCTTTCAATAGAATTCGTAAAGCTGGACAAATCACAAGGAATTGAATCCACCAAATCCACCTGGAGGACCATCCAAATTGCAAATAAAGTCCTGGAAGAACAGGAAACCTTTAAAGCCTGGGGGATACAATCCACTGTGTTTTATAATACAGGATACCCATTCCCTTTACTTGATATAGCAAGACAAGGAACAACCCGCAAAAGTAATAAAACTTCGTCTGTACTTAGGGGGGCCCGAGGATGGTCACCACAAAAAGAACAGAAACCGAACATACAAACGAGTACAGTAGCTAACAACGCAGTTGCCCCTGTTCATCTTCGGATCACTAGAACCATTAACACATCCGGCCACCCACAGTGACAGAGAAACTCAAAGAGGCATGGTGGAAATTCAGGTATATTACCCCTGAGGATATGCTCATGGAATATTAACGGGCAAAACAACAAGGCCGCTGATGCTGAATTTCTTGATTATTTAAAAACTTTCGACATCATCTTATTGCAGGAAACATGGCAAGAGGAGCCTCTGCAAGTAGAGGGATATACTTGTTTCCACACTCCCGCCCTAAGGAAAAGCAATTATGGCCGTGTATCAGGCGGCCTGGCTACTTATATCAAAATAACAAAAATTCATAGTGCGCAGGAATTACCGCCTCTACTCCCAGCTGTAAATACCACAAAGGTTCAATTAAATCTTAGTGGAAAAAAGGAGGAGGTATTAATGATTAATATATACCTAAATCCGAAACAGAAAAAACAGGACTCAAAAATATTGATTGAACACCTTTATCAACTGATGAGTACACACACTACTCCAAACTTCATTTTGTCAGGTGACTTTAATCAACACATATTAGGTACCACCTTAAATGAAGACATTCAAGCCCAGTCTTTTTATTGGAATATTCCAACTCAATCAAATAGCGTCCACGGAAGAACATCTAAGGGCGCCACAGAGCTGCTAGAAGACCTGGAGAACATTGGCCTAAGGCTGCTAAATGGCAGATTTGATGATGACTCCCCACCGGCCGCCTCATTTCACTCAGGCCATGTAACCTCCACAATTGATTACACCCTAGTGTCTCTCTCATTCTTCCAATACATAATAGGCTACTGTCTAGGAGACAAAGGGGACAGCGATCATCGGCCTCAGGAAATCTCAATTTATGCACTACCAGATAAATCAATCCCAAATCCAGTTGGAATGCATGCATGCCACACAATAAACCTTAAAAGAATCAAGTCATCTATAGCAAATTCCAGGGAGGTGCTCCTGGCAGCAAAACAACAACTAAATGAGCTCAACCACCCCATGGGAAATCACACATACATATGGGAAACCTTTACGGCCAAGTTTTGTAATTCCTACTCATCTGTAGTTCGACACTTCCTGCTCAATGATCCAACAGTTGCAGGAAAGGCCACGAGCGCACAAAGGTCGACCTTGAAAAGCCTCAAAAAAGCTAGAAACAAATCGCTAAGGACATTGAGGTCACGCTCGGGGGACAAGGACCTACACCAACAGCTCCGCAAGAGCAAGGCCGAACTTAGGAAACTTAAATGGGACATAAGAAAATCACAAGAAAATGAACTCTGGGCCAAACTCCATCATGATTCCAAAGGAAATAACAGTGCCCGATTTTGGGCAACGATAAATAAATTCCTACAACCGGCACATGGTGGTTTAATAACATACATAACAGAAAACAACTGGACATCCTTTTTAGAACGTCACTTCAATCAACAAGAATCTGGACTAAACATCAGCAAGGACGACCAGCCTGCACCCCAATTTCAAACTGTGATGATTGACGAGGTCGAGGCAATTGAAATCGATGCCGTCATGATCAGGGAACAAATACGCAAAGGGAGGAAAGAAGGAGCACCTGGGCCAAATGGGATCCCACCAGCTCTTTTTAAACAAGACCCAGAATACTGGTCAGAAACCCTAGCTCCTATCTTTAGCTCTGTTAGGCAGACTGGGTGTTTGCCTGCATCATGGAAGGGCTCCATCATCTCATCAATTTATAAAGCGGGGGACAAAACCCTACCAAAAAACTACCGTTTAATTGCATTATTGGATGTAGAGGCAAAATACTTTGCGGGGATCCTACTTACTGAGCTATAAGTATGGGCAACAGAGCAAAATATAATTCCCCCTAGCCAAACAGGGTTCTATAGAGAGACCGGAACAACAACCAACCTTTTAGCAATGTCATTACTCATCGATAAAGCAATTTTAACCAAGCAAACTCTCCATTTTTGCTTTGTGGATTTTAAGGCGGCGTTTGACAATGTCAACTGAGCTAACCTCGGAAATTGGCTCTCTGGGGGGTTCCTCCGTCCCTCCTGAATCTCTTAATAGAATTACACTCCAACACGTGGATACAGGTTAAGCTCAGCAACGGCTCCCACCTGTCGAGGCGAATACAAACAACTAAAGGCCTCAAGCAGGGGTGCGTTCTCGCACCCTTTCTTTTCAACCTCTATACAGCAGACTTGACAACAGCCCTCACTGCTTGCAATGCGCACGCCCCTCGAATAGGAGGAAAAACCATTTCCAGCATGTCTTATGCGGACGATGTTGTTCTAACTAGCCTCACCCAAGTAGGTCTACAATGGCTACTCAACACACTGCATGGGTACGCTGATGAGAACTATCTAGAAGTTAATATTGACAAAACTAAAACTTTGACAATAAATGGAAAAAAACGGACCCATGTTTGGTCGCTTGGAAAAACCGCAATTTCGAACTGCGATGTGTACAAGTACCTAGGTGTTATGATTGACAAGGGGGGCCAATTCGCGAACCAGCTTAAGGCCATCAAGAGGAAAGGAATGGCGATTGCGACAACGCTAAGGCAACTTAAAACAAAATTGACAGGACCAACATTTGCCCCACTTCTCCGTGTTGCGCAAGCAAAAATTCCATCATCAGTTACATACGGCAGTGAGGTACTGAGAGGCAGGAACGCTTCATTGCTGGATACCACCTTGGCGAAAGCATACAGAGTAATGCTAAACCTCCCGCCATACACCTCGCCAGCACAGATTCGACTCGAGCTGGGTCTAACAAAGCAACTCCTCGCAAGGCGAGGCTCGTACATCAAGTGCTGGCACAAAATTAAGAACTCCGCCAGGAATACATTGAACCACCAGCTCTGGCAGGAACTGTGCAGCACATCCACCTCGCCGGCTAAAGCATACTTGGAGGAATCACTGGCCGTCACTGGACTAGCCACCTATGGGAAATCCCAACAACGCATTCGCACTTTAAGCACATCGTAAATAAGGTTATTAAGAAACTTTCTCTTATAGAATATAAAGCCGCCTTTGCACACAGGAGCCATGCATGGATGACTCTGTGCAGCTACAAATCATCTGGGTCACAGGCATACTTTGAACTGGGGTACTCTAGGAAGTCTAAAGAAGCCTTTCTAAAACACAGGTTAGGAATCCTGCCAGCCATACCTCAACTTCCACCATGGCTGAGAAAGAACTATGGGAACTTATGCCGGCTATGCGGAGTTGGAAATGAGGACATTGAACATATAATATGCTCCTGCATCAAGCTAAAAGAGGAAAGGGGAAGCCTCCTAAAAACTCATTTTAATGAACGAGGCATACGTACCCGGAGACAAGCAGTACTCGCATGCTTTAACCCAAGTGATCCACAACTAAATGAGAAGCTTGTTAAGTTCCTGCTTCAAGTAGCATCTAAGCAAAGGACCAGCGGTACTGTAACCTGCGTATAGACTCCGGAGGCTCCGAGCAAAATGAACTATGGACACTCTGCACTTTCAAATTATACATGCATGTCTCGATACATAATTTTTTTTTAACAGAGTACCGATCGGAAAGTCAATTAATCAAAATGTTTTATTAGAATGTATTTTTGTAATGGTTTTAATTAATCAAAAACAATAAATTTTTTACTTACTTACTTACCCTGTCAGAACCTGTTCCTTAATCTGTAACCCTGAAAATAAACCACAAAAGTGCAAGGTTTCGTTTTGCACCGTTCTTGGGAGGAGTAAAGGGAATGCAATGTGCTTGAGCAATAGATAATAGAATATCCTTCCAATCCTGCAATTCCTTGGTCAGGCTTTTAAATAGGTGATGTGCCACTCAGGTCAGCATGTCACCTTGTCCGTTTTCTGCCTCCTCTGGAACGTCTATGGTCCTTAAATCTGATTGCTGCAACCTGTTTTCTAAAGCCTCGTTATTTGGGGTCAATGTGAGGAGTAGAGATGAGTGGTCTTATACGTCTTAATTTGGTAATCAATCTTAGTCAGCCGAACATCCATATTATGCTGATGAGTCCTAAACTAAGCAAGTTTCATATCAATTGCATCATTTTGTTATTTAGAATCATCTCCATTTTAGGGCTTTGTTTTTCCTGTATTTTCTTGACTTCCTTAGAGTCTTTTTTATGTTCTACAGTAACAGCTGGTTGGTGGGAGTAGTAGTCGTAGAAAGGGAGCTCTCTGATTTCGTATTAATAAATGAAACTAAATTAGTACAGGGACTGGCAGCGAAGGTGTATGCCACAGTAAGAGTGGCTCCTGGGGCTCCAGTAAGGTCTGGCTCAGATTCAGGAAGAGCAGAACAACAGTTCTAACAGGGCAAATCGTAGGCATTTTTTTTCCTTAGCCAAGTAAACCAAGTAAGCCCAATGAATACTCTGCACACTGCAATGGATGACTCATCAGAGTTTATTGCAGGCCTAGGAGCAACAGGACCAACAGACTTAATAATTTTAGTACTTGTCCTGGGTGGGTCTGTTTCCGAAATTGTAGCATAGGACTATCCCCGATTTCAGTCTCCATACCCTTATTCAAGGCAAGCACACTAGGGTCTGCAAGGGTAGTGGTTAAAGATGTGTTATATTTGGAGAGCTAAAACCTCCTCTCCTTCTGTCAATATAGGTTGTGAAACTGAGTTCGAGGTGACAAAGCAGTTTCTGTTAGTGGTGGTAGCCTTCCCACTCAGGGTTTCTGGGCAGTCGGTGTCTCTACAGGGGAATACTCCTCAAGCCCCCCTGGGGAATAGCCCCTCTTTCCACTCGACCTTTCCCCCTCCCTGTCCCAGCCATGCTCAGTCTGCTGATAGCAGGTGTTGCCACTGAGCCCAAAAGGTTCCTCTTAGATTTGGTCACCATTCCTGAAAAGTAGGTAAACTTTTTATTGTCCCAAGCAGTCTAATTCTAGTCCAAGATTATAATGCTGCCAATCGCGTAAAAAAACATGTTTTTTCCAAAACCTCAAGTAGGGACTATGTAGAGTGAGGTAAAATTAGACTCTTCTCCCATTTGAACCAGAGCACTGCTGTGATACCGGCATAATCACACTATTTAGTATATAAACATATGAACATCAAAATACTTGCACTTGCTGGACAGCCCATAGATACTGTATCCAGTACAAAGGGTATTCTACAATCACCTTTGCTCCACATGTATATAGCTCTCATGTTGCTCCTTGAGGCTGTATTTTATTTTCTCTCTTCTCTCCTCATCTCCTAATCGCTGTCTCCACTGCCACCCTTTTCCCCACTACTCCTTTCTTCCCCTTCCAGTCTTTCCTTCTTACTTTTTCAATTTACTCTCCTTTCATTCTCTCCTTCTCCTCTCCTTTTCTAGACCCTCTTCTCTCTATCATCTCTATACTTCTCAATAATTTTCATTCTCTCCCTAGCCCTCTTCTCCATTGACCATATATGGCAACTGAAACTTTCTCTTGGCTGTGCATGGTCATGAGCAGCAGCTGCTGCCTTTCTTTGGCCATTGTGCTTTTCGCTGTTCTCCAGTCCCAGTAATTTTTTTATAACTCATGTTCGATTAATTAAAATCATTACATGTCTAGAACTGTGCATTGTAATTATGCATAAAATAGGATGACAGATACTACAGCCGGCATAGTATTGATAGAGATTTTAAAACAATACAGACTATAGTATTTAATTGGTAAAGTCGCACCGCCTTCTAAGCCAGGTGAAAAGAAACGGTTTAAACAAGGTAAACGTCTGTTCAAATAGTTTTAGCACCTTAGAGCATGAGGAGAAGTGATCGGGGTTGTGGAAGAATGAGAAAAGTGCAAAGTGCAGAGTGCAAACTAGTGCGGCCTTGTGCTGCTTGGGCTCAAGCTGCATAGCAACTGGGCCCCTTAGGATGTTTTAATCTAGACTGGTTGGACACCCTGTCCCCTGCGCTAGACGAGGATCACCAGTGATGGTGCTGGATGATGGTCTGTTCAAGTCTGGCGATCTGCAGCATGCGGGTTGGCATGGCCGTGGAGAAGGCTGCGCGTAGCCCTTAATGTTGTCAATGCTGGTTGACAGCGCTCCGGAAAACTGAACGCTGAATGCTGAGCTGTGGTAAAAGGCCAGGAGCTATTATCATCCTGAAGCAACTTCAGTAAGTGAGAGATGAATAAGGTTCATAAATTTCCACAGTCTAGCTATGGTGTTTTGGCTGTTCTCAGAGAAGCACAGATCCGAACCCTCCTACAGCACCTGACGCTTTTAGACTAAAACAAGAGGAGGAGCAGGAGACATCGCTCCTCAGCCAGTTTGGGGCAGCAGCACAGCAGATGGAGCCAAGATTCTTTGCAATAGTTGCATATACTGTATGAGATTGACTCCTCTTGGGTCCAGGAACGATTGAAGTCTGAAATTGGCAAAGTGATAAGCCTCATGTAGTGCATGTTGAAAATAAGACTGTGCCTTCTACGGGGTGTAAGATGCATCCAACGTCTGGGTCATGGGGTTGGCACGAAGACTATCGATGTCCCGTTCAAAGGAGGTTAATTTCACCTGCCTGTTCACAGCTTATTTCCAGGTTGAGAATGTAATTTCTTGGGTATGCAGGCTGCCTGCCCTGATCTTCAAAGTGCTAGTTGCAGTTGGTAACTATGTTTGCCAGGGAGATCCCTCTTCGTCAAATATTGTTTTCAGATGGTGTTTGAGCGAGGTCTCTGGGGCCCACAGGACCCTGAGATAATACTTTATTAGATCTCCTGACACCCAAGGTCTGTGCTTCCAAATCCCAGCTCCAGCCCCAGCCCCAGCCCCAGCCCTGTTCTTATGGCTTGACGGGGGGGGCAAGCAGAACATTCTTATACTCCTTGATCTGGGAATTCATTAGAAACTTGTTGAGTGCACCAGGAAACACTAAGTGCCCGTAGTTGAGAGCCATGTCAGTCTTGTTCTCAAAACTGTCAGCATAGGCTTGGCGGTTGAGCTCTGTAGGCGATTACTTAGTGCCTCAATGTGTGGCTGGCACTGGTAGAATTAGTTCTGAGGTGCCTTAGGTGGATGGCCAGTTGGCCCTTTCTGAGAACCAGACTCCAAGGTAGTTATAAGCCAGTGTTATCGTGATTTGTAGGGCTCCCAGCTCCAAGTAAATTTGTTTTTTGTGGGGAAACTTGCAGAAAACAGCAGCTTTGGCTTTGCTCTGATTCACCTGCAGTCTGTTCTCTTGATTGTGGTGATGGAATGCATAGAGGGCTCTCTACAGGGCGATTCTGGTGTGGTCCATTATTGTAGTGTCATCTGCATACTGCAAGATGGGAGATGCATTATTCCCAGCCTTGGTGTAACTAAAGTGGCTTGTTTTTACCCAGACCCATGTCCCCTGAAAAGATGATGTGATCACCATGAGGAGCAGGGGTGGGATCCCCCATACAACTGGCTTCCCCCATAGCCTGTCTCGGTCTACCCTGTCGAAGGCAGTGCTATAATCAATCAAACAACAGAACAACGGAGGGTTGTTCCCTCCAAGCCGCTTGTGTAGATAAATGCGCCAGTGCTAAGATGTTATCCTTTGTTGAGCAATCGGCCTATATCCAGATTGAAAAAGCGGGAGGATTCCTTTTTCCGTTGCCCATCTTTACAGCTCCTTTAGAAGGATGCAGCTGTAGACTTTGGTTCAAGGTCGAGGAGAGCGATGAACCTGCAATTTTCTGGGTTACCGCAGTCTCCCTTTTTATGAATGGGGAAGAGGATTGAGCCCCTCTAGGAGAACGGTATTGTTGCCCTGATGAAAGCGTGTTTGAAGATTGGCGTTAGAATTGTCAGCCAGAAGTCTTGCGCTGTTTTGAACATGGAAGCAGGAATTCCATTCAGCCCTGGGGCCCCATCGTTCCTCATTTTCTTAATAGTGGCTATTACTGTGCCTTCTGTAATTGGCGTGCCATGTTGGGCACAAGGGTCTTGGGCAGGGAGGGTTGAGGAAGGAACTGCCGCCACCACCTGGTTGGTTGTGTATAGCTGTTCCGCATGACTGAAACAGTCCCTTTCTGCCACACCGTTCTCTTTGGTCTGCCCTTAATTGCCAAGGTGGTTTATGTGCCTCCCCAGTCGGGAGTAAGTCTTGCCTTTTAGTAGCGTAAACATTTTAAGCCACTTTGCTTCGATGTACTCCTTTTTGTACTGCCATACTTTCTGCTTGTAATCTGCCCTGAGAGCAGGGATGGAATGGCTGTTTCCTGTTTTGTTGCCTCTTCTCCTGGCAGCCAGGGACTTAGAAAGAGTGCGTTTGCAAGCAGTTAGCTCCTTGGAAGGCCAGAGGATGTGTGTTGAGATTAAGGAGCTGTTATTCAGAGGTTTCCATTGGCCATTCCCAAGCGCCTGTTGGCGGTCCACTATGAGGTCCTCCCAGTACCCTATTGCTGTTATTAGTCTGGATTGTTGTCTGACTTTCTTTCCTCAATATGGGCTAGGAGTTTGTCTCCTAGTTTGGTTGACCATTTGATTCTGTGGAGGACTTTGTAGCGCTCATCCCCTGTTGGTTCCCCAAGCAAAGGTACTGATAGTGAGTCAGTAGAGACGAGTTGCAATGATAGGCACATGCATCTATGGTCGCTTTCATCCCTGTTGTTGGCTTCAAAATCTTGGAGCATGCGAGCCAGCCCGCCGCTGAAAAAGATGTTGTCTATTGTAGGATAATTCCTAAAAATGGGGTTAGGGTGCCAGAGGGGATACCGGGCTTCTTTTAGGGATTGGGACGAACTAAGGTTGTAATTGAGGAGGAGAGCATGTAGGGGTGCAGCCACACCTGACGGCCCAAGGGAGTTGAAATACTGGCCCAGGTCCCTGATGTTGAAGTCCCCAGCTATGATTGCCTGATGGGACTCATATTTAATCATCAACTCGTCAACCGTATTTGGTAAGAAGTCCACAGCCTCCTTCTTCTGGTGCAGTGTGGGGTTGAGGTAGCAGTTGACTAGCGGCAAACATTGAGGTTGGGAATTGAGCTTTAAGTCTTTGATAAGCAGGACTTGGAGGGCGTGTGCCACTATTTTTAGAGTATGTTTGATAAAGATGGAAAGGCCACCGGAGAGTCGCCCAAAAATATTGCGCTTTGTGGCTGTAATATGAAATTCATAGCATCCTACAAGCAGCGTGGGTGCAGTGGCCCATGTCTCCTTAAGGCAGAGTATGTCACCATTAAGAAGGTAATCAAGAGTAGACTTTTCCTCTAAGAGTTTCTTAAGCCCTGCTACATTCCATGAGCTTATTGTCAATTGATGGCTGCAGCCTTCTCCCTGTTGCATTTCTTTTCCGACGGTCTGAGTCCGATATTAGGTATGATGCCTGAGGGGGCTTCTGTTCCCTACAAGGTCTCCCCGTTGGTGTCCGGAAGTATGCAGCCTGTTGGATGTTGGTACAAGGTATTCTGAGATCCTTAGAAGCCTTGGGCCATGTTTGATGGTTTCTGTCACTGTTGTTGTTGCTGTTTGTGCTGCGCAAGACAGCAAGGACCTCCTTCCCCCATGTAGGGGGGTAAAGGACATGCAGATATTTCTCCAGGCGAGGGGAGTTGGATACCTATTCCCTATTCTGCTATCTGTGGCGCTTCCTTGAGCACTGCGAGTTGGCATCGCTGTTGGCGAAACCCAACCAGGGTTGATTCACCATGGGTGTACCCAGGGAGTTTGTGGAATCTTACTCACTCTAGGTTGTCTGACTGAATGAGTGCCAGAGGTGATGTGTTTGAATAAACATAGAAAATTGCTCCTGTTCAGGATGTTGAATGACCCTTTGATGTAATACCTGGGGGTAAACACTGCCTCATACATGCGGGGGTGGTGTTTGATGTTTGGGGCGTATCTGGTTCCGATCTGTCTGCTTGGGAGGGATTTAGGGGGCTGGTGCCTGGTGATCCTCTCATGAGATTTCCTTTTTGGCTCTTGTCCGTGTTTGCTATGGCAAGGGGCTGCCTGTTGGGTAGAGCTGGCGATGAGGTCAAGCATGAGTGGGCCCCTGAAGAATGCTTGAGTATTGGAGTGCCTAGGTCCTTTGCCAAGATGACCTCGGTGCTATCGTTCATCTTCTTCTTACAGAGCACTTGTTCATGTGTGTGCTTAGGGGCAGGACTTGCCTCGCCAGGGGCCTCGAATTCCAGTGTGTTCCTGGTGGGGAGAGGGTTCTTAAAATCCTGAGCTGTGCCCTCACATTTTTAGTATTTGTTAGCGCCCAATTTGGAGGTGAAGATTGGGTATAGCGGTACATGCTCGTTGGCTCCAGGTGTGTGAAAGTTCGATATAGTTGGCTGCAATGCCACTCTTTAAGCTGTAGCTTTCTTGTGCTGCTTCCTCAGCTTTTTCTTAGCCCTCCTAGGCAGAGGGACCACTGATGACCCAGGGCTGGATGGCACTTCGCTGTTGATAATCTCTTTGGGCACTACCTCGGAGCGGGATCTTGGCCCCAATAAGGGGATGATTGTTCAGACAGTGTGGCTAGGACCGAGAAATCATGAGTGGGCTTGGGACTGTCACTTAAATTCATAATTAAGCTGGGGAGTGCCCCTTCTACGCTAGCAGGGTCCTGAGTGACATTGCAGTGGGCTTTCAAACTGAGAGGGGCTGAGCTACCGTCTTTTCCCCTGACTGTGGTTACGATCTTGCTGAGAATCTCAGGAAGTGAAGCCCACCTATCGATTATAGCTGCACATGAGCAGGAGCATTTCTTGGTGCCCAGTTTATCAATCACAAGAGGGGAGGACAGGGAGCTATTAAAAGGTCCAGAACCCTTGCTCCCAACACCAAGTATGAAAACACCAGGAGGGTAACTGTTCCTCAGGAAGTTGTGCATCAGGAAGGATAAAAGTAAGAGAGAGAGGATCTTCCTTATTGGAAACTAGTGCCCTCACACACCCGTGAGGGCCGTGAGGCGTGAAACATGTTGACCTACACACATTGCCATTCTTCATAATTAAAAGTTAACAATCTATACATAATATTTTATCCATACCAAGGGGACCCCTGATTAAATTATTTCACGGTACCCCTTAGGTAGTTTTAATTCACCATTTTACTCACCCCACACACCTGCACTCATCATCGCTGCTATATTTAAAAGATCTCTGCCAAAGAGCCCTCTTGCGGGGCCCATGGGGTATTGCAGCTCCGACCCCATGAGGAGCTAAACCCGATGATGAAGCATGACACCCTCACGGGGTGTGAGGGCACTATTTTCCAATAAGGAAGATCCTCTCCCTCTTACTATTATCCACCCTGATGCACACTTTCTTATGAACAGTTACCATCCTAGTGTTTTCATACTTGGTTCCCAGGCTTCCTTGGATTCTCTCTTTGATGAAATTGACCAAGCGTTGTGCAATTGATTGCAGAAGATCTATTTGTAACTCCATTTTTGTAGACTGCCATAACACTGCTCTTGCTATGTAGTTATTGGGCTGCTTTTATAGCTGTTGAGTGCAGGGCTTCTGTACTGTTGATGACTTAAACAGCTTTGGGGTGGGCTCCAGTGTTCTTTCTATCTTAGACTCAGGGCTAAGATGTTTCGTACCAAACATCTTGTCTTAATAAATTCTCACTGACGCCAGTGTGGGATCTATTTATTGTAGAAAGGAGGCTGTAAGTTCATCCATGTCAATATTTTCAGCAGTTAAGCCGGTCACAGGCACAGTGGGTCCAGGAGTAGTTAGTGGGATGTGCTGCTTTGGCTCCACAGGGACGGGTAGGATGTGATGATGAATTTGCACAGCCGTTACTTTGCTTTCTTCACTTTTCCCAGGGACTCCCCTGCACACTCTGAGTTTTGAAGGTTCATTGGGTCTGGCTTCGGTTGCTCTAATGCTTGGGAGATGAGAGAAGCTTCAGAAGGATGCCATCGGTTTGCTGTGTTCTGCTCAGGGACACCCCTGACCCCGGGACACAAGTGTGATCTTCGCTTCACATTGGGCGTGATAGCACTGGGGTGGACTGACCTGCCAATCGTGCTCGGGCTTGCCATGCAATCGATCACTTCAGCGCCTTCTGAGTGGCTGGAGGTGGAGGAAGCCGGTGAGACCCCTGAACTGGGAGCTGTTGGGAAGAAATGCGTAATAAGGCCCTTTTGGAGATCCTTTGAAGGCAATTTCGGAGATGGGTGCACCTGCAGGGTGCTCCGAGTGATCCTTGTAGTGGCTGTGGGTAAGTTGGCTTTCACCTCAGTGGCACAGTTTGAGCGGAGGGCGTGTTTTTTTCTAAGAACCATGAGGCTAAGTCAGCGAGCTTCCTTGTGTGAGCTTCAAGTGGGCTTGTTGCTGGAATGCTGTGTGGCCCCCGCATAACTTTACAATATTTAGGCCTGGGGGTGGTGGTCCCCAGGGCTGCGGGGGCTGGCAGGCCCCCCTGCATGCCTATTAAGTGCCCCAGAGAGGTGGCAGTCCCCGGAGTTGCAGGGAAGGCAGTAGGGGCTCCCCCACATTATTTTTAGTTTAGATCTGTGCCCTGTAGAGTTGGGAGTCCCCGGGTCTGTGGGGGAGACCATATGGCCTCCCCCGCATTAAATTTTAACTTAGATCTGTGCCCCATGGAGGTGGTGGTCCCTTGGGCAGCGGGGGGAGCTGCGAGGCTCCCTCGCATATGTTAATGTTACTGCCGGTCCCCAGAGCTTTGAATAGCTCTGGGAGGGGGGCCCCGTGCACCCCCTACTACATTTCCACAATGCCCCCGGGACCTGGCCCACTCAGGGGCCGATTTAGAGTGAAGCGTAGGAGGCCACGCTTCATTTTTTAAAACATTTTCGGCAGGAGTCACAAATCCAGAGCAACTCCTGATGAACAATTAAAAAAAATATGCTTTTTTAGCCCTGCGGCATCCCTGTGGGACCCCTCCCCAAGAGGCCTAGGGGGGCAGGGTGTTTCTACCATGTCCCCTTTTCTTTTTTTAATAACTTTTTTCTGTGACTTTGTTCTACCGAGTCACAAGATGACTGCCAGTGGCGGTCCATGCAGGTAAGTGCGGTGGGGCAGGGGTGGGAGGGGGGAAGTCGACAGATGATGGAATAGGGAAAATTATATAAATAAATAATTCATATTCTGTCGTCTGTCGACATCCCCCCGCCCGCCCCACTGCCCAACCATGCTTACCTGCACAGACTGCTGCTGATGGCCAATTAGATCTCAGCTCGAGATCGGGAGGGGTCGCGGATCCACCGCGTCCCTATATATACAACTGGGGATTTCTTTAAATTTCTCTACAACTACTGAATGAATTTACACCAAATCACAAAAAGGCCCCCAGGCCCAAGAAAAGCATTTTTATTTTTTATTTTCGGCTGGAGTCGCACTGGGTGTGCGAATCTGGAAGAAAAAAAAAAATGAAGTGCGGTCTCCCGCACTTCGTTTTCTTAAAGCCCCCGGGTGGGCCAGGTCCGGGGGGCAGTATGTAATAATGGTGCGTGGGCCCACGGGGCCCGCACAGCCCCGTTGACCGCCACCTCCCCGGGGTGATCCTTATTCAAATGCGGGGGGACTCGCGGCCCCCCGCAGCCCCTGGGACTGCCACCTCCCCAGGGCTTTATTAATAAAAATGAAATAAAAAGCGTGGGGGGGCTCTTGCCCTCCCATGCGGCCCCATGGACCGCCACCTCCCGGGGCTTTAATCATTAAGTGCGGGGGGCATTGCGGCCCCCCGCAACACCGGGGACCGATACCTCCCTGGGGGCTTTTTTTTTAAATTAAAGGTGTGGGGGGGGCTCCTGCCTACTCCCCCATGGTGCCCCGGGGACCACCACCTCCCCGGGGCATTCAGTAAATGAAATATGGGGGTCCGTAGCGGACCCCCGGGGACCACCACCTCCCCGGGGCTATGCCCCCCTCCTGGAGCCCTTCATGGCCCTGGGGACCACCACCCCCCAGGGCCGGCACCTGCAATGTCCTGGGGTGCCCACCCCCGGGACATTGCCATTTGCTATAGGAGGGCGGGAGCACAGCTCCCGCCCTGCCATAGCAAACACTGCTTTGCTTCTTGGAAGCAAGAGCAGGAAACCTGCTCTCGCTTCCAAGAAGCAAAGCAGAATTGCTTTTGGACAAGGGGAGCTTCATATTAGCAGCTCCCCTTGCCCAAAAGCAATACCGGCTCCTGCCCGAGGCGGGGAGCCGACAGGGACCGTGGGGGCATTGGGGCTCCCCCCACGGTCCCCAACTTGAGGGCCGTCCCCGGGGGATGGGGTCCCTGGGGCCAGAAGTGGCCCAGGGGAGGGGTGCCATGCGGCCCCCTCCCTTTTGTAATTTAATAAATAAATAAGGCCGGGCCCCGGGGCCATAATTGGACTCAGGAGGGGGGCCACGCTGTGCCCCTCACCTCCCGGGCAAATAAAAAAAATAAAAAGGATTGGTCAAGCCCTGGGGGATGGGTCCCCGGGGCCAAAAGTGGCCCGGGAGGGGGGCCACGCGTCCCTCCTCCCATTAAAAAAAGAAATAGGGAAAAAGAGGCAAAGCCCCGGGGGATGGGGTCCACGGGGCCGTAATCGGCCTTGGGAGGGAGGCCGAGCGGCCTCCTTCCCGTTTTTTAATTTAATAAAAGAAAAATATGGCTCAAGCCCTGGGGGATGGGGTCCCCAGGGCCCAAAAAATATTAAGAGAAGGGGGCCACACAGCCCCCTTCTAAAAAAGAAAACAGAAGCCGGCATCTCGCTGGAGGCCCGCCCCCTCCCTGCACCACTCTGCAAACGCGCCTCCTGGCGCGTTTTGGGTTGGGGGATGAAGTCCCCTAGAGTCTTATGGGTCCTTAGGGGCTAACTAGCCCACCAGGTACGTCCAGTAAGCCCCACACGGTGGGATTGCTGAGAGGTGGTCCGAGGCCATGCCCCTTTTTACACCACTCTGCAAACACGCCTCTTGGCGCATTGCTGGTGGGGCGATGAGGTCCTCTTGTGTCCTGAGAACCTCAGGACTAAAGTGGACTTCATCCCCCGAACAGCAGTGCGCCAGGCGCCCCGTTTGCAGAGTGGTGTAAATAGGGGGCGTGGCCTTTGAGCACTCTCAGCAAACTAGCTGTATGGGGCTTACTGGAGGAAACAGGAGGGCTAGTTGGCCCCCAAGGACCCTCAGGAGGAAAGGGGACTTCATCCCCCAACCAAGAGTGTGCCAGGAGGCCCGTTTGCAGAGTGGTGGAGAAAGGGGGCGTGGCCTGTGTCCCCTTCTCAGCAATCCCACTGTGTGGGGTTTACTGGAGGTAAGAGGTAGGCTAGTTGGCTCCTAAGGACCCCCAGCAGCGAAGGGGACTTCAATCCCATCCAAGAGCGTGCCAGGGAGCGCATTTGCAGAGTGGTGGGCAAAGGGCGCGTAGCCTGCTATGAGAACTTAGCAATCCTGCTGTGTGGGACTTACTGGAGGTAATAGGAGGGGTAGTTGGCCCCCAAGGGTATCCTTGGGGGCCAACTACCTCTCTTGTTACTTCCAGTAAGTCCCACACAGTGGGATTGCTAAGACGTCTTCGGTGGCCACGCCCCCCTTTCTCCATCACTCTGCAAACGCGCCTCCTGGCAGACTATGGGATGGGGGATGAAGTCCACTTTACTCCTGAGGGACTTTGGGGGCCAAGAAGCCCTCCTGGTACCTCCTGTAAGTCCTACGCAGTGGAATTCCTGAGCGCTGGTCGGAGGCCAAGCACCCTTTCTCCACCACTCTGCAAACGTGACTACTAGTTAAAGAAGCATTTGCAATGTAATAGGTTTCGCATTTGCGAGAGTTAGAGCTATTGGCGTTGTAAATGTAAAAGTTTTTTACTAATGTTTTTTGGAGTGGAGTGGATGTACATTGTGTGTAGTGGAATTATGTGGTATGTTGTGCAGTGAAATTATGTGGATAGAAAGTATGTGATATTTAGTGTATAGGAATTATGTAGAGTGGGATTATGTGTTATGGAGAGTAATTATGTGGTATGGTAGTCTGTGTTGTGGAATGGTAACCTCAGGTTTAGTCCTCCTCGTTTCCAAAGAAGCTCAACTATGAACTCAGTGAGACAAAAAAAAGGAATCACTGAGGAGCACTTGTGGACCTAGTCAGAGGTAAGAGCAGGGCCACTGGAATTATGCGACTGTTTGGCTGCACCGACTTTCGCACAATTATACATTTTCCGCATTTGCTACATAATCTATCATCTGCTCCCTAATCTGCAGATTTGAACAAAAAAAGCCTTGTTTCTAGCTCAAACGGCTCAAACGTTACCAAAAATCCAGCGACAAGTGTTACAGCATGGTGGAAGGCCCTTTGCAAACCTAGAATGGTCACCTGTTACTTATTGCTAAATGTGGGTGTTAAATTGGTACTAATGGTGTGCAAGCCACTCTTGCTTCTTTCTGCGCCTCTCTTGCCTCTTTCTGCATTTCTGCTGCTTCTTTCTGCACATTTCTTTCTTTTTCTGCACTTCTCTTGCCTCTTTCTGCACATCTCTTCTACTTTCTGCACCTCTCTTGCCACTTTCTGTACCTCTGTTGCATCTTTCTGCACCTCACTTGCTTCTTTCTGTACCCCTCTTGCCTCTTTCTGCACCCTTCTTCCCTCTTTCTGCACCCCTCTTCTCTCTTTCTGCATTCCTCTTGCCTCTTTCTGCACCTCTGTTCCTTCTTTCTGTACTTCTTTTGTTTCTTTCTGCGCCTCTCTTGCTTCTTTCTGCACCTCTCTTGCTTCTTTCTGCTTCCCTCGTGCCTCTTTCTCGACCCGTCTTCCCCCTTTCTGCATCTCTGTTTCTTCTTTCTGTACTTCTCATGCCTCTTTCTGCATCCCTCTTGCCTCTTTCTGCACCTCTGTTGCTTCTTTCTGCACCACTCCTGCATCTTTTTGCATCCCTCGTGCCTCTTTCTGCACCCCCTCTTCGCTCTTTCTGCACTCCTCTTGCCTCTTTCTGCACCTCTGTTGCTTCTTTCTGCACTTCTCTTGCCTCTTTCTGCATTCCTCTTGCCTCTCTCTGCACCTCTGTTGCTTCTTTCTGCACTTCCCTTGCTTCTTTCTGCACCCTTCTTCCCTCTTTCTGCACCCCTCTTCCCTCTTTCTGCACCTCTGTTGCTTCTTTCTGCACCTCTCCTGCTTCTTTTTGCATCCCTCGTGCCTCTATCTGCACCCCCTCTTTCCTCTTTCTGCACTCCTCTTGCCTCTTTCTGCACCTCTGTTGCTTTTTTCTGCACTTCTCTTGCTTTTTTCTGCACCTCTGTTGCTTTTTTCTGCACTCCTCTTGCCTCTTTCTGCACCCTTCTTCCCTCTTTCTGCACCTCTCTTGCCTCTTTCTGCACCCCTGCTCCCTTTTTCTACACCTCTCTTGCCTGTTTCTGCAACTCTCTTGCCTCTTTCTGCAGTTCTCTTGCTTCCTCCTGCACCTCTGTTGCTTCTTTCTGCACTTCTCTTGCTTCTTTCTGTACCCTTGTTGTCTCTTTCTGTACTCGTCTTCCCTTTCTGCACCTCTCTTGCCTCTTTCTGCATCTCACTTGCCTCTTTCCGCACTTCTCTTGTTCTTTCTACACTTCTCTTGGCTTTTTCTGCAATTCTCTTGGCTTTTTCTGTACTTCTCTTGCCTGTTTCTGCACCTCTCTTGCCTCTTTCTGCACATCACTTGCTTCTTTCTGCACCCCTTTTGCCTCTTTCTGCTCCTCTCTTCCCTCTTTGTGTAACTCTCTTGCCTCTTTCTACACCTCTCTTCCCTCTTTCTGCACCACTCTTGCCTCTTTCTGTGCCTCTGTTGCTTCTTTCTGCACTTCTCTTGCCTCTTTCTGCACCCTTCGTGCCTCTTTCAGCACCTCTCTTGGTTCTTTCTGTACTGCTCTTGCTTCTATCTGCTACTCTCTTGCACATTTCTGCACCCCTCTTGCCTCTTTCTGCACCTCTGTTGCTTCTTTCTGCACTTCTCTTGCCTCTTTCTGCATCCCTCTTGCCTCTTTCTGCACCTCTGTTGCTTCTTTCTGCACTTCCCTTGCTTCTTTCTGCACCCTTCTTCCCTCTTTCTGCACCCCTCTTCCCTCTTTCTGCACCTCTGTTGCTTCTTTCTGCACCTCTCCTGCTTCTTTTTGCATCCCTCGTGCCTCTATCTGCACCCCCTCTTTCCTCTTTCTGCACTCCTCTTGCCTCTTTCTGCACCTCTGTTGCTTTTTTCTGCACTTCCCTTGCTTCTTTCTGTACCTCTGTTGCTTTTTTCTGCACTCCTCTTGCCTCTTTCTGCACCCTTCTTCCCTCTTTCTGCACCTCTCTTGCCTCTTTCTGCACCCCTGCTCCCTTTTTCTACACCTCTCTTGCCTGTTTCTGCACCTCACTTGCCTCTTTCTGCACTTCTCTTGCTTCTTTCCACACCTCTGTTGCTTCTTTCAACAATTCTCTTGCCTCTTTCTGCACTTCTCTTGCTTGTTTCTGCACCTCACTTGCTTCTTTCTGCACCCCTCTTGCCTCTTTCTATACCCCTCTTTTCTCTTTCTGCACCTCTCTTGCCTCTTTCTGCACCCCTGTTCCCTTTCCGCACCTTTCCTGCCTGTTTCTGCACTTCTCTTGCCTCTTTCTGCACCCTTCGCACCTCTTTTAGCACCTGTTGCTTCTTTCTGCACTTCTCTTCCTTCTTTCAGCACCCCTCCTGCCTCTCTCTATGCCCCTCTTGCCTCTTTGTGCACCTCTCCTACCTCTTTCTGCACCCCTCTTGCCTCTTTTTGCACCTCTGTTGGTTCATTCTGCACTGCTCTTGCTTCTTTCTGCACCTCACTTGCCTCTTTCTGCACTTCTCTTGCTTCTTTCTACACCTCAGTTGCTTCTTTCAGCAATTCTCTTGCCTCTTTCTGCAATTCTCTTGCTTGTTTCTGTACCTCTCTTGCATCTTTCTGCACCTCTGTTGCATCTTTCTGCACTTCACTTGCTTCTTTCTGCACCTCTCTTGCCTCTTTCGGCACCTCTGTTGCTTCTTTCTGCACTTCTCCTGCCTCTTTCGGCACCTCTGACTTAGAGGTAGTTTTAATCCCCCTGCCCTATTATGTACTAGGGCCTTACAGGGGAGGTCATGCCAATCACAGGGGTACCCCAACCCATAGTGTACCCTAGTGTATGTAGGTGTTTTCACTGTATTCTAAGTGTCTTTCAGCATAGCACTGGCTCCGGGCCTGGTTAGTCAGAGTCAGTTACCACCAGTACCAGGCAGCAAAAAGTTGGGGACACAGGATGACTTTGCAACAAGGCCCCTTTCTGCCCCTCTGTTGGTTCTTTCTGCATATCTCTTGCTTCTTTCTGTACCTTTGTTCGTCTTTCTGGACTTCTGTTGCCTCTTTCTGCATTTCTCTTGCTTCTTTCTGCGCTTTTCTTCCTGTTTCTGCACGTCTTGCCTCTGTAGGCATAGTTAGAAATTAGCATTTAAAAAACCTTTGAAATTCACTGAAAAAACCAAAGGTTTCAGGGACGTTATACTTAGAAATTTTCATTTGAAAAACCTTTGAAATTCACTGAAAAAACCATAGGTTTCAGGGACGTTATAGTTAGAAATTTTCATTTAAAAAACCTTTGAAATTCACTGAAAAAACCATAGATTTCAGGGATGTTATAGTTAGAAATTAGCATTTAAAAAACCTTTGAAATTCACTGAAAAAAGCATAGGTTTCAGGGACGTTATAGTTAGAAATTAGCATTTAAAAAACCTTTGAAATTCACTGAAAAAACCACAGGTTTCAGGGACGTTATAGTTAGTTGGACATTTTTCTCATACAAAACCCAGAGAAATTCGGCCATTACAGTTAGTTGAGCTAACTATAACTTGCGCCCCCGCAATGCACTGCTGATGACATCACTTATTACATCACTCATGACATGGTCAGTGACATCACTGATGACATCTCAAATGACATCACTGATGACATCACTGATGACATCATCCACGTGATAATCTGATGCACCTCCTCACAGCCTAATATAACCTTTGATACACCCACTCTAAATTATAGACTGCCATTCTTGAAACCGTAGACACACCAATACCAGTTACTACATACCCATTCACTGATTCCTAGGTCTACACACACATCCACTCCCTCATCCATACAGTCACTCATACATGTAGTCACTCATCAATACAGCCAGTATCATATGCACTCATACACCCATACACCCATACAGACACTCACACAACGTCACTCACCCATAGAGTTACTCACACAGCTAGTCAGTCATGCAAAGAATCAATCACACTCCCATTTACTCACCTACACAGTTATACACACACCACCTCACTTATTTATACACATACTAACACATACTTACTCTCTTATTCAATCACTGACACAAGCACACACTCATCCATGCAGCCACTCTCACAATGACTCACTCTCACATATAGTCACTTATATACTCCAACACTCACATATACTGCCTTTCACTTAAATAGGACAAAACATGACACCATGTACATAACCGGTTTTTCCCGTAGTTTTCCAGGGGGTGGAGGAGGGGGCAAAGCGTGCACAGTGCACTCCACTCGTGCGAAGACGCTTTCCTTTCATTTCCATAACAGTTGTTGAAGGGCGCGAGTCTGCAAACCTCAAACCATGTGTATTTGAAAATATTGAAGCACACACCATTTGTGAGGAAACTGGGCCTCTAGGCTAAAGTTGCCACCATAAAGCTGACAACTTTTCCAACCGTAGCACTTCCACCGCTTTCAAACCTAAGCCACTACCACTGAAAGCCATTTCATTGAGTGGTTAGCCCAGCATGATCAGAATCTCATTCGGCACCGGGACCAGTCTCTACAGGAAAGACAGTAATTCTTGTCCCTCTGTTGCAATAGTATCGCAGCAGGTGACATCACATTACAGAAGCCTCTTCTGGTCTGATCTTCAAGGTCACGGGCCGTGAAAGCGCAAACTCGTAATGGAAAAGAGTGGTCTTTTAAAAGGCACAGGGCTCCCCACTCTGCGCGGAAGAGATAAATCCCAATCAAAACAGGAGGGGGCGGGGCAAAAGGGTGACCTTAAGCATCAAAACTGATTTCTTTGAGAGAGCAGAGGACGCTCCTGAGTGTTGCATTGATCATTGACTCAGAGCAACAACTTCACATTTGAGAAGCCAAAGATAAAATTCCTCAGCCCAGCAGGGATTCATCGAGGTCTCCCTCGCCCTCCGTCCTTCAATTATTTACCACTGAGTTTTCTTTTGTGTTGATTGTGGGACCATGGTAGGGGCCTGGGGAATTACCTCATGCCTCAAATCAAATGTGAAAGGCACAGAAGCGTTGGATCAAATTCCGACCCAACAGAGCATATGAATGAAGAGTCGTGTCAGTCAGCCTTGCAGGCAAACGCAACGAGGAGATGGACAACATATTACATGGCATGTCATCCTACACAGTTCAATGCCATTTGAAATCTGTCACGTAGGTGCGCCTATGCAAAATTCCGAAAACAGCTTCAGGACGGGTCATCTCTTGTATAGATTTTCAGCAGAAAACTATAGGCATGTATATAATATATGCACTGGCACAGATTGAGCATGTTCTTTCCCTTATCATTCAGGGATGTGTGCCTACTGCTCTTCGCTGCCATTTTAGTAGGGAGGAAAGTGGAAACAGTGATTTACTTTAGTACTTTACTGCCACCTAGTGGATGTAAATAAAGTCACTGATTTTTTTTAAGTTGATACGATTGATTTAGGATATCTCCTGTGTTCTCAAGTGCTCAGGAGTCAGGAGACTTGGAACTACGCCTGCTCACGGAACTCCGTAGAATACCACAGAGTTTTTTGGGAACTACACAGAATTCCGCTGAGTGAAACTCTGTGAGCTCTGCCCAGGCTTAGTACTCACTCAAGAGAGCCACTCATACTCTTACACCTACTCAGACACCCACTCAGAGACTCAAGCACTCTCTTCCAGTCCTAATCGGAGACTCACATACCCACTCACAGGCCCACTCAGAGACTTACATACCCAATCACAGACCCTCTCAGACACTCATGCATACACTCACACACCCACTCATAGATCCACTCAGAGACTCATGCACCCACTCATAGACCCACTCAGAGACTGACACACCCATTCACATGCCCACTCAGACACATGTACCCACTCACAGACCCACTCATGCACCCACTCACAAACCCTCTCAGACACTCACACACCCATTCATAGACCCACTCAGACACTCATGCACACACTCACAGACCTACTCAGACACTCATACACCCACTCACAGACCTACTCAGACATTCACACACCCATTCACAGGCCTACTCAGAGCCTCACATACCCACTCACAGACTCACTCAGACCCTCACATACCCAGACAGAGCTACTCACACTCTGACACCTACTCACAGACCCACTCAGATACTCACGCACCTACTCACAGACCCATTCACATACTCACATATTCACAGACCCATTCAGATACTCACACACCTATTCACAGACCCAGTCAGACACTTACACATCCACTCAGAGACCCATTCACATACTCACACACTCCCTCACAGACCCACTGGCATTGTGACACACCTACTCACAGACCTATTCAGACACTTACACACCCACTCACAGACCCACTCAGACACCTACACACCCACTCACAGACCCACTCAGACACCTACACACCCACTCACAGACCCACACAGACACTCACATACCCACTCACAGACCCACTTAGATACATATGTACCCATTCACTCACCCACTCAGAGACTCATGCACTCACTCACAGACCCATTCTGGCACTCATGCACAGACCCATACAGACACTCACACACCCACTCACACACCTACAAAACCACTCACATGCCCATACAGCCACTCACATACCCACTCACTGACCTATACAGCTAATCACACACCCACTCACAAAGGTTACAGGTTACTGTTAGGAAATAAAATTTAAAAAACCTTAGAAATTCACTAAAATAAATCCAAAGTTTGAAGGGACGTTATAGTTAGGAAATAACATTACAAAAACGTAGAAATTCACTAAAATAAAACAACTGTTACAGGGACGTTATAGTTAGGAAATAACATTAAATAACCATAGAAATTCACTGAAAAAACAAAGGTTACAAGGATGTTATAGTTAGGAAATAGAAAAAAAACTAGAAAGTTACAGGGACGTTACAGTTATGAAATAGAATTAAAAAAACATAGAAATTCACTGAAAAAAACAAAGGTTACAGGGACCTTATAGTTAAGAAATAGAATTTTTTTTAAACTGACGTTATAGTTAGGCTCAGATTTTACTCGCACAAAACCATTGAAATTCAGCAGTTATAGGTACCTGAGCTAACTCTAACTTATGTCCCTGCAATGCACTGCTTATGACCTTTCATATTACATTACTCATGACAAGGTCAGTGACATCACTGATTTTTTTGTAACATATGTTTATTCATTTTATAGACAAAAACAACATACATATACAAAGTGCACAGTCCAGCCGGTAAGAGATATAGGAAGGACAGTCGAAAAGCCCTGTAATGAGATGGATTAAACTCTACTGCTGGAATAGCAGAATAGCAAGGAAGTCAATGCACAACCACGAGGTAGGTCTAAAGTGCCACCTCCGATAGGCAGCTGGTGCCGCTCAATCGCAGCAACATCCTCAGCACTAGCGAATAAGAGACCAACGCAACATACAAGCAGTCCAGGGCAAACATAAGGCCAAATAGTAATAAGTACCATCAGTAAGGAAGAACATGCACTCGAGAAAAAAAAAGAGCCCCCCCTCCCCCGCCCTCAGGCCCCCTCCCTCAACAGTCCCTCCCCCCTGCCCCCTGGCGTGGCACATGTAACAGTTAAGACCAACTAATACAATATGTGGAACTCATGGTGTAGTGCAGGTTACTAAACCAAGACAGCACTGATGACATCACTGATGAAATCTCAAATGATGTTACTGATGACATCATCCATAGAATCACTCAAACACCCACTCATACCCCATACAACCTCTCATGCACCCACTCATGCATCTACACAACCACTCACATACCCATTTACAGACTCATACAATTACTGATATACACCCACTCGCTCACTCATAATGCCACTCACACAACCACTCACCCATACAGCCACTCACTCACTCATACAGCTACTAACAGAGCTACTCACTCACCCATACAGCCACTCACACATACATTCACTTTTCACAAACCACTTACAAACCCATTTACACATCGAAACAAGCACTAACACACCTAGTCACTAACCTATACAGCCACTCATATAGATACTGACTGTACAAAGCAGCTACTCAACACCCACTCAAATAGCCACTCACCCACTTACACACTCCCTCCCTCACTCATAGAGCTACTCACACAGCCACTCAGTCACCGATACATCCACTCACACAGCCACTCACCCAACCATACAGTCACTCATACAGCAACTCACCCACCTATGCAGCCACTCACACACCCACTTACTCATAAAAACAGCCACTCACACAGCTATTCACTCACCCATACAGCTACTCACATACCCACTCATCCACTCATACAGCCACCCACACAGCCACTCACTCACCCATACAGCCACTCACACACCCACTCACTCACCAACACAGCCATCCACACACACACACTCACTCACCCATACAGCTACTCACACACCCACTTATTTGCCCATACAGCCACTCACACACCCATAAACAACTCAGACAGGCACTAGCACACAGATTTAGACAGTCTCACAGCTGCTCAGATACCAAGTTAGAAACAGTATCACCCTATAGTAGTACAGAAAGAATAGTAATTTAACTTATACAGTAGCCTAGTATAAGTCTTTAAGTCTCAGAAACATTTACGAATCACACTCACTGGATGATGTAATCAGTGATGTCATTTGATATGTCATTAGTGATGCCACTGACCATGTCATGAGTGATGTAATATGTGATGTAATATGTGGGGTCATAAGCAGTGCATTGTGGTGGCGTAAGTTATAGTTAGGTCAGGTAACTGCTGAATTTCAATGGTTTTCTAGGAGAGAAATCTATAACAACACTGCAACCTATAAATGGTGGTGAGGCCCCAAAGAGGAAGAGGACAAAATCGAGGAAGAACACAAGGCAATGTAAAACGAGGAGGGGCAAAAGGAAAAGGCAAGGCAAAAGTGAAAGTGGTGAAGGAAACATAAGTACAAGGCCTCCCATTGAAATGGAGGAAAACCACAACAACACGGTAGTCAACATCTCTGGCATAACGCTAACATCTGGCCAAATGAAGCTGCTTACTTATGGTTTAAGCTTTTGCTCCTCGGTAGGACCTGATTTTGTCAATCTACATATTGAAGCATACAAGTTTGTGTGGAAATTGAAATTATGTAAATATTTTGCAATGAAGAACTCCCGACCCTCTCAAAACACACAATCAGTGACGGATGGATTCACTGATTTCACTGTTGGAGACATCTCTAGTAATCTGGAAATTAATGCCTCGGATACAGGCCCTGGTGCTGCATCTGAAATCATGGATGTTTCTTTGCTTAATCAAATAGGATTTTCTACAGATCAAACTGTTGATAGTGGCTTGAGGCCCAAGAGTAGATTTACTCCCCAATTGCCAACAGGTCCTTTGGTTGACATCTTTCATGAATTTTTAATTGATGACATCAACAAATTGAGAACAGCAGGACGACAAAAGAATCGGAGTAATTTCTCTGCACAAGATCGGCTTGAATTAAATGCATTGCAGAACAACAAGACCATCGTCATCAAACCCTCAGACAAGGGTGGGAATGTTGTTGTCTTAAGTACCAACCAATATACCAAAGAAATGAAAAAGCAACTCAAGGATCACTATCAAGAATTAAGAATCAATCCCATCAATGACTATCAAAAAGAATATAACAACTTGCTAGAGGGTTGGGCTCAACAGGGACTGCTATCACAGGAGGAATTTCAATATTTAAAAACCAACCATCCTAGAATGCCGGTCATATATTGCCGAAGATACATAAAAATCTTCAGGAACCTCCTGGTAGACCGATAGTTAGAATGAATGGGTCCCTGTTAGAAAACACCTCCAGATTTTTGGATCTATTTCTTTGCCATTATGTCACCGGCCTTGCTTCTTATATACAGGACACTAATGATTTTTTAAGAAAGGTGAACAACATACCGTGGCGCAGTGGTTACATCAGGGTAACACTAGATGTTTGTGCCCTTTATACATCCATTTTGCATCAATTTGGGATAGAGGCCTGTCGTTACTTTTTGAGATCCAGGGCTCTGGCATTCACTCAACACACCATGATGCTTCTCACCATGCTCTCTTTCTGTCTAACCCACAACATCTTCCTTTTTGACAAGAAAACATATCTCCAAAGCAGGGGACTGCGATGGGGGCTGCCTTCGCACCCATGTATGCTAACATATACATGGGATGGTGGGAGAAAGAAGTCGCTTAGGCAGAAAGCAATGCAGAGTATACCAACAAGATTGCTATGTGGGTACATTTTATTGACAATTTGTTTATTTTATGGGAGGGTGATGAAGCATCTCTATGTGAATACATTGCGATTCTCAATGCCAACCCCTGCAATATACAATTTACTGTGAATTTGAGCATGCAAGAGATTGATTTCCTGGATGTAAAATTACAAGTGGCTGGTGACTCATTACACACCAAGGTCTTCTGAAAAACGACTGCCTGTAACTCGATTTTACATGGTAATACTGTACACCCCTGTTCTCTAAAGTGGAGTATTCCTTATAGTCAACTGTTGAGGGCCCTCAGAATTTGTTCGACTGATGAATTATTTGAAAATGAAGCCAAGTTGATGATTATGAGATTTGCAGAAAGGGGGTATCCAATGAATGTCCTTAGAGAAGCCAAACAAAGGGTTTTAACAAAAAACAGGGAACAGCTGTTGAGCACTCAAGCCTCGTCTGCTCCAATAGGTGGGGCAAATGGAGACCAGGACCAAACAATACATTTTTTTATGGGATACAACATGGAACACAGTTTGATTAGTTCCTTGATCAATAGGAACTGGCACATTTTGAAACACAATGAGCATCTGAAAGATGTAGTTGGTCAGCACCTCAAGATCACATATCGTAAGGCACCCTCCTTGGGGGACTTTTTAACCAAATCTATGTATTATCCAGAATCCAACTGGCTGACCGCAAGAAATTTGAGTTTCAGAATATGTGCCACTTGCAAGGCTTGTAAATTTGGACTGAACTGTACCGAATATTTGACATTTGAGGGTAGGACGATCAAAATCAAAGAATTGATCACCTGTGATACAGAATACGTTGTATATGTATTGGAATGGGGCTGTGGATTGCGCTATGTGGGCAGCACAATCAATCGGTTAAAACTTAGGATTTTGCAACAAATTAGGGCGATTACACATCAAGATCGCACCCACCCCATGGCCAAGCATTTTTGGGACCAGCATCAAGGTGTCATGACCTCTTTTCAGTATTATGGTTTGAAACACATTAAAGCGCATCCACGTAGAGGTAATAGAGAATTAGAATTGCGCCAATGTGAATCACGTATGATTATCCTTCTTGGTACTGAAAGACCATGGGGCCATAACATCGATGCTGAACTTCATGTCCATTTATGAGTCTGCTTTTATCTGTACTGTGTTCCATGACCCATCACTGGTTCTGGTCAAGGGTGTATTATACACATGAATAGTGAGAATTCTTAATTTTTTATTCCCTTGGATGTTTTTATTCCCTTGGATGGTTTTTCCTTAGAATTTATATTAAGGGTAGTGGTGTATATATATATGTATTTTTTCCAAACTGACCTGCTGGTAACCCCGTTAGATGTCAACTTAGAATGCACTTGCACTTTATACAGCATCAGATAACAACATAATGGGATCTTGCTATATTTAAAATTGAGTCTTTACCATGCTATGGGATGTAGCCTTATGGGCTATTGGGGTTATCAGAAACTGTCTCTCTAGTCTATTGTTTTAGGGGATCAGGGATGGATTTATTCACACTTATCTGTATTTCAATATTGCACTGAATTATTCATTGTTATATTTTATACTGGATCAGCAAACATATTTAATCTCTAGAGATTATTTATTCATATCCTACTTAGGGTGGTTAATTATGATAATTTGGTTGCTTACAGATGCACTCACACTTTACATTCCTTCAAGCAGGAGGAGGATGTTGCATCGTGTGGGCTATTTTGACCAATGGATGTATTTGATACATGTTAATGCACTTTAAGGGATTCGTGCAATAGGCAGCATGAGCACTTTATATATAAGTTAGCCAGGTTAGTGCACTTCAAGGGTTTTGTGCAGTATGATAGAAGCATTAGCACTTTATATTTTGGATATTGACTCTTGCAGGATCAAGATTGACTGTTTTCTATGATATTCATATATGAATAACATGGTGAATTAATGACCTGCAGATTGTTATGTTTACATGGAACCCATTGAATCATTTGTATTTACAACCTTATCAGTTATGCACTTATAATGCTAGTTGGTTGATTTATATGTAGTAATAGCTGCTTTTCCAGTCATGGCAATTTATTTAGTGGTGTATATTCTCCATCCCCCCATTTTTCGCCTATTTTCGGTGTAAGTTGTCAATATGTATTGATTATGCATTGTGGACCTATGAGACTGCTCTAAGACTGCCCTTGACAATGATAATTTCAATATGGCTGACACCCATTGACGATAGTTTCTCCTTTAACATTCTAGATGTTGCCATCAGGAAGTGCAGGATGTGGACGCATGAGTCCCTTGTTGCTTTTTAAACACTGGTTGTGGGGTAGATGGGATAGCCCGGTTGAAGGCGCAAGCCGAAACGCGTAGGCTTTCCATTGTGGGGTGTTGCTAAGATGCAAGAATAAGAATAAAAATCACCTGGCACTTGGACCTGTGATCGCGCTGTCGTCTTTTTTAAATATGAGGGAAAGTGCGGCTGGTCTGACCTGGAAGAGTGGATAGTCGTTGTGGATATGTATATATATATATATATTATAGATGCTGCTAAGAAATCAAACTGCACTTTATATTCAAAATGCAAGTATTCAGGCACTTCATTAACTTTGGTTAAGTCTCCCAAGGAAAACAGTTTACACTTTTGTACCTCATAACTTTTTATTTGAATATGTCGCTGAGTGTCCCTTCTTTTTAGAATTGTACTTTACGTCAAAATAGACTGCTCCATTTGTCATACATAACTTTATATAACATGGTTGTTAATCAACAACCAAGTAAGAACTTGCACTTTCTATCATTATAATGTTCTTGGTATATGGTTGCTGATACATAGAAATATAGAAACAACTTCTGAAATTTGTGTACTTTACAATTTGAAAAGTTAAATGTTTCTAATATTCTGATATATTTATATGACTGTATTTCCGCTCCACCTTCTCCTCTCTTTCTGTATCATATGTTACTTTTCCACTTTTTATTGTCAAACGCAGAATTTAAGAAATCTCGGAAACTAAAGAAATAAGTAAATATATTTAACAATTGCCTTTCTCTCAGAAAAGAAAATAGATTGAAGAGTACTTTACTGTGATTAGTACAAAGTATTGCATAGTTTATGAAATAATATCAAAAGAAAAAATAACTAATAATTGTGTACTTTACAGTTATCATGTTGTTTGAAATAGAACAACAGAAAACACTTGACAAAGGATTAAAAATATGTGGTCTAGTTATTTTTTGTACATATGAAGAAAAGTAGAAAGAAAAAAGGAAAATAGGCTATGGGCACTTTAAAAACAGACAATCTGGACGATAGGACTCTATGGTCCTGTAGAAGGCAAACGCCAAAACGCTGAAACGCATAGACTGTCCCTGTAAAATTCCACAAAATGGTGAAATAAACTGAAAATTGAGCCCTGTGGTGCCGCTTGATTCTTTAACTGCGTTGAGGATAGCCGTAAGAAAGTATGGACATACATATATATATATATATATTTATTTATATATATATATATATATATGTGTGTGTGTGCGTGTGTATATATATATATATATATATATATATATATCTATACGTCCTCGAAACAGGTGGATGCTGACGTGCTACAAAATCGCAGGTGGTGCTGCCATGGTGAGAAGTCCGCCGACTCCACACGTAAATGAAGAAACTCTTGTTTTCACAATGTAGAAAAACAAGCACGGCACTCCAAACGTGAATCCTGAAGTTTGTTTATTCAGGGTGAGTGCTAGCCAACGCGTTTCGGTTGCCGCTTGCAACCTTGTTCACAACAGAGAAGCGCCATTACGCATCCGTTTTTAACATGTGATCAAATCATGAAAATAGAAACTAACAAGAGTACTACACATTCTATTGCAATAGTCATTCTGGGCGCCACCTTGTAACATAATGCAAGTCAATCTGTTTATTCATTGTAACAGTCCTTCATGACATTGCCATCGCAACATGTATTCAAGCGGATATACCACAACACGCAAAGAATATCAAAGGATAAAGTGCAAGTGCTATACTTCAAATAAACAGAGATTATACATCATAAATAACCAAGGCAAGTGCCGTTTTAAGCGCATAGCAAATAATATCGAAGGATAAAGTGCAAGTGCTATACTCCGAAATATATACATCAGATAGACAAAAATTATACATCATACGTGTCCAAGGCAAGTGCCATTTTAGTGCATAGGTACCCATTAAATGCCTTTTTGGCTCAATATTACCCCAGGGACCACCACCTCACGGGGGCTTCTTTAAAAATCAATGCGGGGAGGCCCGTACAGCCTCCCCTGCTGCCCTAGGGACCACCATCTCCCTGGGGCTTATTTATTTATAAATGGTGGACCTCTCAGACCCCCACAGCCCTGGTGACTGCGTGACTGCCACCTCCCCGGGGCTGTTTCTTAAAACAATGCGGGGAGGCACAAGGACCCCCCTACAGCCCAGGGGCCGCCACCTCCCCCAGGCTTTAAGTAAAATAAATGGAGGGGGGCTGTGTGGACCCACCCACAGCCCAGTGGACCGCCACCACCCCGGGGCTTTTCTTACATTGAATGTGGGGGTGGGCACGTGGACCCCCCCCCCCCACAGGAGAATACCACCTCCCGGGGGAAAAATTTAAGAAAGGAAGGACACCGCATGAGCACACCTCCTGGAGTCAATAATGGCCCTGGGGAACGCCACCCGCCAGGGCTGGCTCCTGCTATGTCCCAGGTTGCCCTGGGACATAGCTGGTTGCTCTGACTTAGCGGGAGCTTTGACAGCTCTCGCCAAGTCAGAGCAAACACTCTGCTGTCAGCAAGCGAAAACTGTATTCCCACTTGCTGAGAGCTGCGGTGTCCTCTGTTTCCTTGCCTGCAGAGATGCGGGCAGGGAAACAGAGGACAATTGCTTTGACACACAGGAAGCTGCATGCTTAGCAGTTCCCTCTGTGTCAAAGCAATGCTGGCTTCCGTAGGAGGCAGGGAGGCAGGGAGCCGGCAGGGACAGTGGGGGCCTAGAGGCTCACCCCGCCATCCCTATCAGTGGTGAGTGGGTGCCTGAGTGGGAGGGGTATGCCCAGGCGTGGGTCCTGTGCCCTCCATGCTACTGGAGTCAAGCTAACCTGGCTGATGTGGGATGAAACCACAAAAGCGGTCCCAGGATGCTTTTTTCTGGTCCAGGGAGGACCTGGTCTGGCAGTTCGGACTGGACTGCTCCCATGGGAAGCCAGGTCAAGACTGATTTTCATATGGCTGGGTTTAAACTGGAATGGCATGGGGAGCAAAAAAACAATGGATTTAGGGTCATATCTCTGTACTGGGGTGAATGTTTGACATTCTGTCCATCAATTGTTATTTTTGTACTGAGTGGGACCAGGACACCCATTAGCGTGGCCAGGCCCCGCAGGATGGGGTGCCTGGGGCCGAAATCAGCCCGGGAAGGGGCAACTTGACTCCCCTCCCTTTAAATTAAAAATAAAATATAGAAAGGCTGGGCCCCGGGGATGGGGTCCCCAGGGCTGAATTTAGCCTAGGGAGAGGGGCCGTGCAGCTCCCTTCCCCCATTCAAAAGAGGCCAGGCCCTGGGGAATGGGGGGCCCGGGGCCCAAATACGCCCAGGGAAGGTGGGCCACGCGGCCCCCCCTCCTGTAATAAAATGCTGGACCAGCAAGTCGCCGGAGGCCCACCCCCTTTCTTCACCACTCTGCAATCACGCCTCCTGGTGCACTGCTGGTTGGGATGAAGTCCCCTTGGCTGCAGAGGGTCTTTGGGGGCCAACAAGCCCTCCTGTTACCTTCAGGAAGTCCAATATAGTGGGATTGCTGAGAGGTCTTCGGAGTCCACGCCCCCTTTTTCCACCACTCTGCAAACGTGCCTCCTGGCGCACTGCTGGTTGGGGTATGAAGTCTTCTTGGATGCTGATGGTTCTTGAGGGCCCAGAAGCCTTTCTGTTACCTCCAGTAAGTCTTACACTGAAAGATTCCTGAGAGACGGCCGGAGACCCCACCCCCTTTCTCCACCACTCTGCAAATCTGACTACTAGTTAAAAAACCATAGAACTTCACTTAAAAACCAAAGGTTACAGGGAGGTTATAGTTAGGAAATAAATTTTGAAAAACCTTAGAAATTCACTTAAAAAACCAAAGGTTACAGAGTCGTTATAGTTAGGAAATAGAATTTAAAAAACCTTAGCAATTCACTGAAATAACAAAAGATTACAAGGACCTTATAGTTAAGCTGAGATTTTACTTGCACAAAACCAATGAAATTCAGCAGTTATAGTTACCTGAGCTATCACTTTAACTTACGCTCCTGCAAAGCTGCGCATTTTGTATGAGTGAAATCTGAGTCCAACTACAACGACCCTGTAATCTTCGATTATTTCAGTGAATTTCTAAGATTTGTAAATTCTATTTCCTAACTATAACAACCCTGTAACCTTTAGCTTTTTAAGTGAATATATATATATATATATATAAAATATAATATTTGAATGTGTGTGTGCCCCTTTACCTCTTCTTCTTAATCCTATAAAGCCCTACCTCCCTTTACCTCTACCCTCCCCATAACCTTAAAAACCTCCCTTTACCTCTACCGTCTCCTGACCTCTAAACATCCGTCTCACCCTTAACCTCCCCCTGCCCATAAAGCCAAAAAAAGCTTACCTCGCTTAACCTCTACCCTCCCCTGAACCCTAAAAATCTCTACTACCCTTTACCTGTACTTGCCCCAAAATCCTAAAACCCTTTAATTCCCTTTATTTCTACCCTCACTTGAACTCTAAAAATATCTGCAAACCTTTACATCTACCCTCCCCATAACCTTAAAAAACACTTATCCCTTTTGCATCGGCCCATCCTTATACCCTATAAACCTCTTACTCCCTCTACCTCTACCCATCCCTAAAAACCCATAAATCCCTTACCTGCCTTTACTTCTTTCCTTCCCTAAGCCCTAAAAAACTCATACTATTTCTAACCCATCCTTTAGCCGTAAAATTCCTCATGACCCCTTACCCAACCCATTAAATATTATTTTTTCTTTAATGACATACTTTAGCGATGGCAGTACAAGCTACACCACATCTGACATATTTAGTATGAGTGTGAACTCAGGGAGTTTCACTCTGCAGAATGCCGCAGAGTTACATAAAAACTCCGCTAGATTCTGCGGAGTTCCGCAAGCAGGTGGAATCGGCATGTCGTGCTGATTTTTAGCACCTGGAGCTTGTTTCGTGCTGCAAAATCAGCACAACAGCACCATATGGCATATCAGAGGGCGCTGCTACTTTGCTTCTGCCTCTATTAGATTTTCTACTTGAGCGGCAGCTTTCTCACCGCGAGCAGCAGCTTTCTCAACGTGAATGGTTGCGACTACCCACGACCACCCACGTGAGAAAATCTTGCCGGGTACCTTCCTAGCACCCAAAAATCGCATTAGGTGACTCCAATTCTCACTCGCCAACATAACGTTGGCGAGCCGTGTGCAAGATAAACCTATGCCACGCAGTGGTTGGCGGAGTTTGCCGGAACTCTGCATTACAAGCGTAACTTGGAGTGAGCAAAACTTTGTGAAATCCGCTGGCGGAGCAACATTTATTGCCCACCCCTAGTATTTAGACTCTCTCTCATGCCTGCCAACACTAAGAAAGAATTTCCAAGTCACAAGCTCAGTGTCTGGAAGCCTATAATACGTATATCTCTTTTCAAGGCCTTTTACACCTTTCTCATGAGAAAGTTGTACACCTACAATGATATCAGAGTTTTATCACATGTATTCCAATTGTGCCTGCATGCAAAAGTCTATAAAAACTCCATGTATTGGAGATGGTTAGCATTAGATACTCACTTCTATGAGAGGTAGCCCTTGTCGCTTTGCATTGTGATATCACTCTTTGCACATTCTTGTTTAATACATGCATTTGTACTTCAAGCAGGCATGTAAGTATATTTGTCTGCGACACCCACATCTGTATTTTCCACTCTTAAAACACTTCTATGGGAAAACCAGTTTCACCACTCCTTAATAACACTAATGAGTGTGGGGAAATACCCACTTCTCTGTAGATTTTAAGCCAAAAGTGTAATCTATGCATGTAAATATCTGAATATCCCAATTTTGTGCATATAGATCACCTTCCTGAAAACACAAGGGAAAATGTGGTTTGTTTACTGGAACCTCCTTTCTGTCCCCTTTTCTATTTACATCCCAATAATCAAAGCAGTTATAGTATGCAAAATTTACTGTTACTCACTCGACCAATTGGTTTAGACAATCGTTTCCTAAGTTCCCTGGTAACTTCACTCTTGTAATATGCCAACCCCATCACTGAACTACACGACAGAGACAGGCATCGGGTAAGACCCCAGGAATATATGTTTTGTAATCATATACTCTGCACACTAATTGATTGGTAGTTAGTCACTCCTGGGAGGACCCAATATAATACTCCTTAGTTGCTTAACAATATCCCAGGATCAGTGCAGTACAGAGTGACAAGAAATTATATTAGAAAGTAGTATATCGGACAAGTCGGGGGGAACATGGCAGCCGCTAGCTTAATGGCCGCGGTCACGCTCCCTCAGGTTTTCCATTGGGGACTGATGCCGGAGCCCCGATCCTTTCTCTGTCAGTAAAAAAAACCTCCTTTTCTGCCCTTACCCTGTGGCGGCTATGCGAGAAAAATCCGCCTTTTCCGAACGCGGTGGACCTGCGGCTCCGAATTTTCGCTGCTGCGGGATGGAGGCTGGAGACCAGTGCTGGAGGTGGGGAGAAGCCGCGCATGAGAGGATACGCCGGGATACTGCCTGCTTTTCGCTCCGGTTCATCGGAGGCAGAGTCAGCACCAGCTTCGGCGTCTACCCAAGCCTCTGGACTAGGAACGACTGCAGGGGAGACTCTGGGCAACCGGGGGTGCTCCCCCAGGTAGGATACCAGTGTCCAATTTCTCTTGGTGGCACCAGTAAGGTCGGTCTAACCGAAGGTAAGAGGGGGTTAATAATATCTTCTGGGAGAGACTGCTCCATTGACAGCCCCCCTCGCCTTGCCATAAGAGGGCTTTTGTGATTTCTTGGCCACCGGGTAGGGGAGAGGTGCTCCCCTACCGTATGGAGACAAGCGACGTGACGAAAGTGGGCATCTCTCCACCCAAAATCAGCAGGTACACTCTGCGTGCCAGAGCGGCTCATCTTTCTTCCAACACAGTCATCACACAGTCAATCCTACTCCCTCGGGTCTCCCCCCCTATCTCTGAAGTTAGAGTATCTCTTAAACAGCGTAGGCAAGGAGGGGTTATAATTGATAGTGGGACTGTTGCTAAGGGGAGAGAGGCTAGCAAGGGTAAAGGAAGAGGCAGGGGTAAGAAAATATTACCTTTAAAGGCAAAAATTACTCCGTCTCTGAAAACATACTATAAAGTCATGTCCACGGCTATTTTAACCACAAAGGCAACTGCATTACCTATAGGTGAAACTACAAAGAACGACATTCGGACCAGTCCAGCGGGGGTTGGACATAGGTTACAGGACCCCTTAGCTGGTAGCGTAAGTAAGCCCTTAGATCAAACAAAAGATGCTCCCGAAGCTGCGTCCCCCACTGCACGGAGCAACTTGAAGGGGCGGAAAGTACTGGTACCCTCGACTAACTCTAAGAGTCCGGATGTTCTTGTAGTACCTCCTGCAGCGGCAGCAACCGAATCCATAACTTTACCTATGGTGCCTGTAATTGAATCTATTGTCCATCCTGCAGTGAGTCTTTCCAATAGATTCTCTGCTCTGGAAACACAAGAGGAGCAGGAAGCTCAGCAAGAGGTCCACAAATGCTTAAGCACCTCGGATCTCGAGGAACGCGCTGTCTCAGCCCCCATAACCCATTCATTAGTCGATATACTCATTGCTATGAAGGAGGAGATGACAAGTAGGTTCACAGTATTGGAGACGAATCAAGCTGAGTTGGCTAGTAGGTTCTCCGTGTCTGAAGCAAACCAGGCCGCCATTTAATCATCCTGCAAGGTGCTGGCTCAGAAACTGGAAGAAGTCACTTTGAGGACCGACGCAAATGAGTCAGAGATTCCTAAGCTTAAAGAAGCGATTCACATGAACTCAGCAGATTTGGCAAAGCTATCGGCCCAAAATAAGGAACTAAAGGACGACCTCGAGCGATTGGAAAACCATTCAAGGAAAAATAACTTGAAGTTCCTAAATATCCCGGAAGCCCTTGAGGGGTCGGACATAAAGGGATTTGTGATCTCTTTACTAAAAGGCACAGTTTTAAAAAACTTGCCCAGTATCGACCTTGTGCATGAGATCCAAAGGGTGCACCGGGATCCCTTTAAGAGGAACCCGGGCAGGCAAAAACCTAGGAAGATACTGGTTAACTTCTTGTCATATTCTGTTAAGGAGTTGATCTTATCTTCTGCGCTTAAGGAAGGCACGATAACATCTACACTCACTGGCCAAAGTCCCTTCTCTTTTTCTATTAGATCTGACATCTCACAGATAACCGCAACAAGACAGTGGGAGTTGGGGAAGAGGCTAGATGAATTAAATAGCCTGGGGGCAAAGGCTCAGCTGAGGTTTCCCGCCACACTACGGGTAATGTGGAATAACCATATGCATCAGATTCGTACAACTGAGGAGGTGGATGCTCTTATTGTTAAAATCCAAAAGGAAAAGGAGGCTAGTGAAGGAGGGAGTTGAGGTTAAGGGTGCTCTTAGCATCAAGTCCCCAGATGTAATTTAAGTATTGGTTCTTTAGTGATACTCGAGGGAGGGGCGACTGAATAGGCTTAGCCTACTGGAAGGGAGGGTTCCTCAGGGGGAAGAGGGTCACAGGGGGGGGGGAGGGCGGGGTACACTGGGTGGGGAGCAGTGGGAAAAATTTAAAAAAAATATTCCTCATCTCTTTCGTATTTTAAGAAATGTCGTTTAGCCGGCGTCAGGGGTTCACAAGTTGATGGCAGGTAATCTCATAAAGGATAGTAAAGTCAGTTTTATTTCATGGAACGTAAATGGACTAAGATGCCCACGTAGGCAAAGGTTGATATTTAAGTATTTAGAACTCTCCCCCGCTCAGGTTTTTCTCTTACAAGAGACACACTTGACTTTTGCAGAATGTCGTCAATCTTCTCCAAAATTCCTTGGATAAATTGTTATTGCTCCTCACAACAAACAATTAATAGTAGAGGTGTTGCAATTTTGGTAAAGAAGGGGACCTCATGTGTTATTAAATCTGTCCAGACCGATCAGACAGGGAGATGGATAGTGGCACAGTTGGAACTCGGTGGTTTAGAACTAGCTTGCACCTCCTACTATGGACCCAATGTCGATGACCCTACTTACATCTGCAAGCTGCAAGCCAAATTGATGATGGCAACTCCCCCTTTGCTTATAGGAGGCGATTTTAATGTCCTTTTGGACCCTTTAAAAGACAGGTCGAATTTGAGTCCTGTTATAGGGGCCCCTAGATCTCGTCGAGCCATGAAAAATCTGTTGCACGATATGGATCTGGTCGATGTTTGGAGGGCAAAGAGGGGAGAACTTCAGGGGTTCACATTCTATAGCAAAAAATATCACCACTCATCAAGAATAGACTATATCTTAGTCAACAGGGATGCTTTGGACAGTTTGAAGGAGATATCTGTATTACCCAGTCACCTTTCGGATCATGCTCCTGTATTATTTTCATATCTTAGGAAAAGTAACATCTTACAAACTAGATGGACGCTGAATAGAACAATGTTATTGGACCCTGAAATCACTCAGGCTATTAAATCATCCTCTTTAGAATATTTTCTATTAAATATGGGCTCCACGACCATGGATTTTGTCTGGGACGCCTACAAGGCTAACCTAGGAGGCACGCTGCATGGTCTTATTTGCTCTAAAAATCGGGCTAAGGCCCAGGAGTTACACGCTATCGAGGGAAGGATCTTGCAACTAGAAACTGAGAGGAATGGACTCAGTCAGGAGAGCTCAGGTAGGCTGGCACAAGCCCAGAGGGAACTGGAGGGGGCTAGGCAGGAGTTCAGGAGTAAGTTGGATCAGAAGTGTAGGGCACAATGGCTTAATAAAAACATGCAAAATTATGAATATGGGGAAAAGGCAGGTGCTCTATTAGCGTGGAAAGTCAGATCGGATCGTTCAAAAAATAATATCAACGAATTGATAATAAACAATAATGGGGAAAAATCAAGTAACGTAGAGGATATGCAAACCTGTCTCCTCTCTCTTTTTGCGGATCTCTATAAAGAGAATCTGGCCCCCTCCCAAGATAAAATACAATCTTGGTTATGGGGTAAATCCCTGTCTACTCTAACTGAAGCCAGCCATGCTCTTCTCGATGCCCCTATTACCGTGGATGAGATTAAAAATCAAATTATGAATTCTAAAGATAACAAAGCATCTGGAATGGATGCACTTCCGAATGAAGTTTATAAACTTCTATCGGATGAATTGACCCCGGCATTGGGCACCTTGTTTAATTCAGTTTATAGCCCAAAGGGCGAGGTCCCTAGATCCTGGAAGGAAGCAACGATCGTATTGATACTAAAGCCAGGAAAGGACCCATTAAAGGCCGACTCTTATCGTCCAATCTCCCTGCTGAATGCCGACTATAAGATCTTCATGGGCATTCAAGCGGGGAGATTGGCCAAATTGGTCCCTAGCCTTGTTGGTGTCGATCAGAAGGGCTTCATAACAGGGAGATACATTCAGGAACAGACACAATTGTTGATCGGGAACATCGACTTGGCCGTGGTAAGATCAGATCCTTTGGCAGTAGTTGCTTGGACGCGGCCAAGGCATTTGACAGGGTGTGCTGGGTGTATCTTTGGGAGGTACTCGAGGAAATGGGCTTTGGCCCTATTTTTATTCAAACTTTGAGAAAATGCTATCAAGGAGCCTCTGCAAAGATCCTGTTGAACGGCACGCTGACCCCTAGTTTTGATATCCAGAGGGGAACTAGACAGGGGTGTCCTATTTCCCCCTTGTTGTTTAACATCTACATCGAACCACTGGCGCAAGCTATTAGATTAGATGATTCAATCTATCCTTTTAAATCCCAAACCTACCATTGCAAGCTAGCATTGTATGCTGATGACATTATCATATATACTAGTAACCCGGGGGTGGCTATTCCACGGATCGAAGCCCTTTCGGAGGAATTTGGTTCTATTTCAGGATACCTAGCCAATTCTTCCAAAACGGAAGTGATGTGCTGGAATATTGACCAATGGGGGGGCACCTCCAGTAACGAGCTAAAGTATCTGGGTATTAAAATTGTTAAAGATCTGGACAAAATCCCCCAGATTAATCTGAATAAAATCATAAAGGAAATTGACCACCTCTTCGCCAGATGGAGGAATCTTCCCTTGACAATCTATGGGAAGGTCAACCTGGTGAAGATGGTTATCCTCCCCAAGCTGACTTATTTGTTCAATGCAGTTCACTTGGTCTTTCCTAGTAAGAGCATTGGCAAGATTCAGAGTAAAATCGGGAGCTTTATTTGGGGAGATAAAGGTGCAAGGATGTCTTGGAAGAAGCTGAGGAGGAGGCTCACCAAAGGTGGGTTGGCCCTTCCTGACATCAGATGGTACCTAGTCGCATTTCAATTTAAGGGTGTTAGGATGTTACTTTCTAATCCAGATAAGACATCGTGGGGTAGGCTGCTGGGCGAGATGGCTATGACGGAGGGGGGAGGTGGCGGAGAAGGTTTCCTATATAAGTTCGGGGCCCCGAGATACTTTAAACGAGTGCGGCTTAAGGTCCTTAAGGCCGCTCTGGAAACGAGGTATAAAGTGAGATGCAGATGGGGAATTGGATATTTTTCTGATTTTGCACCTATATGGGACTCTCCTGGGACACCACTTTGCCTTAGAGATAGCTTGGCGGCCCCAATTAAGAGAGCGGGTGTGGCTATGTGGTCTGACTTGGTGGATGCAGAAGGAATTCTTCCATGGGAGATATTAAGAGTTAAGATAGGCCCCGGTCTCTCCAAGTTTAAGTACTTACAACTTAAATCTTGGTATGATGCAGAAATAGGCGAAATAAGGGGGACTGGGAAACAGAGTGCCTATTACAAACAGTACAGCCAAAAAAGAAAGAGATATCTATTTGGTACATGTAGTTTCTTGATGCAGAAGATATGGACATTCCACCCCATTCTTCGGTCTGGAACCAATCTCCCCTTGAGCCCAACATTGTAGACCAATTTGAGCCCTCTTTGAAATTACTCTACAAATTTAACAAACCAGCCAGCCTAAAGAAAAACCACTTCTTTGTCATCAACCGATTATACTACACGCCGGCCAGGATAGCCAAGTTTGCTCCACTGCCTCCCCAAAATGCTCTAGGTGCAGGACACCCAACGCTGATGACATCCATATCTTCTTTGAATGCCCCGAGCTAAGAACCTACTGGAAAGATGTGGGAGATACTCTATCTGGTATTTTTAAAGTCAACATCGAGGTCAACCTCTCATTGTTTTTTTTTGGGGGCAGTGGTCCATCTAACCTGAACTTATCACAGTCTCACAGGGGGTTGTTGTTATATCTGGTGTTACTGGCTCGGAGGGAGATATGTATCAAGTGGAAAGACCCTATCCCCCCGAATAGAGAAGACTTGCTTAAAGCTTCATTTGCCATGGCACGCTTAGAGCATGATGAAAAGCGGGAAACCCCGACAAACATCTGGCAGCCTCTATTAAGTTGGGGCCGGGACTTGAGATTAATTCAAGGTGAGAGTAATTGAATAAGTGTTGGTCTCCTTCCTGGTCCTATGATTACACCAAGCCTTTACTATCTGGGGCTGGTCGGGCTGACCTAAGCAAATGCAGTTAGCCGTAGGGCGCCCAGTTGGAGATTCGACGGCTTTTAAGATCTGCAGAAGCTTATCGGTGAGATGAGGACAAAAAAAAAAAAAAGAAAGTAGTATATCATGTAGAAATAGTAACATAAATGTAAACAATTCAATTAATTTCAAATGTATACACAATTGAACAAGGCAAGACTACACCTACACTTAATTCTACCAAAATAAAATATTAATCATCCTGAATGTTAGTTAAAGTCATGAAAAATACAGTTCTCCTTCAAGAATATTATCCAATTAGACTGTAATCCTGAAAAGATTGTTAAGTCTGCTGACAATTTAAAGAGATACAGATTCAGTCAGTATGGCTGCATACAGTTTAAAATAGGAGGTTTTTTTTCCTGTAGAGATCTTTTCTGCAGGTAGAAAAAGCATTTATTTTATATAGCTCTTGAGTCATTTGTTTGGACACCGGTTTTGAAACTCAGTTACTCACTGTTGTGACATCAGAGAGGTGAAATACTCACCTCTGAAACCAGTGTTCTGGCAGATGCTGATTATCTCCAACCCCAGGCCTCAAGAGACCCAAGGGATGTGGGGGAATGTGTGCGCTTCTCTTTGGGCCACTGTCTCTCCTATCAGCTGCGGGTCAATAGACTAGAATATGCATATCGAGTTTATTTAGACTCAAAATACTGTTATGGTTTGTTCATGATCAAATGTATAGGAAGTGAATGGTTGTTTAGCCTTCTGGTGGCTGCACAACAGCATTACTCTGTGAAAAACCTTACTTCATTTCACCTATGGTGTTTGTTGTGTTAATAGGAGGATTCTCCTGGGGGCAGTTGGAGAGGATGGCAGGAAATAAAGCATTTTTTGGATTACGTGGGGGTGGGTTTTCCTGAAGTTGGTAGTATGGGTGGCAAGAAGGAAAGTTACTGTGAAGAGGGGGCTGGGAGAGGTGTGGCCAAGTTCTGCATACCTCACCCATGACTACTCAACAACTGATCAGAGCAAGAGAAGAAGATTTGGGGGGGGGGATTGTTGTATTCCGCTTTAGGTGACCGTATATAGGTTTTCCTGCATCATGTCCTTATATAGGCACAATTCGCATTGCCCTTATATAGGCATAGAATCCCTGTCCTTATTTAGGCATTAACCGTACACTCCAAATACAGGCATGGTCACCGACATCCGTCCACCCTAACGTCACAACGAGTTCTTAGAAACCAGACCCTTAAGCTTCGGGAGTTCCCCTAGCACAGGACTATTGATTTCTCCAAGAACTCATCTATTATGTACGAACCGTTATACCTTAAGGGTTCATTCCTGACGTCTTCCTCTGTCTGACTTCACGTCAATGCTAACATTCCGAGGCACCTATCAGGTATAAATATACCTTCCCTCACCCAAGCAAGTTAGAGGAGACCTCGACTTCAGAGGAGCCCGTATGCCGGCCTGACGCACTGAGAAGACGCTGTCATTCCTGCACGCAGACGAATCCAGCTTCCAGTGTTCTGACTCCCTTCGCGGGGTGTTAGAGTTCCAGATCCGGCAAGAGATTCCCAACTCTCTCATTCTCAAGGTATGGAGCTGACTAGAACCTAGAAGGACTCTTGGCATACTTGGCATACTATACTTAACATACTCTTAGTATACCAGACTAGAGAATACTCCACCTACTTCTACCTTTCCCTACACCTAGACTAGGTTAGGTACATTGGGGTAGAACTAGCTTAGAGACGCATCGTATGAGTACTCGCATTCTTAGCTCATGTTATTTATGTACGTAAATATATGCTAAAAGATAATGCTAGTGCAGTATTATTTATTTCTACTGCTTACGCTGTACATTATTTTTCTTGCATATTGTCTTGTGATCGTAACAGCACATATCTCTTACACGAGAAACAAGACTGTTCAATAAAACCTTTTTATTGAAACGCCCGTCAATTCTTTCTGTGTAACTCTGTAGAAACTAAGCATGCACGATTAGCTGAGTGAAACTGTTATCTGTTGTTTCCACGATTCTGAGAAGTGTTCCGATTCTAAAGGGAAACAAAGTTGTCATGTTTTTCGGTTGCCAGAAACTACTCCCTTCTTGTTCTCAAGGAGTTTCTAGTGGCCTCTGAGCTAGCTGGCACAAGTAATTAAGTTTAATATACTCGATAGGGACATACCGACCTTAGTCCTATGTCAAGCCTATAGGTTATATTATTCCAATGCGCCGAGCCTATTAGGGAAATAGGAACTACACTACATGGCGCCCAAACGTTTGGTAAGGCAGTAATTTAACGCTAGATACTGAGTAACTCAGTCGTGCTTTTCTCAGAGACCCCTACTCACATACTCCATAAGACGTCTGGAGTGGGTAGGGTTAAATATCCGCCATAACTAATTAGGACAAAAAAACCTATATATTAGTTATTTGGTTTGTTCAACGTTGAAGGATACAGTGTTCCAAAATATTGTGCACCTTATCTTTTGTTTCCTTGAAACTTGTTCTACATTTTTCAAAAAAACAAATGTCCACACGGGACATTAACACCGAAACCGGTGGAGCTGCGGCTGACCCAGTCGTAACAGTTTTTAACTTTACAGGTTTAAATGAACCCGAGGAGGGTGTTATAGACATCGCTCCAAACTTAAGAAGAGCCATCACTCTAAAACTTATAAAACATGGCCTACCACCAAGAGGCGGTAGAGCAGTTTTCGTGATAGAGGCACACAAATCTTTTCAGACAGAGGTATTCTATTCATGGATAGTATTCCCAGAATCAAATCCAGTAACAAGACTGTTTCACTTCTACAAAGAAGATGAACCACCAGAGGAATTTATTCCTTTCGAGGATATTGAAATTCCACAAACATACCAGGAGCATCAGCTCTGGTTTAAAGGCGCCCTAAAACATCACAAAAACATTACCAGGCTCGGTCCACTAGGTAGACCAGGAGCAACAGGGCCAATTCTAGCTGGCTACACTCCTCATCCTGACCTCGAAATAATGTCAGGCGAGGAATTACTTACTCAACTTACGGAGTTGATAAAAATCTACAGACAATTAGTCCAATATGTCATGCGGACTTTCACAGTCCAACCACCATTAACCATTCCAAATCAAACTCCTCAACAGGGGAATACACTAAAAATTACACCACAGACTCTATACGCAGTCATGGGAAAAATGCCCACAAAACGTGAGCAAATTCCATTCTGGATAGCTCAAAAAATTACTCAAATAGAAGCAGTATTTCCAAATACTAGCCCAAAACACAGAATCCTAACAATCTGTTTACCAATGGGGATCACACCACAACTGGAAGACTGCACCACTTGGGGCTCAGTCTTTGTTGCCATCTATACTAAAACACATGGTATTCCATCAATTGCAGTAATACCAGATGTCCTGAAACAAATTCAAAACGAATACGGGGCAGAGCCTGCTCTGAATTTAGGTATGAAATTACTGAAAAATTTCGACCAGGTCTCAACAATAATATTATCTAATATTATTTCTCTAATATATTAATATCTTTCTCCAGCCCCTTTCCACTGCTCACTTTTCCTGCCCTCTATATCTTATTCCTCTCTAAGGCCCTGCTTGATGTATCTAGTATCTCCCTAACCCCCCCCTCACAGCCTCCCCACTCTCCTACATCCTGCCCCCTGCTTTCTCTTTCCCCCCTGGCTCCTCGAATACCTCTTTTCTCTTGACTTGCTACTGATTATCTCAATCTGCTGTAATTCTGTTCTCTAAATCAGTTTACATCAATTTTAATTGGATTTGAATGCGACCTCATTGTATTTTATTATTTCCATATCTACTCTTGCGAACCTTGTAAAGCGCTCTGATACCCTTGGGTCCAGCCAGCGCTATATAAAACCTTTAAAATAAAATAAATAAAAATAAATAAAATTAAAGGGGAGGCAGCAGCAGTGGCGATCCGCCAACGATTAAGGGAATTCGATGTTACAGAACATCAAACAGAACCACCCAGAATAATAGAACAATCTTATGCAGAATTAGGCAGAGATAGTTTGGGTGGAAGACCATTGAAGCCAAAACTATCTGAAAGTCCTGAGAAGGACTCTATTAAACAAAGTCCTACATCTTCTAAAAAGAAGTGGGAAACTAATAAACATAATTCAAACGAGAAACGTTCTCAATCCCGAGGTAGGTCTCCTCAAAACCTCAGGAATAGGGATAATTTGAAAAAGACTGACAGGTATCAAGATACTGATACACGTTCCTCTCGTACCTTTCAGATATTGTCACAGACATCGGAAAGAAGAGGACGGTCAGAACATAGAGAAGAACGCGCGAAATCGAAAGACGACAAACACGTTCCGAAAAATAAATCTAAACCTCAATTCTCAAAAAACAATGTAGCAGGTCTGAAGGTCAGACATGCCGAGGATACTGAGAACACAACTCAAGAACGGAGAATGGGCTCAGACAATGCTGGACAGTGCGGCAGAACTCACAATAGCTCACCAGAACCTGAAGGAACTTCTGGAGATAGTGGACTTGAATGAGTACATTACAGTTGAGACTGTAGACACCAGGGTTAGTACTCCACAAAAGTTATATGAAATAACACTCCGGATGGAGGGAGACATACCTAGACAGGTGAAAGCACTCTTTTGGGAAAACCTTTCAAGGGGTTATGACATACTTCTAGCAGAAAAAGACTGGCCACCACAATTTGTCAGGGAGTGCCCACATGGTGAGGACCTTATTATGCCTGCCTTCTCCAACCATATTCCAATTCATCTAAAATATACTTATGCCAGGAAATGGGCAGTTGCCCAGGCCCCAGCATTATATAAAAATCATGTAGGATGGGATGAGGATTCACCTCACCATAAACTACATCTAAAAAATGAACCTACTGCACAAAGGCAGTACCCAATAAAGCAAGAAGCTAAAAAACAGGTCAGGGAGATCTTAGATCAACTTGAATACCAAGGGGTGATTGAAACATGCACCTCCTCAATGAACAATCCTTTGTTTCCTGTCTCCAAACCAGACAATACATACCGTCTAGTTTTGGATTACAGACACTTAAACATTTGTTCTAAAACATTTGCAGTGCAAAATGCACATAGTACAGCATTAATGAATAACATTGTGCGTAAAAAATATAAAACCACATTGGATATCTCAAATGGTTTCTTTTGTCAAAACATAGCACCTGGAAGCAGGTACTTAACAGCTTTCTCAATAATGGGGACCCAGCGTCAATTTTGTCGACTCCCACAAGGGTTCAAGAACAGCCCAGGGTTATTCTCAGCGAGGGTAATGGAGTTACTACAAATTTATGATAATGAGGCATTGTCATATGTCGATGACATCTATCTGACAGACGATGACCTGGACAAACACTTGAACAGGGTGAGCACCATTATACTGGGCTTCGCCTCTGAGGGCTATAAGTTCAACTTTAAAAAATCCAGAATTGCCCATCTCAATGTCCTTTTTCTAGGATATGAGCTTTCAAGTGAAGGCAAGAGCTTGGCAGCCAACTTTTTAGAAAGATGTGCACTGCTCCAACCTCCAAAAACGCTGAAAAACTTACAATCCATCCTGGGTTTTCTAAATTTTGGAAGAACTTACATTCTAAATTACGCAGAAAGGGTTAAACCTCTCTACGCATTAATCAAACCTGATTTTTCAATCAAAAATTGGACACAGGAACACACAGAAATCTTGCGTTCACTCCAAGCTAACATGTTAGCAACAAATCACTTACAAACACGCGTAAGTTAACGCAATTTAGTCATCCGAATAATTTCGGGTCAATGCGGATTCACCTACTTAACATTTAATGAGGGTGAAAAAGTACCAATAGCATACAAATCACATTTGTATACACAAGCAGAAATGCGCTTCACTTCAACAGAAAAAATACTGACAGCAGTTCAAACCGCTGTAGCAAAAGAAAGAGCTCTAGCCCAAGGGAAACACATTATTGTCGTAACCCAAGTACCGGCTCTAGAGGCGGTCACAAAAGCGAGCATTCCAAATGCTAAAGCATTACATCCTAGATGGATACAATGGGTTAATTCTCTTGCTGCAACAGATGTTGAATATGTTTTTGATCCTGATCTAAAAACACAAGCGTTCCTGCAATATGAACATGAATGTCCTCTGCCCACTGAGATTCTGCCTCTCGATCAGTACGAATTCATAATTTACACTGACGGATCCGCACAACCCGCTATAGGGAGTAAGCAAGCTTACAGTGCAGCGTGCGCAATCATTAAAGGTCGCATGCGAGATGGCAACTTCAGACCTATGGTCACACAAACCCAATCTCTAGGAGATTGTACAGCTCAGCGAGCTGAACTACAAGCATTCAAACTGGCACTTGAAAGTACAGATCGCGAATTCCCCACACTAATCGTGTGCGATTCTTTCTACTGTGTTCAGTCGTTTAATGAATATATACAAACTTGGCTTGAAAATGGGTTCAAAGATGCAAAAGGTGGCACAATAAAGCATAAAACGCTTTGGGAACAAGTAGTTCAGTTAAAAAGCGAACTACCAAAGGCTCACGTGATACACACACTGAGTCATCAACGTGATGGCGTTCACGTTGCAGGGAATTCATTGGCTGACGAAGCCGCAAAGGGGCTGTTCAGACGGCTTCCGTAGCTGCGATCACTCGTTCAAAAACGAGAATAGACAGTGAGATAATGTTGGCTGTCAATGCTACAAGCAAAGGCAGTGGTGCAGCGTTACCAAAAAGTTTCCACTCAAGTACTCTTATGTAATTGATGCGAACAACGTTCCTTTTGCTCGAATCCCTGGAGTGGGGGATAGGGTAATTCCAAACATGGAACGTAGAGCAGCTTTGATTTATGAAACACATCTGGGGGAGGGTCTGTCACATCAAGGGATCTCTAAAACAATATTGACATTAAAAGAGATGTACTGGTGGCCTGGAATGAATACACAGATTCACATCTTCATCAATGATTGCATAGACTGTAAGGTACAGCGAGATGCAGAACGCCACCAGACACCATGCTACGAAGTAGCCTGCCAGGGACAGACACCATTGTTAGACAGCATTAGACTATCTATGCACAGGCATCCTTGTGGACAACTGCAATCCCACAAATACTACGTCAAGGTTCCTATGGATATGGCCTCAGCGCTCGGCTGACGCGCGAACTGTTATAAAAGATTTGCGAGTCTTTATCGGCACATACGCAATAGGCACGCTACATTCTGACCAGGGCCCTGCGTTTAGCTCTCGGGCTTACAAAGAAGCCATGGCCAGTCTGGGCGTTGCATTGCGATACTCCTCTCTGTTTCATCCTGAGGGAAATTCTGTTGTGGAAAGGAAAAACCGGGGCATAAAGCAGTCTATAACAGCTAGGGTATTAGGTTCAGGTGATGGGTGGGTCAAACATCTTTATGGGGTCCAACGCTTATTAAATAATTTGCCAAGAAGTTCTCTAGGGGGTGTCACTCCATATGAGGTCCTATTTGGGACAAGAATGTGGGTGCCAGATCTAGAATGTAGAGGCACAGTGGTGGAAAATAAACCCTTTGATATCAAAGATCCTTTGGCTGTTTTACAGGATCTAAATGAACTAAGATCGAAACAAAGCAACGTATTCCTGCAGCCAACCACCACTGGGGAAAAACCGGCGGTCCCAGCAAGGCCTGTCTGGATTCCGAAAGTTGGGGATCTAGTCAGAGAGAAAATTACAGACAAGAAGGAATTTGGACCTTCTTACAGACAACCAGTACCTGTCCTAGCCATACACGGAACAAGAACAGTACTTCTGCCACCCCTTGCTGGAAAAAAGGAGAAAAGATTTGTGTCCATCGACCTCATCAAACCACAGTATGTGGCCAATACTAAATAGTAGGCCTCGTGGACTCCGACCTAGTAGCAGACACACTCCTCTCGCTACTATCCAAGAGGTTCAGACTGAAAGACTGATAACCATCGAGAATTCAGCAGTAACAGATGAAGGGCTGAGCAACAATGCTATGGAACTCATCCCTCTTGAAACTCAAGTAACAGTTCGTCCAAATACACCTGTCTACACCAATGTAACAAGTGATCAACTGGTTCCAGCGATTTCTACAAATCCTGATGCAATTCCAACAATTGACAGAACTGCTTCTGGCTATTTCATTAACTTTGATATGTTTTCTGAGGCTCTGAGTGAGCCCGAGACGTCGCCAGCATCAAAAACTTTTAAACAGCAAGTACGAGACTTTTTTCATTTTTTGAGAAAGACTTATCTGGTTTCACCGTGGATTGAACTCTGGGTTATTTCTGGAATATTTTTCTTTCTGCTTTGGCTAGCTTTGGTTATGACTATGAGCGTGCTTATAAATGGCAGATATATCCATGTGAACACTGAAAGAAAAGAAGTGAACTTACTTTTGAAACCTCACAAATCATCCCATCGTGAAACCAGAGACTTGTCTGCAGTGAACATCACAGCCGTTCCTATACAGGATGGTATAGTGTGGGACAAAACAGATTTAGATATTTTCGGCCCTACGGAACATTTGAACATTCCACATTTATTTAAGATTTCACTAAGTGATTTTGTTTCATCCAGTACCTATTCTGATGATTGGGACTTTGAAACTGTAAATGACATGATGTTTGACCTAGAAAAGTCTGCTGCATTTTCTAATAATAAATATTTAGAGGGTTCATCAGACTATGAACAGCTGTATTGCTATAACCACTATGGTCATCATTTTTTGCATAAATCTGCAACACCTAGAAATGTGTTTATGTTTAACCAATGGGAGCATTGTCCTACACCACCAAAAGGTAGTTCAAAAACATTTCCTAAAAAGTTTCCATATTTTTCAGGATTCAATACATCTGATCCAGAAACATTTTACTATAAAAATGTAAACAAAACAGGACTGAAAATGATGTTAACTAATACAAAACAGATTTACTCTGCAGCATTTATTGCCCAACTGTCTAGACATGGTTTCGACTTATGGAAAGACACAATAGACACAAAATCTGTCTGGGGTACTAAAGATTGGCAAGTGCAGGGGATAGAAGCTTTGTTTAGAGCCTGTATCGTCCCTCAGCAAATAATGTTTTTGAATGACACTGTGCAACAAACGTCTTGCCTTGGTTTAGCCAAGATCAAAGACATGAAAACTCCTTCTGTACCAACACCTGCAAGTGATAACAATACACAGGCAGCGGTTACAGTTGACACAATACTACAACTCAACAGAACAAATCCTGATTGGAGAAAATGGTTGATCTGGCCCACAGACACAAACAACTGTCAAGAGAGATTCCTGAATAAAACACAGGGGTTTACTATTCATAGGCCAGACCCACGATATGTCCAAAGACAGCATCCGGGGGTAGTAACAACATACAGTGTAGGAAAAAAATGCCTCGATTGGCTGCAAAAATCTACTCTTAAGGATGTGAAACAACACTTATCTTTACTTAAAGAAGACGCAGACCTTAGGGAATTCTTGCTTGGACCAAGAAAACCGAGTCAAAAACGTTTCATATATGCCGGCATCTATGCTGCTTATAATGAAGCATGGAAGGTGTCACAGATGGAGGCCGCAGAACGAATACGTGAACTTGATCGTATTAATTTAGAGAAATCTCTCTCTGTGGTCGACAATGGGTTAACAACTTTGTCCTCCAAAATTTATTCATTGGACAGTATTGTATCCTCTGCTATCGACATACTGGAACAAGATGTAGCCATGTTACAACAAGGCCAATCTCAGTTACGTTCTATTATGTTATTAAGCTGGACGCTGCAATCTATGCGTGCGGGCTATGTGCCTTGGCGTTTTATCAACACGTCGGCTCTGTTTGCAGGAATACAATTTAACTGATAAACAGATCGAACTGGCACCTAGGGGAGCAAAGTATACAGTACTGAGCATTGAGAAACTTGAGAAATTACCATTCACAGTGGCAGAAAAACCAACTACAGAATGGCTTATTCATGGCAAAATTAGTCTACCTGTGACTACTTTCCAGTTTCAGTATTGCCTCAAACAGATGCAAGCAGGCAAATATGAAGGGTTGGGTAAAGAATACATTAAGACATCCTGGAATTTACCTTACACATATAGATGTTGGAGTGGGGATCGTGAAGTGTTTCTAAGCGGTACACACTGTGAAAGTGCACTAAGCGGTTCACTGATTTGTCAGGACATTTCTTTACACGGGGCTTGTAATGGTTCTGTGGCAAATTTGTCCTGCCACCAGCAGGGTACACCAGCTGCTGTGATTAATCCAACGTTTGGCCAACTTTCTAATGGGAGTTACCTCATGTTGAATGATCAGAGTTGCTGTGGCATGTTGCCAGGCATCCCATATCTAGTAACGGTCAACTCCAGGGTCACTTGCTGTATGCAAGTATTGTTTGCCCCAATAGACACAGTCAGGGAGTCGCCTTTGTGGCCTTCGTTGAATGTCTCTTTTATAAGATTTGATACTTTAAGCAGAATGAAAGCCATGCTTATACAACAAACAGTGCCTTTGACCTCGGCCAAAGAAACCTATGATCTACAAGTTGCAAGGACTTCGGCAGAGATACAGGCTTTAATTCGTACAAACTGCCCTATACATTTCGTACAAATGATAGGACGTATCTTTAACATGTCTGATACAAGCAGAATTGTACATGTATTTAAGACCATCTGTTCCGGACTATTAGCACCTTTCCAGGCTGTCCTCGGAATCATCCCAAACTTTGCACATTCGGTGTTTGGTGGTGTGCCATTAATCCTAGCACTTGTTGCAGGAATTCTATTTCTATTGCTCCAACTACGCTATGGCAAGCCTATTCGCCAACATCACTCCGAGCGATGTGGAGAAAGCTCTCCTTGAACGGAAATGCCGTGAGCGAATAGTACAGCTTTTGGGCATGCCTCGTCTACGGGAACTTAATACAACGTGGTTCCTGTCATTCAGACCAATCTAGCAAGATTGCATCTTACCTGTTCTACGCTGCCTGTTTTGCGGTGAAGAATGCGTGCTAGACACCTGTCTAACACTCCCATCAGTCATGCCAACGGATATCGATACTCTGCTGGACCCGATAACGGCCCATGCTGTGTGTTGTCCCCAGAGGCTTCCAATCCTGATGACGGCATTCATTGAGATCTCACAGACGCTTCCGGCAGCTGCTGAGGTACGAGATGGATCGACAGGCACACAGGTAACAACGGAAGCGAACATTGCATCTTCTGCTGAAGGCGATGTTTCTCATCTCTGTGCAATTAACCTTCTGAACGAGGTGTTCCAAATGTCACCAACTTCGGTGGATGATATTTTGGCTACGGAAATAGATGATCTCATGTTTACGCCAGACCCATACACTGACTTTGATTCGGCTCACAGTGTACCAGGGCAACAATGAAATTTGGCCTTCATATTTTAAAAACTTGGAACTTTTCCCAGAATTGAACTTTTTTCTTTTTAAAATTTTTGAAATGACATGGCAAATGAACAATCTGCTTACAGTAGAACTAGTCTTATAGAACGGACTTCTTTGAATACTTCCAGGGACACATTGTCACCTTACTTGTCTAACATTTCATTTAATTCCATGATATACAATGGCTTTGATTTTTGAAAACTTATCGACCATTTCATCATATGTATATATTTCTGTTTATTCATTCATGTTGCATTTACTTCCATTAAATGCTTAAAATGATAACGATGCTTTAAATGTACAGTACCTATTGCATTCTACAGTTTATTTTTAAACTTCTTTTAATATGCTTTTAGAAATGTTTTTAGCAACATGTGGTACTCAATTTTATGTTTAGCATTTAAATGTTTAGCATTTAGTATTATCGTTCATTCGAAAGTGGAGTGGGTGTTGTATTCCGCTTTAGGTGACCGTATATAGGTTTTCCTGCATCATGTCCTTATATAGGCACAATTCGCATTGCCCTTATATAGGCATAGAATCCCTGTCCTTATTTAGGCATTAACCGTGCACTCCAAATACAGGCATGGTCACCGACATCCGTCCACCCTAACGTCACAACGAGTTCTTAGAAACCAGACCCTTAAGCTTCGGGAGTTCCCCCAGCACAGGACTATTGATTTCTCCAAGAACTCATCTATTATGTATGAACCGTTATACCTTAAGGGTTCATTCCTGACGTCTTCCTCTGTCCGACTTCACGTCAATGCTAACATTCCAAGGCACCTATCAGGTATAAATATACCTTCCCTCACCCAAGCAAGTTAGAGGAGACCTCGACTTCAGAGGAGCCCGTATCCCGGCCTCACGCACTGAGAAGACGCTGTCATTCCTGCACGCAGACGAATCCACCTTCCAGTGTTCTGACTCCCTTCGCGGGGTGTTAGAGTTTCAGATCCGGCAAGAGATTCCCACCTCTCTCATTCTCAAGGTATGGAGCTGACTAGAACCTAGAGGGACTCTTGGCATACTTGGCATACTATACTTAACATACTCTTAGTATACCAGACTAGAGAATACTCCACCTACTTCTACCTTTCCCTACACCTAGACTAGGTTAGGTACATTGGGGAAGAACTAGCTTAGAGATGCATCGTATGAGTACTCGCATTCTTAGCTCATGTTATTTATGTACGTAAATATATGCTAAAAGATAATGCTAGCGCAGTATTATTTATTTCTATTGCTTACGCTGTACATTATTTATCTTGCATATTGTCTTGTGATCATAACAGGACATATCTCTTACACGAGAAACAAGACTGTTCAATAAAACCTTTTTATGAAAAACGCCCGTCTTTCCTTTCTGTGTAACTCTGTAGAAACTAAGCATGCACGATTGACTGAGTGAAACTGTTATCTATTGTTTCCACAATTCTGAGAAGTGTTCCGATTCTAAAGGGAAACAAAGTTGTCATGTTTTTCGGTTGCCAGAAACTACTCCCTTCTTGTTCTCAAGGAGTTTCTAGTGGCCTCTGAGCTAGCTGGCACAAGTAATTAAGTTTAATATACTCGATAGGGACATACCGATCTTAGTCCTATGTCAAGCCTATAGGTTATATTATTCCAATGCGCAGAGCCTATTAGGGAAATAGGAACTACACTACAGGATACACAATATACAATTGTAGATGGGTACTTGTCAACAACTTGGAGTTTTCCACCTAGAGATTTCAGATGGAATTATAGACAACACAAACATCTCTCTCATCTATTTAATGTCACTTGGAACCCCTTGATAGAAAACAACCCTGCTATTAACAGCTATTCATCTATATTTCTAAATTTTATCCATAATATATTTGCTCTGGTAATTAAAAAATAATGGGCCTTATTCAGAATTCTATTCTAATTCAGATTTGGGAGTTTAAAGGAGTTTATACTGAATCGGGTTAACAATTAGGGATATATTATCAAATTTTTTAGCCTCACAAATATCACCAGGAAACAAATGTTGGTATTTGTGACGTAGGAGTATCTTACCATTTGGGTTTTACAGCTTGGAGCTGGGGAAAACACACACAGTTTCTGTGAAATCCTATATTACAGAGTGCTGAACTCGGAATGATGAAGTAATACCACACCTGGAAATAACACACCGGTGCTTTAGGTATTTGCTGCTCCAGTGTCATTGCACCAAATACGGGGACTCACGTCAAGGTCCAAAGTCTTTGAATTTACCTTCTAATCATTGTTTCAGGTTTCTGGTAGCTACAATAATCATCTCCTTGATCAGACATCATACTCAATCAATTCTTCTTTATTCGATCCATTTAAAATACAGATCATAAAAGTACAAATGCAAAAAAAGGAAGCTATAATAAAACATGTGGCGCCCAAATTCATTTTCATAGAAGAATTCTTGTATAAATCTTACAGTTAGCCCATATGTACAATACAGTACTCTGATAATTCATAACCTTTATACAATAAAAAGTCAGGTAGAGATAAGAACAAGCAATACATCCATAAAACCTTTGAAACAATAGAATTATCCCATTAAAAGCATTGCTCAGGGGATGAATAATGACAATATATTACAACCCATAGTATTCAACTTGGTCACTTCCTAATCACCTTACGGAAGACTAGGGTCCCAAAAATGTCCTCCTCCTTACACAGGCCTATAAGAATGTGGCTATCGAAAAACATGTGAAGGGGTCAGAGAGTTTCTTTAGGAAATATAATGCAGTTCGGCATTGCTTAAATTTATGACATCTTAAAATTGGAAGGATAAATCTATCTTGTTCATCCTTGTAAAGCCCACAAAACAAGAATATGCGTAAGTCAGACTGCTGTGAGCTGTTGTCGCATGGGCAAGGTATTAATTCAGTATGCCTAAACCTCCTCGCAGGGAAACCCAACATCAGGGGGATTAAGTTCAAATGGAACCCCAGAAGAATATATCTGTGCAGTAATGTTCCGAAACACTCTAAGTGTACTCCCCTCTAGGATGGACGGTGTCAATTGGTACAGGAGGACAGTTTTTTTTTTGCGATTACTTTCGTGTCAGTCATAAGCAGCCTTAGATAAGAAGGTATCCTTTAAATTCTGCTTCGTGATCTTCATTGACGCACTTGGGTCAGTGAATATTTTCACTAACCCCAGTGCGGTCAAGGTTGACCTTACATACTGCAGCCACATGATTTTATGTATATTGTCCAATTTTAGGCAATTTTTTACGATGGTTTGTGTTAGGTTTACTGTGTCCTTTCGCCAAATTGAGTGCCATAGTAAGATCGGCACTATCCTAATACTGTCTGACACGTAATTTAATCCCAGTTCTAAGTGGGAGAGGTAGTTTGAGAAGGAACTGGGGAGGGAAACAAGTCTCTTAAAAAATATATCCTCGAGCATTTGGAGAGAAGCTATAGGGGCCGTACCCCACACTCCTGCCCCGTAGGTTACAGCCGATAGCGTCTTTGCAAGATATATCTTTTTTACTGGGACTAAAGGTCTTGTACCCAGCTTCTTTGCAAATGACGAGATGGCTGCCATACTCATCTCGATCACCTGGGCACTGTTGTCCACCATACTTGCCCACAACTGTTTTTTATAAAAGTGTGGTATTATTTTGTGGGGGCTGGCCCCTGCTATAAGGACAAAGGATTTAGATGCATTGACCCTCAAGTCCAATGACGACATAAATGATGCGTATGCCGATATTAAACTTTGAAGGGCCACCCGTACAAATCACACACGAACATAAACATTTGAGGGTTTTGTCCTTGTGCAGTCTTTAAGGCAAAGTGGCTAGTGAGAATCTTTAATCTCTAAACCATTCTCTAGCGGAAAGTGGAAAGGTTTTGGGAGCACTTATCATAAAAATTAAATTGTTTTCTTCTTCTAAACTCTTGGGGAAAACACAAGTTTCCAATATTGTTTCTACGGATATAGTTTTCTTGTTCAGAGATATTTATGCTTTGAATCAACTAGATTTGAGTGTTGTGAGTTGATTTTTCAAGTCTGGAGTATGCCCTTCTAATTTTAATTGTCTCTGTTCCAATTCCATTTGACAACTACTTTGTCTCCCTAAGCTTTATAAAACATAATAATGCATTTTTATTTAGAGGAACCCATTTTATCATTTGCCTTCATCTTTGGGTTTTTTGGTTGCTTCTTTTGATTGGTTTGGGATGCACTAGTGGAGAGAGTGAAACATTTATTTTGAAATACATTTAGCTAGTAAAACTTATGAACAGATGTTTAGTTAGAAGTTTCCTAGCTGTGTGTCATTTACTTGTTAGTGGTCCAGATATCTTTTATTTATATTAAAAACATTTAGTTTGAAAATGTTTGAAAAGAAATCCTGCTTCTATCACAAACTACGGCTCAACCTGGCAATAACTTTGACCCTGACCATTACTCTGACGTAGTTTTCCTTCTATTAGGGAGATTTAGTATTCTAATTACAGTTGGGTTATTTAGCCAATTCATTGTAATGACAACTAATTGTCGTAATGGTCATAGATTGAATTTCAGAACAAATGGCAAAGGGCCAGATGTACAACCCGTTTTTGCATGCGCAAACGGGTTTGTGACCTGTTTGCGCATGCAAAAACCTCATGGTCCATGTACAAAGCCTATTTAGCGAGTCGCAATTTATTTGCGACTCGCTAAATAGGTTTTGCGACTCGCTATTAGGAAGGGGCGTTCCCTTCCTAATAGCGACAGCAAAGGTATGTACCAATGTTTTGCGACCGCAATTGTGGTCGCAAAACACTTGCAAATTACCACTCTCTTCAAGAGGGTGGTAATGGAGTCGCAATTTGGAAGGGGTCCCCAAGGGACCCCTTCCTCTTTGTGACTGTCTCTAAAAATATTTTTTAAGGGCAGGCAGTGGTCCCAGGGACTACCTGCCCTTAAAAAATTAAATGAAAACGTTTCATTTTTTTTTTTTTATTTGCATCCCGTTTTCCTCTAAGGAAAACGGGATGCATTTTTTTAAAAAAACCTGCTTAATTTAAAAGCAGTCCCAGACATGGTGGTCTGCTGAGCCCAGCAGGCCACCATACCTGGGAGGGCCTGTCATTCCCAATGGGCTCGCAAATTGCGAGAGGCTCATTAATATTAATGAGCCTCGCAATTTGCTGACCCCATTGGGAATCACAAACAGCGTTAAACACACTGTTGTACATGGCAAATTGCACCTCGCAAATTGCGACTCGCAAATGAGTCGCAATTTGCGAGGCGCAATTTTGCTGGTCATACATCTGGCCCAAAGTCTGTTAACTAAAATGTATAACTTAATTAATGACACTATTTATCTAACTCCAATGGTTGTTTGGGCTTATATACCAGTCAGCAAACAAACAGGTTGAAGAATAGGACTTTTCAGTGTTTTATTATTTTATTAGCTTATTTGTAATGTGCACTGCCATCTAACAGGTATCCTGGCGCTGCATTACTCATTAGTGGGAGGGAAAGGAAATGCCATACAATTCAATTAAATTCAAAATTCTTTATTCAGCCAAATAAAATAGACCATAGAAGCATAAAATACAAATCCACAGTGTGACAATAGTAAGAATCAAAATTTACACAAACACAGACACGAACATAAACACTGACACAAATACACAATTATCAAGCACCATAGGAGGAAAAAAACCTCAAATAGGGTCCGCCATGTGCTCCTAGCTAATGCTAAAAGAAAAGAAGAGAAACACCTCGATCTAATGCCATCTAACGGTAGGGGGATTCAGTGCAAGCAAGTTAGCCATTCATAGTTTTTCTGGCCCGAATGGCTGCTTTCAGAAAAGCACACACGAAAAAGAAATTTCGTATGAGCTTAAATACTGTAAGAGGAGCAGGGCTACTCTACACTGTCGAAAGCCTAGTTTGCATAGCAAAAGCTGGATAAAGTGCTTGCGTGCTAGACTGTATGATTTGCAGAAAAACATAAAGTGCAAAAGTGATTGTGCAGATTGATTATCACTGGGGCAGATCAAATCTGTGTTATCAGTGGAATCAGGGGGATTTTTGAAAAACAGTAACCAGTGAATGGATCCTGCCCTGAGATGGAAAAGAAGAGATCTCTCCCATCTTGTGAGGTCTAAGGACAGATACTCAGGAGATAAGCCGGGAAATAAGGATCTGTAGTGAGTTAAAACTGAAGATTTTACCAACTCGGTTTTCGTTCTTAGATCTTCACTATGCTCCATGTATGCTGCTTTCACCTCTGCCTTTGCAGCTTTACGAATGTTCAGAGAACCAGGCGGATAAGCCCAGGGTTCCTAAAATGTTCCGAATGTAACTTAGCCAAGGGATAGAGAGGACCTTTTTGTGTGCAAGGCAATCGAGTATAATGTCACTACACAGTTTTGAGGCTGGGCTCATCCAGACACTGACCCACAAGTAGGAGTGGCGCCATGCGTACTTTGTCTAATATATAGGCCTGATTTAATTCTGAGTGTATAATGAAGCTGGAAGTAGTAGGTGGTTGTTATGGCCTATGCTCAGTACCTATGTGCTGTGTCAGGTCCTCTGTAATGGAGTCCTACCTATGTCATGGTTGCTGGGGTGACAGCATCATTCCAATGGTCATCATGACTACACAATGTATTGTCCTGGTGCTGATGTTTAGGTTTGAACTGTATTGTCAGTTAATGCTGAACTGTTCTCTGGGCTGGTGGTCTGTAAGATGAGCTGAATAAATACCTGAAATTGGACCAAGACTACGTGTAGTATTTACAACTTATCAGTGGTAAACTCAGCAACCACTGAAGAAAGTGGTTTTCCTCGGACTGAAGGCCAGCGCATTTGTTAAAGCCCCAGACACCCGCGCCATAGGTGGCTGCACTAATGCACTGAAAATTATATACTTTCAGTGGAGGAAGAATGTCCCTCTAGACTCTTGAGAGATTGCAGTTAGTCCCTGCAGTTCTGCAGAGCTTTCGGCTGGCCTGCGCCAGGTGGGGGTTCCAAGACCCTGATGAATTCAAAGTTTTTTGTTTAAATTTGTTTATTGGGATTTAGCATTTCATGTTACAAGTAGACATAATATAGTTATATTGACATGCGTCTGCAGGAAGTTGAAAGATGACTGTGGATAATAGAATTTACAACATTACTGCATATCAAACACATTAGACATGGCACAGTAAAATATTCTGGGTGTTACCCTCTTGCCTGATTCTGTTTCTGTGTTAGTATTCCTGCTAGAACCTGGCTGGCTGAGGTTCCCATGATCGTGGATTGATGTTTTATCCCCACATTTACCTTTTGGTGCTATCACATATGATATTTAATGAATGCGTTCCCGTTTGAAATTCGTCGGTTGCGGAACTGCCGATGAAGAAGAAGAACTACTAACTTTGGGGGTGAACTGGGGAAGATGTTGGGGAGCTGCCGGAATGTATATCGGTGAAAACAATTGTGCGACTGGTTGTATTTCCATTTCACGGTGCGGTGTCGTGCGTGTGGGGGGGGCCGTGGCAGACCGTCTCGATGTAGTGTATGGGATTAACTGGTATGGCCCTTAGGTATCGCTTGCCTTAGGTGTCTGGGCTCTGCCTTGTACCGACTTCTGTCGGTCCCATGGGGGATAGGGGTGGAGTCTGAGATTGAGAGGCTACAGGTGATTCCGTTTTCGCTGTTTCGTGCGTGAATTGGTATAATAATTGTGCCCACTCCAGAGATATGGGATGTTTACGTATTCCCTTCACTTCTTCATCCCTCAATACCTCTTCTTCCGCCGCACCCCACTTTTTCATGGCGCCTACCCAGGCTGCTTCGCGGGGTCCCATCTGGGCCCGCCAATGCATGGCTATTCCTCTTTTTGCTAGGAGAATGGCTAGGGATGCAAAGCGGCTCTGTACCTTTTCGGACTTCCGCCTGCGGAAGATCCCGAGGGCACATGCTTCCCATGTGGATATGGTCCTAATGTTTGTCGTCACTTGGAGTGTCTGGTGTATTTTGTCCCAGTACTGTTGGATAGTGGGGCAATCCCAGAACATGTGCTTGAAGTCCGCCTCAGGGGTCTGGCAACGGGGGCATGCAAAGTGTGTGTCAGGGTAAAAACGGTGGAGGCGGGGTGGTGTTAGGTATGCTCTGTGGAGGATATTGAATTGAATGTTCTTGAAATGCGCGTTCCTGGAGACCTTTTTTGGATATTCTAGTGCTGCCTCCCATTCTTTATCATTAAATACCCGTCCTACTTCAGTTTCCCATGTCTGTCGTAATGAGTGTAGAGGGTTGAGGATTAGTTCCCGGACAGCTTTGTAGAGCCAGGTAACTAAATGTCTACCCGCTCCCATATGCAGAATTGTATGTAGCACCGGGTGTGTCGGAGGTTCCCCCTCATTTAGATCCCAGTAGTGACGGCTGCTGTCTAAGAGTTGCCTGTGTAGTAGGAATTGGCCCGGTGGGAGGTCGTAGTGTTCAACTATTTGGGCGTAAGTCCTTAGCTGTCCATCTTCGAACAGGGATTCTACCTCCGTTATTGAGTGTTCGGACCAAACCTGAAGGGCTCGGGTGGTATAGTATTTATCCTTTCGGGAGAACCCTACTAGTGGAAGTAGAGGTGATTATAGGGGCTTCTCTCTGGACATGCGATGGATTTTCAGCATGCACGTGCGGGCTATGGACACCTGCAGGGGGTAGGTGCGCAGTGGCTTGGTACCTGGCATGAGCATTCTCCGGATTGCCGGGAGGGGTACGCGGCCCTCATCAGTAATTGTTTCTCCTATATGACGCTCTGCCGTCCAGTGTGATAACCACTGGAGTTGAGCTGCCAGGAAGTATGCTTCAATAGATGGAGCTCCCAGCCCTCACTGATTCGTGGCCAAGTACAGTGTGGTTAAGGCTACCCTATGTCGACCTCCTCCCCATATCAATGTGGTGAGCAATGTATCCAGCTCCCGAAAGAAAGGGCGCGGTGGTATCACTTGGAGATTGGTGAAGTGATAGAGTAGTCTAGGGACCATGATCATTTTGGCAAGGGCTACTCGTCCAATGGGGGCTAGAGGCAGTGTTTTCCAGAAGCCCACCGCCGTTCGTATCCCCGCTAGCGCCTTGCGGTGGTTCCCTTCATACAGGTCCTCGGGAGAGTGGTACAGCCTCACCCCCAGAAATCTAGGCGCAGCAGCACTCCAGGTAATTTTCTGAGCTCCAACAGGTATGTCAAGAGGGGCCAAATGAGGGCTCAGCGGATAAATCGTGGATTTGTCCAAATTGACTTTGAGGCCGGAGGCCTCCGCAAAGTCCCGTAACGTCGTCCAGATTGGGGTGAGGTCACTTGTGACGTCTCGGACATATATCAGGAGGTCGTCTGCATACAGTGATACACAGTGTACCGTGTCTGCTATCGGAATACCCCATGTCTCGCCCTCTCGACGTAAACGTATCACCAGGGGCCCCACTGCCAGGGCGAATAGGAGGAGGGACAAGGGGCACCCCTGCCTAGTTCCTCGTTCTATCGAGAATGGAGCAGAAATGTATTTACCTATTCTCACCCGTGAGGTTAGGCCTTTATAGAGGAGTCGTGTATACGCCATCAGGGTAGGTCCTATGTTTATTCTACGGAGGACAGCAAATAAATATGGCCACAGCAAAGTATCAAAGGCCTTTTCGAGGTCTAGAATCAGACACGCCGTGTTGGGGAACTGCGTACTCGCCCTGTCTTGGATATGGAACAACCTGCGTAGATTCTGCGAGGTGTTACGCCTCAGGACAAATCCACATTGGTCTGGGTGGATCAGTGGTGTGAGAATTTGGGTATAACGGTCCGCTAGTATTTTACCCAATATTTTACAGTCTGCGTTTAGTAGTGTTATTGGTCTGTATGAGGCAGGGAGCGTTGGGTCTCTGTGTGGTTTTGGGAATGTGACTAGGATAGATTCCCTGAGTGAGCCTGGGAGTTCGCCTCTTTCCAGCGCGTCTTCGTACATGGCTACAACACGGGGGATCAGTTGGGCTGAAAAGGTGCTATAATATTCTAGCGGGAAGTCGTCCATTCCTGGTGCTTTAATGCGTGCCAATGCTCTGATTGCTTGGGCGACGTCCGGGGACTTGATCCTCGCCTCTAATGCTTTTTTGTCTGTGGATGGGATGCGAGGCATGGGCAGTGGGCGGATGAACTGGGTTATCGCGTGGTGTTCTCCCTGCGCTGGGGCCTGATAGACACTCGAGTAATAGTCGTGAAAGATGTGCAAGATATCTACCTGCGAATATCGAGGGGTCCTGGTCTTGTCTATTATTTCCGTGATCGGTTTCATATCTGTCTTGCTTGGCTAGCCAAGCTAGGAGCGTCCCGGCTCTATTGCCTTCTCTATGCATCTTGGTAGCATAGACCCTAAAATTGTATTTGCGTAGGTCCCTCATTGCCTCTGCGTGGGATGTCTTGGCTGTTGCCACTTGGTCTGGGGTGGCTTCGCCCGCATCAGTTTTTTTCGTTAAAGCTGCTAGTGCTACCTCCGCGCTTTGCAGTGATCTTTCGAGCGTTCTACGTACCCCTACTATTTGTTGTATGCAATGCCCCCTGGCTGCGACTTTGAATGCGTCCCACTCTATCAGTCTGGACGTCGCCGTGCCGGTGTTTAGTATGAAATACTCTCGGATGTGATCCCCGTGTTCGTGGCAAAACACCTGGTCTGTGAAGCAATCTCGTGGTAGTTTCCAGGTGGGTACTGGGGGTGGGGTGGCTTCCACCTGAGGGTCATTATGTGCGCATCATGTACTCTACCCAAATAGTCTGTGTGTTGTACGCTCGGGAGTATTGTTGTGGAACAGAGAAATCTATCAAGTCGCACTCGCAGGTTATGTGGGATGGAGGGGAAGGAATATAGTTTAGTGTCTGTATTCCGCTCCTGCCATGCGTCCGCCAATGCCCAGTGCTCTACCCAAGTTCGATATTGTTCCGTCTGCTTGTGTGCAGGTGACTGCACTGACGGGGGGTGGGATCTATCAAGATGGATGTCCAAGGCGCAGTTGTAATCACCCAAGAGCCACGGGACCAATGTGTATTGGGTTAACACTCCTGTGAGGCGACTCCAGAATTGATCTTGTTCTACATTAGGAGCGTATATGCTCCCTAACAGTATTGACTGACCCTCTAACAATCCCTCTAGTAGGGTGTATCGTCCTTCTTTATCTATGACATGCGTCTGCTCCCTGAAGGGAATCCCAGGCTGAATCCAGATCAGGGCCCCCCTAGCGAATGCTGAGTATGTTGTGGCACAAATAATACCCCGCCATTTCTTACGTAGGCGATCCACCTCAACAGCTGTCAAGTGTGTCTCCTGTAGGAGAGCTCTCTGTGCCTGCTGTCTCTTTATATATGCGTAGACGGCGTATCGTTTGTTCGCTGTGTGCATGCCCCTGACATTTAATGTAATGATCTTTATATCTGTGTTAGGGATCTTGGTGGTCATGTCGTCTGGTGTCTAAAAGAAGGCTGTCTGCGCGTAATGCCTAACTGGACTCTTGTGTCTCCCCCCCACTGTAATACCAACCATCCGCATACATGTTACCTTTCCGCTAGTTTGCTCCGCTAAGGGTAATTGGGGAACTTGAGGTAGGGGAAGGCTATAACTAGACAACGGGAAACATTCCCAACTTGGAGGACCTATCGTTCGGGGCGATACGTCCAAACTACACTTCATGTACTGTCTTTAGTTCGTTGTTTGAGGGAAGTGGCCGTACGCTTCCGCCAGCCGCTGTCGTCACGGCCGCCCGCTTTTAGATGGTAAACCAGGATTGCCTAAGGGTTTCCCTTCACCACCTCCCACTCGCCGCACTCCAGTCCGGTATACAGTCTTGTAATGTCCGGGATACCTTACCGCGGTGTCCCGCTTATTCATGGCAGTGTTCTCTTTCTGGACACCGAGGTCTCAGAGGATACATCACCCTGTGGTCGCCTCGCAACGGAGTGATCGTCATATCAAAGTGTCCGCCATTTGAGGAGTCACGATCGGAGGTGTGACTGAGCCATCACGAGAGGTATTCGCATCGCTAACCTCCTCCTCTGAGGTGAAGAGATGTGGGCCCTTTTCTCCATCCGAGCTTTCCCCTGTCGATCTCACCACCGCGGCCGCTTGTAGTGCTTTCCTGCGCTCCGCTATGATTTGCTCAAGGTCGGGGGAGTTTTTTGCAAAGGAATCAGATCGCGGGCTCAGTTGTGTGAGGGTGACTCTTTTGTGTTGCCGCCGTTGACGGCCATAGGGCCGATGACTTTGTGTGTTCCCGTGACCGTCACGGCCCGCCAATCGTTGCTCCACCCAGTCACTTGCATCCGCAGGATCCGTAAAGAAGTGTGCGGTTCCGTCATGCATAATTTTGAGACGGGCAGGAAATAAGAGAGCATATTGTATGTTCTTTTGGCGCAGGGTACGTTTAACTGCCAAAAAAGTGGCCCTTTGTTGCTGGACAGCACGGGAGCAATCCGGGAATAGCATAACTTGTTTATCTTCCACTCGAAGTGGCCCTTTCTGTCTAGCATCCCGGAGAACAGTATCTCTGTCTTGGTAATGGAGCAGTTTCAGTAGGAACGGTCGGGGCGGTGACCCTGGGGGTGGTTTGCGGGCCGGGACCCGGTGTGCTCTCTCTACAGAAAGGAAAGGGGTCAAGTCTTTTGCCTGGGTGACCGTTTTGATCCATGTTTTGATGTATCGAATAGGGTTTGACCCTTCTGCCCCCTCCGGCAGATTCAGGATGCGGATATTACTACGGCGGGAGCGCCCTTCCAGGTCATCAGCTTTGTTTTCCAGGACCTTCACCCTAGATTGCAGGTCTTTCATGGTGTCTTGGTGCAACTTCACTTGCGGTTCTATGGTTTGGAGCGTTTTTTCCCCCCGTTTGACTTTGTCCGCCAGCTTTCTGTGGTCATCCTGAAGTAGGTTAAGGTCCGTGGCCAGATCTCCAAATCTGTTTTCCATGGTCACTCTTGAATGTTCGATTGCCGCTAGGACTTTATCCAATTTGTCAGACATGGACGCTGTGTGGGAGGGCTCCCCTTCCGACTGGGTGGCCTTGGGGTCTGGGGAGGTTGGTCTCGTGCTCACCAGTGCCTGCGATGCTTCTGTTATGCGTTGACGCCCCATGTTGTCCTTGTACCTCGTTGTCGTTTGCAGAATGGCCCTTGAGCTGTGCCCAGGCGACACGTGGCTGGAAGGCGGTGGACTCCTATATGCCCCTTTCCGAGGTTTGTTGTCGTCCTGCCCTGCCTGTTGGGGTTCACCTGTCGTAGGCGCTGTTGTTGGCGGAGGATACCTACTTTTGGGTATCCGCTGCCCCACAGGTACTATGGGCAGATTTTGTGCCACTGGCGGTATAAAGTCCACAGCTGCGGTGAATTCACCAAGGAAGGGAGAGGGGGAAGTCATGTACTGCCGTGTATCCCTTTCGATATAACTGGGTGAGGCCCCACAGTCCCGAGGTTATTGCAGCCCCTTCGTGTCATTCCGCCGCAGTCCCTTGCCACTTCGGTGCTTCTGATCGTATCAGTGCGGTCCCCGGGTGTCACCATAGACGTTACCAACTTGTAGGCCTGCTCAATTGAGGAGTGCCCGCTTCGGCCCACCCGCTGCGCGCCTCGTGGCCTGGCGCCGTGCAGACGGGGCCTGCTGAGAAGAGAAGAGAGGGGGGCGTCAAGTTTGGCAGAGGCACTCTTCCCGCCTCAGTGTGACCCCATACGTGTTCCTCCGTGGGGGGTCTGGGGCAGTAGCATGTCGGGACGCAGGGCTGGAAGAGGAGCGGTTGGGGATCTCACCCCTTTTGAGCTCAATAGTAGGTTGCGGTGGTGCTCCTGGACATGTGGAGAGTCGGAGACCTGTGGCACCCGGGAGGGTCCCCTCCAACCTGCAACGATGCGCCCGGGAGCTGTGTGGCTGCAATCTCCTCCACAGCGGCCAAACCGGGCCGGGATCAATCCGGGTACCCCGGTGTCTCAAAGCAGCCTGCCACGACCAGGATACACCCAGCTCCCCCTGACCCCCCGTCACGCGCCTCGAGTCCCGGCGCCGCGCGGGGGGAAGGCCTCCGTGTCTCGATGTGGTGGGGTGCGAGGAGCGTTTCAATGGCGGAGTTCCCGCCCCGGCTCCCCCGCCGCACGCCTCACGGCCTGGCGCCGTGCAGACGGGGTCTAGGGGCCTATGGGGAGGGGATGGGATTGACAGGTCCAACAGAGGCGCGCCTCCTGCTTCAGTGACGGACTAAGCTCCCTCCCCCGTGGGGAGCCGAGGCGTCGGCGCGTCAGTACTCCGGGCCAGAAAGCAAATGGTCAGAGGTCCCACCTCTGCCCGGAACGATCGCGGGCCGCAGCGGTGCACCGGGGGAGCTGGTGGAGGCAGAAGGCGGCGTCCGGGAGAGCTCTCACCGGCCCGGAACGGTACGCCCAGAATGTGTGTTACTGCCGGCTGCCCCGCGATGTTGAAGATGGGCCAGGCCTAGGCTGGGTATTGCAGTGGGTCGATGAGGCCTGCTACAACCAGGAGCCTTCCAGCATTTCCCGACCTCCCGCCGCGCACCTCGAGTCCCAGCGCCGTGCGGGGGGAGGCCACAGTATTTTGGTCTGATGGGGCATAGGGTGAAGCACTTTGCGCTGGGGGCAGGCAAGGGACTCTCCAGGTCAAGTCCACGATGCGGCGGCCGTTCCGTGTGTGGCCTGCGAGTGGTTACAGCCTCCTTCCGGGGCCCCGCCGTCCGGAAGCTGCGCTCTCACCTGCCATGCTAGGAACCTTGGGGGCGCCCGGGGTTTTTTTCCCCCCCTCCTCCCCGCTGCGGTGGCAAAGGACAGGGATCCTCCTGACTGGCCTCCCGAGCCCTCCGCCTCCACGGCGGGCCGTCAGTGTCGGGTAGGCGTCGCCATGTTGGCCTCGTTGCTGGGCAGCTGTTGAAGTCTCTCGTGGCGCGGGGACCGCTTCCCGACCCACGATCTGGATTTCAAAGTGAACCCATGGGAATGTCGCCTGCTCCGGTGCTGGTTTTAGCGGGTCTGGGGGTGATTATGGCATTGATTACTGCTGATTGCGCGGGCCGCCGAGCGGAGCACTAGGAAGGCACGTCCGCCATCTTGGCCGGCTTGGCCACGCCCCCTGATGAATTCAAAGTTAAGCCTAGGTAGCAGAAGTTGTCCACGACCATTAGGTCTTGCCCATTGAGGTTGATTTTATTTAGCCTTATTTTCCCTGTTCCGCAGGACATGATGTGCAACTTTGTATAATTGGTTTTCAGATTCAGCTCAGAGATAAAAGAGAAGAAAAGCTCCACCTGAAGCCTCTTGCATTCGGAGTAAGGGCAAACAGCAGCGCGTCTTCACCATAGAGTAGCGCCTGCTATTCTAGGGATATCCGAGGGGCAGAAAGTTAAATGGGCTGTTAGTCGATTTATATATAAAATGAATAATAGAGGGGCCAATATGCCATACAATGTACAGTACTCAGCAGTACAGCACTAGGTTAAAATCCTAAAACACGCTATACCTTTTTGGAAAAAGTTATGTTTTAAGCTCTTTTCTAAAGTGAATTAGATCAGCAGAAAATCTCAGGGCAGCTGGAAGTTCATTCCATAGTCGAGCTGCTTCAATCATGAATGCTCGCCCCCTAATCTAGTTTTTTTTTTAATCTGGCTACACTGACCATCTTGGCTGAGGAGGAGTGTAAACTCCTGTCGGGGGCATGTCATTTTAGTCTCTTCTGCAGGGGGATCGGTTCAGTACCATGTAGGGCATCAAAAACAATGCAAAGGGACTTAAACAGTATTCTTTGTGTTAATGGAGTCAATGTAAATCTTTTAGAGACCAGGATACAGAGAATCTTCTCGGCCTATTCAAGGCCAATTTGTCTGCCACTGCTTGAACTCTGCTTGAACTCTCTGCTTGGGCTCCTAGCAGTAGGGCATTGCAATAATCCAGTATTGCATTGTTTTCTTTAGAAAACAGCACCTCTGAAACTGAAGACCACTCCAGCGCAAAACATACCATCAAAAAAGTTAAATAAATCTGCTTAAAAAATGGTTTTAACCTGGCGAGAAACAATACCTGAACTTTGAAGGTTGAGATAATCAAATCAAGATACTGCTTTTTAATCTCCACTGGGGAGAAGCCATGGAGTGGGGATTCTACCTACCAGAGGTCCATTGGACTAGTCTAGTTCTGACATCACAATAGCATTAATTACATCTCTGACAGTTCTAAAAGCAAGATGAGTGTCGATTTTTCTAACACTGAGAATCTTAAAACTGGCAGTGTTGCTGTTGCAGCTATGCGTGACGATGTATACATTATAAAATTAAAGAGTACTGAAAGGCTTTTGCACAAGGTAACAGGTGGAGGGGGGTTGTCAGGGGAGAAGAAGTGATTTGAGGTAGGGTGCTTGGAGCTGAAGAGGCAGATAAATAGATATATTTGTCTTAGAGAACTGAGCATCGGAAAATAGAAACATTACCAGTCACAGGGGCTGTGAGAAAGTCAGACATGTGATAGTGAAATGTGAATGTTGGAAAGGAGAAGAATACTTGAGTGCCATCCACATATAGATTGTAGGAGAAGCTAAATGAGTAGAGAATGTCACTCAAGGAGGTAGCATAAAGGGTGAAGAGTAGCACAAATGCAACCCATTGGGGGAAACAAACAAGTAGGAGAGTTAGCAGGATAGTGTGGAGACTGGAAGAGGCAGAGAATGAGAGGTGCAATAGGAGGATGCAAACAAATCAAGAGTGGATCCAGTGATGCCAAGAGCATTGAGATTTGTCAATAGCACTGTATGGCTGCCTGTGAGGAATGCAACTGAACTGTCAAGCAAGAGAGTAGATCAGAGGTGTATATGTTGAGCTAAAGTGATGTAGTTGGAGAGACTATGGGGAGGCTGCTCAACTTCTGGTTGATCCGGTGTTGGTGACTGTCGGGAGAGCAGCAGTCAGGCTGGGTTTTGCACCAAGTTAGGTGCTAGTCCACAGTTCCCACGTCTTCAGCTCTTCTTTGTCCTTCTTCTTCTTTCAGGCAGACGAATCTGAGTTCCTGGTGTCAGGGGGCCACCTAAATACTAAATTCAGGAGCATTAAGGGGAGTGAAGGGTAGTAGCCAATTGGCTACTTACCCCTGGGGTCACTAAACCCCCTATATAACCACTTTCTGTGGGGAGTGGGCATAACCCTGTCCCAGAGCTCCTAATGCCACCAGAAACAAGATAGAGGAACCCTTCTTTCGTGGAGCACATCAGGTAGTCTGCCTTAGGGGTGTGACTAGCCTGGAGGTGCAACACACCTACTGCATAGCTAATTTCCCACCTGCCCTGGAGCCAAATGGGCCTCAGGGGAGGGGGTGGCATCTCTCAGGTCTGAGGAATGCTGGGATCGCATATCAAAGACTGCAGAGGCTTTGAAGCCCCTCGCTTTGATTTGCTAAATCACTGGCCATCCTGCTGGAGGTGTGAGCACAAATGGGGGGGTCGCTGTTTCAGTTTCCTGGCTGCTAAGTTGTGGAACTCACTTCCGGTAGATTTGAGGCAGGACCAGTCTGAAATAATCTTTTGGAAGAGGCTAAAAACTTGGCTCTTTAGACAACTTTAATGCTGTGTCTTTTCTTTAGGTAGTGTAGCTCAGTTTACTGGTTAGCGTGGAATCTTAGTGCTGGGACACTCTGTTGGAGTAAACCATTGTGCTCTATAAATTACAATACAATAAAATACAGCACCTTCCTCCAGAGCAGGCATTGTTTCTCACCCCAGAAAGCGCGGGGTCTCATCTGCAGGGGGTCAGAAACTTGTCTGTGGTGGCAGGCCAGCACACTAGACACTGATAGGATTTATAGGGGACACCTCTAAAGTGCCCTCTGGGTGCATGCCATAATAAATCTAGTACTGGCAACAGTACATATTTATTAAGACAAGGAGTTTGATGCCAAACACCATAGGTTTCAGTAAAGCCATCATGTAGCTGGGGAACTCGTAATAATCAGTGCTCAGTATATATACTTAAGATGGCTCCCGTGTTCACTTGTACCATCTAGTAATGGAGCTAGACCGCACAGGGGCATAGCCGCTCATGCAGATTTGCCCTCACATGTAACCCTGCCTTAGGGCTACAAGGCCTGCTGTAGGGTTGACTTACAATAATATGTAGTGACTTTGTCATGGCACACAGAGAGCGTGCCATGTCGTGTTTTCACACATGGTGTGCACCATGTCACGCAGCCTGCAATGGCAGCCTGCATGCAATTTGTATGGGGGTCCCTGAGGGTGGCATAATATATGCTGAGGCCCTTAGGAGTCCCCTTTAGTACCCATGCCCTAGGTACTAGGGGTACAATTTACTAGGGACTTACAGGGGTGCTAAAGTGTGTGCCAATTGTAGTACAAATAGAACATTTTACCTTGTTTTTAGGGAAAGAGCACTGGCACTGGGGCCTGGTTGGCAGGGACCCAGTGCACATCAGTCGAAAAACATCAACACCAGTGGAAACAAAATGGGGGTGACCATGACAAAAAGGGTTACTTTCCTGCAGAGGGGAAAATACAAAGTTAAGTATTTGGGTCAGTCGCTGAAGCTCCAATTGCAGGGAGGAGAGGAAGTTTTGAAAGTACAAAAATAAAATGGATAATTTTTAAACACCAAGACTCCACCTTGCCAATGGACATACTTTCTAACTACAATGATCATTTTGTAAAAGATTATAAATAATTTCCCGGATGTACATCCAGCCTTCTGTGACTACACAAAGAGTGTTCTGTAGCTGGCTATCTTGAAAAATATGAATAGATTTTAGCATATGGATATTGCTTCTCCTGGGAACCATTCAGAAAAGGCACTTCACGCTAATTAATTAGAAAGGTGGAGACCTTTTCATCCAGCCGGATGAGCAGATAACGTTTAAAGCATGGGCAAAGTGGCAATTGTCCAGGGCCCCAACCTTCGAAGGAGCCCCATGGAAATGTAAACTTTTTTTCTATTTGACATCTGCCTATTCTATTTTGTTATCTAAGCTTTTTCTGCCTACTTTTATATCTGACTCTGTCTCTCTTTTTCTATCTACCCAGTGTCATCTTAAGGAATTTTGGGGACCCACGCAAGATATATTTAACAGATAGTTTAGTATTCTTGCACTATTTGGGCCTGAATTAACTGGAAATTGGTATTAATATTAAAAATATGTCCGCAAAGGGGCCCCAAAGTATTTCTTGGCCCGGGTCCCACAGATCTTTAAGATGACGTTGAGCAGAGACTTTGTTGCATTCAGTTGCATGAAGAAGGATTCTTTTCCTTCATTGCCTCGCCACATCAGATCTGTCTGATCTCAGGGAATCCTAGGACAAAAGGACAGAGGAGCTCTTAACCAAAAGGTGACCTTGCCTCTAATTTGGAATCCCAGAATTCACATATTAGATTTGAGTGACCTAAAAGTAAATCTCATTAGATTTTTACTCCAGACAGTTTGCTGTAAAAGTGTAAGGAATTGTGAAAAAAACACAGGGTATGATTGGTGTTCTTTAAAATTGCATTATTGTTTTTTCTTCTCAACCATCGCAATGACTAGGTTGTTGTGGGAGTTCAGACGTATGAACCTAAATCGTGTTTGGTCTCTCCCCCCCCATTAAGTTTTCACTGATGTCACTTTGCTTTTAAATTTTACTGAAGTTACTTTGCTGTCAAAGCGGGAGTTAATAAATTTAGGAGCTTATCAAGGGAGCCTCTTATGACTAGTTGATTGTTTTTTTAATCCATGATCCCTCTGAATTGGTTGTCGTGAAAGTTCAGCCACAGAACACAAACTGTCTTCAGACACTATCCCTCCTCAAACATGCCAATGGATTTGTGCACTGGGGAAATAGCAAAAATTAGTACGATTATGTACTATATGTGCTGTGATTTACTCTAGCCTTGCTGATTTGCTGACTGCCTGACTTTCAAATATTCCACCATACTATATGAGTGATTGGCTTGTGTTAATGAGATATCAGCCCACATTCTTTTTTAGGTCGAGCCTGCTGTATTAGGGTATGTTGTTGAAGCGTCTCCCACTCTCTGCCCATATTTGTCATTGGCTTTGTGTCGCTGTCCTTCTTAAATGGTGGCTTCCGATTCGTAAATGGGCTTGTTAGTCCCGCCTTGGTACCGCCTTGTCTCCATTTGTTATGGCCCATAACGACTGGACCTTTTACTTGGCTGGTTACACGGCCTGCTTTATCCAGGGGGTGAGCAATATTTTTGTTATTGGCACTGATGGGGACAATGGCGGCTGCTTTTTGGGGAATTTGCATAATGATCGCGGCGCCCGCATTAGGGACACCGCGATCATTTTCAATTTTAATTTTATTCATTTTTCATGTTGAGGTCGGCGTCCACTTCTGGGACACCGCGCTCTGTTTAATTTTTTTTTTTTTACTTTCATAGTGAGCGCGGTGCCCGCTTCAGGGACACTGCGCTCTGTTTGTTTGTTTTGTTTTTTTTACTTTAAAACTGAGCGCGGCGCCGCTTCAAGGACACTGCGCTCGGTTTCTTTCTTTATTTTTTAACTTTAACACTCAGCGCGGCGCCCGCTTCAAGGACACCGCGCTCAGTGTTAAAGTTTAAAAAAAAAATGAAACGAAGCGCGGTGTCCTTGAAGCGGCGCCGCGCTCAGTTTTAAAGTTAAACAAACATTTGCAATACAATAGATCTCGCATTTACGCGAGTTTAAGCTATTGGCATTGTCATTTACAATGCCAATAGCTTAAACTCGCGTAAGTTTAAGCTATTGGCATTGTCAATGCGAGACCTATTGCATTGCAAATGCTTGTTTTAGTATCTTTGCACTGCACCTTTTAATGCACTTGCAGAAACTTGTTTTCGAAACACTGCTATGAGTTAATCAAATGAATGCACATTTTGTATTTTAACATAATACAAAATAAAGATCAAGGCAAGACTTTTCATCGCTTAGTTAAGTTCTTTGAAAGTCTGCATAAAATTTAAGAGTGCTGAAATGGAAATACTTAAAACAAAATTGGTAGAAACCAACTATCAGGTGCTCCAAATTAAGCACAGTGAAACGTCTTCTGGAAAGGATTTGGTGACACAAAATATGCAATGTAGAAGCCGTTGTTTTTTCACTGCTCATCTGTCACAGTATTGATTACACACTGTTCAGAGATCCCTTAATGATACGATCTACATTCGATCCTTCTGCGCATGCACCTTTGAGAGCATCCTCTGTTAGCATTTTATAAATTTTCATTTCAGCAGCAATTCTCTAGATTCACAGAGTCAGCAAAAACTAATGTACCTTTTTTTCAAGCTTGGGATTGAATTATGCATCAGCCTTTACCCACTTCCGGAGCTCACACCTCTCATTTTTATCACACATGAAGGCGGTGCTTCTGGCGCTGAAGACAGGAGGGATGGATGGAATGATGACTCTCTGGAGCTCCACGGGAGTCAGCAGAGAGCGATTAAAAGACTATTAGTCACGCTGCTGAATCTACTGTAGCATGAACAATGATTTATTAACAAATGGGTTCTATATAAAAAAATAAGTCTGTTATGGTATTGCATTAATAACAATGCTTATGCAAAAAGGTAAAACAAAACTTTGTGCAAGAGCAAATTCATTGTGATACTTACAGAAGCTGCAGGGAGGGCAGGTGGGAAAACACTCTCTCTTTGACTTCAGAAAAAGTTCCATTGACCAGGCTCCTGTGGAGAAAAGTCTCATTACCATACCACTGCATATAAATGTAAATATCTATATTTTACATGGAGCATTGTATTGGCAGCTTGTGGCTCATTTCCAAGACCCACCCCCTATCAGAGGCACTTGGAGTTGACGTAATATATGCTCACTGAGGTGTACAATTTGATCAAGTAGTGAAGCCTGGATCTTAACTCGGGTTTCCTGGTTGCACCGTCGACCTGCCTTTGACCATCCCCTATCAGCATAAATTGCAAAACTTGAAGTCAAAAATTTTACATTCACGATGCCACTGTATCCAAAAAAATAGCAAACTGCTTTAAGTCAAATGCCATTATCATAATAACAAGTAACTGCCAGATTCCCCTAAAATTATTAATGGTTTCTCAATTTTGGAGGCAAATTCGGTGTATAGAGAGACATTATATCAGGACAAATTTGGGGTGGAAGACATATTATCAAGTAAAGTTCCACTTGCATAGGAAAGTGTGCATTCCCTTTTATCCTTTCATTTGACCACCCGCTTCAATGTTCAAGAGGTTGTATGAAAGTACTCAGTGCAGGGCACAAGTCGGGGGTCCACGCGGGTGGACGGCGTCCCCCCACTTATTTCACAGGGGGGACGCCGTCCACCCTGCCAAGAAGTTGGGCCCCACTGATAAAGATGCTGAATTCGCCCCAGTGTAATATCTAAACACCGGGACACTTTCAGCAGCGCCTGCACGTTGTTATCTGCTTTCGATCGGCAACAACGTGCAGGCGGGGACGGGCTCTCTTATTTCTAACTCCTGCTGGTTCTTAACAAAGGCCGAGTCTGAGGGGTCATCAGGCCTCCTTTTGTTCGAGACCCCTGGCTGGCAGCAGTCAGGAGCCTCACACCCAGAAGCAAATGCAGCAGAGGAGAAACAAAGGCTCACACCTTGTTAGCACTTCACACATACTGAAGAGAGGCAGCTTTTCACTTTGTTCAGGCTCTGTTTAGGTTAGGAGATATGCATGCACTGTAAGAACTGCAGATGTGTTGGTCTTTCCCAGTATTTGCACAAAATAAATAGCATTTATATAGGGCTTACTACCCCTGAGGAGGCGTTGTAATAATTTAAATATCACTATTTTTTCTTTTAAAGCACTATGGCTAGAGGAAGCTTTACGCTGACAAAAGGCACCATTGTTTTATGTGTATATGTGTAGCGTACAAAAGTGTGAATCTTCTGCCTAATGTAGGAGAAGTATACTCGAAATGTGCTCCAATGTACTCATGATACACCTGCTAAATATGTATGTGAGGGCTTAAGATTTGATGTCACTTCTTGTGATGCCACTTCCTGTGATGTCATGCGTGTCACGCGCCGTGATGTCACGCGCCGTGATGTCACTTGCTTACTGATTAACTTGGTTAGTCCCCCCACTTCTTTTTTTAGGACTTGTGCCCTGACTCAGTGGCATAAACTGGGATCCGTAAAGATGGACCATCACCTCTTGACCCTGCATTTACCACAAATACACTGAGAACGGGTTCAAAGATTCATGTCCACAAGTCATGCAAATGAGGAACTAACAATGTCCAGATACTTTTTAAACTGCGCCACTGAACTACAAGATGAAAGGGGTACGCCAGCGTCAGTGAGTGCACGTTTATTCACATTTTGGATCTAAGGTAGGCCTATTCAAGTGGCTTGTGTTCACAAGGGAAACTCCATTCAGAAGTTAAAAAAAAAAAAAAATTATAGCGCTCTGCGTCGCCCTTCGGTTACTTCACAGCGCGCGGGGGGGAGGGGGGAGGCGATAAAAAAAACAGCTTCACGTAGGAAAAAGTGAAGTTAGAGTTCAGCTAGATGAAATAGGAATCGTGTTTAATATTCTTCATTCACGACCCCTGTTCTGTGCAGAGTACAATCAAGTTCATGACATTGCTTGTGTAATACTATGCAAATCACGAAGTAAAAAAAATAAAATAATGCCTGGCCACGAAACATTACATACATATGTCGACTAAATGCCGCCCCATCAAGGCTATACACAACATATTCACATACATCTCGCCAGGGGTATTACGCGCTATATAAATGCAATTTAAATATAGTGCTTTAGAATAATCAGTTAAAACTCCCGTTTGGTTGTGTAATATAATTCTGATAGTTTCCTACATACATTTATATACGAATGTGTGTACACGCAGGAACATATCACTGCTGCCTGCCAGAAACGGGCCCCTCTTAACTGTAAATTCCCCCAAGCTTCACAGAGAAGGTAAAGAAAGAACGGAGTACCGGCAGCACTGCACCTCTAAAGGAAGAGAAGAACAAACTTACAAGGAGCTGATGTCGCTGGCCAAGTTTCTGGGGACCCACGGAGAGCCGACGCAGATGACGGATTCCTTTGTGCAGCTACATGCGGATGGGCATTTGACGAGCGCCTTCGACTGGACCAGATGCAGCATGCATCCGAGCAGGAGCAGTGGCCAGAGGGGGGCCCTGGGAGCCGTCATCTTCGGCCCCGGGGCTGCGCGCGCTGGGGTACCTGGTGTCCGCGTGAGGAGCAGAGCGCAGGCGGCGTCGCTGTGGCTCGCGCTCCCCAGGCTCACGCTGTCTCTCTCTGCACCATGCGACGCTGCACCCGGCTCCTGACATCAGCACTTCGCTCGCAGCAGCCGCGTTTTTTGTCCAATGAATATTTCATTAAAGACTCCATTCAGGAGTGTTTAAAAATAATCCCCCCGGCATGTGGGGTTCGTACTCCTTCTCACCATCCCTGGCTTCTCCGTGAACGCGAGAGAGGAGAGGGTGACCTTGGGGGGGGAAGACATTGGAGAAGTATTGATGCTCTCTGTTGTGAATGGCAGGAGTGCTCCTCTTTGCAGCTGTTTGTTGGCTGCTTTGACTCAGAGCAGTAGATAGATTGCAGGGGAGAGGAGGCCTTCGAGAAGAAAATGTTCCTTTAGAGCCATACGTTAGTTCAGTGTATATTATTTTCTGTCATACGTCACTGTTTTGTTGGTTTTACAAATATGATCCTTTCCATCCAATTCCATCCGAAAGATAGAGGCAGAACGCAATTTAGGTCAAGGAGGGGAAGCCAGGGTCACCTTAGGTACCTCTGGTCATGCCCTTGCTACCCCTGCACACAGGGGTCATTAAGGAAACAGAAGGAACAGATGGTCTACACAGCTATTAAAACATGTTTTACTGTCTGCAGTTTCAACTCTTTGCCCTTCCTCTTTTGACAAATAGATGGTTGTTACAAAGTTAATGGTGTGCTCTGGGTCAACTCTGTGATGTCACTGAGAGGCGAAGTGTATGAGGTTACTTCTGCTACATCTAGAATTTTGGTAAATTGATGTCCATGAGAGTAAGGGCCACATGTATCAAACAATTTTGCATTCGCAAACGGTGCGAATCAGTAATTTCGCCCATTTGCTAATGTAAAATAGCCCTTCAAGGTTTATGAAAGGCTTTGTAATCACAATTTTAGGTAATCGCAAAAATTGCAATTACCTAAAATTGCGACTACAAATAGGCAGGCCTGCGGCCTGTGCAGGTAAGAGCGGTGGGGCGGGGGCACGGTGGGGGGGAGTCAACAGACGATGACGAGGTAAACTTACATTTTAAAAAACGAAAACAACTTAGCTTGCGCTCATTGCGTCGTCGACTCTGGAATGCGGCGAGCGCAAGGTAAGTGGTTGTCACGTTTTTAAATGTAAGTTTACCTCGTCGTTGTCTATCCACTCCCCCCACCCCACCCACTGCTCTTACCTGCACGGGCTGCGCCTGCAAATAAAGAATCGCAATTTGTGATTCCCTTAGCAATATGTACCAAGCATTTTTTAAATGCAAACTGCATTTAGGAAATGCTATTACCGTCGACTCCAAGTCAATAGTAACCATGCGCAAATTTTGAAAAATACTAAAAAAGACATTTTTCAAAGTGCCATGTAGCATACACATGCCCAAACTTTTTTTGTGGGGTGCTTCAGGGGGGCCTTAGGCGCCCTGGGTACCTTTGGCACTGCAGTACCTAATTTGCGATTACCAATTAGGTAATCGCAAATTGGGTAATGCAAAACCATTTGCACCTATGGGCTTCTAGGCCCATAGGAACGAATGGAGTAGTATTACCTAATAGCGGTTACCTAATTGCGAATCTTTAGGAATCGCTATTAGGTGATCGGTATTTTCTTACATACCATTTTGCATTCCTTAAATAGCGATTACCTAAAATTTGCTATTTAAGGAATACAAAATGGATTTTTGATACATGTGGCCCTCAGTGTTCGGGTGATAACGCCACCATTAACCCCACTGTCAGTGTGTGCATGTGTACTTTTGTGCCTGTCTACGTGGTGTGTTTTCTGTGTCAACCCCCTCTATGTGTTTCTTATTAACTGTTGAATAGTTGATGGACAAAGTGGTAAGCAGCGACAATTCAACTTCGAAGCACAACTCTTTCTGCTGCAAAGGAAGATGAATCTCAGAGTTTTAAAATGTTGAAAATAAAGTACAGATTTTCTCTTCTTGCTCATGGAATTTCTCTATCTGCCTACACTTTCAGTAGAGAAAAAGCGTGCAGAAGCCTCCAAATAATTATAACATGAATAATAACACAATATGGAACAACGTCAGGGTCAACTGGGTCAAAATGTAGGCCCGGGCTCCAAAATAAAAGTGGCCCCATTAGCAAACTTGGGACTATATTATGGAAAGTATACCAGGGGCATGAGAGGCAAGTGTGCCCGCTTTGTGAGCCCCCGGAGCACTTTGGTATTACAGATAGTGTCACAGACACTTCTGCGGCCCCTTCTGTAATACTGATAGCGTGGCACACATGTAGTGGCAGCATTATCTTCAGAAGATGTACACATGGAATCAGTTTACCTCTTCACTTGCACTGTATTACGGATGGGGATGGAGAAGCAAACAGGCCTTTAGGAGGCCCACTAAAAGTGCACCCCAAAAAGGTTGTGCACAGTCAGTGTGTCCCATGAGGGCAACCTAATGGATTGGTCACAGGGGGGGTCCCACGGACCCTTCAAAGTCACTCACTGCACCTGCATGCAAGGGGATCTCTCTCCCCTCTTTGAGGCAGCGGCTCCTTATTTCACTGAATGCGCTGCCATAATGGAAGCGCATTCATCAAAATAGGTTGCACTGTACCTCTTTGTATCCCATACAACTGTTTAAAGATGTGCCGTGGCACCAACAGGGAAAGTGCGCCCTATTTGTAATAGGGCCCCAGATAGCTAAAAAAAAGTGGCCCACATTAGAAAGGCAGGGCACTTTTGAACTTGTAAAGACATGCTGTATAGGTATTTTGCAAGGTATGGGATACTGCATGCATTTGTGTTTGCTGCAGTCAATGTTTTTGGTAATATCAGGGAACTCAACAGTAAAAGCCAGCCCACATGGCCATGAAACAGGCCCACAAAGTGCTAAAAAACAGGCCCACAAGTTTACCTGTAAGAGTTTGCCCTTCCGGCGCTGCCAGATTGCCCTATAGGCCAGTTTGATCCTGTAAAAAGTACCCTTTGACTTACGTCATAAGGATTTTGTGTGTTAAAGAGGAGTTGTGAAAGAAATTGGGTTACTGGTTGAGGAGGTTGAAATCCTACTCAAGCAGCAACCACAATCCTTGTCAGGGTAATGTCACAAGCAAACCCCAAATTAACCTGCGCTCAACCCTCTGGTAGCTTGGCACAGAGCAGACAGGCTTAACTTAGAGGCAATGTGTTAAGTATTTAAGCAGGACGTCAAACAGGAATAAAGTGAAAACACAATACATGAAAAATAGAGTAGAAGAATTCTTTAAGTAATTTGACAACAAAATGACAAAAACCCAATCAGTAGAACCGGAGATATGAATTTTTAAAGACTTAAGTGAAAATAGCACCGAAAAGCCCAGAGTGCCTCTCACGGCTATTAGGTCAAGCAAGACTGGGAGAAAGTCACAAGTTCAGGCAAATCGCAATGGAGCCTGGGTCGGATACAGGGACCAGCTAAGTCCGCATGAAACAGTTGCCTTCTCAGTTCAGCAGCAAGACTCCAGAAGAGGCCAGCAGGGCTCAGGCAGGTCCAGTTGTAGGTACAGTTGCAGGTCCAGGCAGCAAGCCAGCTGGGCAGTTGCATGGAGCCTCTGAGCTTGTTATATCCCTGTAGCTCAGAAAAGGAGGCCAGCTGGCTGTCCCTTTGAGTCACTTCAGTCTAGGATAAAGTTTGCAGGTCCAATTTCCCTTCTCAGCAAGCAGGGCAGTAGGCAGCAGAGCAGCAGTCCTTCTGTAGTATCCACAGGTCCAGGAGCGTACTGAAGATATGCTGTCTAAGGTCCAAAATTCATACCTGGTGCCACCTTTGAGTTGTGAGAAGTGTCCAGAGGTTTCTCTTTGAAGTGCACAGGTTTCCTGCCTCCCTTGGCTCCAGACTAACTACACGGGGTATGTAATCCTTTGTGTGAATGCAGGATGCAGCCTGTTCCGGTGTAGTGGGGCTGTGCCATACTCCACCCTCCCATGCTACCAGTGATAGCCAATACAAGCACACATACGCTCTCGATTGTGTATGGCTGTCTAGGAGGAATACACAAAGTCCAACTGCCAACTACACCCAGTCATGTGACTCAGAGACAGGCTGCAGACACAAAATGGCTAAGGCAAGAAAATGCCAACTTTTTTAAATTGGCATTTTCAAAATCGTAATAAAAAATCCAACTTCACCATAAAAAATAATTTTTCAATACAGTCCCAAAGATAGCAAATATGAACTGTTTACCTGTTCCCACTTGGAAGTTATAGCTTATTAAATGTACAAATTTAAGAGTTTTTCATTAGCAAGACAAGTAAAACTTAAAAGTGCATGTCCTACTTTTTAAATACACTTCACCCTGACCTCTGGGCTGTCTAGGGCTTCCTTAGATCTGACCTTTATGTATTAAAAAGAAGGAAGGTTTGGGTCTTGCAAGAGGTTCATTTTGTGAGGTAGTAATGGCAGCTTAAACCTGCACACACAGGCTGCCATGGCAGGCCTGAGACATGTTTAAAAGGCTACCTAAGTGGATGGCACAATCAGTACTGCAGGCCCACTAGTAGCATTTAATTTACAGGCCCTGGGTACATTTAGTACCACTTTACTAGGGACATATAATTAAATTAAATATGCCATTATGGATAAGCCGAAGGTACCATATTTTAAGGAGTGAGCACACACACTCTAGCACCGGTTAGCAGTGGTAAAGTGCGCAGAGTCCTAAGGCCAACAAAAACGAGATCAGAAAAATATGGAGGAGTAAGGCAAAATGTTTGTGGGAAGCCCACCCTAAGGCTGACAGGTCTAACAGGTCCCATAACCAAATAAAGGAACAAGACCACAGAGTGTGTTTTTTTTATGAGGAACTCTGAGGTGCCTGTGGCAGAGAATATTGTTTCCTAATATTACATGGTCACATCATTACCTTTACAGCAAAAAGCCTAATTCTCTCCCTATTTCTCCTTCATATGAATGAGTATGGTTCATCGTAAGTAGAACAAATGCAGAATCTCTAGAGTGAAATTAAACACACCAGCATGCAACTAGTAATTTGTTGCACAAAAATATATACAATTTAATGTTTTTTTTTTTTAAGAAAAAGGCGCAAAGTTCTGCTTTCAACTGCAGCCATGCAAAAGATAAGTATCCTACAACCAATCTCTCCTTTCTGTTATTGACTGTATTGAATGTACACTTCTGGGAAACAGCTATGAAGAGCAGAAAGTTAGTTCTCATTTTCAACCTTTGAACAGCAGTTGTAATTTTGTTGTATCACATGCCTTTGAGACTGTCTGCCTGCCCTGGCAGGAGATATTTTGACATCACAACTCAACTGTAAGTTAAAATGTAACTAGAGCTCAGACTGACAAATATGTTTAGAGTGGCTTCACCACAAAAAGTTTAAGCACTTCCCAAGTTAAGGTGGTACCTTCATCTTGTGTTCTAACTCCTCACTGTACTAAATTAGCATTAACTACCACCAGTTATTACTTGCGTTTTTAAGTATGCTAGTGTGATAAAGGTTCTATGATGGCATAATAATTAATTTGAATTTACACAATAGAACATTGCAAAATGGTGGCTGTGTAGGTGCATGTTTGCTGCACTGATGTATAATGGACTCTACGTACTAGGGTACTGCTGTCCAGTCCCCAGTAAATGTGTTCTGACACCTAAGACATGGCAAAATTGACTAATAACGCATTGATGTACTTACATTTTCTATAGAACCATAGTATATAGTCTAAGAAAACACACAAATGGCATAGAAAGTAAAATGTCACCTGTGGACTGCTGCATCTATTATGCCACACACTAGGCTGACAAGGAAAACATGGCTTCAGGTCTACATGGGTAGCCAGACTCTTGCAGCTTTTCAACCTGCAAGAAGCTCTGTCAAAGTAAATCCTCTTGCCAGGAGGGGAACCTTATTTTAAACAAGCATTTGCGATGCAATCGGTCTCGCCTTTGGGACCGTATATGCATTTAGCTATGCAGCTCATTAGCCTGGGTGCTGAAACATCTACTGTTCTTTAACATGGAGGGAAAGTAAGCACCAAACTGCGTGACACGCCAGATATGGGAACACATGGAGAGAAATATTGCCTTTCAGCGGGAGATGGTATAGTCCAAAGCTCTGTTTTTAATATAAAATCAGGGCCTTCGGTGGTCATATCACTGAAAATACAAGATTTGAAAAAAATATTATTGTCTACGGGTGCTCGTAGAAGACAATTTCTATGGACTGGAATCTAGAGAATGCTAAAGTGATTCTGGTATTTTACTGACCTCTGCTGGTCGTTTTCTATCAAGAAAGTTAAATAGAGGCAGTTGCCAGAAAAATAAAAAAAATAAAGTCCCTAAGCAGAAAACAATTCTGGTATTTTACTGACCTCTACTGGTCGTTTTCTATCAAGACAGTTAAATAGAGGCAGTTGAACAAGCAGAAAGCAATTATGGTATTTTACTGACCTCTACTGGTCGTTTTCTATCAAGACAGTTAAATAGAGGCAGTTGAACAGAAAAAAAGTTCCTAAGCGGAAGCAGACAAGTCCTAGGGCTGATCTCCAGAGCCCACAAAGTACATACACATATACGTATATACTAAAGTATATACAAGAGGTCTCCAATGCTCAACCTAAAAAGGAAGTTATTCCTAAAAGTAGGCCTTGTAGTCCAGAAAGAACGGTGCCTCGTATTTAAAAGCGGAACATGTAAGAATTCAATGTTTGCATGTTCCTACAGTCACTACCCCCCAAAAACTATTTTTACTGTTAGAGCTGTAGCTGGTTCTATGGAGAAAATGCTAAAATACAGTTAATGTTAATTCAGTATGTGTTTTTGAAAAAGCTACAGAGATGGTCCAAATATTGTTTTAATTATTTATTTAAAATCCAATTCAATGGTGACGTTGGATTTTTGGTATCCTTTGAAAAGTTATACATTCCCTGCCTGAAGCCAATGCAGGCTAATTAGTATTGCCCTGCCTGCAGCTGGCCTGTCAGTGCTGCTTTGATGAGGTGTGAAATACTGCTTTCAGAGTAGAGATAATGGCTTGGGCTGGCAGGATGTCAAAGGGGATGTATGTGACACAGCTTAACCCAACACAGCTTAACCCAAGCACGGCAGCTAATGAGTGTTCAGGAACTTAACTAACTTAAAAGGGACCAGGGGAGACCTGTAGTTTTATAGTTTTGTGATAAGAAAAGCCTGGAGAAGAGCTGTATTTGATCCCAAAGCACAATTTAGCCTCCTGGTTTTACTCAGAGGTGGCTCCAGAACCAGTTTAAACCAGTTTGGAGTGGTTGTGTGAGGTGTGCTATAAGGTCCCTCCAAGGGCAGAAAAAAATTGCCATCTTGGATTTTACTAAGAATGGTGTACTGTAGAATAGTTTGCAGCGAAACAAACAAGGGCCCTCATTTACAATATTTTGACATAGAGCAGTGCTGCAAGCTTTCCTGCTGCCCTGCCCTACGTCAAAAGAAAAAGGCAGAAATGCACCATATCTATGAGATATGGCACAATCCCGTCCTCATTTACTGCGCTGGTGCACAAATGGCTGCCATGCGCCAACACAAGCACCCTTGCGTCTGTATTGAAATCAGGTTGTTTTTGTGGGGGAAGGGACACCTTCCTTCACAAAAACAATCCTTACGCCACTCCTGGGAAGGCGTAGGCTTCTGAAGCATTCCCAGGTTTACAGCATGTTGTAAATCTGGGAATGTGTTAAATGCCAGGGGTATTACTTGGAAACACCCACCGTAATGCCAATGGCACGACTCCCCATTGCAGTGTGAGGCAACGCAGCGACTTGCGCTTCGTTGCCTCACACCATATCTATGAGGCCATGAACAGCCATGCAGGGTGGATTTACGTGGCCTCCTAGATATGGGTAATACCAGTGTGCCACTGGAATGTCATAAAAAGTGACGTTGCGGCAGCTCACTGGGCTTGTAAATAAGCTCCAAGATGTGCAATAAAAGCGGAAAAATTTGCCCTTGGGAACTTTGTATCTATTGGTCATGGAGTGTCTGCGAGGCACCCCCACACACTAGTCAATGAATTGAACTAATGTAGAATGCCCACCCAGCTCCGCAGAGCACATTTTGGACATGTGGCAGAAGAGAGAAAAACTGGACCTGCTGTCAGTAATCTGTATGGAGAGACCAATTGACCAAGGGCCTCAAACGGACCTTGTTGGTGTCCTATGCTTGAGTGTGTCCTGGACCCTTTGTGGAGCCTTAGAAGTGGCTAAGAGGAACAATCCAAGAAAGTCTGAAAAGTTGGTACTTGGAAACATTTTTGAGACTTAAAAGAGCCCTGGAGAGCCCATGGGACCTCGTGGCAAAGGTGTTCGATTTAAGAAAGATTTCATTAGAATGTGCTTCAAGCATATCCCGCTGGAAGATTTTGAGCTCCAAAAAAAAGAGTATGTCTGAAGGTAAAAATCTTGACCGGGTGACGGCATGAAAAGAATCTGCTTGACCAGAGGACGTGGGTGGCCGTGAAAATTGAATTTTCCTGCTCAGATGTTTTCCCACCACAACCAATGATTCACCAGGACCTTGTCCAGCAGCTATCAGGGTTCAAACGGAACTTGTCGGATACAACTTCCTATCTTGCTCTAATGGAGGATTTCAACTTCCATAAAAAGACCAAGCCAGAAGGTAAAAACTTTGACTGTGATGACCTGCTTGGTGTATCCGACCTCTGCTCCATCGGGGTCAATCTGAAATTGCGCCTTGGTACCAGCTAACAGTGAACGCTGATTTCTGATTGGCACTTTTCTTTTCTTGGTGCTTTTTGCCTTAAATCTTTAAAAATCATATCTCCAGTCCCTATTTTTAGAGTAATTTTGATGCAATTTTTCTTTTTGCCATTTATAAATTTGTGGTAATTGTGTTGTTTTTTGGCTTTTTGACTGTTTACTTTTGCTAAATATATGACACATTTACCTAAGTTAAGCCTCTTTGCTCTGTGCCATAGCCATAGCCATCCGAGAATGAGCCCAGGTTTAAATTATTGAGACTATGTTTGACCTTACAGGATTTTGGGTCTTATCACTTGGGTAGGACTCACATCCTCCTCAATATCAAACGCCTTGTTCCCAAATGGAAACAGGTTGTGGGGTGGGTGAACAGCAACCCTTACACTCTTCTCCCTGGTGCAAAGAATATAGCAGCCATAGAGAAGTGGGTGAGCTGAAACCCACTCCTATATCTTTTTTTTAAATTTGGTACAGGTCACAGGAGCAGATGCCAAGGTGGTACCGTTTTGCACATATTTTTTACTGCTCCTTGCCCTAGTGCAAGGCACAAGGGATGTGCCAATTTAACCGATCCACCATTGGAAAAGGTGAAGGGAGTTGAAAGCAAAGTCACCCCAAAATAAGACAGTGTTGGGAGACATTCCCCCTCACCTTTGGGCAATGCTAGGGAGGGTTGCCAATTTCACCCTCACCCAAGTTTGGGCAGTGGGAAGGAGAGTTTTCCACTGCACTAATGAAGTGTCAAGATGAATGGCTATTTTTCCCAAACCCCTGGGCAAAGTGAGAAGGAGGGGCAATTTCCCCAAGCTCATGGGTAAGGTGAGAAGGGTTTAATGGTTACTTTCATCGGCACTGCGAAATGTTTGAGATGATGCACAAGGGCTGCTTCCAAGTCTACCCTGTGCAATTTTCCAATGCCCACTTGCCCTTGGACTAGGCAGGAGGTCATGGGCACCTTCCACCTTTGCAGCACTTTGGCAAGGCCAGGGAGAGAGTTCCTTAACTTCCCCCACCTTTTGGCAAGGTAGGAGAAGATCCTGATTAGCCTTGACCAGGAATGGACAAAGGCTTTTTTTTTTATCCCTACCTTGCCTGTCAGATAGGCTGAGGAGAGAAAGTCATAAGTGAGCAGTCTTACTCACAAACCTAAGAAATCGCCACATCAGGTCCCTTGCAGTAGTGGTTTTTACTTTTTTGTTTACTTTGTTTTACTTGTGTTTTACTTCTAATGTTTGGAACATTTCCTCGAAACGATGGTAAAGGTCATGTGTGCAAGTACAAAGTGGTGGGTATGCACACGGGGGCCGTACTGTGTGTGCATGCCCAGTCAGGCATTTGCAAAAGCATTGAAAACATGCATACTTTAACATACACACTGGAAACTCACATTTTGCCTTATGTCTCTGAGTCCTGCTCCCATGGTACTGAAAGGGCCAGTGAGATAAAAAGCTTCCTCGACTAACGTTGGTTGCCATCTTGCTTTGAGACATGTGAACACTTTTTAAAATGTATTTATAGGTGAAGCTGAAGTTCTAATTTCTAATTATTGAATACATTGTTCTTTTGCTTTCTCTCCCATGTGAAATGTTTTATTTTCTTTAGCTTGTGATACTCATTAACTATTTTAATGAGTAATGCATTCACAAAAACACCTGTAGAGTACAGGCTGGTCCATGTATCTCATCTTGTTACAAATAATACAGGTTTGAAGGATGGAGAGAGAAGCTCTATTGTGAAAGCTCCTGAAAAGCTAACACGCATATAATTGTATCTTCTCACTTCAACCTGATCGGATCATTTCATGAGAACTTTGTGCAGGTGTAGAAAATGTTAAAATTGTGTGATTTACTCTACTGCAGAGTACATTGTACTTCAAAATGCTTACAGATACTGACTTAGCATAGAGCAGAGTAGGATATTTAGGGTACTCTCTGTTTGAGAGAGCTGACTTTCCTTTATCTTTCCCTTTGAGGTGACCTTATACTGGTTCATCCTCTTTCCTTTATAATTTTATTCTGATTGATCTTCATATTAGTTGAAGCATTTTTATTTGATTACTGACTGATAACGACCTGTTGATTTTGCCTTCTGTAAACCTTTAACTATTAATTAACCTTTATGATTTGAAAATGTAATTATTCTCTGTCTTCCTTGTGGAGCCAAATGTGCTTCACTTTCATTGAATGAAATGATTTGTTGGCCAGCACCAGTTGTGAACTTTGATTCATCCGATCACACTTTATGGGCACTGAAATTTGCATAAGGTAAAGAGTGTGAACTATCAATATTGAAAACAAATGTTTTTTTGATGGGCCAGAGATGCAAATGTTGAATTAACAATATTGCAGTTAAAACAAGTTTAATACAATTGTGTTTATTAGTGTAATTTAGTTGTGCCACTTTTCTATAAAATTGCCATATTAGTTAACATGCATGCTGTTTTGATGCTGCTCATTTCACTCATGCGCTTTCTCCCTCCCATCTCATTCCCCTGCTCATCTTACCTCCCCACAGGCAACACAGAGCAAAGGCAAGCTGATGTAATAGTAATTTTCCAAATGTGCATGTATTGAAAATGAACTTTTCTAGTGTTCCTAACTGTTGCAGGCGCTCAAGGTCCTTCTAGGTCCATTATTGGGCTTAGCACTCTTTGGCTGGTGTATAGTCTATTGTTCAGAAATGTTGTATTAGAGTTAAACCTCTATGATAACAAGACACTGAAGATGCTTGACTCTTTCTTAGAAGATGGGATTGTTCTAACGTATAATGTAATTAACATGGATTTCTCTGATTTGCCAAAATAAATGATATATGGGATTATACCATGCTTAATCTGTGGTTTAGTTAATTTTCTATGCAAGGACTGTGTATAAGAACCCTTTGCTTTTGAGGGTGAGCGGATGACTTTTTTTTCCACTAGAGATTCTTTCCGATTTCTGTATGATTTTGCTATTCATTTGGGATTTCATTTGAGCCTTTATGGCATTTTAACTTTTACCCTGTACCACTTGATTTTGAGATTTTGTAATAAAACCCTTTAACTTTTCCTACTCTCTAACTCAGTTATTGAGTGTTCCAAATTAATTGTTTGCTACTCTGCTTTAATGATGTTGGATCAAATGCTGAGGAGGGTGTCTTTTTGCACAAGAGCAGCCCCAGAGCAGAATCGCTGAGGTAAATTTTGAGTAATCTAAATTTTGGGGTGTCTTGAATTTTGGGTTCCACTCCTACAGATTTGTAGCAGAGGATGGTTGTGTTTTAAATAGCACCCGCCCCCTTTTATAGGGGTCCCCAAAGGATCTTCTAGGCTCCAGGGAAACCTTAATGCCCCGTCAAAGGTATAGTGAAGTTTTTGGAACTCTGCTAAAGTGTTCTGGTGCTGGAGACTCCTGCAAAGTGACCTGCAGTGTGATCCTGAGCAATTTGGAGTTTAAGGATGAATAGAGTGAATTGTTTTGTGAATGGTGCATGCATTTGTGATGCATGTTGGATTATATGTTTGAGGAATGGATATCTGTTTCTGTTGTGAGTTGCTTGGATATGTGATGTTGATACTGGGTTCAATTAGTGGATTGATTACTATACTGTTGATGTATTATTCATATTTATAAACTGCATTTGAGTTTCTATTGGCTTTGGTTTGTTCATCGGATTCATCGAAATCTGAAATCTTGTGATATTGCTTGTATGCATAAGCTAGTGTGTAGTGCAAGGCTCCACATACACATGGACTGGGATTCTGAACTAACAGGTTTCTCTTTACATGTTGTGTGCTTCATTTTGGGTTGGTGTACTCCACTCCTAAGTGCACAGGAGTGGGTGCACTGACCACGGAGGACTACCACTGGACGGGAGTTTACCTAGATGTGTATTGTGACTTAAATGATGCTTTCTGTATTTTGTTTGGTTTAGTGCCTTTGTTTCCTTAGTGCTTAGTTTTTAGGGTTTGTGATTGAATTGTTATACTTAATTTACTGATTTCCGTCCATATCTAGGGTAAGCAGACATGGATTTATTTAGTTTATTTGTTTTAAAGAGGTTTTGTGGTTGTCTTCCTGTTCACTGAGAAGTCATTCTGTGATCGGTTGGTCAGCCAGAGAACCACACTGGTATTGGTGAGACATCACCACAAAGCTGTGCTGTCATTGGTTGGTTGCTAACAGAGCCGTGCTGTGATAGGTTGATCTTTGATAGAGTCGCAGTGTGATTAGGTCACTTATTATGATTTTGAGATTGTTTTATGTGAAAATAATGGGAAACATAATGAAAAGGCCTGAAGTTTCTGTTGTACATGCTATAGAAGATCCGAAAATACCTGCAGAGGGGACGCTTGCATACGAGATGATGACGGACCTTGAGTTTCACACATACCTAGACTTGAGAATGGCATGCTTCTAATAAACATCTGCAGTTTCCTTTAAATGGTACCTTTTATACTAAAAGTTAGAGCTCCTTAGACAAACCATGTATGACATGAAGCTGATTCCCAGACCCACACAGCCTGGGCGCTAAATAAATGGGATCAAATGGTGACAGAAAAAGAGAGAAAGAAAATGAAAAAGCAGGTGAAGGGTTCTTTTAGACAGTGGCTTGAGAGCAGGTGAGTCTGCAAAAGAAATGTTGGAGGGAGGATATGATAGAAGGTGTAAGAGACTATCCTGCCATAGATAAGAAAATAAATGACAAAAACAAGACAAGTAAGGGGGAGAAGCAGACAAATGATTCTGATGGAGGATAATTTCATAAGTGAACTTTTGAATTATAGACATCCTCAGTACACAGCAAAAGCAATGGGGACAACTGATACTATGTTATGTTATACAGTTTATTAAGCGCACAGCTACCCCAGCAGAGGGGCGTCCCGGCGCTGACAGCAGAAAACTGCGACGCCTCTACCAACGGAAGAGGCCTACAACGGAGGGAAGAGGTATGTTTTAATTGCTTTCCGAAATGCCAGATAACTCTTCAAATTGCGGATGGAGAGGGGAAGCGCGTTCCAAAGTTTGGCAGCTAATGTGCGAAAGGAACGCCCCCCGGCTGCCAGATGTTGTCCCATTGACCGAAGTTGACGGAGAGGAGTGTATGGTACAAACAAGTTGGCCAGGATAGCTGGGGAGGAAGAGTTCATGATTTTGAAGGAGATACAGAGGGACTTAAACTCTATACGTTTGGCCACAGGCAACCAATGAAGCCGACGAATGGCACTAGACGCAGAGCAAGTCTTGGGCAGGCGAAGAAGAGTTCTTGCCGCAACATTCTGAACCCTTTACAGTCGCAAGATTTCAGTTTTATTCGACCCAAGATAAAGTGAGCTGGCATAGTCCAGTCTTGACAATATAGAAGCCTGGACAATGACCTGCCTGATGGAGGGGTCAAAAAACCCTAACAGAGGTTTCAGCCCACGCAATATACCGAAACAGGTCCCTGCCACCTTCTTGGTTTGTGTCTGGAAGCTGAGGGCAGCGTCTACCCAGACGCCCAGGTTTTTTACCACCTGTTTGGTGGCGGGTGCATGCCCCAAAGTGGCAGGCCACCAGTGCTCACTCCACAGCTCAGTGTCTTTACCTACCAGCAAAACCTCAGACTTGCTAGCGTTGAGCTGGAGACAGTTGGCAGTCATCCACTCCGCAATGGCCTCAAGGTCGCTCCTAAACTTAGATGTTGGGGTAGATGGTGGTACAGTTGTACAAGCTCCTACCACTTCTGCAGTGGCACAGAGTGCACCAACTGAGATGGTGATGACAGAAATGCCTAGCACAAGCAGGGATACACAGGATGATCCCAGATACAAGCTTCCATACCCATAAGGACAGTAGTAATTGAAGAGGTTTCTAGAGAAATTAATATTCGCATTTTAAAAATTGAATTTGATGGAATGTTACGGGAAAACATTGATGATGTGAGCAGGCTTTTGACTTACAATGCCAATGAAATGAGACATTTAATTAAAGAAGTAGCCAGATCTGTAAATGAAGTACACAATAAATTAGAAGAGTTAGCTGATGAATGCAAGGTTCACATCAGCAAGATGAAAATGTAAAACCAAATTATAAAATGGATTTAACTCACAACAATATTGGAGAAATGGGTTTAATCACTCCGAGAGCCCACATTAAAGATTTAGTTGAGAAAACAAAGAAAAGCAGTGATTTAAAGAAATATTGAAAAAGATTAAAGAAAGGGATTGCAAATAAAAAGAAAATGAAAAGGACTGAAGGTAGGGCCAGAGGTACAGCAAGTAATTCTAAATATAGGACAGAAACAGTTTTCGAGTTTACTTTAAGAGAAGTTCATGGAGGGAGTTTGGTCCATGTACCATAGTCACAAGCTGATTTGCATGTATTTACAACTAATTTTCCAAAATTGAGACAAAAACTAAGAAAGTGCTATGAAGAGGTACACAGAATGACCAATATTTCCCAAATGTTATGGACTGACTCAAATCTGCTGTTTGCAATTGTGGTTCCAAGTGACCTATGGACACAGTGTAAGGCTGTGTTGGGATGGCCAACACAGGAACCAGCTAGGGTGCCTCCTAATAATGCTCCTTCTGGGGAGGTAACTGGAAAGTACCAGAAGGAAATTGAGTATTTAAAAAAACGGGTACCTCAAAAAAGAAAATAAATTGGGTATCACATTTTGAGAACTTAGAGAAGCCAAAGGGGGCAGCGCATGCCTTTTATGAGATTCTTATGCAAATAGTCAAGAAACACAGCAGTCGATGAGCCCGAAAAATATGGTGTCAGTGGTTTTGTGTCTGCTTTTTTCATGGGTTTGAGGCCAGAGCTTAGTAAACATATACAACAGAGTGGAGTGTGCTGGCAGACAAAGTGTATTGATGTGAAGCTGGCAAAACACAGTAGTGATTACTTTGGTGCAAAACAGAAAAAAGTCAAGGAGAAGTTGATGATTGCCCAAACAAAGCAATTTGAGTAAGGCTCCCAGAACCAAATGAGTTAAAATATGAATTTTGTTCAGCCTGGAATGAATGAGATGAATCAAATGCAAGGAGTGCAAACAGAAAAAGGAGCAATGCAGATGCAAGGTGATGGAAGTGGGATGATGAATAATGATGGTGTGAATGTAAATGTTGAAATGATGAAGAGAAAAACTGCCTGTCATTTCTGTGGGAAAATCAGCACTGGAAGAGGGAGTGCTGTCAAAATCCAAACAGGATTTAGGGGGAAGTGGTTCCACAAATGTAGAGGAATGTGATGGTCCTGGATATGTCAAATTCTGAGCAGGGTGTGCAGAATCAGAAATAATTTCGAATGTCGATGCCTTCAGCCCCAGTGATACATGATAAACAAGATGCCCTATAGTGCAGGGTACGAACACAATCCATTGATTCTGAATAATGATTTGAAAGGGAGCAGTTCACAATGACAGTGCCTGAGGGAGGAGGAGGATTGACTTCTTGGAGCAGTCCTTGAGGTAGACCACAGTGGCCCATATGTTGACAGAGAAATCAATGGCCATCCTGTTTCAGTTTTGATTGATACGGGGGCAACCCGTTTTACAATTCTTTCTGTGGAAGTCCTAAACCCATCCCTCTCGGGAAGAGAAGTCCAATTAGTAGGGATCAGCAATAAACAAATTATTAACCAGTTACAGCTAATGTCCCAGTTAAAATTGGTCAGATTGAGAACAAGCACCAGTTCATTTTGTGTGATTCTAGTCCTGTGAACTTATTGGGAAGGGGTTTGCTTTGCAAAATGAATTGTGTGATCTACTGCACACAAGATAGTGATGAGGCTTGAGACACAAGATGAGCAGTCAATGTTTAAAATAAACTCATAATATTCAAGAGTTCAGTTATTCCTGGATTTTATAAAAGAAGACAAACAAAAGCAGACCTGCCTGTAGCATTACAACATTCTGTCAAAGAATAGGTATGGGACTTTACTGGAAAAGAGATTGGATTGATTAAAAGAGGAAAGCCAGTTAAAATAAAGGTAAAGCCAAATGCAGTATTCCCTGGAACTAGACAATGCAGGCTCACCAAAGAGGCAGAAGTACCTCCAGGAGGTACTTGGTAGTCCTTCTAACTCTACGGTAATGGGAATTAAAATTCTAATGACAAATGGAGAATTTTGCAAGAGCTCCAAAATATTAATAACATTGTTGTTCCAAGTTGTCAAGTGGTACCAAATCCAGCAGTAATTTTGTTCCAAATCCCATCAGATGTGGAGTGGTATACAGTAATCGAATTATGCCAAGCATTCCTCTTGATTGCTCTGCATGGGAAGACTCAATTTTTATTTGTGTTCTAATTTTTGAATAAAGTTTGCATGTGGTGTTGAATCCCACAACGGTATAGGAAGCCTTTCTATTCCTAGCCAATTCTGGACGAAAGATCTATAGAGTTTGAGGTTGCCATGTAATTCAGTCTTAGTATAGTATATTGATGACCTACTCATTGCATCTAATTCATAGGAGGACTGTAAACTTGATACAATTGTCCTATTAAATCATCTAGCTCAGAATGGACATAAGGTTTCCCCAACTAAAATGCAATATTGTAAAAACAAAGCAATCAATTTTGGACACCATATTGAAAAAGGTGTGAGGAACTTCTGAAAAGAATGTGTTTCTGCAATTCTAAAAATGGGCCCGCCGACCACCAAGAGGGAAGTTTGAATATTTCTTGAGATTTTTGGATAATGTTATAAGTGAATTTCAAAAGTTTACTTGATTGCAAAACCTTTAGAAAGGTTGACACGCAGTGACACACATGATCTGTCCCATTTGACACAGAATGTTTTAATGCATTTGAAAAATTGAAAGAGAGTTTGTGTCATGCACCAGCACTTGGGATGCCTGACTGCAGTGTAACATTTTTTCTATTTTGCCATGAGAGAAGCTGATGTTCACTTTCAATCCTCACACAGAACTATGGTGGTCTCATGTGCCAAGTGGCTTACCCGTTAGCTGTATTGGATCCAGTAGCTGTAAGTCTTCCAGGTTATTTGAAATTGGTTTCAGCTGTTTGCATTTATATTGAACAAAGTGAAGGAATAAGGATGGGTCATACTTTAATTTTATATGTACTACAATCAGTGAAAATTCTTTTGACCAGAACGAGGACACAGCATATAACTAATAGTAGGCCTACTGGTTATGAACAAGGTATACTTGCAGCAGAGAACAGCTCTATCACGAGGTATAGTTCCTAAATCCAGAAACATTGCTTCTTATTTCAGAAAGGAGTTGTGAAGACACAGAAAATGATAATATTGATGATGAACCTGAGCACAACTGTATAGAGATTACTGAGTTATGTACAAAAGCAAGATCAGACATTAAAGGGACACCTTTGAAAATGGCTGATCTGACATTGTTTGCTGATGGTTCTTGTTTGAGAGACCAATATGGAGCAGTGGGAGCTGCCTATGCAGCATGTTTAATTTCTGAGACTTTGAAGGGATCTTATCTGCCAAACATAACTTCAGCACAAGTGGCAGAATTGGTTGCATTGACATGAGCTTGCTGCTTGTCAGAAAAGTTGAATGTGGCAATTTACACAGAACGTCAGTATGTTTTTGGGGCTGTGCATGACTTCGGTCAACTGTGGAACCAAAGAGGCTTTATGACATCTTCTGGAGCTCCAATAAAGAATAGTGCCTTCATATTAGATTTGTTGAAAGAAATAAAGAGGCCAAAAGAAATTGCTGTCATCAAGCGTGTTGCTCATTAGGCTGGAAGGGATTTAGTCATACTTGGAAATAAATATGAGGACCAGTTGGCAAAATATTTTGCATTACAAGATGAAACAGTTGTGCAAGAAAGTGAAAATGATGAATCGAGAATAAGTACAATACAAAATTGAGAAAATATCAATTGTTTCTTCATGAATTCAATCCAAACTTCTTTTAGTAAATTGAGAGATCCCCAGGAGGAAGCCCTAGATGAACAGAAAAAGCAAAGGGAAAAATTGGGTTACAAGAGAAATTATCAGGATTTATATGTAAATGCGGAAGATAAATATATCCTTCCTGGTTAGATGTTATAGCCAATGTGAAATATTTTCACAATGGGTCACACACAGGGAGTGTAGCATAGTGAGAATATTCAAAAAGTACTTGGAGAATAGAGGATTCAGAAATGTGGTAGTAGGTGTATAGTATGCCAGTTAAGGAAGTAGTACTAGAGCTTTGATGAATCTTATTGGCAAACCAGAGGCCCCATTTGCAAGACTGCAGACAGACTTTATTGAGATGCCACATTCCAATGGTTTGAGGTACATCTTGATATATGTCTGCTTGGTTTCAAAATGGGTCGAGGCATATCCCACCCAGAGATCAGACTGCCTTATAGTTGCCACCTTGTTGTTGAGGGAGTTAATACCACAATTTGGTTTTCCAACTTATATTGAGACAGATTGCGATAGTCATTTTAAAAATTAGGTTTTGCAAATAATCTGCGCAGGGTTTGAAATCAATCTGATGTTCCATAGTAGTTATTGTCTACAATCTTCAGGAGTTGTTGAAAGGGCTAATGGAACTCTCAAGAATAAACGAGTGAAAATTTGTGCTTCCACTGGTTTAAAATGGTCCGATGCACTTCCTCTTTTTTTAATGATCATGAGAGGTACTCCTGACAGAAAGACTGATTTGTCACCCCATTAAATCATTATGGGAAAAGCAATAAGACTAGCATATTTTCCTTCAGCTGCATTCCTTTCAATAACTGATGACGCTGTGCTAGATTACTGGCTGATATTGTGAAATCTGTCTCTCATCAGGTCAATGTGCAGCAGAAGCCACAAAGGACATTCCTTGTCACAATCTAAACCCAGGAGACTGGATAGTGTTCTGAAAGTATGTCAGAAAGAGCTGCTTTGAAAAGAGGTGGTGCGGGCTCTTTCAAGTGATTCTGACAGCGACCACTGCATTGAAGTGTGCTGGAGTGCCGCAGTGGATCTACGTTGCTTACACAAAGAGAGTAAAAGTGGCAGAAGCAGTGGAAGACTCAACTGATGAAACAGTCATAAGTCCACAAAGTTAAGTTCAAAGCCACACTCAAGTTCACAGCATGGATCCAGAGGGGCTGACATTTTTGAAATTGGTGAAGAAAATGAACAAAATGAAATTGTAACATTTCAGGTTAGTGAAAGCTTGGATGAAGAACCTGAAATTTCTGAAGTCCAATTTCAATGCAGGGATCAAAGTGAAAGGTTGTTACAGTGCAAAATGCAAAGCATGTGTTGCAGCAAGAAGAACTAGCATCTGATCCAATCAATGAAAAATTGCAGCTGAAAATCAAATTACAAAGACCCCTAGAGGGAAATAGAAGTTGCAATGAACAAACAAGACAAAGTTGTTCAAATTTCAAGTTTGAGTCATGGTTCCATGGAAAGCAACAAGACTCTGACAAAGACTTACTAAACAGAGACTAGCTAGAGAAGACATTCCAAGGAAAAGAACTTGCAGAAGAAAACATTGTATAGCAGAAGAGAACCCAGAAAGACAAATAAACTCAGAAACTAGTCAAAGTGAATCAACAGTGGCCAAAACAACGAGAAGAGTACCAATTTAGAACGTATGCTTCACCTGAATGGGCGTATGTAGCTAAAGCCTCAGAAGAAGAAGATGAAACAGTGTTGGACAATTATAGATTAGTGAGCCAATGCAAGTACAATTTTAAGAGTGAATCAGAAAGTAAAATTTAAACAGAAGAACAACCACCTTGAATTAATGAAAGAGACTTTTGAGATAGAAAGAGCATAGGTAGCTGTTGAACAAAGAAAGAAGACTAAAACTCAAACTGGAATAAACTTTTAGAAAAAATGAGAAGACTATTTTTTTGTCTTTGGTTTTGAATATTGTTTTAAAGAAAAAGAAGAAAAGAAGAAACCTAATATTGTTTTAAAGAAAATGTTGTTGCCTTTAAAATTTTGATGTATCACAACTAATTTTTGTCTCAATTAGAAGATGGAGTACAGCAAATTTATAATTTTAGGGTTATTATTGATATTAATAATATTAATAGTTTTAGTGGGACCGTTGTTGTGCTTACTTACTCCAGTGAGAAATGTTTCAAATCACATTCAATCTACTACTATTAATAATAAAACATGATGTACCAGCATATAAAGAACAATTAGTGGTTTAAGAGATAATATTTATACTAAAATGATTTGAGAATATGTAGATATGAGGGTTAGTGGGTGTTTTGTATGTTTTGTAGACTGGAAATTGAGATGAAGGAGCATTTTCCACCTTACTGTCCATGTTTCCACACATTTTGTCTTCTCCAACATTTGTCAGAGAGAAAGTTGAAGTGGTTAACCGTAAATGCTGCTAAGTTTGAAAAGAATCGATGACATGTGAACAAGGCAGTGTTAGCGGTCCTTTGAGATTATGAAATGTCTTCCATTTTTTATTTGAATATCAAATATTCAAATGCAGCAATGTATAGTCCTGCTGGTCTTACAACCTATGGAAACCATACAAACCTGAAAACTTGACTTCACAAACATATTTGAATATGTTTATTTAAAAAAAAAAAAAATGACTTTTTTAAGAGCCACCCAATATTGTGTCTAATTTCATTTGATCATATATATGTTTTTTTTTGCATTTCATTAAGTACCACTGTACTTCCTAGATACTTTTGCGTTAGTACCGCAGTACTCCGTAAACGTTTAGAAAAATATATAAATCAATAAACTACATTTCCCTATCCCTACAGAGTTTGCTAAACTGCCTCATTCCTCCCCCTACATTAAATCAACAGTAATAACATATATTTCACATTAAAATACAGATTAAAGGAAAAATGTGGTATAAACAATATGGCTACTTTTTCATTTTGAAAGGGCATTCATTAACCAATCATATTTGTGTTTTGTCATCGCCAGGTACTGCGGTACACCTCGAAAGTAGAGTGGTATACCGCAATATATCCCTTAAAACTTGAAAACTAGTGAACCAATTTAGATCTACTTACAAAAAGGATCCTTTCCACAACATAATCTATATTCCTGGCAACGTTTATGAAAATCCTTTCAGCCATTTTGCCCCTACGTCTGTCTAAAAAGTCTATGGAAAATGTATTAGTGGAAAAACATATTTTGGTACCCCCTTTTTCTTTGCACCCTCTTAACTAGTCACCACTAAACTTTACATTTTCAGTCAATGTAGGAAAAGGAATAGGTTGGCAAAGTTTCATGGAGATTCGGCAAAAGGTGGCAAAGTTATTGCCAACTAAAAATCAGAGGAATTCCTTTCTCTGAACTATACCTGCAGAGTGGCTACCACCACTCTGTAATATATATATATATATATATATATATATATATATACCTGAGCTAACTATAACTTACGCCATTGCAATGCACTGCTTTTGATCTCACATATTACATCACTCATGACATGCTCAGTGACATCACTGTTGACATCATCCACAGAACCACTCAAACACCCACTCACACCCCCATACAAGCTCTAATATACCCACTCACACACCCACACAACCATTCACATACTTATTCACAGACCCATATAACTACTGACACGCACACTCACTCACCCATACAGCCACTCACACAACCTACTCACTCACCCATACAGCCACTCACAGACCCATACAGCAACTCACACACTCACTCACACACCCATACAACCACTCACATACCCATTCACACACTCTCACAGTCTATCACACAACCACCCACTCAAACCCATACAGCTACTCACAAAGCCACTCACTCACCCATACAGCTACTAGCAGAGCTACTCACTCACCCATACAGCCACTCGCACATCCATTGACTCATCCACAAAACCACTTACATACCCATTTGCACATCAAAACAATTACTCATGCGCCCACTCACTCATCTATTCAGCCACTCACACAAATACTTACTGTGCAAAACAGCCACTTACATACACACTCACTTACCCATACACCCAGTCAAACAACAAGTCACTTACCCATACATCCACTTACACATGCAGTCACTCACTGTTAGAAATGGGATTCTTGGTAGGCTAGGGCGCAGGCCAAAGCCAGGCAAAGACCACCACTCTAGTCAGGATAAGGGAGTTACACTTCTAAAATAACCCCTGCTCACCCCCTTGGGAGCTTGGCACGAGCAGCCAGGCCTATCTTAGAGGCAGTGTGTAAAGCATTTGCACATAACCAACAGTAATACAGTGTACGCACTACAAAGGACACCACACCAGTTTAGAAAAATATCCAATATTTTTATATAATTAAAACAAGACCAAAAACAATAAAGAACCACAATACTATACTTAAAAGTTCACAATTCAAAAATAAGCTGATTAAAAAGAGTTCCTTGTGTGGATAGCGCCGTCCGGGCTACCACGGCGTCGTGAACACACAAATCCAAAACAGTTCTGGCTGACCGCGGGGTTGCAGGCCAGCTACGGTGTCGGGAAGACCCGCAAACAGTACCTTTCAGAGATGCAGGGCGATGGGGCCCTTGAAGTCACATGCGTTGCAGGTCGATCTCCTCTCTGATGGAGTCAGGAGCGCTGGCGTCGGCAGGCGTCGGGTGCTGCGGTGCGAAGTGCAGCGGTGCGGCGTGCGGTGCCCTCAGGTCGGGGTGCAAGCAGCGGCTCGGTGGCAGCATCAGATGGCATCGTCGGTGAGGCCAGGGTCGGGGTGCGAGATGAAGGCGGTGCTCGTCACGGTGCTGGCAGATCACGGTGCAAGCAGCGGCGTCGTCGTTGCTGAAGCGCTGTCGTCGGCTGATGAACTGGAGTCGATGGCACCGGAGTCGGAAGGCCAAGGCTGCGGTGTGGGATGAGGGCGGTGCATTGTGTAACTTACGAGCGGTGCCCCCGAACCACGGTGCAAGCAGCGGCGTCGATCTCGGCGGGAAGTGGTGGCATCAGGCAGGCCAAGGCGTCCTCGTGAAGCCAGGTGGTGCGGAGTGCGGTGTCCACAGGTCGCGGTGCGAGCAGCGGCTCGGTGGCGGCGTCAACAGGCGTCGTCGGTGAGACCAGGGTTGCGGTGCGGCATTGCTGCGGTGCCCTCTGCGGTGCCAAAGCTTCAGCGTGAAGCGAGGCGGTGCGGAGTGCGGTGCCCACAGGTCACGGTGCAAGCAGCGGCTCGGTGGCGGCATCAACAGGCGTCGTCGGTGAGACCAGGGTTGCAGTGCGGCGGTGCCCTCTGCGTTGCCTTCAGGATACAGAGTTGGCAGTGGCGTCGTAGGCGTCGTCGAGTTGGTGTTCTTCGGGTTGCAGCACAAAACACACAGTCCCCAGTGCTGCGGGTCGAAGAACTTGAAGTCTTTGCTGTTCCTGAGACTTCGTGAACAGGGGCAAGCTCTACCTCAAGCCCTTGGAGAGACTCACAAATTTAGGTTGCAGAAAGTCCAGTCCAGGCCTTTCACTACCCAAGACAAAAGCAGCCACTGCAGGTCAGCCCAGCAAAGCACCAGGCAAAGCAGTCGTTCCTTTTTGCAGCTTCTCCGGCTCTTCTTCTTTGCAGTCTTCTTGTCCAGATGAGTTCTAAAGTCCAGGGGTCTGGGACCCAGCATTTATGTCCAAAATCCTTTGATCTCTTAGGCAGAGAGGGCCTGTGCCCGGTCAGGACCAGTTCTGCCTTCTCTGGTGTGAATTCCTGGCAGGAGGTGGAGACGGCATTTGTCAGAGGCAGAGCAAGCCCTTTGAGGTGCAAGGAAATGTCCTGCCCCTTCCCCCATCGTAACCCAGGTCTCTTCAGCCCTTTCCTGACCTACCTAGACCATCTGGCGCCCCTCCTGCTTCCCCAGCCTTCTGTCATCCAAAACCCAGACAGGCAATCCACATTCCAGCAGAGGCACACGGGATGACTGAGCAAGAAAACACCCACTTTCCAAAAGTGGTATTTTCAAACACAGAATGTAAAAATCACCTTCACTAAAAGAGGCATCTTTAGATTCTGAGTTCAGGCATACGAAACTCTATTTTCTTAACGAATTCCCTGGGCCAGTTATATTTATAAGATGTTATAAACAAACCTCCCATTCTATCCTATGGGGAACTGGTAGCCTTGCAATAGTGAAAAACGAAATTGGCTGTAATTCACTATCAGGACATGCCACACACACCAGGGCATGTCCCACCTTTCACATACACTGCACCCTGCCCACAGGGGTACCTTGGGCCTACCTGAGGGGTGTCTGACATGTAAGAAAAGGGAAGGTTAGGGACCGGCCAGTGTGTGCACTGGCCAAGTCGACATGGCAGTTACAAACTGCGCGCAGACTTCTTCAATGGCAGGTCTGAGTTACCGTTTACAGGGCTACTCACGGGGGTGGCACAACCAGTGCTGCAGGCCCCGAGTAGCATTTGATTCACCAGCCCTGGCACACGCAGTGCATTTACTAGGGGCTAACAGGTAAATCAAATATCCAATCATGGAAACACCCATCCATAACACAATTTACACAGAGAGAATATGCACTTTAGCACTGATTAGCAGTGGTAAAGTGCCCAGAGTCCTAAAACCAACACAAACAGGTCAGGGAAAAATAGGAGGAAAAAGCAAAAAGTTTGGGGATAACCCTGCAAAAAGGGCCATTTCCAACACTCACCCATACAGCCACTCACACACACACTCATCTACTCATAAAGCCACTCATGCAGCCACCACAGTCACTGATACAGTCATTTACACACACACTCACCCACCCATACAGCCACTCATACAGTTACTCACTCACCTATACAGCTACTCACTCACCCACTTATTCACCATACAGCCACTCACACATCCACTCAAACATCCATACAGCCACTCAGACACCCACTCCCACACTGATATAGAGAGTCACAGTACCACTCATATGACATATATTAGAAACACTAGCTTGCTTTTAGATGATTTCAAAAGTGGTTTTAGACCCTTTTAGTTTGAATGTTTACTATGGCTTGCTGGATTTTTGGATAGCTTTTATATATCGACCTTTAGTATGAGGAGTAGGTGTTATGTGCCCGGCTTAGGCCCAAGTAACGAAGCTCCACATTTTGTTACATTGTCCTAATTTTGCACAATGTTATGTTATTGGCATTTGTAACGCGCACGGCCTGCTATGAACTTTTGCCCATATTCGCGTGTGTGACAATGTTGGATTAGTTTCTCTGAAACTACTTCTGTTTACACATCTAGCTTCGCATAGCATTATCACGATGCCTCGAACACCATGTACAAGGCTTTTTACGCACAATGTACAAATGTCGTTCTATCTTCAACCACAGGGCGACAGTGTTGTATTCCGCTTTAGGTGTCCGTATATAGGTTTTCCTGAAACATGTCCTTATATAGGCACAATTTGCATTGCCCTTATATAAGCATAAGATCCCAGTCCTTATTTAGGCATTAGCCATGCTATCCAAATACAGGCATGGTCACTTACATCCGTCCACCCTAACGTCACAACGAGTTCTTAGAAACCAGACCCTTAAGCTCTTGGGAGTTCCCCTAGCACAGGATTATTGATTTCTCCAAGAACTCATTTATTATGCATGAACCGCTACACCTTAAGGGTTCATTCCTGACGTCTTTCTCTGCCCGACTTTACATCAATGCTAACATTCCAAGGCACCTACCGGGTATAAATATACCTTCCCTTGCCCAAGCAAGTAGGAGGAGACCTCGACTTTAGAGGAGCCCGTGTTCCGGCCTGACGCACTGACAAGAGAAACTGTCATCCCTGCTCGCAGAGAATCCAGCTTCCAGTGTTCTAACTCCCTTCGCGGGGTGTTAGAGTTCGAGACCCGGAAGGAGATTCCCACCTCTCTCATTCTCAAGGTATGGAGCTGACTAGAACCTAGAGGGACTCTTGGCATACTAGACTTGGCATACTAGACTATAGCATACCATACTATAGAATACTTCACCTACTTCTTACCTTGCACTACACTTAGGTTAGGTACACTGGGGTAGAACTAGTTAGAGAAGCATCTTATGAGTACTCGCATTTTTAGCTTATGTTATTTATGTATATGAATATATGTGTCATAGCTAAAAGATAATGCTAGCGCAGTATTATTTCTTTCTACTGCTTACGCTGTACATTATATATCTCGCATACTGTCTTGTGATCATAACAGCTCATATCTCTTACACGAGAAACAAGACTGTTTAATAAATCCTTTTATTGAAACGCCCGTCAATTCTTTCTGTGTACCTCTGAAGAAACTAAGCATGCACGATTAGCTGAGTGAAACTGTTATCTGTTGTTTCCACGATTCTGAGAGTGTTCCGATTCTAAAGGGAAACAAAGTTGTCATGTTTATGCGGTTGCCAGAAACTACTCCCTTCTTGTTTACAAGGAGTTTCTAGTGGCCTCTGAGTTAGCTGGCACAAATTAATTAAGTTTAATATACTCGATAGGGACATACTGACCTCAGTCCTATGTCAAATCTATAGGGTATATTATTCCAATGCGCAGAGCCTATTAGGGAAATAGGAACTACACTACATGGCGCCCAACGTTTGCTAAGGCACTAATTTAACGCTAGAGACTGAGTAACTCAGTCGTGCTTTTCTCTCAGAGACCCCTACTCACATACTCCATAAGACGTCTGGAGTGGGTAGGGTTAAGTATCTGCCAAAGCTAAATAGGACAAAAAATCCTATATAAATTAGCTGTTTGGTTTGTTCAACGTTGAAGGATACAGTGTTCCAAAATATTGTGCACCTTATCTTTTACTTCCTTGAAACTTGTTCTACATTTTTCAAAAAACAAATGTCCCTACACGGGGATAATGCCACCGAGAACGGTGTAGCTGCGGCTGATCCAGTCGTAAAAGCTTTTAACGTTACAGGTTTAAATGAAACCGATGAGGGTGTTATAAACATCCCTCCAAACTTAAGAAGAGCCATCACTCTAAAACTTATAAAACATGGCCTAACACTAAGAGGTGGTAGACCAGATTTCGTGATAGAGGCACACGAATCCTTTCAGACAGAGGTATTCTATTCATGGATAGTATTCCCAGAATCAAATCCAGTAACAAAAGTGTTTCACTTCTTTAAAGAAGATGAACCACCAGAAGAATATATTCCTTTCGAGGATATTGAAATTCCACTCACATACCAGGAGCATCATCTCTGGTTTAGAGACGCCCTAAAACATCACAAAAACATTACCAGGCTCGGTCCACTAGGTAGACCAGGAGCAACATGGCCGATTCTAGCCGGCTATACACCTCATCCTGACATCAATGTAATGTCAAACGAGGAATTACTTACTCAACTACAAGAGTTAATAAAAATTTACAGACAATTAGTCCAATATGTCATGCGGACTTTCACAGTCCAACCACCAATGACCATTCCAAATCAAACCCCTCAACAGGGGAATACACTAAAAAATACTCCACAGACTTTACACGCAGTCATGGGTAAAATGCCCACAAAACGTGAACAAATTCCATTCTGGATAGCTCAAAAAATTACTCAATCGAAGCAGTATTTCCAAATACTAGCCCTTATGAGAAACACAGAATCCTAACAATCTGTTTACCAATGGGGATCACACCACAACTGGAAGACTGCACCACTTGGGGCGCAGTCTTTGCTGCCATCTATACTAAAACACATGGTGTTCCATCAATTGCAGTAATACCAGATGTCCTGAAACAAATTCAAAACGAATACGGGGCAGAACCTGCTCTGAATTTAGGTATGAAATTACTGAAAAACTTCGACCAGGTCTCAACAATAATATTATCTAATATTAAAGGAGAGGAAGCATCAATGGCGATCCGCCAACGCTTAAGGGAATTTGATGTAACAGAACATCAACATGAACTACCCAGAATAATAGAACAATCTTATGCAGAATTAGGCAGAGATAGTTTGGGTGGAAAACCTTTGAAGCCAAAACTATCTGAAAGTCCTGAGAAGGACTCTATTAAACAAAATCCTACATCTTCTAAAAAGAAGTGGGAAACTAATAAACAAAATTCAAACGAGACACGTTCTCAATCCCGAGGTAGGTCTCCTCAAAAGGAGCCCTCTGAAAGGAGGTATAACCTCAGGAATAGGGATAATTTAAGAAAGCCTGACAGGTATCAAGATACTGATACACGTTCCTCTCGTACCTTTCAGATATCGTCACAGACATCAGAAAGAAGAGGACGGTCAGAACACAGAGAAGAACGCGTGAAATCCAAAGACGATAAACACGTTCAGAAAAATAAATCAAAACCTCAATTCACAAAAAGAAGGTAGCAGGTCTGAAGATCAGACATGCCGAGAATACTGAGAACACAGCTCAAGAACGGAGAATGGGCTCAGACAATGCTGGACAGTGCAGCAGAAGTAACAATAGCTCGCCAGAACCTGAAGGAACTTCTGGAGATAGTGGACTTGAATGAGTACATCACAGTAGAAACTGTAGACACCAGGGTTAGTACTCCACAAACGTTATATGAAATAACACTCCGAATGGAGGGAGACATACCAAGAAAAGTGAAAACACTCTTTTGGGAGAAACTTTCAAGGGGTTATGATATACTTCTAGCAGAAAAAGACTGGCCACCGCACTTTGTCAGGGAGTGCCCACATGGTGAGGACATCATTATGCCCGCCTTCTCCAACCATATTCCAATTCACCTAAAATATACTTATGCCAGGAAATGGGCAGTTGCCCAGGCCCCAGCATTATACAAAAATCATGTAGGATGGGATGAGGACTCACCTCACCACAAAATACATCTAAAAATCAACCTACTGCACAAAGGCAGTACCCAATAAAGCAAGAAGCTAAAAAACAGGTCAGGGAGATCTTAGATCAACTTGAATACCAAAGGGTGATTGAAACATGCACCTCCTCAATGAACAATCCTTTGTTTCCTGTATCCAAACCAGACAATACATATCGTCTAGTTTTGGATTACAGACACTTGAACACTTGTTCCAAAACATTTGCAGTGCAAAATGCACATAGAACAGCCTCAATGAATAACATTGTGCGCAAAAAATATAAAACCACATTGGACATTTCAAATGGTTTCTTTTGTCAAAACATAGCACCTGAAAGCAGATACTTAACAGCTTTCTCAATAATGGGGACCCACGTCAATTTTGTAGACTCCCACAAGGGTTCAAAAACAGCCCGGGGTTATTCTCAGCAAGGGTAACAGAGTTACTACAAATTTATGATAATGAGGCATTGTCATATCTCGATGACATCTATCTGACAGACGATGACCTAGATAGGCACTTGAATAGGGTGAGTACCAATATATTGGGCTTCGCCTCTGAAGGCTATAAATTCAACTTTAAAAAATCCAGAATTGCCCATCTCAATGTCCTTTTCCTAGGATATGAGCTTTCAAGTGAAGGCAAGAGCCTGGCAGCTAACTTTTTAGAAAAGTGCGCGCTGCTCCAACCTCCAAAGACGCTGAAAAACTTACAATCCATCTTGGGTTTCCAAAATTTTGGAAGAACTTACATTCTAAATTACGCAGAAAGGGTTAAACCTCTCTACGAATTAATCAAACCTGATTTTTCAACAAAACATTGGACACAGGAACACACAGAAATCCTGCGTTCACTCCAAGCTAACATGTTAGCAACAAATCACTTACAAACACGCGTAAATACAAGCAATTTAGTGATCCGAATAATTTCGGGTCAATGCAGATTCACCTATTTAACATTTAATGAGGGTGAAAAAGTACCAATAGCATACAAATCACATTTGTATACACATGCAGAAATGCGCTTCACTTCAACAGAAAAAATACTGACAGCAGTTCAAACCGCTGTAGCAAAAGAAAGAGCTCTAGCTCAAGGGAAACGCATTATTGTCGAAACTCCAGTACCAGCCTTAGAGGTGGTTACAAAAGCGAGCATTCCAAATGCAAAACCTTTACATCCTAGATGGATACAATGGGTTAATTCTCTTGCTGCAACAGATGTTGAATATGTTTTTGATCCTGATCTAAAAACACAAGCGTTCCTGCAATGTCCTCTGCCCACTGAAATTTTGCCTCTAGATCAGTACGAATTTATAATTTATACTGACGGATCAGCACAACCCGCTACAGGGAGTAAGCAAGCTTACAGTGCAGCGTGCGCAATCGTTAAAGGTCGCATGCAAGATGGTAACTTTAGACCAATGGTCACTAAAACTCAATCTCTAGGAGATTGTACAGCTCAGCGAGCTGAGCTACAAGCATTCAAACAGGCACTTGAAAATATAGATCGCGAATTCCCCACACATTTATAGTGTGCGATTCTTTTTACTGTGTTCAGTCGTATAATGAATATATACAAAATTGGCTTGAAAACGGGTTCAAAGATGCAAAAGGTGGCACAATAAAGCATAAAACGCTTTGGGAACAAGTAGTTCAGTTGAGAGACGAACTACCAAAAGCTCACGTGATACACACGCTGAGTCATCAACGTGATTGCATTCACGTTGCAGGGAATTCATTGGCTGATGAAGCCGCAAAGGGGGCTGTTCAGACGGCTTCCGTAGCTACGATCACTCGTTCATAAACGAAAATAAACAGTGAGATATTGTTGGCTGTCAACGCTTCAAGCAAAGGCAGTGGCACAGCGTTACCAAAGAAATTTCCACTCAAGTACTCTTATGTAATTGATGCGAACAACGTTCCTTTTGCTCAAATCTCTGGAGTGGGGGATAGGGTAATTCCAAACATGGAACGTAGAGCAGCTTTGATTTATGAAGCACATCTGGGGGAGGGTCTGTCACATCAAGGGATCTCTAAAACAATATTAACATTAAAAGAGATGTACTGGTGGCCTGGAATGAATACACAGATTCACATCTTCATCGATGACTGCATAGGCTACAATAGGCAGACTAGTGCAGAACGCCACCAGACACCAGACTACGAAGAAGCCTGCCCAGTACAGACACCATTGTTAGACAGCATTAGACTATCTAAGCGCAGGCGTCCTTTTGGCCAAATGCAATCCCACAAATACTAAGTAAAGGTTCCTATGGATATGGCCTCAGCGCTCGGCTGACGCTCGAACTGTTATAAAAGATTTGCGAGTCTTTATCGGCACATACGCAATTGGCACACTACATTCTGACCAGGGCCCTGCGTTTAGCTCTCGGGCTTACAAAGAAGCCATGGCCAGTTTGGGCGTAGCATTGCGGTACTCCTCTCCGTTTCATCCTGAGGGAAATTCTGTTGTGGAAAGGAAAAACCGGGACATAAAGCAGTCTATAACAGCTAGAGTATTAGGTTCAAGTGATGGGTGGGTCAAACATCTTTATGGGGTCCAACGCTCATTAAATAATTTGCCAAGAAGTCTCTAGGGGGGTCACTCCATATGAGGTCCTATTTGGGACAAGAATGTGGGTTCCTGATCTCGAATGTAAAGGCACAGTGGTAGAAAATAAACCCTTTGATATCAAAGATCGTTTGGCTGTTTTACAGGATCTAAATGAACTAAGATCGAAACAAAGCAACGTGTTCCTGAAGCCAACCACCACTGGGGAAAAACCGGCAGTCCCAGCAAGGCCTGTTTGGATCCCAAAAGTTGGGGATCTAGTCAGAGAGAAGATTGCGGACAAGAAGGAACTTGGACCTTCTTACAGACAACCAGTACCTGTCCTAGCCGTCCACGGAACAAGAACAGTACTTCTGCCGCCCCTTGCTGGAAAAAGGGAGAAAAGATTTGTGTCAATCGACCTCATCAAACCACAGTATGTGGCCAATACTAAATAGTAGGCCTCGTGGACTCCGACCTAGTAGCAGACGCACTCCTCTCGCTACTATCCAAGAGGTTCAGACTGAAAGACTCATAACCATCGAGAATTCAGCATTAAGAGATGAAGGACTAAGCAACAATGCTATGGAACTCATCCCTCTTGAAACTCAAGTAACAGTTCGTCCAGATACACCTGTCTACACCAACGAAACACGTGATCAACTGGTTCCAGCGATTTCGACGAATCCTGATGCAATTCCATCAATTGACCGAACTGCTTCTGGCTATTTCATTAACTTTGATACGTTTTCTGAGGATCCGAGTGAGCCTGAAACGACGCCAGCCCTACAAAAAACTTTCAAACAACAAGTACAAGACCTTTTTCATTTCCTGAAAGAGACTTATCTGGTTTCACCATTGATTGAACTATGGATTATTTCTGGAATATTTTTCTTTCTGTTTTGGCTAGCTTTGGTTATGACTATCAGCGTGCTTATAAATGGCAGATACATCCATATGGACACTGAAAGTAAAAATGTGAACTTACTTTTAAAACCACACAAATCATCCCATCGTGAAGCAAGAGACTTGTCAGCAGTGAACATCACAGCCGTTCCTTTCCAGGATGGTATAGTGTGGGACAAAATCGATTTTGATATATTCAGCCCAACGGAACTTTTGAACATTCCACATTTATTTAAAATTTCATTAAGTGATTTTATTACCTCCTGTACCTATTCTGATGATTGGGACTTTGAGACTGTAAATGACATGATGTCTGATCTAGAAAGGTCTGCTGCGTTCTCTAACAATGAATACTTAGAGGGTTCATCAGACTACGAACAGCTTTATTGTTACAACCACTATGGTCATCATTTCTTGCATAAATCTGCAACTCCTAGAAATGTGTTTATGTTTAACCAATGGGAACATTGTCCTACACCACCAAAGGGCAGTTCAAAAACGTTTGCAAATAAGTTTCCATATTTTTCAGGGTACAATACATCTGATCCAGAAACATTTTACTATAAAAATGTAAACAAAACAGGACAGAAATTTATGTTAACTAATACAAAACAGATTTATTCTGCAGCCTTTATTACCCAACTGTCTAGACAAGGATTTTACTTTTGGAAAGACACAATCGACACAAAATCTGTCTGGGGTTCTAAAGATTGGCAAGTGCAGGGGATAGAAGCTTTGTTTAGAGCCTGTATCATCCCACATCAAATAATGTTTTTGAATGACACTGTGCAACAAACGTCTTGCCTTGGTTTAGCCAAGATCAAAGACATGAACACACCTTCTGTACCAACACCTGCAAGTAATACCACTACACAGGGAGCGGTCACAGTAGACACAATACTACAAAACAACAGAACAGATCCTGATTGGAAAAAATGGTTACTCTGGCCCACAGACACAAACATCTGTCAAGAAAGATTCCTGAATAGAATACAGGGCTTTACTATCCATAGGCCAGACCCACGTTATGTTCAACGACAACATCCGGGGGTAGTAACAACATACAGTATAGGAAAATTGTGCCTCGACTGGTTACAAAAATCTACACTCGAGGATGTGAAACAACACTTATCTTTACTTAAAGAAGACGCAGACCTTAGGGAATTCTTGCTAGGACCAAGAAAACTGCATCAAAAACGTTTCATATATGCCAGCATTTATGCTGCTTATAATGAGATATGGAAGGTTTCACAGGCAGAGGCCGCAGAAAGAATACGTGAGCTTGATCGTATTAACTTAGAGAAATCTCTCACTGTGGTCGACAATGGGTTAACAACTTTGTCATCCAGAATTTATTCATTGGACAACATTGTATCCTCTGCTATTGACATACTGGAACAAGATTTAGCCATGTTACAACAAGGCCAATCTCAGTTACGTTCTATTATGTTATTAGGCTGGACGCTGCAATCTTTGCGTGCAGGCTATGTGCCTTGGCATTTTATCAACACATCGTCTCTGTTTTCAGAATACAATCTAACGGATAAACAGATCAAACTGGCACAAAGGGGAGCAAAGTATACAGTGCTGAGCATTGAAAAACTGGAAAAATTACCATTTACGGTAGCAGAAAAACCAGCTACAGAATGGCTTATCCATGGCAAAATAACTCTGCCTGTCACTACTTTTCATTTTCAGTATTGCCTCAAACAAATGCAAGCAGGCAAATATAAAAGGTTGGGTAAAGAATACATTAAGACATCCTGGGATTTACCTTATGAATACAGATGTTGGAGTGGGGATCGTGAAGTGTTTCTAAGCGGTACACACTGTGAAAATGCGCTAAGCAGTTCACTCATATGTCAGGACATTTCTTTACACGGGGCTTGTAATGGTTCTGTGGCAAACTTGTCCTGCCACCAGTAGGGTACACCAGCTACTGTGATTAATCCAACGTTTGGCCAACTTTCTAACGGGAGTTACCTCATGTTGAATGATCAGAGTTGCTGTGGCATGTTGCCAGGCATCCCATATCTGGTAACGGTCGACTCCAGGGTTACTTGTTGTATGCAAGTATTGTTCCCCCCAATAGACACAGTCAGGGAGTCACCTCTATGGCCTTCATTGAATGTTTCTGTTATACGTTTTGATACTTTAAGCAGAATGAAAGCCATGCTTTTGCAACAGACCGTGCCTTTGACCTCGGCCAAAGAAATCTATGATTTACAAATTGCAAGGACTTCGGCTGAGATACAGGCTTTAATTCGTACAAACTGCCCTATACATTTCGTAGAAATGATGGGACGTATCTTTAACATGTCTGATACGAGCGGGCTTGTACATGTATTTAAGACCAACTGCTCAGGACTGTTAACACCTTTTCAGGCAGTCCTCGGAATCATTCCAAACTTCGCACATTCGGTGTTTGGTGGTGTGCCATTAATTCTAGCACTGGTTGTGGGAATCCTGTTTTTATTCCTACTACTACGCTATGGCAAGCCTATCAACCGGCGTCACTCCCAGCAATTTGGAGAAAGCTCTCCTAGAACGGAAGTGCCATGAGCGCATAGTGCAACTTTTGGGCATACCTCGTCTACGGGAACTTAATACAACATGGTTTCTGTCATTTAGACCAATCTGGCAAGATTGCATCTTACCTGTTCTACGCTGCCTGCTTTGCGGTGAAGAATGCGTGCTAGACACCTGTCTAACAATGCCATCAGTCATGCCAACGGATATCGATACTCTGCTGGACCCGATAACGGCCCATGCTCTGTGTTGTCCCCAGAGGCTACCAATCCTGATGACGGCATTCCTTGAGATCTCACAGATGCTTCCTGCTGCTGCTGAGGTACGAGATGGATCAACAGGCACACAGGTAACAACTGACGCGAACATTGCTGCGGCATCCTATGCTGAAGGCGATGCTTCACATCTCTGTGCAGTTAACCTTCTGAACGAGGTGTTCCAACTGTCACCGACATCGGTAGACAATCTTTTGTCTACAGAAATAGATGATTTCATGTTTACACCAGACCCATACACTGACTTTGATTCGGCTCACAGTGTACCAGGGAAGCAATGAAATTTGGCCTACATATTTTCAAAACAGAACAAAACTTGGAACTCTTCCTAAAAATTGACTTTTTTTTCTCTCTCTACTTTTGAAAATACATGGCAATTCAATCTGCTTACAGTAGAACTATTCATATAGAACGGACTTCTTTGAATACTTCCAGGGACACATTGTCACCTTATTTACCACAATTTCATGATATGCAATGGCTTTGATTTTTGAAAACTTGTCAACCATTTCGTCATATGTATATATTTCGGTTTATTCATTCATGTTGCATTTATTTCCAATATATGCTTAGAATGAAAAAATGCTTTAAAATGTACAGTACCTATTGCATTCAACAGTTTATTTTAAACTTCTTTTAATATGCTTTTACAAATGTTTTAGCAACATGTGGTACTCAGTTTAATGTTTAGCATTTAATGTTTAGCATTTAGTAGTATCGTTCATTCGAAAGTGGGGTGGGTGTTGTATTCCGCTTTAGGTGTCCGTATATAGGTTTTCCTGAAACATGTCCTTATATAGGCACAATTCGCATTGCCCTTATATAGGCATAAGATCCCAGTCCTTATTTAGGCATTAGCCATGCTATCCAAATACAGGCATGGTCACTTACATCCGTCCACCCTAATGTCACAACGAGTTCTTAGAAACCAGACCCTTAAGCTCTTGGGAGTTCCCCTAGCACAGGATTATTGATTTCTCCAAGAACTCATTTATTATGCATGAACCGCTATTCCTTAAGGGTTCATTCCTGACGTCTTCCTCTGCCCGACTTTACGTCAATGCTAATATTCCAAGGCACCTACTGGGTATAAATATACCTTCCCTTGCCCAAGCAAGTAGGAGGAGACCTTGACTTTAGAGGAGCCCGTGTCCCGGCCTGACGCACTGTCAAGAGACGCTGTCATCCCTGCTCGCAGAGAATCCAGCTTCCAGTGTTCTGACTCCCTTCGCGGGGTGTTAGAGTTCGAGACCCGGAAGGAGATTCCCACCTCTCTCATTCTCAAGGTATGGAGCTGACTAGAACCTAGAGGGACTCTTGGCATACTAGACTTGGCATACTAGACTACAGCATACCATACTATAGAATACTTCACCTACTTCTTGCCTTGCACTACACTTAGGTTAGGTACACTGGGGTAGAACTAGTTAGAGAAGCATCTTATGAGTACTCGCATTTTTAGCTTATGTTATTTATGTATATGAATATATGTGTCATAGCTAAAAGATAATGCTAGCGCAGTATTATTTCTTTCTACTGCTTACGCTGTACATTATATATCTCGCATACTGTCTTGTGATCATAACAACTCATATCTCTTACACGAGAAACAAGACTGTTCAATAAATCCTTTTATTGAAACGCCCGTCTATTCTTTCTGTGTAACTCTGAAGAAACTAAGCATGCACGATTAGCTGAGTGAAACTGTTATCTGTTGTTTCCACGATTCTGAGAGTGTTCCGATTCTAAAGGGAAACAAAGTTGTCATGTTTATGCGGTTGCCAGAAACTACTCCCTTCTTGTTTACAAGGAGTTTCTAGTGGCCTCTGAGTTAGCTGGCACAAAGTAATTAAGTTTAATATACTCAATAGGGACATACTGACCTCAGTCCTATGTCAAATCTATTGGGTATATTATTCCAATGCGCAGAGCCTATTAGGGAAATAGGAACTACACTACAACAGGGCTATCTACACATCATAACATTGCTAATCTATATGTACATCATAAGGATGCTTTCTATTAAAAATAATGAGCATACCAAAAGATTAGCAGAGGATGCACTTCAGCTGACACAAAGGGTCCCTGCATGCTGAGACTTCACCATGCAGCGGTCTGATATCTCTGTGAAGTCTAGTTCATGACCAAGACGGGCTCCTACATTCTCTCCCGCCAGGTAATGGGATTGGATCGTCCCTTGGGGGGATTCTTGGCTTCATACCTACACACACTCTAGGTACACGCAAAGTAGGGTTTGCATAGTAGGAGTACGCCTGATTACTACCTTGTTGTCTTGGGTGATGTAATATGTGATGTCATAAGCAGTGCATTGCAGGGGCGTAAGTTATAGTTAGCTCAGGTAACTATGACTGCTGAATTTCATTGGTTTTGTATGAGTGAAATGTGATCCAAACTATAACGTCCCTATAACCTTTGGTTTATTCAGTGTGTTTCCAAGTTTTTTTAAAATTCTATTTCCTAACTGTAACGTCTGGGTAACTTTTGTTTTTTCCAGTGAGTTTCTCATGGTTTTTAAATTCTATTTCCTACCTGTGTGTCAGGATTCCTGCCACAGCTCACCTCTTTTGACTATCACAACATACCGGCATGACTCGTATCATTCCCCCCAACAGTTATGAATGAACAAATGTCTTTTTCCCTGACTTTTGACCATATTACATGCTGTTGGTAATAGCTAGCTGAAGCTGGTATTCCCCGGTTTGTTTGATAAGGCTTAATAGCGTTTACAAATGTTTTACCACGAATATGCAAGGTCAGGTTTCAGGCGCCACGGAAACATCCAGAAAATCCACCAGAATAAGCATGTGAACATTCTAAAACACCTTCTAGGAGACAGCCTCATCAAATTAATCATCTGCACCTGTTCCTTGCTATAAGCAATTAGAACGCGACCTCTGTGAACATTCTAAAGCATCTTCTAGAAGGCAGCTTCATTACGTCATATTATTTGCACCTGTTCCTTGTTACAAACAATTAGAATGTGACCTTTATGAACATTCTAAAGCAGTCTTATTTGAAGACTGTCCACACTCCTTCCCTTCGCTTAGCCTCTTCGCCTGCCACTTGCCTGTTTACCGGCTTCCAGGACTCTATCTTGCCAGCTCCCGTGTTCCTCCCATGACCGACCTCACCGCAAAGAATGTCCCGCATTAGTCTTGCACCTGGATGGAAAAAAGAACAAGAAGAAAAGGAGAGACGTGTTAACAGACTTGATTTTACTACGCGCTGAGCTCAGTCGCAACAACGTGCTGCAAACAAAGGTAACCAGTGTTTTTGTTCAACTTGTACATACTGTTGGCAGGGCTTGCTAGAGAGGACTTGAGTGAAGCTAATCCTGTCCGAATATGCTTGTGGGTTTGATGCTTAAATCATACTCACTATAGTTTTGAAATTTGTAATAAAGGAGCCTCTACAGACAATCTAAATGAAAACAAAACAACAACAAAATTAAAGGTTATTTTAGATTTGAAAAGCTTTCATGAGGTGATACCTTAAGAGATAGAGTTAATACTAGACTTAAGCCTTATTATTTGTTTGTTTATAGGTACCATATCTGCTGGTACCATTCATCAGACTGGTGTGAATGCCTGCTGCAGTGTTGCTTTTGACTAGACGAGTCACAGCATCTTTGACTCTACACGTTCTCTCCATCCCAACCCCCTTCCCCCTTTGATTTGCCACCGGAGCAGTGTCTCCTCCTGTAAACCAAGAGCAAGTCTCGGAAGGATTCGGGAACTAGCGTTGCCACCCCATTGGAATCATCTGTGATCCAGGTAGGTGGCTTATGACACTGTAACCTGTAACAATGAGTGTGTGAGTGAGTGCAAGAGTGCCTCAGTGGGTGTGTGTCTGAGTGTGTGAGTGTCTCAATGGGTGTGTAACTGGGTGTGTGTGTGTCTCACTGGGTCTGGGACTACCTGCATAAATGTCTCACTGGGTGTTTGAGAGGGTGCATCACTGACTGAGTGAGCCTATGACTGTTTGAATAGATGTCTAAGTGGGTGCATGAGCATCTGAGTGGGTCAGTGACTGGGTGCCTGAGAGTTTGATTGGATTTGATACTTGAAAAAGACCTATAACATGCCAAGTGCAGCTTGCAGTGAGAGAGCATAGACAGGGTCTGCACTAGTAGCCATCACCCATGTTTGAAGGACTATTTCTGTATATGGTTGAGAAGGTTATGTCAGTACGTGTCTACATATCTCTGAGAGTGTAGGAGTATACCTCTATCAGTGCCATGAGATGCTTAAGTAAATGCACTGGCATGTAATTGCCTGTTGTAATACCTCTATGGTTGCCTAAATGTGTATGTAAGTGGCTGCACAAATACTTCAGTGCCTGTGTTAGGCAATAGAGTGCTATGTAGGTGTCATTGAAACTTCCTTTGAGTCTGCTGCATGTATAAATAGTTTCTGGTGAGTGACTGAATGTATAAGTGATTCTGTAACCGAAAGAGAGGCTCTTTGCTTTTGTGAACATCTATGTCAATTCTTTTAGGGATGGCATACTCTATGTAGTACTTGGCATAGAGGCCTGCAAGTGCACAAGTAACGAATTCAACTCAAAAGGACATCTGTCATTGTCTTAAGCACAAAACAGCATCCTTAATGGCATACCTACTGCATATCTTAGAAGTGTGTTATATGCACTAAAACGTGGGTTTGACATTTCAGAAAGACCTATGAAATGCCAACTGAAGCTTGCAGTGAGAGTGCGTAGACAAGGTCTGCACTAGTAGCCATCACCCATGTTTGGAGGACTATTTCTGTACAAGGTCGACAAGGTTGTGTAAGTACTAGCCTACATATCTGAGAGAGTGTAGGACTACACCTCTATCAGTCCCATGCGATGTTTAAGTAAATGTGCTGGTATGTAACTGCCTGCTATAATGGCTCTGTGGCTGTCTAAATGTGTATGTAAGTGGCTGCACAAATACTTCAGTACCTGTGTAGGCAATAGAGACCTATCTAGGTGTCACTGCATCTACCTTTGAGTCTTCTGCATGCATACGTAGTTTCTGGTGGGTGACTGAATGTATAAGTGCTTCTGTAGCTATCTCTGTAACTGAAAGCAGCGGCGTAGGTAGGGGGATGCGGTGGGTGCGGGCCACCCCGGGTGTCATCACTGAAGGGGGTGACAAAATGGCAAAAATATGTACGTATTGAAACTTTTTAGTTCAGTCAACAAATGCAACGAAACGCGGCTGAACTTGACGCGGGGGGAGGTGACAAGAAATATTCTGCACCGGGTACCACCTGACCTTGCTACACCACTGACTGAAAGACAGTCTCTATACTTTTGTGAACATGTATGTCAATTGTATTAGGGATGGCGTACTCTATGTAGTACTTGGCATAGAGACCTGCAAGTGCACAAGTAACTTATTCAACTCAAAAGGACATCTCTCAATCTCCTAAACACAAACCATCATCCTTTATTACATACATAAAGCGTATATTAAAAGTGTATTATGTGCACTAAAATGTGGGTTTGATACTTGAGAAAGACTCATAACATGCCAAGTGAAGCTCAGTGTAAGAATACACAGACAGGGTCTGCACTAGTAGCCAGTACCAATGATTCACAAACTATTTCTCTGCATGGTTCAGAAGGCTGTGTCAGCACTTTCCTACATATGTAAGTGAGTGTAGCAGTACATCTGTCTGAGTGCCATAAGATGTTTGAGTAAATGTGCTGGTATGTGACTGTATATTTTAATAGCTCTATAGCTCTATATGTGTATGTAAGTGGTTGCACAAATACTTCAGAGTCTCTATAAGGGAATAGAGAGCTATGAACATGTGACTGCAACTACCTTTGAGTCTGCTGCAGCCAAAAGTAGTTTCTAGTAAGTGATTGAATGTATGTGTGCTTCTCTAGCTGTCTGATTAGATTGCAGAAAGGGTCTATGCTTTTGTGAACACGTATATCAGTTGCTTTAGGGGTGCATACTCTATGTAGTAATTCGCATAGGGGCCTACAAGTTCTCAAGTAACTTATTCAACTCAAAAGGACATCTGTCAATCTCTTAGGCACAAAACAGCATCCTTTATGACATATGTACAGCATATCTTAGAAGTGTGCTATGTACATTAAAATGTGGGTTTGACACTTCAGAAAAACGTATAACATGCCAAGTGAAACTTGCAGTGACAGTGCACAGACAGGGTCTGCACTAGTAGCCATCATCCATTTTGAAATACTATTTCTCTGCATGGTTGAGAAGATTGTGTCAGTACTTGCCTACAAATCTGAGAGACTGTAGAAGTACACTTCTATCAGTGCCATGAGATGTTTAAGTAAATATGCTGGTATGTAACTGCCTACTATAATACCTCTATGGCTGCCTAAATGTGTATGTAATGTGTATGTAAGTGGCTGCAGAAATACTTCAATGCCTGTGTTAGGCAATACAGAGCTACATAGGTGTGACTGCAAATAACTTTGAGTCTGCTGCACGTATGAATAGTTTCTGGTGAGTGACTGAATCTACACGTGCTTCTGTAGCTGTCTAAATAGCTGAAACAGAGGCTTTATGTTTTTCTGAATATGTATATCAGTTGCTTTTATTATTATTATTATTATTATTAAATTAAATTTATAAGGCGCACAGCTACCCGGAGGTTTCCCGGCGCACAGGACAGATTGCAGACAAATCGGACAAGCTTTTTACTGGTTGAAAAGCCAGGTCTTCAGGCCTTTACGGAAGCTTTTATGGCTAATTTCGTGGCGAAGTGGGGAAGGTAGTGAGTTCCACAACATTGGGGCCAGGTACGAGAAGGAGCGTCCGCCCATACGTGAAAGTTTAAATCTAGGAACTATGAAGTTAGCTTGGGATGCGGAGCGAAGTAGACGGGGCGGAAGATATGTCTGGGCTAGGGAGCATAGGTAATGGGGTGCTGTACCTAGCTTAATCTTATGCATATAGCATAAGGCCTTAAATTTCGTCCGTTACTCAACCCTGAGCCAATGGAGATCACGCAAAGAGCCTGTGATGGAGGATGTTTGCGGTACCTGACGAAGTAGCCTGGCCGCAGAATTCTGCACCACCTGCAGCTTGCGTACTAATTCCCTATTTGCTCCTAGATAAAGGACGTTGCCATAATCAAGCCTCGACATGATTAGGGCCTGGATGACTGTTCTTTGAGTAGATTCAGGCATCATCCATAATATCTTACGGAGCCATTTGAGAATAGTGAAGCAAATAGAAGTGGTCTTCGCTACTTGTTGTTTCATAGTCAGCCGATCGTCAATCACTATGCCCAAATTACGTACAGTTTGTACCGGTTTAGGAAGTTTACCCATTTCAGGCGGCCAGTGATGCGGGCCCCAAAGATCTTTATCCTTCCCCATGATCAAAATCTCAGTTTTTCCTCCATTTAGCTTTAACCAGTTAGTGTGCATCCAGTTGGCGATTTTATACAGCCCTAACTGTAGGGATGAAACACTGGATTTGTCATTGGCGGATAGTGAAAAGAGAAGCTGGGTGTCATCCGCATAAGAGAAGATTGACAACCCAGCCTCTTCCGCGATGGTAGCTAAAGGGCTGACGTAAAGATTGAATAGCATAGGACTAAGTATCGATCCCTGAGGCACTCCATGAGGAGATGCATAGGTCTTGGAGCAAGCCGATGGAGAGAAGACCTGAAAAGTCCTGTTGGTGAGGAAGTTTTTAATCCGCTCCAAAGCTGATCCAACAATTCCCAGGGACTGGAGAGCTTTTAGAAGGGTAGGATGAGATACCGTGTCAAAGGCGGCACTCAGATCTAATAGAATGAGTGCCACCGTTTCCCCTTTATCCAGAAGCAGGCGTATAGTTTCGGTAACTCCTAAGAGAGTAGACTCTGTGGAGTAACCGGCTCTAAAGCCTGATTGGGACTCGTGTAAGATGTTATTGGATTCCACAAACCGTGTAAGCTGTTGATTCACGTGTTTTTCTAGGATCTTAGAAAAAACCGGGAGTAGGGAATTTGGTCGGAAGTTGGAAGGCTCAGCTGGATCCGCATTTGGTTTCTTCAAAAGAGGAAGAACCATTGCGTGTTTCCATTCTGCAGGTAAAGTGGCTTCCCTCAGTGAGGCATTAAGTAGATCCATGATGATCCTCAATGAAGAGGAATTAAGTTTTTGAAGAATATTGACTGGAAGTGGGTCATTAGGGGAGCCTGATTTAAGACTATTTAAAATGGAACTGAAAGATAAAGGGTCTAAGGGTTGCCAGTTTGTTACTTTCATGGTAGACGCCGAGTCCGAGAACCCGACTGGGCTGTTACAGTCAGAAGTGGGGGATGGATTCATTAAGTGCTGTACCATTTTAGTAGTTGCCGGCTCAAGCTCTGCATGGATCTTTTCTACTTTTTCGATGAAGAACTTCGCCACAATTTCACAGTGTACTTCATCAAGTGTCGGGGGTACCGGTTGACAGGTTGCTCCCTAGAGATCCCCAACTAATTTAAACAAGACTTTTGCATTATTTTGTGCTGATGTGATAGATTTGTTCACATATTCCGCACGCGCTGCTTTACATAGGGCATTATATTCTCTCTTAGCAGTTTTATAACACTGCTTGGATAATCCTTCCTCCAACATCTTTCTAAAGCCTTACATTTTGTTTTTTCAATTTTTAATTTTTCGGTGAACCATGGGGCAGGAGGACGGTGATTATTTAATTTCTTTAGTGAAATGGGAAGGCAGGTGTCTACAAATGCCTACACAACAACGGACCCAAATACCTCAACGACAGAATCAACTTCCACGTACCCAAAAGAAACCTCCGATCTTCCAACCTCGCACTGGCCAAAACCCCGCGCATCCACAGAGCCAGAGCAGGCGGAAGATCCTTCTCTCACATTGCAGCCAAGACCTGGAACGAGCTACCGGCAGACATAAGACGCGCCCCCTCCCTGAACACCTTCAGGAAGACCCTCAAGACCTGGCTCTTCGGCTAAACAGATCTGCGGAACCCCCCCCTCAGCGCCTTGAGACCCTCACGGGTGAGTAGCGCGCTTACAATTCCCTGATTGATTGATTGATTGATTGATTGGATGGTAGCTGTGTCCGAGATTTGAATGGGAGACAAATCAGGAGTATTGCTCACCAGGTGTTGATTTAATGAGTCAATATCTAGTTTCTTCCATTTTCTGCTCCTAACTTTAGGTGCGGAGATGGCCGAACTATTAGACTGTGAATCAAACACCAACCTAAAATTTACAAAAAAATGGTCAGACCAGAGTAAAAATAACTACTAGATAAGAAAGGGGTCCTAGGGAATATTTAAAGACCTGCGCGGATAAATCCCCAAACCAGATACATAAACAACGCAAAATCCGCGGGTCTAAAGTGTATATAATTAGAGAGTTTTTGACCAGCCAAGACTACATAAATTAATAACTAATAGGGGAAACTCATTAAAGAGGACGGATTCCCATCACCCACCGAAGTGGCATGCTTCATAATTTGGGATCTCCTCTCGGCTGCAAGCTACTGCAACCAAGGAGCTACAACTCCTTTCTAAATGTAAAGGAGGAGCTCGCGGATGTTTTTAATCAGTGGTTTAGAGACACAATCGCTAAAGATTGATGGAGCATGAACAGTGTGGAGAAGAAATTGTGCAGTGTACAGAATGATATAAAATTGACTAACATGAGAAAAATAAATTTATAAGGTATCTCGTGTTTGTCAAGGGTTAAAAAGCAGTAAACGCGCGATCTGAATGAATGTGCGAACGCGCTAGAGGTACGGTCTACATGTTTCAGCCAAAAAAGGCTTTCTTCAGGACCAAGATGTGACTACTGCACTGTGGAAAAAGTGAAAAAGAACGATACAACCATATACCTGTGAATAACACTGTATGATCACAGGTCTTGTTCTCCTATAAGAAAGGAAACAGAAAATAGAATATGTATGTATGTGTGTGGAGGGTACCTTCCGCTCCTGATTTGATACTGTTGCCAGGAGCGGAAGGTACCCTCCTGATTTGATACGGGTAAGATGTCTTTTCATTCACCTATTTTCAGGGTAATGACAGTTTCACATTGTAACTTCATGTGATTTAAGTATATTAAGGAAGAGTTTTTCTTTCCAGCCACCACATACATATTCTATTTTCTGTTTCCTTTCTTATAGGAGAACAAGACCTGTGATCATACAGTGTTATTCACAGGTATATGGTTGTATCGTTCTTTTTCACTTTTTCCACAGTGCAGTAGTCACATCTTGGTCCTGAAGAAAGCCTTTTTTGGCTGAAACATGTAGACCGTACCTCTAGCGCGTTCGCACATTCATTCAGATCGCGCGTTTACTGCTTTTTAACCCTTGACAAACACGAGATACCTTATAAATTTATTTTTCTCATGTTAGTCAATTTTATATCATTCTGTACACTGCACAATTTCTTCTCCACACTGTTCATGCTCCATCAATCTTTAGCGATTGTGTCTCTAAACCACTGATTAAAAACATCCGCAAGCTCCTCCTTTACATTTAGAAAGGAGTTGTAGCTCCTTGGTTGCAGTAGCTTGCAGCCGAGAGGAGATCCCAAATGATGAAGCATGCCACTTCGGTGGGTGATGGGAATCCGTCCTCTTTAATGAGTTTCCCCTATTAGTTATTAATTTATGTAGTCTTGGCTGGTCAAAAACTCTCTAATTATATACACTTTAGACCCGCGGATTTTGCGTTGTTTACAGACCAGAGTAAAGGCAGAGCTTTTTGGCTATGAATATTGGGTAAGTTCGAGAATATGGGGTCAAGCAAGTGGCCACCCCTGTGCGTAGGACCCGAATTATAAAGTGGTATGTTCATGGCTTCTAGATCGGCAATCAAGCTGGAGCCAATCTTGCATGTAGGATCGTCAAAGTGAATGTTAAGGTCGCCCACGATGGTAAAATTGGCTGCATTGAGTAGAAAAGGGGCAATGATGTCAGGAAAGCTTGCCGCCCATAGCCCTGCTGTGCCAGGGGGGCGATACACCAGGAGGCCAGTCCGTGTGAACTGAGAAGTAAGGAGTAGTCTAAAGAAACCTGCTTCACAACCTCCACAAGGTGGTGTCTCCCATTTACACGAATAACCTTTTTTAAAGATAATCGCGATACCGCCACCGATTTTATCTCCTCGTTCTTTCCTAACAATTGTGTAGGTTGGCGGTAAGGCCGCTGCAATATCAGGGCCGGAGCTTTCGTGTAACCATGTTTCCGTGAGGAAGATTGCATCTGGCTGAGGTTGTGAATTATTAAGAAGATCAAAAATATCCTCCTTATGTTTAGCGAGGGATCTACAATTTAGGTTAAAAAAAGTAAACTCTTTGGGTTGGGTTTTATTAGTTCTACCCCCAGCTGATAGTTGTTTAATGGGATAAAGCTGAGTGGCAATATTCTGCGACTGTGGTTTCTTGTGTGAAGGAGTGCAGGTGAAATTACAACAAGGGCATGATAAAATAGGGCGGTCGAATTTGAAAGAAATGCAGTCAGCTTCTGGCCTCTTTCGCAGATCATATAGGAGACTGGGGGAATATTTCCTTATCGTTTTAGAAAAAGGGGCAGGGGTTGTGGCCCCTGGCCTCGATCGGACGCGGACGGGCGCAGACAGGCTTGCCTTTGGCGCGCCGCCGGCGCGCCCGCTGCGCGAAGTGAGAGGCATGTAGTTAAGGCCTCCGAGTCTGCTGTCTGCTGACGTCAATGCTCCGCCTCCCCCTGTCCCCTCCCGAAAAGATGGCAGACCGCTGCTCCCTCCACATCAATCGGGCAAGCCCGTGGTGGACCGGGGAGCAGGCGGCAAAGAGAACAGGTAGGGAAGTGTGCAAGTAAATTAAAAGCAATGCGCTAAGGAAAAGAAAAGTTTAAAAGTCGCCACAGCTAGCGTTACCGCAACCTGCAGTCTTGCGTTGCTTTAGGGATGGCATGCTCTATGTAGTGCATGGCATAGGGGCATGCACGTGCACAAGTAACTTAGTGAACTGAAAAGAAGATAACCAGCATGCTTTATAGCACACCTACAGCATCTCTCACATTTGACTTGCGCATATTGAAACTTGGATTTAAGCCGACAAACATGGCAAATCAAGCTACAAGTGAAAGTGCACACACAGGACCTGTACTACCTAGCATTATCCATGTTTCAAAGAGTATTTCTCTACATGAATGAGAAGATTGTGTCAGTACTTGGCAACATATCTGAGAAATTGTAGGAGTACACCAGTTGCAGTGCCATGAGACATTTAAGTAAATGTGCTGGCATGTGACTGTCTATTTTAGTATCTCTGTGACTCTCTAAATCTCTTTGTAAGTGGCTATTACCTGTGCCTGTGTTACAGAAAAGAGAGCAATATAGATGTGACTACAACTATGTTTGAATCTGCTGCATGCACAAGTAGTTTCTGGGTAAGTAACTGAATGCATATTGGTCCTGTAGCTGTCTGACAAAGCAGTGTAATAGAACTATAACACCCAGAATTCAAAGAAAAACACTCTTTGAGAACAGCACATCATACACATATGTAAATATTTCCTCATCTTCTAATGACTTGCTAACTAAAGGTTTAACTTTTAATCTACAGTTTTGTTCTACCAATTACACCATGTAGTAAGCAGCAAATGTACAACATACTAATTCAAAACAAAAGATTGTGAACCAACTTCTCACATGCCTAGTCTGCAAATCAGACAAACTGTTAGATTCTCATACACTCATAAAGTATCTTACTCACCTGGTATCAAACATACAAAGCCACTCACAAGACACTCATACATTACCTCATATAGTTCCAATATTTTCTCCAAAATATTTGATACTCTCCTATAACATTCTCACGTACACATATACCTTTTCAATAATTTTTTCTCAAAATTAAATGTAATTCACATACCTGAAAATTGAGTTAGTTGATCAAATATTATTTTTGGGTCATATCAGATAGATACAATACTGTCGGGAAATGTAAAACCTAAGCATAGGAATGGCACACCACTCACACAAAGCAACCATTAATGGCATCATTTCAACTTTGCACCCTCTGATAGTGTGGAAGGCCTCAAATAAAAACATATCTTTTATTTTTTTATTTTGTCACTCCATTCCTGAATTGTTAGTATGTATTAATCCTTTCATTCACTTTTATAAAGAAGCCCAGTTATGTGTGAGTGATTTGCACACTTCTGACATTGGGCTATACCTGGTCTAAATTTGTGTAATATTTGTGCTACATTTGGGCTCTTTTCTCTCTGGAGGCCATCTTGGGAGACTTATTTGTTATGAAGCTCCCTAATCTCCTCATTTACTACAGTATCCTTGGTAGAGTATGCTTTCAGTTTTCCACTTCGATACCATCAAGATGCTGGTCAGATGTGCCACACTTTTGGAATAAATTCAGAATGTTAGCACTCTAGTTCTTCATCAGAACACTGTAGTAAACTGCTGCTTACCAGGGAGGTAACTGGCAGTCTGCTGCTGGTGTTGAAAGTGTATGGAAAGTGCATGGAAAGTGCTTGGAAAGTTTAAGGGCGATCATTCAAGCGGGGGCTGAAAAAAAGGGGGGTAAAATAAAGTGCATTTCCCATGTTAATTCCCATAGGAGCTTTAGACACAACTACAGCCTGAACGGCTGGACGGCATTACACCGAATTTGGCCGACACTCATGCACCCACTCAAAGACTCACTCAGAGACTCAACACCCACTCACAGACCCACTCAGAGACTCATACTGCTACTCACAGACCCAATCAGAGATCATGCATCCACTCACAGCCCCACTCAGACACTCACACACCCAGTCAGAGAGCCACTGAGAGACTCATGCACCCACCCACAGATCCACTGAGATACTCACCCACCCACTCACACACCCATTTAGACTCTCATGCACCCACTCACAGACCTACTCATAGAGTCACACACCCATTCACAGACGTGCTCAGACACTCATGCACTGCCTCACACACCAGTGAGACACTTATGCAGCCACTCCCAGGCACACTCAGACACACACACCCACTCACACACCCATTGAGACATTCATACACTCACTCACATACCCACTGAGACACTTATGCACTCACTCACACACTCACTCTCAAAGGTGAGAGGTTACAGTTAGGAAATAAAATTAAAAAACCTTAGAAATTCACATAAAAAGCCAAAGGTTACAGGGACATTATAGTTAAGAAATAGAACAAAATAAACCTTAGAAATTCACTGAAAAAAACCAAAGGTTACAGGGACGTTATAGCTAAGCTCACATTTTACTCGTACAAAACCAGTGAAATTCAGCAGTTATAGTTACCTGAGCTAACTATAACTTATGCCCCTGCAATGACCTGCTTATGACCTCACATATTACATCACTTATGACATGGTCAGTGACATCACTGATGACATCACTGATGACATCACAAATGACATCACTGATGACATCATCTACAAAACCACTCACACAGTCACTCACTCACAATGGGTGTGTTAATGAGTATATGATTGAGTGAATGGGTGTGTGTGTGGTTGTATCAGTTTCTGAATGGTTAGATTAGTGTATGTCTGTGTGGATGTGTGACAGGACGTTTCAGAAATAGTTTGAGGATGCCAGTGGGTGTGTAAGTGCTTGTCTGGATGATGTCATCAGTGATGTAATTGGTGATATCATTTGAGATGTCATCAGTGATGTCACTGACCATGTCATCAGTGATGTAATATATGAGGTCCTAAGCAGTGCATTGCGGGGGCTCAAGTTATAGTTAGCTCAGCTAATTATAACTGCTGAAATTCTTTGTACGAGTGAAAACTAAGCCTAACTATAATGTCCCTGTAACCTTTGTTTTTTTCAGAGAATTTCTAAGGTTTTTTAACCCCTTCGCTGCTAGGCCTTTTCCCCCCTGTGCTAAGCCTTTTTTTGGCTATTTGGGGTAGTTCACGCTTAGGCCCCTGTAACTTTTTGACCACATAAGGTATCCACGCCAAATTTGCGTAATTTTCTCCCAAGATCACAGGGATTCTAAAGGTACCCAGGGTTTGTGGATTCCCCTGGAGGGGACCCAGAAATTAGCCAAAATACAGCTAAATTTAGTTTTTGGGGGGAAAAATGGGAAAAAAGGGCTACAGATGAAAGCGTCTGTTTTTTTTCCTGCAAATGGTATCAAAAAAGGGGTTGTGGTGCTGAAATCACCATCTTCTCAGCTTTCAGGGACAAGCAAACTTTTGTCAGAAAACCAAAATATTTTACACAGTTTTGGAATTTTTCTGGGACATAGCCTATTTTTGCTATTTTTTGTGCTTTCAACCTCCTTCCAGTTAATGGTAAAAATGGGTATGAAAGCAATGATGGATCCTGGAAAGCTATACATTTCTGAAAAGTAGATAACATTTTAAATTCAGCAAGGGGTCATTTGTGTAGATCCTTCAAGGTTTTCCTATAGAAACTAACAGTTGAAAATAGAAAACATTGAAGATGAGTTAAAAAAACAGCCATTTGTGCCAATGTTTTCACCTGTAACTTCTACTAAGTATGACAGATGTTTGAAAGCAATGTACCGTTACATTTTCTGGACCCTTCTGGTTGTGGGGATATATAGGACTTATAGGTTCACCAAGAACCCGAGGAACCCAGAGCCAATAACTGAGCAGCGTCTTGCAATGGTTTTTTATTGTGTACCGGGTATATAGTAATTCATTTGGAAAAATATAAACAGGGAAAAATCGGAATGAAAGTCACCTATGTATTTCTGAAATGGGAACAAAATATAGAGTTTAGAAACAGTAGCTATTTGCACATCTCCGAAATTGTGGGTACCCATACCAGCATGTGAATTATAGGTCATTTTTCAAAGTGACTTCTTTTTTACACATTGTCTTTCATTTGGAAGGCAGAAATGCATTGAAAGTCAATAGGTAATAACAGTTGCTCCACAATTTTGTGTTCCCCTAAGTCTCCCGATAAAAATGATACCTCACTTGTGTGGGTAGGTGTAGTGGCCGTGACAGGAAACGGCCCAAAACGCAACGTGGACACACCACATTTTCCCAGTGAAAACTGACCCTTTTTTTGCAAAGTGCCTAGCTGTTGATTTTGAACCCTAGCTCTGCCGGCACCTAGGGAAACCTAGCAACCCTATACATTTTTTAAACCTAGACACGCAGGGGAATCCAGGATGGGGTGACTTGTCTGGCTCTCACCAGGTTCTGTTACCCAGAATCCCTTGCAAACCTCAAAATTTGTCAAAAAAACACATTTTCCTCACATTTCTGTGGTGGAAAGTTCTGGAATCTGAGGATCCACAACATTCCACCCACCCCGCATTCCTCAAAGTCTTTTGAGAAAAATGGTACCTCACTTGTGTGGGTAGGCCTAGTGCACGCGACAGGAAACAGCTCAAAACGCAACGTGGACACACCACATTTTCACAGTGAAAACTGACCCTTTTGTTGCAGAGTGCCTAGCTGTAGATTTTGAACCCTAGCTCTGCCGGCACCTAGGGAAATGTTAGACTTGGCATCTTTTGGCGTGTTTCCCCTGACTTTTCGCTTTCTGACCTCCTGGTTTTGACTCTGTTTTTGCTGGTGTAATGATTCTGCGCACTTTCCTCACTGCTGTCCAGTGGGAAAGTGCAAGTGCTCCTGTATAAAATGTGTTATGGATTGGTGTTTCCATGATTGGCCTATTTGGTTTATGTGTCAGTCCCTAGTAAAGTGCACTGAGAGTGCCAGGGCCTATAGATCAAATGCTGTTGGTGGGCTGCAGCACTGGATTTTGCCACCCACGCAAACAGCCCGTAAAGTGTAACTCTGGCCTGCCATTGCAGAGCCTGTGCGCAGCCTGGGGCTGCCATGTCGACTTGGCAAGTGCGCACACTTGCAAGTCCCTAAACCTTCCCTTTTCTACATCTTAGTCACCCCTAAGGTAGGCCCAAGGTACCCCTGTGGGCAGGGTGCATTGTGTGTGAAAGGTAGGACATGCCCTGGTGTGTGTGGCATGTCCTGATAGTGAATTACAGCCTATTTCGTTTTTCACTATTGCAAGGCTACCTGTTCCCCATAGGCCAGAATGGGCAGTTTTGATTATTACAGCTTATAATCCTAACTGACCCAGGGAACATGGTAGAAATTTGAGTTTAGTATGCCTGGACTCAGAATGATAAAATGCATCTTTTAGTAAAGTTGGTTTTAACATTCTGTGTTTGAAAATACCACTTTTAGAAAGTGGGTATTTTCTTGTCTAACCATCCAAGCCTGCCTCTGCTAGGTTGTGTATTCCTTGTCTGGAGTGTGAGTGACAGGGGCTGGGGGATGCCAGGAGACAGGGTGAGTCAGCACAGGGCTGAATAGCAAGATCTACATGTAGATGGGTGGGAGGAGTACACCTGGGACCTGACTAGGGCTGGGCCTTCCCTCCACAATGCTGGCTCCACCTCCTGTGGTGCGTCTGATGTTCCTGGCCTGCACCCTGAAAGGAAATATGGAGGCTTGTCAACAAAGTGCTCCAAGACTGACCAGAACTGGTTTGGGCCAGGCAAAGGCCTCTCTGCCTTCAGAGAACAAAGGAATTTGGGATATAAATATTGGGGCCCTGACCCCATGAATTTAGATCTCGCTGGAATCAAGGAACCTGTCAAGAAGAAGAGCTGGAGAGCTGCTAGGAGGAGTACTGCCCCTTTGCTGAGTGACTGCTTTGTTGGGTTGGCCTGCAGTTGCTGCTTCTGTCTTGGGCAGTGAAAGGACTGGACTGAACTTTCTACAAACTTGTGCTGAGTATCTCCAAGGGCCTGAAACCGAGCTGGCCTCCTGTTAAGAAGTCTCAGGGACTGCAAAGACTTCACAAGCCTCTGGGTACCGCTTCTGGAACGCTGTTTCAGTTGCCACAGAGGAAGGGAACCGCAACCGACTCCGTCAACCGACTCCATCGCTGGCCCGGTGTCCTGTTTGCACCGCAGACCGCACCGTCCGCATCTCGCACCGCAACCCTGGTCTCACCGACGACGACGTCCGACGCCATCGCCACCGAGCCGCTGCTTGCACAGTGACCTGTGGGCACCGCAGTTCGCATCGCATCGCTTCACTGTGCCAGCCGGACCAGACCGACGCTGTCGCTGCAACTGGCTCAACAGTCGTGACCGCATCGCATTTGGGGCACCGCTCGCACGTTTGCGACGCACCGCTCCGACTCGCACCGCTGTCCGACGCCAGCTCCCGCACTCCGGCTTGGTCGCCTGCATCGCAACCTGTCAGCACCGCATCGTACACCGTCTCGCCCTGCACCGTACGCCTTGGACTCACCGACTCCGTCTGCACGACGCTCATCGAGCCGCTGCCTGCACCGCATCGAGGGACACCGCACCTTGCACCGCTCCACTTTGCACCGCAACCGCGACGAACGCCGACGGGCTCGCACGCTCCGTGCCCGCCACAACGAGAAAAGGTACTGTGACCGAGTCTGTTCAGGACTCTGCTGGCCCGTAGCGACGCGGTCGGCTGGAACTGTTGGACTCTGTGTATTTCAGCATCGCGGTAGACCCGGACGGGGCTACCGACTCGTACGAACTTTGCTTTTGTGTTATTCCTGCAAAGAAGTTACCTTATCAAGCATACATTTTTAAAGTATTTGTATTGTGGATTTTTATCGTATTTGGTCTTGTTTTAAAGTATATAAAAATATTGGATATTTTTCTAAACTGGTGTGGTGTCAGTTTGTAGTGCTTACACTGTATTACTGTTGGTTATGTGCAAATGCTTTACAAACTGCCTCTAGAATAAGCCTGACTGCTCGTGCCAAGCTACCAAGGGGGTGAGCAGGGGTTATTTTAGGAGTGTAACTCCCTTACCCTGACTAGAGATCCCATTTCTAACATTGGTTGTCAGCGGTGAGGATAGGACTTGTGTTTGCACTTGACTTACAGTGATTGGTGTGCACTACTACCATATCGCAGACCATTACATACCACTTACAGGCTCTTTTTCTTTTTGGCCTATTTTTGATCTTGCCAGTTTGAACTTGCTACTTCAACATGCCTGAATCTATAGTATCATCAATTGCATCAGTAGAAATTGCCTTTGAGGAGGATCGATTGGAAGCCTACAATGTCAAGGAGTTAAAATCGATTTGCAAGAACCTGAAAGTCCAGGTCAGAGGCCTCACCAGGAAGGATGAGCTACAAAAGGCGCTGAGGGCCTGGGTAGCAGCCAGAGGTGCCAGTGGGCAATCTGGTGATCTCAATGGAGAGGTGGAGGAGCCTGTTCCTAGGGTGGATGTGCTTTTGGGAGGGGGAACTCTCCAGGCCAGGCAGCAGTAGTTTGTCCCCAGAGGAGCTGGAGGACAGGCGGGAAGTAAGGAGGTTTGAATTGGAGAAACTCAGAATAGAAAGTGAGAGGGAAGAGAAAAGAATAGCCATGGAGGAAAGGAAAATGATACTAGATCATGAGAGAATGATCAAGGAGCTGGAGCTAAAGAGTAGATCCGGTTCAGATGGTGGCAGCAATTCTTCAGCACACACAGACAGGATTGTACACATCCCCAAGAATGTAGGTAAAGAGTACAAAAAGGGTGATGACATACAAAGGTGGTTTCAAGGGTACGAGTCGTCTATTCATATGAATGGGGTCCCTGAGAGGAACTGGGGAGCGGGGTTGTGGCCTCTCTTTCCAGAGGAAGCTAGGGATACTCTGATAGCTTTGGGTAAGGGGCAGGACCTCACCTATGCTGACATGAAAGACGCTCTCCTCACTAGATATGGGCTCACACCTGAAAAGTACAGGGATCAGTTTAGGTCCAGTAAAAAGTCTGAGGCCAACACTTGGTTGGAATGTGTGGATATGTTCTGTAGGTCGCTGGATGGTTGGGTGAAGGGCAGTAATGTAACAGATTTTCAGGGGCTCTACAATTTGATTGCATGGGAGCACTTGTCTAGTCTATGTTTTGCAGATCTGCGCCAGCACCTAGTTGATAGTAAGCTAACTGACCCCAGGAAGCTTGCTATGGAGGCGGACCGCTGGGTGAGTACCAGGGTCCACAAGAAAGCGTTTGGGGGAGACTCAGCCAAAGGTGGGCAGGGTCCCCAGCAGAAAGGTGTGGGGGACAAGGGTAAAACACAGGAGTTCTCTAAAGGGCCCCAAACTAGTACCCAGGGTAAAGGTTCCCAGCCCCCAGTGATAAGAAGAAAGGGGTCTCTACAGGGAAGCCTGTTGAGACCGGCCCCCGCAAGTGTTATGCATGTGACCAGGTAGGTCACTTTAAGGGGGACCCCAAGTGCCCAAAGGGGACACAGCCGCCCACCGGTGGACAGTCCAAAGTGTTGGCTAGTGTAGCGCTTGGGGAGGAGGGGTGCCCACAGGAGGGTGGGGATCCCGCAGAAATGACCCTTTTCTCACTAGGGGACAGTGAGATGGTCCCAGGAAACCAGGTGCCCCCTAACACAAAGAAATATAGCACCTGGGTGACCATTAATGGGAACAGGGTAGAGGCTCTCAGAGATACTGGAGCCAGTGTGACCTCAGTCCGGTGTCACCTGGTCTCTGAGAAGCAGGTAGTCCCAGGGGCATTCCACCAAGTAGTTGCTGTTGACAACTCTGAGCGCCAGTGTATGGTGGCGCAGGTTCCCTTTGAACCCCCCGTCTCAGGTCCCTTGAGGGTGGTTGTGAGCCCCACCATGCCTGTAGATTGTCTGCTAGGTAACGACCTGGAGCAGTCCTTATGGAAGGATGTTGAGCTCAGGTCTCACTTGGAGATGCTTGGGTTGCCAGAGTGGGCATGCGTGTCTACTCGGTCAATGGCAGCCAGAAAGGGTGATCAAGAGGACTTGGAGCCTGGAACAGTGGCCCAAGTCCCTGCCAAGAGGAAGGGCAGGGGCGCGGGAAACCGGCCCCCGAAGTTCCCACGGACCGGGAGGAGGCGGACCTCGAGGGGGACGCCCGGTGCCTACAGGGGAGCAGGTAGCCGAACTGGGAGACATCTCTGAGCTGACCCATTGGCAGCAAGAAGGGGGTCCCACCAGGGAGGAGTTCTGCAGGGAGCAGAACAAGTGCCCTACTCTGGAGGGTCTGTGGCGGCAGGCTGCAGACCAGGCAGCTGGTAATCAGTCCGGGTCACATCTGATCTACTGGGAGAATGGTCTCCTATACAGTGAGCCTAAGGTTGCTGAGCCTGGGTCAGCCCGTGTGCTGGTGGTATCCCAGCGCTTCAGGACCTTCCTACTGGGTCTGGCTCATGACGTGCCTTTGGCAGGACATTTGGGGCAGGACAAGACCTTTGACAGGCTTGTCACCCACTTCTTTTGGCCCCCAATGCGAAGGCAGTCAGATGCACACTGTAGGTCTTGCCAAACTTGCCAGGCAAGTGGTAAGAGTGGGAGGAAGGTCAAAGCTCCTGTCCAACCTTTTCCTGTTGTTGGAACACCCTTTGAAAGGGTAGGGATGGATATTGTGGGGCCACTGGATCCCAAGACAGCTATGGGCAACAGGTACATCCTGGTCTTGGTGGACCATGCCTCCCGGTACCCGGAGGCAATCCTCTCAGGACAACGACGGCGCCAGTGGTGGGCCGGGCGTTAATGGGGATCTTTTCCGTGTGGGATTCCCCAGAGAGGTGGTTTCTGATAAGGGGACCAATTTCATATCCAAGTATATGACATCCCTGTGGAAGGAGTGTGGTGTAACCTACAAGTTCACCACTCCTTACCACCCACAAGGAAACGGTCTGGTGGAGAGATTCAACCAGACCTTGAAAGGCATGATCAAGGGTCTAACAGAACCCATGAGGCGTAAGTGGGACGTCCTCTTGCCATGCCTACTCTTTGCATACAGGGAGGTGCCTCAGAAGTCTCTTGGGTACAGCCCCTTTGAGCTCCTGTATGGCCACCCTGTCAGAGGACCTCTGAGTTTGGTAAAGGAAGGCTGGGAGGCAGCTCCAAGGAAAAAACCCCAGGATGTGTTTAGCTACATGCTGGCCTTTAGAAACCAAACTGCCCGCTTCAGGAAACTCGCTCAGGCGAACCTAGAAGCAAGCCAGGAAGAAATGAAGAGATGGTATGACCAGAATGCCACTCTGGTCGAATTTCAACCTGGGCAAAAGTGTGGGTCATGGCCCCAGTGGCACCTTGTGCCTTGCAGGACAAGTGGACTGGGCCATATGAGGTGGTGGAGCGCAAAGTGACGTCACCTACCTGGTGGATTTGCAGGCTCCAAGGAACCCTTTGAGGGTCCTTCACGTGAACCGCCTCAAGCCCCACTTCGAGAGGTCTGAAGTGAGTATGCTCTTGGCGACAGATGATGGGGTGGAAGAGGAGAGTGAGCCTCTCCCTGACCTCCTGTCTACCAAGGAGCATGATGGGTCAGTAGAAGGTGTGATCCTCTCCCCTGCTCTGACTCAGGAGCAGCAGGGGGACTGTCACCAGTTGTTGGGACAGTTCGCCCCACTGTTCTCTCTGACCCTCGGTGTTACTCACTGGTGTACCCATGACGTGGACACAGGTCACAGCCCTCCTGTGAAGCACAAGATTTACAGGTTGACTGACCGGGTCAGAGCCAGCATCAAGGAGGAGGTCTCTAAGATGTTGGCGTTAGGGGTGATTGAGCCCTCCAACAGTCCTTGGGCCAGCCCAGTGGTCTTGGTCCCAAAGGCTGCTGCGCCCGGTGCCACTCCAGAACTCCGGTTTTGTGTGGACTACCGTGGGCTCAATGCCGTCCCCAGGACTGACGCGCACCCCATCCCCAGAGCTGATGAGCTCATTGATCGGTTGGGAGCTGCCCGGTTCCTCAGCACGTTTGATTTAACGTCTGGGTACTGGCAGATTGCCTTAACCGATGGGGCCAAGGAGAGATCAGCATTCTCAACCCCAGAAGGTCATTACCAATTCCGGGTGATGCCCTTTGGGTTGAAGAATGCCCCTGCCACCTTTCAGAGGTTGGTCAATCAGGTGTTGGCTGGGCTGGAGGATTTCAGTGCCGCCTACCTGGATGACATTGCTGTGTTCAGTTCCAGCTGGGAAGAACATTTACAGCACCTTGAGAAAGTGTTGAGGGCTCTGCAAGGTGCAGGCCTCACGATCAAGGCCAGTAAGTGCCAGATCGGGCAGGGTTCTGTGGTGTACTTGGGACACCAGGTAGGAAGCGGCCAGGTGGTGCCCCTACAACCCAAGATTGACACCATTCTGGCTTGGGAGCCCCCAAGACCCAGACAGAGGTGAGAGCCTTCTTAGGTCTCACCGGCTACTATAGGAGATTTGTTAAGGGCTATGGCACCATCGTTGCCCCCTTAACAGAGCTGACTTCTAAGAAGCAGCCCAGGAAAGTGATCTGGACTGAGTCCTGCCAGAAAGCTTTTGATGCCCTGAAGGCAGCCATGTGCACGGCGCCCGTGCTCAAGGCACCTGACTTCTCCAAGGAATTCGTCGTGCAGACTGATGCTTCAGAGCATGGGGTGGGAGCGGTGCTCTCACAACTGAACGAAGAGGGCCTGGATCAGCCTGTAGTCTTCCTTAGCAGGAGACTACTCCCCAGGGAACAGAGGTGGAGTGCCATAGAAAGGGAAGCTTTTGCTGTGGTCTGGGCACTGAAGAAGCTGAGACCATACCTGTTTGGGACTCACTTCCGGGTTCAGACTGACCACAGGCCCCTCAGATGGTTGATGCAAATGAGGGGTGAGAATCCAAAACTGCTGAGGTGGTCCATCTCCCTACAGGGAATGGACTTTACGGTGGAACACCGTCCTGGTACAGAACACGCCAACGCAGATGGTCTGTCCAGGTTCTTCCGCCTTAGTGAAGAGAACTCCAATGGGGTTGGGTAGTTCTCCCTACTTTCAGCTGGAGGGGACATGTGTTAGACTTGGCATCTTTTGGCGTGTTTCCCCAGACTTTTCGCTTTCTGACCTCCTGGTTTTGACTCTGTTTTTGCTGGTGTAATGATTCTGCGCACTTTCCTCACTGCTGTCCAGTGGGAAAGTGCAAGTGCTCCTGTATAAAATGTGTTATGGATTGGTGTGTCCATGATTGGCCTATTTGGTTTATGTGTCAGACCCTTGTAAAGTGCACTGAGAGTGCCAGGGCCTATAGATCAAATGCTGTTGGTGGGCTGCAGCACTGGATTGTGCCACCCACGCAAACAGCCCGTAAAGTGTAACTCTGGCCTGCCATTGCAGAGCCTGTGCGCAGCCTGGGGCTGCCATGTCGACTTGGCAAGTGCGCACACTTGCAAGTCCCTAAACCTTCCCTTTTCTACATGTTAGTCACCCCTAAGGTAGGCCCAAGGTACCCCTGTGGGCAGAGTGCATTGTGTGTGAAAGGTAGGACATGCCCTGGTGTGTGTGTGGCATGTCCTGATAGTGAATTACAGCCTATTTCGTTTTTCACTATTGCAAGGCTACCTGTTCCCCATAGGCCAGAATGGGCAGTTTTGATTATTACAGCTTATAATCCTAACTGACCCAGGGAACATGGTAGAAATTTGAGTTTAGTATGCCTGGACTCAGAATGATAAAATGCATCTTTTAGTAAAGTTGGTTTTAACATTCTGTGTTTGAAAATACCACTTTTAGAAAGTGGGTATTTTCTTGTCTAACCATCCAAGCCTGCCTCTGCGAGGTTGTGTATTCCTTGTCTGGAGTGTGAGTGACATGGGCTGGGGGATGCCAGGAGACAGGGTGAGTCAGCACAGGGCTGAATAGCAAGATCTACATGTAGATGGGTGGGAGGAGTACACCTGGGACCTGAATAGGGCTGGGCCTTCCCTCCACAATGCTGGCTCCACCTCCTGTGGTGCGTCTGATGTTCCTGGCCTGCACCCTGAAAGGAAATACGGAGGCTTGTCAACAAAGTGCTCCAAGACTGACCAGAACTGGTTTGGGCCAGGCAAAGGCCTCTCTGCCTTCAGAGAACAAAGGAATTTGGGATATAAATATTGGGGCCCTGACCCCATGAATTTAGATCTCGCTGGAATCAAGGAACCTGTCAAGAAGAAGAGCTGGAGAGCTGCTAGGAGGAGTACTGCCCCTTTGCTGAGTGACTGCTTTGTTGGGTTGGCCTGCAGTTGCTGCTTCTGTCTTGGGCAGTGAAAGGACTGGACTGAACTTTCTACAAACTTGTGCTGAGTATCTCCAAGGGCCTGAAACCGAGCTGGCCTCCTGTTAAGAAGTCTCAGGGACTGCAAAGACTTCACAAGCCTCTGGGTACCGCTTCTGGAACGCTGTTTCAGTTGCCACAGAGGAAGGGAACCGCAACCGACTCCGTCAACCGACTCCATCGCTGGCCCGGTGTCTTGTTTGCACCGCAGACCGCACCGTCCGCATCTCGCACCGCAACCCTGGTCTCACCGACGACGACGTCCGACGCCATCGCCACCGAGCCGCTGCTTGCACCGTGACCTGTGGGCACCGCAGTTCGCATCGCATCGCTTCACTGTGCCAGCCGGACCAGACCGACGCTGTCGCTGCAACTGGCTCAACAGTCGTGACCGCATCGCATTTGGGGCACCGCTCGCACGTTTGCGACGCACCGCTCCGACTCGCACCGCTGTCCGATGCCAGCTCCCGCACTCCGGCTTGGTCGCCTGCATCGCAACCTGTCAGCACCGCATCGTACACCGTCTCGCCCTGCACCGCACGCCTTGGACTCACCGACTCCGTCTGCACGACGCTCATCGAGCCGCTGCCTGCACCGCATCGAGGGACACTGCACCTTGCACCACTCCGCTTTGCACCGCAACCGCGATGAACGCCGACCGGCTCGCACGCTCCGTGCCCGCCACAACGAGAAAAGGTACTGTGACCGAGTCTGTTCACGACTCTGCTGGCCCGTAGCGACGCGGTCGGCTGGAACTGTTGGACTCTGTTTATTTCAGCATCGCGGTAGACCCGGACGGGGCTACCGACTCGTACGAACTTTGCTTTTGTGTTATTCCTGCAAAGAAGAAATTACCTTATCAAGCATACATTTTTAAAGTATTTGTATTGTGGATTTTTATCGTATTTGGTCTTGTTTTAAAGTATATAAAAATATTGGATATTTTTCTAAACTGGTGTGCTGTCAGGTTGTAGTGCTTACACTGTATTACTGTTGGTTATGTGCAAATGCTTTACACACTGCCTCTAGAATAAGCCTGACTGCTCGTGCCAAGCTACCAAGGGGGTGAGCAGGGGTTATTTTAGGAGTGTAACTCCCTTACCCTGACTAGGAAGAAGGGTCCCTACTTGGACAAAGGTGCAAGCCCTTGCTAACTAGAGATCCCATTTCTAACAGGAAACCTAGCAAACCTATACATTTTTGGAAACTAGACACCCAGGGAAATCCAGGATGGGGTGACTTGTTTGGCTCTCACCAGGTTCTGTTACCCAGAATCCCCTGCGAACCTTAACATTTGTAAAAAAAAACCACATTTTCCTCAAATTTCTGTGGTGGAAAGTTCTGGAATCTGCGTGGATCCACAACATTCCACCCACCCCACATTCCCCAAAGTCTTCTGAGAAAAATGGTACCTCACTTGTGTGGGTAGGCCTAGTGCCCGTGACAGGAAACGGCCCAAAAGGCAATGTGGACACATCTCATTTTAACACTGAAAACTGACCCTTTTTTTGCAAAGTGCCTAGCTGTAGATTTTGAACCCTAGCTCTGCCGGCACCTAAGGAAACCTAGCAAACCTATACATTTTTGAAAACTAGTCACCCAGGGGAATCCAGGATGGGGTGACTTGTCTGGCTCTCACCAGGTTCTGTTACCCAGAATCCCTTGCAAACCTTAAAATTTGTAAAAAAAAACACATTTTCCTCACATTTCTGTGGTGGAAGGTTCTGGAATCTGCATGGATCCACAACATTCCACTCACCCGGCATTCCCCAAAGTCTTCCGAGAAAAATGGTACCTCACTTGTGTGGGTAGGCCTAGTGCCCGCAACAGGAAACGGCCGAAAACGCAACGTGGACACACCTCATTTTCACAGTGAAAACGGACCCTTTTTTTGCAAAGTGCCTAGCTGTAGATTTTAAACCCTAGCTCTGCCGGCACCTTTGGAAACCTAGCTAACCTATACATTTTTGAAAACTAGACACCTAGGGAAATCCAGGATGGGGTGACTTGTCTGGCTCTCACCAGGTTCTGTTACCCAGAATCCCTTGCAAACCTCAAAATTTGTCAAAAAACCCACATTTTCCTCACATTTCTGTGGTGGAAAGTTCTGGAATCTACATAGATCCACAAATTTCCTACCACCCAGCATTCCCCCAGGTCTCCCGATAAAAATGGTACCTCACTCATGTGGGTGCCCCAAGTACCAGCGATAGGCAAGGGCCCAAAACATATTGAGGAGACTTCAAAATGACCTATCACAAAACAACCTGGTTTTCCAAGGGGGGTCACCTGGGTTTTTGGCCCCGGGCTTGGCGGCCATCTTGGGAAACCTACCAAAGCCAGACATTTCTGAAAACTAGACACCTGGGGGAGTCCAGTGAGGTATGGCTTGCGTGGGTCCCCCAACGTTTTCCTACCTAGAATCCCCTGCAAACCTCAAATTTAGCTGAAAAAAATCACTTTTTTCACAAATTTCTGTGTGGGAAAGTTCTGGAATCTGCGTGGATGCACAAATTTCCTACCACCCAGCATTCCCCTTGGTCTCCCGATAAAAATGGTACCTCACTCGCGTGGGTGGGTCAAGTACCCGCGACAGGCAAGGGCCCAAAACGTATTGAGGAGACTTTAAAATGACCTAGCACAAAACAACCTGGTTTTCCAAGGGGGGTCACCTGGGTTTTTGGTCCCGGGCTCGGTGGCCATCTTGGAAAACCTACCAAACCCACACATTTCTGAAAACTAGACACCTGGGGGAGTCCAGCGAGGTATGGCTTGAGTGGGTCCCCCAATGTTTTCCTACCCAGAATCCCCTGCAAACCTCAAATTTAGCTGAAAAAAATCACGTTTTTCTCAAATTTCTGTGTGGGAAAGTTCTGGAATCTGCGTGGATCCACAAGTTTCCTACCACCCAGCGTTACCCCAGGTCTCCAGATAAAAAGGGTACCTCACTCGCGTGGGTGGGTCAAGTACCCGCGACAGGCAAGGGCCCAAAACGTATTGAGGAGACTTCAAAATGACCTATCACAAAACAACCTGGTTTTCCAAGGGGGGTCACCTGGGTTTTTGGCCCCGGGCTCGGTGGCCATCTTGGGAAACCTACCAAACCCACACATTTCTGAAAACTAGACACCCGGGGGAGTCCAGCAAGGTATGGCTTGTGTGGGTCCCCCAACGTTTTCCTACCCAGAATCCCCTGCAAACCTCAAATTTAGCTGAAATAAACACATTTTCCACATATTTTTGTGTGGAATAACCGTGCTGGCACAAATGTCCTACCCCACAGCGTTCTCCTTAGTCTCCCAAGTAAAATGATACCTCACTTGTGTGGGTGTCCAATGAAGAATTGGCTAAAAACGTATTTTTTAAAAAATGTAGCGCTTAGAATTCTCGGTGCTATACCCTTCATCCCTAGGTTTTGGGCTCTTCCCAGTCACAGGCCCTTGGCCCACCCACACAAGTGAGGTATCATTTTACTCGGGAGACTGAGGGGAAATCTGTAGAGTAGGACATTTGTGCCGGCACAGTAATTCCGCCCAAAAATATTTGGAAAATGTGTTTTTTTCAGCTAAATTTGAGGTTTGCAGGGGATTCTGGGTAGGAAAACGTTGGGGGACCCAAGCAAGCCATACCTCGCTGGACTCCCCCGGGTGTCTACTTTTCAGAAATGTGTGGGTTTGGTAGGTTTCCCAAGTTGGCCGCCGAGCCCGGGGCCAAAAACCCAGGTGACTCCCCTTGCAAAACCAGGTTGTTTTGTGATAGGTCATTTTGATGTCTCCTCAATACGTTTTGGGCCCTTGCCTGTCGCGGGTACTTGACCCACCCACGTGAGTGAGGTACCATTTTTATCGGGAGATCTGGGGGAACGCCGGGTGGTAGGAAATTTGTGGATCCACGTAGATTCCAGAACTTTCCCACACAGAAATTTGAGAAAAAAGTATTTTTTCAGCTAAATTTGAGGTTTGCAGGGGATTCTGGGTAGAAAAACGTTGGGGGACCCACGCAAGCCATACCTTGCTGGACTCCCCCGGGTGTCTAGTTTTCAGAAATGTGTGGGTGTGGTAGGTTTCCCAAGATGGCCGCCGAGCCCGGGGCCAAAAACCCAGGTGACTCCCCTTGCAAAACCAGGTTGTTTTGTGATAGGTCATTTTGATGTCTCCACAATACGTTTTGGGCCCTTCCCTGCCGTGGGTACTTGGCTCACCCACACAATTGAGGTACCATTTCTATTGGGATACTTGGAGAAATGCTGGGTGGTAGGAAATTTGTTGTTTCTTTCTGAAGCGTGAAAATTTTGCCACAATAATGCAAGGAAAATGTGACAGTCACATTTTGAGGTTTGCATGACATTGTGGATAAGATAACTTGTTGGGATCCACAAGAGAGACATCACCATGTACTCCCATGGGTGTTTAGTTTACGACAATATCTACAGTTGGTAGGTTTTTCTTAGATGGAATGTACACCTTGGCAGAGAGACAAAAAGACAAATATTACTGCACAGCCATCTATTCCTCAAGCACACACACATACTGGTTGGATTTGGCACGAGGGCGAGTGATGGTTCAGTATATAACATTTTATTAACAAGAGATTTCTCAAAAATGAAATGCACTGTCAATAATTGAAAGGACAAAAAACTGAACCAGTGACTCACAGCTCGTGAGCTGTAAAGCCGCGTCAAGGCCCCAACTGCTTTACAGGCCATTCACACACCTTTCGTACGTGATACACACAAGACCAGTCACACCACCAGGCACGAAACCAACACATTACAACATTCACAAAAAGGGACAAGGTACACCCTGCTTGAGAAAGACAGAAAAGACAAATATTACTGCACAACCATCTATTCCTCAAGCACACATACATACCGGTTGGATTTGGCACGAGGGTGAGTGATGGTTCAGTATATACAATTGTATTAACAAGAGATTTCACAAAAATGAAATGCACTGTTAATAATTGAAAGGACGAGAAACTGAACCATTGACTCACAGCTCGTGAGCTGTAAAGCCACGACAAGGCACCAACCTCTTTACAGGCCATTCATACACCTTTCATACGTGTGACACAAACAAAACCATTCACACCGCCAGCCGTGGGCCCATCACATTACAACACTCATACCAGCAGACAGCGCCATTCAAGGGCTCATCACTTTCACACACCCACATTCCTGACACAGCAACCACACCAGCTGACGGATTGCGTGGACTGGCGTTTGGCTAGCAGTGTGTGTAGTGACCAGCAGCAAGTCACTACTCACACACTGCCAGCCAAGCGCCAGTCCACGCACACCACCAGCCAAGCGCCAGTCCAAGCACACCGCCATCCGAGCGCCAGTCCACGCACACCGCCAGCCGAGCGCTAGCCCATGCAGACCGCCAGCCAAGCGCCAGTCCATGCACACTGCCAGCCAAGCGCCAGTCCACACACACTGCCAGCCAAGCGCCAGTCCACGCACACCGCCAGCCAAGCGCCAGTCCACGCACACCACCAGCCAAGCGCCAGCCTACACACACCGCCATCACATTTAGGGTTTTTTTATACAAAAAAGAAAACACAAACAAATTGCAAATAGATACAAATCTACTAACACAAAATCTGAAACTAAATACATTGCACAAATGCCAACCTTGAAACTGAACAAAAAATATTAAACCAAAGAGACCAGGCAGTTCACTTTACCACTCATGGATGCTCCCAAAAATGATTTTGCGTGTGGTACATTCTAAAACAAGCAGGCACACACAGCGCAGGGTTAGAAGGACACTCGGGGCAGTACATACGAGTCTCCTTCCGTGTACCTCTTCGCCAACAGACTCTACATCTCCTACTGGGAAAGTTTTTTGAGGGCGTGGGAGGAATGTGATCAGGAAAGTGGCGATCTTTCAATCTAGCCACATCCTCCACCACTCCAACTCTAGGAACACTTGCACTACAACAAGGCTGCCTATTACAGACTCCTGAAACTTAGCAAAAGTCATCTTTGACTCAGGACAACAATCTTGAATACAACAAAAGCATTAAAGGTTGCCAAGTGGAAAAGATGGATAGCCAACTTCTTATACCAAATGTAAGCCTTACGAAGAGCAGTGTAAGGTTCCAACCTCTGATCTACTCTATCAACACCACCCATGTGCCTATTATAGTCTAAAATGCACACAGGTTTGCGCGTGTCAGCAACCTGACCCCAAACAGTCACAGGTGAAGTGCTTTCATCATGGATGGTAGTCAGCATGTAGACATCTCTCCTGTCTGAAAACTTCACAGCTAGAAGTTCTTCGCTACGCAATGCACTGCACTGTCCCCGCACAAGCTTTTGACAAACAAGTTCTTTTGGGAAACCTTTACGGTTAGAGCGGATTGTGCCACAAGCAACAGTGTCCACTTTGGCCAATTCCCTGAACAACTGCACACCAGTGTAGAAGTTATCTACATATAAATGGTGACCTTTGTTAAAAAGTCCTCTACCAAGTTCCCACACAATTTACTCAGTCACTCCAAAAGTGGACGGACAACCAGGGGGGTTAATCCTGGAATCCTTACCAGTGTACACCCTGAAATTAGAGACATATCCAGTCCTACTGTCACACAGCATATACATCTTAATTCCATAGCGTGCCCTCTTACTAGGAATGTATTGCCTAAAAACCAAGCGGCCCTTGAACAAGACCAAAGACTCATCCACTGCTATTTCTTTCCCTGGAGCATAGTTCTCAGAAAATCGATCTACAAAGTGATCAATGACAGGCCGAATCTTAAAAAGACGGTCACAATCAGGGTGATCTCGTGGCAACGCTAAACCATTATCAACAAAATGCAGCATCCGAAGCAGAAGCAAATACCTATCACGGCTCATGACTGCCGGAAATATAGCTGTTGCCATCAAGGGACTAGTAGACCTATATGAAGACATTGATGGCTTCCTTAGCAAGCCCATCAAAAAAGTTAAACCCAAGAACTTCTTCATCTCTTCCAAATTTGTGGGAGTCCACCGGGTAGCTCTAGAGTGGGGCCAAAGGCTGGCACTGTTGTCCCTCAAAAACTGTTCGGCATACAAATTAGTCTGCTCAACAATCGCTGCCAAAAATACATCGTCCATAAACAACTGAAAAAAATGTATCGGCAAAAGGTTTTCAGTATTCACTCTACCCACTGGAACACCAGTAAAGTCTGGCAATGCCGGCTGCACCATGCCTGGGGCAACCCAGAGGTCAGCACTTCCAATGGGAAGCCTTGCAGCCCCAGGCTGCAGCCCAGATGCCTCTTGCTGCACTATCGGCACATCAATGTCCTCCTCTAAAACAGGCACTTCATCCGCACTAAGAGTAGCTTCATCCACACTGAGAGTAGCTTCATCATCGGATGATTCCTCGTGGACAGAAAACTCACTGCCTGAATCTTCCACTCCCTCCTCTGCCTCAGATGCAGAGTCAGTCTCTGAACCATGGTCAGAGGAAGACTCAAAAAGCATACCAACAACCTGCTGAGCAGTAATCCTGCGGCTAGCCATTATCCTTACTAAGAAAGGAGACTGCACAAACAAGTCAACAACAACCAACACTGTGCAAAATAAGTAAGTAAAAAAAATGAGTGCCTTTATCACAAAGATCTATATACTCAAAAACTATATGATTCACTTGCAAGAGACAGCTACACTCACCAGCACCTACTCTGCAGAGACACAGCAAAAACCAACGATATCCCACTAGAAAGAAAAAAACAAAACCAATTACTCACAAGACAACAAAATACACATCAAGCACAAATGCAAAAAGTTTTTCACACTCAATAAAACAGAAGCTAAACATTCAGCTATTATTACACCATTTACAAAAAGACATTCATGCAGGGAAATGAAACTCATTTAGAGTAAATAGTACAAAAAACATTTTCTTACCAAACACATGCAACTACACAAACTGCAGAATCACCAGTGACGAAACCGCAACCTGGAACATCAGTCTTAAGAGCAAAAGCCTTGAACTAGAATAAAAAGGAAAAATAAAACGTTACAATTGCAATTCAGAAGAAATAAAACAATTAACATTATAACACGCTATGTCACTACTTAAATGGTCAATCTGTCAGATGGGCCTTCAAATAGGGCCGAGAAAAATGGGTGTGATCTTGCCCAATGGATCTGGTGGGGTTTTCTGCCAGGCCAATCTGTCCCCAGGTGGGGCAGAAAACAACAGGCAGAAATTTGCCCCCTTGCAAAAGAAATAGATCCCTGGTGCCTAGTAGGGTTTTCTGCCCCCCTCCCGCCTGGGGGCAGAAAGGCCAAAAAAACAGGCAGATCTGTCCTCATGGTGGGGCAGAAAATACATAAACATAACTTAAGCCCCTTGGAAGCAACCTGTGGCCAAGGGGTCGCTTCCATCTGCAAAAAAAACAAAATCCCTGGTGCCTAAAGGGGTTTTCTGCCTCCTCTGGGGGCAGAAAGGCCAAAAAAACGGGCCGATCTGTCCCCAGGGGGGGGCAGAAAAACATCCAAAATTATATTGGCCCCTTGGAAGCGACCCTTGCCCAAGGGGTCGCTTCCATGCATTTAAAAAATAATCCCTGGTGCCTAGTGGGGATTAAAGATGGGCCAATCTGCCCCCAGGGGGGGGCAGAAAAACATCCAAAATTATATAGGCCCATTGGAAGCGACCCTTGCCCAAGGGGTCACTTCCATGCATTAAAAAAAATAATCCCTGGTGCCTAGTGGGGATTTCTGCCCCCCCCCCCTGGGGGCAGAAAGGCCAAACAAATGGGCCGATCTGCCCCTAGGGGGGGCAGAAAAACATCCAAGATATTTATGGCCCCTTGGAAGCGATCCTTGCCCAAGGGGTCGCTTCCTGGCATTTAAAAAAACATCCCTGGTGCCTAGTGGGGGCATTTATGCTGCACGATCGCGACGCTGTGCGCGATCGTGCAGCACAAATGCCCTTCAAAGAGACATCAGGGGAGAGGAAAAACTCTTTCCTCTCCCCTGATGCCTCAATGCAATGTGATTGCCCCCCCCCCGCCCCACCGGAGCAAGGAAACGTACCTGTTTCCTCCGTGGACGCCTGGAAGCAAATGGCTTCCAGCGCGTCCAGGGCTTCCTGATGACATCGGCGCGCGCTGTGCGCGCTGATGACATGGGATTGCCTGGGGGGGGTCGGGGGTGGCAGCGGAAACTCTTCTGCTGTCATCCCTCTTTGTGGGGGCTAGATGGGCTGCCCATGGAGGGAGCGCCAGCGCTTCTCCCATGGGTGGGTGCCATGACGGAGCGGTTCCGTCATGAGCACACGCCCACCGTGGCTCATGACGGAACTGCTCCGTCATGAGCATAGAAAGGGTTAAATTCTATTTCCTAACAATAACATCTCTGTAACCATTGTTTTTTTTGAGTGACTTTCTATGTTTTTTTAACTAGTACTCATGTTTGTAGAGTGGTGGAGGAAGGGGGTGGGGCCTACGGCCAGCTCACAGCAATCCCGCTGTGTGGGACTTACTGGAGATAACAGGAGGGGTCAATATAGTTCAGGCAGTAAGGTCAGGAGGGCTGCATGAGGGAGTATTACTGAATTTAAAACCTTCACGCGCTTTGCTCAGTGTCACTGCCTTTCAAGTGGGTGGGTGCCCCATGCCTGGTACTAGACTTGTCATGTTTGCTGGAAGCGCCGTCAAGTGGCCTACAAGCTAATATGAAAAGTAGTCATCTATTTTTTTAATGAAACACAAATTAAGCACGCTTAACTTCTGGTATCTGTATTTTTCATGATTTCACAGTGCACCTTCGTGGTGGCTCATGTGCCTGTTCTGCCCATTTTAGGCAACAGTTGTTTGTATAACGGTATACATCGCTGGACGTGGTTTTATTAAGTGTAACTGAATGCAAAGCAACAGAGCAATGTTTCAGGGTTGACTGCTGTTCCGTAAAAGAACCGGGCTACTGCACCTTTGCTAATATTCATAAAATGCGTCTTAATCTAGGGATGGGCAGAACTCCGTGGAATCTAACAGAGTTTTTAATTAACTCTGCAGAATTCAGCGGAGTAGAACTCTGTGAGTTCCGCCTACCCCTTTAAAGTAATTGGTTGGTGCAAAAGTATTTTTTCTTTCCTTCCGTGTTTTTCCTGATTACTGTCCAAAATGGTCATGAGTATTGGGAATAACTATATTTGAATTTTCTTTCTCACTCGCTTATTGCCTATTAACTATTATCTTATTTATAAGAAATGTACCCCGGCACTCTACAGTTACATATGATATCTATTTACAACATCAATTGGTCTTCAAAAAATCCTTTTAATTCTTTTCACAGGTGTAAGACAACAGAAAGAAAGAATTATTTTTTGTTATTCATTCGCGGAAGAATTATTTTTTTCCGAAGCCTTGAAATGTCACATCCGTGACGAAACACGTGTCGGCTGTTGTTTTTTCGTCACTGAACACTGCTGCCTCAATTGGACTGGAAAATCTGATTCCTTTAAACAACATTGAAATGATGAATGTACTATATTGGAAAATCTGATTCCTTTCAGCAACCTTGAAATGAATGTACCATGTCCTTAACTGACCGTTAGGAAAATGAATAACAAAAAATAATTCTTTCTTGCTGCTGTCTTACACCTGTGAAAAGAATTAAAAGGATTTTTTGAAGACCAAATGATGTCGTAAATAGATATCATATGTAACTGTGGAGTGCCGGGTACATTTTTTATAAATATTTTGTCACAAAGGTTCTTTACTTGTGCAATCACATCTTAGGTGGTAAGGTGTGGCATTGCCCTGAGTGGCACCATTACTGTATTAATCTCTGTATACTTTGTGTTCTTTTTATACGATATGCCCACTAAATAGCTCATCTTTACGATGTGCAACACTTTGTTCCACTACCACCCTTTGTTTGTTGAATAACTATTATCTTATTCCCTGGAATATAAAATGCATTAAATGTGTCAATAAGAATAAAGATATTTTTATGTGTAAAAAGACAGTACAGCGTGGGTGGAGTATGGGGATAGTTTGTTCAAGTAGGGGACAGCCTTGTGCAATAGGGATTTTGGGAGAGGAACACAAGGGTTTAGTAGGATATAAAGAAAGAGATGGGCTGGGAAAGAGACGGAAAGTCGAAGGGAAAAATAAAAAGTAGGAGAAAAAGGGTTTTGTGATTGTGAATTGGAAGTAGATGAATATGATATTGATATTGACTATGCAATTATGGTTGGCTATTCACAGTAATTTACACTTGTTTTCCCAATTCTTTCACTTCCTATTCCTTTTCAAATATGATTGGAGATGTTTTTATGTTGCAAATGTTGCATAAAGCAGTCACCAGAGAAAGATAAAATTGTTATCATACTGCACAAATTAAATGTTATGTTTCAATACACCTTGCTCTTCTAAAGTGATGCAGTAGTCTACAGAGGGCTGAGCCTTTTCCCACCACAGATCAGGACTGGTTTCCCCTGATTTAGAAATAAAATAAAATAAAATACATATGCCCCTGGCGCAACTTCAGCTCCATAGAGTAGAGTACCAGGTTCCCCATATTTTATAAATATGGTATAAACTGATAGTAATAGTGCCTTTAATAGATGCGTATGTGAATGAACAATTGTTGTCATCATTCAAAAATAACAGTGAAATATGACTGAGGCCAACTTTTTGAGTTCTTGAACACCTACAATTGACCAGCGTTTGTTTCCAAAGTGATCAAGGTCTTTGCACGGGGCTTGGGAACATGCAAAAATGTACTGTGCCTACCACCCTCCAGTAGCGGGTGTAGTAGAGCAGAAAGTTGTGCAAAAAGAAAGATTTGTGCATCAAGTGAGCTGTGCTGGTTTGATGCACTACTATTTGTTTGAAAGAGTGAAAAGAATGTCCAAAATAAGCCCACACAACATAGTGTTTTGGCTGGCCTAAGCACATCTCATGGCCACATGTCCATTTTTCCGCTGTCAGTAGCGGATACTTTATCATCAGGTGCTGCAGGCCCCTCCTGACTGAACACCACCAGCTGGATACGATCTCCAACTGGGAGATTAAGGCTGGGCCCTTACCAATGCTCGCATCAGATGTTACGGCTTTTCCAGCAGATCCCCTCGATGACTGGCACAGCTGCGAAGTATGAGGGGGTGATCTTCTGGCTCACACCAAGAAGGTGTCCCCACCACTTGAGCAACAACAAGGACTAGGGGCACCAACTTTATCGCCCTCATCCCCTGCAGTTCTGGCGGAAAGACCTCGCTGGAACCTCCGTTCTAGAGTACCTATTGCCTCAAGTATTGGTAACCTCTGATGCAATAATTAAGGTACAGGAAATATATCATCTTTAATGGCTTGTTTTTAAATAAATCTAGACAACAATGCCCAACACCTCTTTAAGGCCAAGAAAGGAATGGCTATGAGTACCAACGGTTATCTGTGCTACTGTACTGCTTATAGTGTCTGCTTATTTCACAAAGACACCTCTTACTTCAAATAGGAACATTTAATGACACAGAAACGTTGAACTTTTTCCCATATTAACAATAAAACTGAACATCAAGGAGAATAGCCAACATATTTTGAGGGAAAAGAACTATGTTGAATAAAAAGTGAAGTATGATGCATAGTTACATGTATTATTTATGTAATTTATTATTTGCGCACACCTGCTCCAACAGTGCCGAGTAGATAATAACTTACAGAGTAATAGGAAACGTCACCTTTACCAACTACAGCTGTGAAGAAAGTTCACCAACTTAAAAGTTTTGTTACTTGTCTAATGAAAGTTGGCATCAACAACAGAGTATTACAGAACTCACAGTTTAGGGCTAGTAATAGGAGGAGTTCCTCTTGGGTTTAAATATAGAGCAGCAAGTAGTGGCCCAACTATGCATCCCAGATCCCCAGTGCAAAAAACAGGTAGCTAATGAATGACTAATTTCGTTATGATCGAAATATCCCATGTGTGATATCTGTCGGCATGACCTACCAGAAATAGTGGTACACCATGACAGCAAAGGACTGACCAAGAGCTACTAATGATGATGCACCAAGCAATAGTAATAGTTACCCAAGTTAGCAACAGCACATATGCCTGACACAATATTTAGGCCTAAACACTGATGGATACAGGGCAGTGCCAGGAGAATTAGGAACACCGTGCCATTATTGATTATCAGAGGAGGGGATGTGGAATCCTGTTTTAGTTTGTGTGGAGTCCATTCTGTTCTCGTAGTCTTGTCCTATGATACTCAATAATGATAAGACCTGGCCTGTGGAACGTCCAGAACAAGTAATATGCCACAAGTACTTGTATCCTTTTAGCTTACACAAAGAAATGTCACAAGATGTACAAACCCCATAACAAGTTCCTGCCAGATTTTTCAAGCAAGAAATGTATCAGTCTATGTCCATATATAGCAAAGATCAAATGTCAAAAGTTGATTGCACAGGTATTGTGTAAACCCCTGTCTGGACACTTTTGATCATCCCAGCCAACAGGATATGTAGATTCCATTAGCTGTCACCTTCTGCATCACGCATGTACAATGAGGTGCTATTTCACTATGATTGGCTAGACGCTTAATGCTTGTGTAAATTGCTGCATCTTCCGATCAGCAACACGCCATGTATTTGTCCATAATAGTGAAGAAATTACCTTTTACTGTAAGATGATTGGATATTGGACACATGTTTAACATGCCTTTTTGAGTTTTTTTGGCATAAAAGACCTGGTAGAACTCTGTATTTTGGCCATGCTGCTATTTTTGAGTGTGCCCTCATGAATTCATGGATAAAAGCCACCTATGAGATTTAACAATTTGTCTGTGTTTCTTTAATTAAGCTTCTACACCATAATGAAAATTTTAAAGGGCTTTACTAACTACCCAGTCTCTCCTGCACTTGAGGTCTATAGAGCGCAGGCTATTAGCGCTGCAACCTATGGGGCAGAACTCTGGAGTCATAGTGAAGTCAAAGATCTTGCACCCCCGAGAATTATTTTGTAAGATCACTACTGAGGTTGCCACAGAGCACTCCCCTATCACCCCAGTTCCTAGATTTAGGCTTGCGCCGAATAAGCAAGCATTTTAGCTTGAAACCCATCCTATTTTGTACCAGTGTCTGGTCTACTAAAGAGTTAACCTACTTTAGAGCAGGCCTGCGTGAAGCCATCAGCAGCCCCCACGCGCTAAATATCCCATGGATAAGGTACATTTGTCGAGTAGCTCCTAGGAGTCCCCCGGGACCTGCGCATTTTGGATGACCTAAACTGAGGGCTTGGTGTCCCAACCGCTTCCGGACACCCCCACAGAATCTATGAGCCGTTAGACCAGCTAGCTCTACAGTGCCACTACCACCCCCCTGTATTCTACAGTGGTGTAGGTAGTCTCTGGCAACCACTGAACATGACATCCCTGATTCCTCAGGGATTGTGGAAAACAGTACAGTATGTTTTGCTCAGACACTCCTGCTTGCTTTCTCTCAGAAAATACACAGGATTGCGATTAGGACGTTTCAATAAGTATTTATTGGTCCAGCGACAGCCTTGTGTAAAAAATATGTACTGCGACAATCAGGAGACAGAAGCATACAAAAGAGATTGCTAGTACCAATATAGTGAATAGTAGATACATTTCTGCCATAGTGCTAATCAGATGAACAGAAACAGTTCCGAAAAAAACAGTAGCACTTGCATATTCCTAAAATGCTAAATTTTGCTGAAATGTACCTAGCCTAACCTGGATGTGTAGGTGTAGGTGTGTATCGCTGTGTGTATCTGTAGCCAAGAAACACCTAGGGATGAACCAGTCCCCTCACCTGATGGTTTGGAATGAAGGGCCCTGTCTCTGCATCGAGGATGACAACCTGCAAGGGATGTCAGACCGCTGCTTGTCGGAGATTCGGTATGCAGGACTCCCGTCTCAGTTTGGAAGGAATTCTCCTCTAATTTGTAGGGGAGAGTGAGGGTCTTTTATACTAAAGTGGTCACTCCAGGATTTTTTCTAGAATCGATATGTTTTTAAAACAACCATGGATGTTTTAAAAACAATCATAAATGTTTTGAAAACAATCACCGATGCTTTTCTAAACAAGTGTGACCATGCACAGCTGGCTGTTGGCCAAGGATGAAAAAAGTGGTGACCCTTATACAGAATAAATCTGCCGTGCCTGGGGACATGTTTATGTACGTCAGGTACAGGTATTGAGATAGAAGATTGAGAGCCTGGTGTCGAAGAGACAGGAACAAGATATTAGGTAAAAGGTCACATGTTTAGAATCGTTATAGTCGTGTGGATGGGATAATGTATGTAAAATGGGGTATACATTGAAGAGACTATCCTAAAAGACATGACACATTAAAGAGTCTCTTGCCAACCTAGGGCTGAGAGAATTTTGGTGTAATACAGCTTGTATTCCCACCAACGCATCTCTCTTAGTAAAGAAGAGCTTTTGGTGCCAGGCCCAAGTAAAAAGAGCAAACCCCATCTCTGCCGGGAGATTAACAGCTTCTTTTTTAAACATAAAGTTTGCCTATAAATTTGAGGAATTTTTGGATCATTTGCAAACCCCGATTTCCAGGAAACTGTATATACAACTCAGGCTGGGCACCCTTCCTCTAATATATTTTACAAATAGCTGGTCTGATCCACAATTAGATTGTGGTATGTGCCCCATATGCAGCGATAATTATGAAAGTGTAGAGCATGTACTTTTCTTTTGCCCCACGTATAAACAGGAAGGATTAAAATGGATCAAACCACTTTGCCTAGCCCTGGGGACCAGACACTATTGGGAAGCACTGAGGATTTGTAAAACAGACATCAGTCACATGGTGGGGTTTGCTGTGTCTGAATTCCTCCAAGCAGCTTCGTTCAAAAGATCGAAAAGCAAAAAACAAACAAAAAAAAAAGTAGAACTGGCTAGTGAACCGACATTTTTTGCACCTCTCTAGGCATAAAACTTGCACGGGTCACTTTCCTTGATTATTTACCGCTTCTTGGGGTAGTTTGTATTTTAGTGGATCAGTGTTTTTATAATTGACAGTAAATGCTTTATTGAAAAGTTTTACTATCTCTATGGTTTTAATGCCTCTGTCATGGCTTTAAAACTTATTGTTTTGTGTTCTTGATGAATTTAATTGATTCAAACTGACAAATAAATAACTTTAGAGTATTATCTGAAGAATGTTTAATGCTACACAAACAAAAAACATTTGTTTTTCAAAGATACTCAAGAAGATGCTAGGTTTGAATAAGGTGAGGATCAGAAAATGGCAATTAAAATGCTAAACTGAGAGAGTAGAAGTCCCCTTTTGAAACCTTTTGAATGTGTGAGAGGATGCTTTGCAACTGGTGATACTACCAATTCAGGAGTGGGGGTGGTCAGTTACAGAGGTACATAATATGAAATGGGTCAAGGACACTAAGGGAAGTTGAATGTAATCACATGGGTATCAAGTGTGATCATTTAGGGGTCGATTCCGATTCGGGCCGGAAAAATCACCGACCGACTCGGATCCGGAAATAATACCGACCGACACGTACCTGTGGCGCCCGACACGACAAGTACGATGCAAGGCGTGAAAAATCCGACCGACACGTACCGAAACCAAGTCGACCGACCGAGCCGCACGGAAAACAGCAATCCGGCCGGAAAAACCCGCGAATCGAACCGACCGACACGCACCCGGAACAAATCCGACCGAAACGTACACGCGAACTCCAAACCGCAAAGTACGATGCAAGGCGCGAAAACCACGAGCGAGTCGGACGGAGGCCAAGCCGCACGACCGACACGCATACAAAACCGAGCCGAAGCAACACAAAACACCGCGACCGACGCGTACGCAGCATAGAAAACTGCACAAACACAGCGTGAACGAAACGGAGAAGACCGTACGAGACAAATGCAGGGTCCGACTCGGTCACAAGAACGTTTCCAACATACACAGACAGTACAAAGGAAAAATCACCCAAAAAAGGCCAAACAAGCAATTACCAAGCCAATAAATACTGGGGGGTGGGGACAGAGAACAAAGACACACCCACAACTCCACCTATATAAAGGACACAAATCACAACCATGAGCCTTTGCAAATGCCATTCCACTGCCAGCACCCAAGAGAAAGCAACCACACACCCACAGCTCATCCCTCACACAAGCCACACACCATCAGCACACCAACAAATACCTACCTCACATACACCCAGCAAAACACACACTCACACACCCTCACCTGCACACCAACACACACATCACTCACCATCACCACCCATCACCATGCCCCCCAAGAAGAATCCCAAGTTCCTAGATAGTGAATTGGAAGTCATGGTAGACGAGATCCTCAGGGTAGAGCCACAGCTGTTTGGCACACTGGTCCAACAGACCCCCATCTCCCAGAAAACCAAGATGTGGGAGAGGATCATCAACAGGGTGAACGCACAATCACCATGTCGGCGCACAAAGAGCGACATCCAGAACAGGTGGTATGACGTGCGCAGGAGGGTACGGGACCTGCTCAAAAAAGACTACATCAACAGCCAACTCACCGGCAGTGGCCCTCCTGCCAAGCCAATATACCTCAGGCCCTGGGAGGAGAAGGTGCGGGCCATCCTTCCGCCAGTGAGCGTATATGGACTAGAGGACATCCCAGAGCCTGGTGAGTACACAACAAATGTACACAATATACTGCCACAAAACACACACACATCACTGTCAAGGGGAGAGTCAAACCATGCACTCATAGCAATTACACAGCAACCAGAACAGAATCATCCCAAAATGTGTATGTCAGTCAGATAAACACAACACATGCCATCAAAAAAGTCACATCCAACTGTGCCATCACATGTACAAACAACTACAACTACAGCTAGGCAGTGGCACAAATGGAACTATCAAACACATCCAGACATGTAGCCACCACAACAACACCAACACACAGTGAAGAACACTCAAAGGAAGGAATTCTGTGTATGCTGGCCAAGTCAGTGTAGCCAATAGCATCATGGGAGTCGCAGTCACACATATTGCCCCCCACAACTGCCCCATCAACACCACCATGAACCATGCGCACATCACAGGGAGTGGAGAAGGACTCACAAAATGGCTGACACTGGCTACTGCTGTGGGGAGCACAAGGCCCTGCTGGCAACTGTGCACCAACAAACAGCAGGACACCACTGACTGACATCCTGAGAGACAACTCCCACTGCCTGCAATGCAAGCACGTTCCATGGTGGGATATCTGGCTAGCTGGGTGGGAAGGAGGACTTGCAGCACTGACCATAGTCACAAGCACCTCCCTCACACACACCCCAACACAAACTCCACAGAACCCACCTGGTAGAATGCAATGCCCCCATCCTAACACAAGATCCCACAAAGAACCACCACCCTGGGTTATGTTGTGTGAAGCACAGGGACACTCTTGGGACTTTTAGCCAAACAACTGCCAGGACAACACTCCCAGCCATCCTGTCAGCACAGCCAGCCCACCCCACAGGGAAGCAGAGTCAAAAGGAAGGAAGCATGGGCATGCTGGGAAGGGGGTGGAGGCAATAGCATGATGGGAGTCGTAGTCACTGATATTGGTCACCCCCACAACTGTCCCATCAACACCACCCTGAACCATGCTCACATCACAGGAAGTGGAGAAGGACTCACAAGATGGCTGACACTGGCTACTGCTGTGGGGAGCACAAGACCCTGCTGGCAACTGTGCACCAACAAACAGCAGGACACCACTGACTGACATCCTGAGAGACAACTCCCACTGCCTGCAATGCAAGCACGTTCCATGGTGGGATATCTGGCTAGCTGGGTGGGAAGGAGGACTTGCAGCACTGACCATAGTCACAAGCACCTCCCCTCACACACACCCCAACACAAACTCCACAGAACCCACCTGGTAGAATGCAATGCCCCCATCCTAACACAAGATCCCACAAAGAACCACCACCCTGGGTTATGTTGTGTGAAGCACAGGGACACTCTTGGGACTTTTAGCCAAACAACTGCCAGGACAACACTTCCAGCCATCCTGTCAGCACAGCCAGCCCACCCCACAGGGAAGCAGAGTCAAAAGGAAGGAAGCATGGGCATGCTGGGAAGGGGGTGGAGGCAATAGCATGATGGGAGTCGTAGTCACTGATATTGGTCACCCCCACAACTGTCCCATCAACACCACCCTGAACCATGCTCACATCACAGGAAGTGGAGAAGGACTCACAAGATGGCTGACACTGGCTACTGCTGTGGGGAGCACAAGGCCCTGCTGGCAACTGTGCACCAACAAACAGCAGGACACCACTGACTGACATCCTGAGAGATAACTTACACTCCCTGCAATGCAAGCACGTTCCATGGTGGGATATCTGGCTAGCTGGGTGGGAAGGAGGACTTGCAGCACTGACCATAGTCACAAGCACCTCCCCTCACACACACCCCAACACAAACTCCACAGAACCCACCTGGTAGAATGCAATGCCCCCCATCCTAACACAAGATCCCACAAAGAACCACCACCCTGGGTTATGTGGTGTGAAGCACAGGGACACACTTGGGACTTTTAGCCAAACAACTGCCAGGACAACACTCCCAGCCATCCTGTCAGCACAGCCAGCCCACCCCACAGGGAAGCAGAGTCAAAAGGAAGGAAGCATGGGCATGCTGGGAAGGGGGAGGAGGCAATAGCATGATGGGAGTCGTAGTCACAGCTCTACATCCCCCACCACATGGCCCAGCAAGCTCACACTCACGCATGCACATCCCACAGAGAGTGGAAAGGCCCATCAAAGATGTCTGACACTGTTGCTGTGTCGTGGGGAGCACAAGGGCATGCTGGGTACTGCACACCAACCAACAGCAGGACACCACTGTCAGCCATCTTGCCATTGCTCTCACACCCACACACACTGAACTCCCCACAAAAGCAAGTAAGTATGGGAATGCTGGCAAGTGGGGTGGAGGCAATAGCATGATGGGAGTCGTAGTCACAGACATAGCTCACCCCCACAACTGTCCCATCAACACCACCCTGAACCATGCTCACATCACAGGAAGTGGAGAAGGACTCACAAGATGGCGGACACTGGCTACTGCTGTGGGGAGCACAAGGCCCTGCTGGCAACTGTGCACCAACAAACAGCAGGACACCACTGACTGACATCCTGAGAGACAACTTACACTCCCTGCAATGCAAGCACATTCCATGGTGGGATAACTGGCTAGCTGGGTGGGAAGGAGGACTTGCAGCACTGACCATAGTCACAAGCACCTCCCCTCACACACACCCCAACACAAACTCCACAGAACCCACCTGGTAGAATGCAATGCCCCCATCCTAACACAAGATCCCACAAAGAACCACCACCCTGGGTTATGTTGTGTGAAGCACAGGGCCACTCTTGGGACTTCTAGCCAAACAACTGCCAGGACAACACTCCCAGCCATCCTGTCAGCACAGCCAGCCCACCCCACAGGGAAGCAGATTCAAAAGGAAGGAAGCATGGGCATGCTGGGAAGGGGGGTGGAGGCAATAGCATGATGGGAGTCGTAGTCACAGACATAGCTCACCCCCACAACTGTCCCATCAACACCACCCTGAACCATGCTCACATCACAGGGAGTGGAGAAGGACTCACAAGATGGCTGACACTGGCTACTGCTGTGGGGAGCACAAGGCCCTGCTGCCAACTGTGCACCAACAAACAGCAGGACACCACTGACTGACATCCTGAGAGACAACTTCCACTCCCTGCAATGCAAGCACGTTCCATGGTGGGATAACTGACTGGCTGGGTGGGTGGGAAGGAGGGCCGGCTGTCAACCAAACACAACCAATGCAGACCATGTTCACACCCCAAAAAATACATAGAAATGCCCAAATAATGCAGGACAATGTGCCACACCAATATCAACCCCTGACTGTGACGACTTAGGACAATGCAATGTACAGGCCCGCACCCAGAGGCACAGTCACAACTGTCATGTGTGTCAACCATTGATGCCTGCAGAAACATAACATTTTGTGTGTCTCCCAAAAACAGGTGATGATGGGGACACAGCAGCAGATGCTGAGGAGTCCCAGTCCCAGGCTCAAGAGGATGCGGAGCTCACTGGCGTCGTACAGCCTCTGTCCTCCTCGGATGATGAAGACCAACCTGGCACATCCGGTGCAAGTCAACATGCAGCACCAGCAGGACCACCAGCTGCAGCACTAGCAGGACCACCAGCTGCACCCCCTGCACCCACCCCTCCAACGACTGTCACCACAAATACCATCCCTGCCGACATGGACAGAACAAGGAGCAACACCAGCACAGGGACCCTGGACCAACCTGGGGCCATGGACACCACCACCACCACCAACCCCCAAGGTGGACCAGGGTTATCTGTGCGTGCCACTGCACACACTGCACATGTCAGCAGGGGTGGTGGGAGGGGTGGGAGACAGAGGTCGCTGCTTGCAGACGTTGCTGGTGTGCATGATGACCCACAACTGGTACGCATAGCTGATGCGTACCAGTCCAGCACCGGAGACCTCAGCCAGGTAGTGGGACTCCTCAGAGACATGAAACAGCAGCAGGCTGCCCATCATGCCCGCTTGGACTCCCACATGTCCCACGTGGAGTCACACATGTCCCGCGTGGACTCACACATGTCCCGCGTGGAGTCCAAGTGGGATGCACTGCATGAGATGACGGCGGTGCACAGGGACATTTTACAATGCCTCCGCCAGATGAACAGCAACCAGTCCACACCTCCCTGTGTGCCAACAACATCTGGTGCCGAACAAACTGCGACTGCCACAGGGAGGGAGGAGGACTCTGGCGGAGAGTCCCCTGCACCGCAGCAGCCTGTACTTGAGGGCCCCCCCCAAGAAGAGGGGTCGTCCGAGGAGGGAAAAGTGAGAGGCCGATGGCCAAGCGCAACTCCCAGGAAGCCTGAACCTGTTCTGGATGTTCGCCTTTGTGCACAGACTGTTCACCCTGTTGACGTCAACACTACTCCCACACATTGCATGGGGAGTACAAGTTGGACCAATGTGTCAGACAACTGTGGCCCGATACTGGGGATCCTGTCTACCAGGTCTTTCAATTCACCTAGGAACTTCGGATTGCAAGATTTATGTACAGCACTACCCATCCTATGCACTATTAACACAAATGTATCACAATAAAAACACTAATACACCATACTTGCCTCTGTCGTGATTCCAACGTGGGTGCTGTTATGGGGATGATGAACTGCAAAATTACACTGTGTATGCGAACTGCAACAGCAAGGACAACACAGGCATGTGAGTAAAGGCAACGTGACACATATGAGGGAGACACACCACCAGGGCTACACAACACATACACACCTAGGCCATCTGACTCATTGCCTACACTGATGTTGCCAGGGAAGACGGTGCAATGCACAGACACCACACCCATTCCCAGTTGTAGTCAAGTAGCCCACAGGTGCAGTAAGCAAATGGCAGTCAAATGTGTGACCACAGACAACGCACATCACAAAGTGAAGCACAGGTTTATTACACAGTTGCAACATGTCGTAACCACTACAGATGCAAGGTAATCCCACCTGGCAGTGGGCACACAGTCAACAACTGTAGACGGAAGGAAGTCCATGGGTGTGGCGCACATCACCTGTAGGGACACAACAGCTACCACCCTGGATGTGCAATCACGTCGTCGGTGGACACAGTTGACCAAACGAATCTGAAAGTACCTTGTGAAGGACAGAAATGACACACAGTCAAAAGCAATGGAGTACAGGACAGAACAGCAAAACTCATGCACAATACATGTTACAAGATACCCACCCAGAACCAAGTTAGCATGTCAACACTGTTGGGGAGTACAGCCCACCTGTTAGCACACATCGCAACACACATCCAGTCAAGCAGCCCATGGACACACTCCAACAGCACCAGAGCACCACCCACACATCATGCCAACTCACATCATTGACATGACACCTCAGGATACTCACATTCAGCTAAAGAAGTTGGTGATGAGCTGTGTGCGGACATCACCATCATCATCATCATCATCATCGTCACTGGCATCGTGGTCCAGGCCAGGATCCTCCACAGGTGGCGGATGTTGGTCATTGTCATCCTGGATGAGAGGCAACTCCTTCCGCACTGCCAGGTTGTGGAGCATGCAGCAGACGATGATAATCTTGCACACTTTCGCAGGGGCATATGGGAGGGACCCTCCGGTCTTGTCCAGGCAGCGGAAGCGGCTCTTCAGGAGACCAAAGGTCCGCTCAATCACTCTCCTGGTCCGACCATGTGCCTCATTGTAGCGCATCTGGGCTGGTGTCACAGGGTTCCTGAGGGGTGTCAGCAACCACGGCATGTTGGGGTATCCCGAGTCACCTACGGACAGACAAGTGCACATTAGCTGACTTGGAAAAGTGGGCGGAATACTACAGATCAGATCACACACAATGGCACAAAGTCAGTACACACCGACAAGCCAGGCACGCTGGTTCTGCATCTGTGCCATCATCCTGGGGATGCGACTACTCCTCATCACAAAGGCATCGTGTGCTGAACCAGGGAAACGGGCACACACGTGTGTGATGGTCATGTCTGCAAGACACACCACCAGTGCATTGACCGAGTGGTAGTGCTTGCGGTTCCTGTAGGCCTGCTCCTGGGCCTGTGGTGGTACCAAAGCCACATGTGTCCCATCAATGGAGCCAATGACATGCGGCATCCTCCCCAGGGCATAAAAGTCACTCTTCACGTCAGTGAGTCGTCACAGTCTAGGGAAATAGATGTACCGGTTCAGGAATAGCAACATTGCCGCCAAAACATCGCGGAGCACACGGCTCAACATGGTCTGTGACATCCCACCAGCAGTCGCCACAGTATGTTGGAAGGTACCGGTGGCAAAGAAGTGTAGGGCTGCCATCACCTTCACCTTGGGGGTCAGCGCTGTAGGATACGGCCGGCCAGGCTGCAAATGTGGGGACAACTGCACTGCCAAATCCTCAATTAGCTGCCTGGTGAAGCGGTACCGTCGGATGCTGTCCCGTTCCACCATCGTTGCCAGGTCTGGGAATGGTCGATGGACAGCAGGAGCCCTGCAGTGCAGAGGAGAAGTAAGCAAGATTGTCAGTCACCCCACATATGCGGCATTGAACACACTCAAGATCCCAACATACATCATTATGAGGCACAACTACATGAAGTGTGCAGTTCCGGAAGGACATGTATGGTACATACATGGCCAACATCTGTCAACACGGTCCAACAGGTGGCATCAATTAGTCCCAGGTTGGCCCATTGGATATCATGAGGCCGTGTCACAGTTCCCATCTCCTGCTGCCGTGTCACAATAACCCCCCACAGTGACATGTGAGGACAGATGTGCCCCAGGCACCACAGCTCAACGACAGGTACATTCCCAGGGACCCTGTATTGCCACATGGACACTGGCATTACATGGAGTATCATGTATACACCACAGCAAAACAACCATGACCCCCACAGGTAGTGGCCCCACTTGCCACGGCAGGACAGACATGGACGTCTGTGACACACACACGCACAACATCAAAGTCCATGCACACACAACCTGGATGTGGAGACTGTCTCCCATTGTGCACATGAAATCAGAGACATTGTAAACACTACATGCACAAAGACTGTGGAGGACCATCACTATTGTGCCACTGGGACACCCTGGCTCAAACATACCGTCCCACATGGGACTCACGGGGTATGTGACATGACATACACATACACCACCGTGAAATGTGACCATGGCACATGCACAGATATGAACAGTTGCACATCACAGTGGTCATGTACACGTAACACCCAGGATCCTGTCCCCATGAACACGTGCACAGCCTGGGGGTGGCTGCCCACAGGTGACACCCACAGGACAACATGTACACCAACATACACACAATAGGAAATGCAGCCTTACATGCCTTATGATAAAGTTTGGACAGGCTGTCGTGATGTAGGTGTGCCCCTCACTCCCTGGGAGCTATCTGTGGCTGGCATATGTCCATCTGAGACAGGCATGCTGACATATGCCAGTCACATGTACAGTGATGCGTTGTACTGCAATGGACCGATCGGTGTCCCCGGCCGGCCCATTGCATTCAATGTGTGCGGGTACGCGTTGTACCCCTGTACGCGTTGTACTGCAATGGACCGATCGGTGCCTCCGGCCGGCCCATTGCATTCAATGTGTGCGGGTACGCGTTGTACCCTGTACGCGTTGAACTGCAATGGACCGATCGGTGCCTCCGGCCGGCCCATTGCATTCAATGTGTGCGGGTACGCGTTGTACCCCTGTACGCGTTGAACTGCAATGGACCGATCGGTGCCTCCGGCCGGCCCATTGCATTCAATGTGTGCGGGTACGTGTTGTACCCTGTACGCGTTGTACCCCTGTACGCGTTGAACTGCAATGGACCGATCGGTGCCTCCGGCCGGCCCATTGCATTCAATGTGTCGTGGTACGCGTTGTACCCTGTACGCGTTGAACTGCAATGGACCGATCGGTGCCTCCGGCCGGCCCATTGCATTCAATGTGTGCGGGTACACGTTGTACCCCTGTACGCGTTGTACCCCTGTACGCGTTGAACTGCAATGGACCGATCGGTGCCTCCGGCCGGCCCATTGCATTCAATGTGTGCGGGTACGCGTTGTACTCCTGTACGCGTTGTACCGCAATGGACCGATCGGTGCCTCCGGCCGGCCCATTGCATTCAATGTGTGCGGGTACGCGTTGTACCCCTGTACGCGTTGTACCGCAATGGACCGATCGGTGCGCACCCATTGACAATGGGCTTGCCTGGCAACGGACGCGTTTTCGAATTTCGAACGAGTCGGTTGCTGGAAAATCAGTTGGTCACCCACAACAATGTTGCAAAATCATGTATGTCATGAAGTTGAAGATTTGAAGGATGCTGTGGGCGTGTTTTGGTGCTGCTATTCCATGGATTGGCCAGATTCAGAAGATGCAAACGACTTGGACCTATCACTTTGGACACAAGGGACAGTATCTGCCTCTCCAGCACATATATATTGCTGGCTGTTCCCCTGAGAGCTCACTTGCCTGCACTACATGCTCCAGGACGACATCTGCCACTGCACTGCTGCTGTCTCTGCCCCTCTGGACCCTGCAATGGCACCTACTGTGGAGAGAGCCCCAGCCTTCAGCCTTGAAGAGAACCAGGCCCTCTGGACAGCCTACTTCCACAGTACAGCAAGCTGTATGGGACACCAGGGGAGCAGGTTAGTGTTCTGTGCACTGCCTTTCTGAATGTGCATTTTGTCTGACTAGCAAGGCTGGAAGTCTGCACGCCACTGGCTAGCAGGCTCACTGAGTAGTTGTCACCCCCCATAGTGTGTAGTGACATGCACTGGACAGGTATGGTGCAGTGACAGTGCATTTGAACAAGGTTTTACTTCCCATGCAATGATACCATGTAGTGACGTCTGGCAAACTGTCCATGGGCAGCTTTGCACTGCCTGTGTACATCATGTGCCCCTGTGATTGAGACATGTATATACAACTGTGTCATGCACGGATATGTTGCATGTGTGGTAATGGCCTTTTCACTTTGTCATCCTGACAGGTTAATGCCCATCGGAAGCAGGAGATCTGGAAGGACATCGTCCGGGCCGTCCGGTCCGTGGGGGTCTACAAGCGCCGGATCCGCAACTGCCAGAAGAGGTGGCAGAACCTTCGGGGCTGGACCCGGAGGATTGCACGGGTCCAGCTGAAGCTGTCGCCTCCTCGCAAGAGGGGCGGAACACGGACCCTGACCCCCACATGCTCCAGATCCTGGCGGTGGTGTTTCCAGACCTGGATGGGCAGCTGAAGGCCAGACAGCAGCAAGGAGGGGGTGAGTCAAAGACTGCACTGTGAACTCTGTATTACATGCTTTGTGCCCTCCTCTGGCCTGGTTCAACTGCCACAGTGCAGCAGTCATGTTGTCCAGGAGCCATGTCCCTCTATTGTGCACTGCCCACTGCTCATCTGATACCCAGGTGTGGCCCTTACATTCAGGGAATTGTGTCACTTGGGACTGTGTCCTTGCAGTTTGCTTCACTAAAGGTGGGGGACAGCATCTGTTTCCTAACTCTGTTGTGGGCATCATGGGTGGGTCCATTGTTCACACTACGCCTGTGTTTGGACATGTGATCTGCGTGTTGCTTTGATATGCGGTCCACTTGCTGAGCTGAGCCACCACATGTGCCTGGGGTATGTGGCACATGCCCATGCAGCGGGTGGGAACAATGTTTGGGCCCCAGGAGTGTGCAGATTACGTGTGTCACACATACATAGCCAGCTATCCACTGTCCAGGGCACATCCCTCATTCATGTGGAGCAGGACAGTCATGCCTACTCCAGGCCATGCAATGCACTCTGTACTCCCACTCCCGTGTATCAGCTGACACATTGTGCACAGTGATTTGAGCCCTCAGGTGTCTGCCTCTGTGTCAGTGTGCTGTGGATTAGTTGCCAGGACTGCTGGGGTGTTTCTTGGTAGGGGCTCAGCATGCCCCTGGAGATGTGACCATAGGAGACGATACTTGTGTGTCACATAGGTGTTTGATCAGCTGCCCGTGCAGACTGGGGTATGCGAATGTGAAGTTCAGGCAGCTGTTCCCCATTCACAGCAAATTGTGAGGGGCTCAGGTTCAGAGGGTAGTGTCACAGGTCTCCCATATGTCCAATAGGTATGACCTGGACAGATGAGGGTTAAGATGATGTGTTGTGTGGGGGATGTACATGTGCACTTGTGCAGCTCCAGGACTTGCATTCCCCATGACCTACTATTGTGACACAGTGCATAGTGTTGTTGTCTGGCTGCCAAGTCATACATCACTGAGACAGTGATGTATGACTTAGCAGTCATGCCTCTGCCATGGCATGTGTCAACTTATTGGTGGTCCTGCAGGGGAGTGACATGTGCTACATGCACACCATTGTGGCGATGGCTATCAGGACATGGGTGCATCATGGTGTCTGTCGCTGGTATGCATCACATGCATTTCCTATTTGACTCTGGGCATTCCTTTCATCCGGAAACCTGTACTGACTAAGTGGCAAGAGCTGTGATGTGTGCATGTCCACATGCCACACCGTGTCCTCTGCACTGTCCAACTACTGTGTACTTGGTGCATGTGTCCACAATGGGGTGTTGCAATCCAACAGACACCAGACAGATGGGTGCAAGGCCATGTGGGATGTGAGTGCCATGCTTGGCATCAGACTGACAATTGGCTTCTCCTGTTCAGTTAGGGCACTTTTAGCAATGTGCAACTAATGATGCCAGGACTTGCTCTGTAATGTGCTGTGCTCACAGTGGTGTGTGCGTTTGGTGCAGGTGACTGATGTCTGTCTGTTTCCCCATTGTTTGCAGATACATCCACGGCCACAGAAGGGGACAGCTCCACGGACCAGGAGGAGCCAGAGAGCCAGACTGGGTCAGCAACCGAGGAGTGGTCGGAGGGACCCAGTGGCACGGAGGGCGAGGGGAGCCACACCGAGGAGTCCTCAGCACCATCCACCTCAGCTGAGGACCAGAGCAACTCGGAGGATGACTCCCTTGTGGAGGCGGGTGTCAGCAGCCACCACACCCCAGCTAGTGTTGCTGTCCCCGCCCCCACCAGCACCACCACCGCCCTCCCATCGGCTCCCATTCCCCAGGTCCGTGGAGGCTCCCATGTTCGGGAGCGTGTCTCCTTTGGGCCAGGCACCGCACCCCCTGCCCCTGTGTCCCCTGCTGCCCTGAGTGAGGAGTCTGTGTACCTCCTTCGCCAGCTCCATGTAGGGCAGACAGCCATGCTGAGTGTCCTCCATGCGCACACCGCACTGTTGACTCAGCTGGTGTCGTTCATGGAGGGCATCTCATCGGGCATGTCTGACCTACAGAGGGGCAATAGGTCCATGGACTCCTCCCTGACGGCAGCAGTGTCCCTCCTCAGACAGTCCCTCACCCCTCCTGCCTCTGCTCCATCCACACTCCCCAGCACCTTACCCATCCCAAGCACACACACACCGGCACAGGCACACACCAGCACACACACGTCCAGCACACAGACACACACGCCACAAACAAAACGCACATGCACGCACAGTCAAGGGACTGAAACCAGACTCACAGGGGATGGGGCCCTGGTACACACACACGCATCCACGGGCACTGCGCAGTCCTCAGTTGCCTCTCCCTCCAAAGCACCCTCCCTTGCCTCACCTGCAACCCCAAAGACCCAGCGCCTCTTCCTCAGTGACCTCAGCCTCTTCCCCTCCGATCCAGCTGCTCCAGCATCCAGGGTGAAGAGGAAGCCCCCCACACGGAGCAGAGTGCCCCTCGCCCCCGGACACCCTCCCCCAGGCGCAGACAGACTGAGGCCCCCACCCGCAAGTCCCCCGGAGTGCTAAGAGCAAGACCCCGCCGCCGCCCTGCAGCTCAAGCACCAGGTCTCCTTCCTCCATCCCTCAGGCCCCCACTCCACAGGTGCCCCCACCACACCCTGCCCCAGGTTCCCCCACCCACAGATATACCATCCCCAAGAGGCTCCGGCCATCTCCCCTGCCACTTGCTCTCCCGGCACCACACCCCCGCTGCGCTTGTCTGTGCCACTGATGTGGTGAGGGTGTCCTCCCCCTCTGTCCAGCCCACCTTGCCTGTTCCCCATTCTCCTCCCCTGGTGGTAGGCACTGCAGTGGAGTCCACTACCACCCTGTCTGACTTAGGCACTGCAGTGGCGGACCTGTCCACTCCATCTGCAGGGTCCACTGCAGTCGTGCCGGCACCCACAACATCTGAGCCATGCCCCCCAGTTGTGCCGGCACACACCATGTCAGACACCTCCACTGCAGTTGTCAGTGGCTCTCCAGCACCCACCACCCCTTCCCTGCTTCCTCCTGGTGAGCCCTGATCCTGTCCCTGCGGTGCCTGGCCTACCCCCCGGTTGCCCCTCCTAGTGGATTGTCCCTGGTTTTGTGCAGGCATGTGTAGGGTGGCATCTGCCACTGTCACCCACTTGTGACTTTGTTGATGGACTGGCCATTGGCCTTTGTTTATGTTCTACCGGACTTCTACTTTTAATGCCACATATGCTGAATAAAGCAAGTTTCTGTTCTCTAGTGCTTTTGCTTCTGATGTACATGATGTTGATGATGCTAACCATGCCCTTGCTGCAGTGATGGTGATATTTGGTCTCATGATAATGAAGTGTTACTGTGCAGGAACCCATGTGGTCCAGGGGGAATGTGTCCTATCCTGTGGTGTATCCATGTCATCCATAGCAGCATCTGAGGGTGTCATGTGTTCAGTATTTGGCAATGGGATTTCCTACTTAGATTGGCTATTTCACATCTGTGGCTTCCACCCCTGCACATCTGTTGTGCCTGCCATTGTTCAATTCGTCTACTTCCCTGACCGTGTGGCCATCTCCAGTGGACATGCAGGTTTGGGCATCAATGGGGAAGGACTCATCTGTGTTGTCAGTGCAACATTGCTATACAAGTGTGTTGGATCTGTGCTGATGATTCCGTTGGCACTTCCATGACCAGGCTGATGTGACGGGAGCCCTCATTTGGTGCTAATTGTTGATTGTGTGACCAAGTGCTCAGCTGACATGATGGGGCCCTACTGAGGCAACATATGGCACAGCTTTCCTCACACAGGAGTGGAGTCCTCTCATGGCAGTGTGTACTCCTGTGACATTGCCTGCGCCCAAGGTGTGTGTTGTATGTGCATGTCTGTGTGTTCACTTCCGTTTAGCTGTGCATGCTGTGATCCCTAGTGTTGTACCTGTTTGTGATGCTAGCTGAGTTGAGCTATGTTCCCCCAAAGTCTTCTCCCTGGGTTCTCTGTGATGTGGGTGCATGGCACATTACTGGTCATCAGGGTGTCACCCATAGGTGTGCTTGCTGTCAGGGCTGAGTTTGTGTGCAGACGCAGATGGGTCACAGTCAGGTTTCCCCTTGGCACTTGTTGTTTGCTCCTGTCATGTGATTTCCAGTTTGTGTTATCTTTCAGTGATTGTGACACGTTGTGTGTGTGACTGCTGGCACTCCTCAGGGTCCGGGCTGCAATGTTGGTTGTTGTCTATGTGTGTTCTTTGTGGGTGACCTTGGCTTCTTCATTGGTGTGTGACTGTGGCTGGGATCCCATTGGTTGGTGTGGTATTGCCGTCATGTCCATGTACAGCGTAGTGTGCAGTGAGTCAGACATTCAGGAGTCTTGTTGAGTGTCCATGTGTGATGTGTTTCTGCACCTTGGTTCCCACCCACCACCCTGGAATAGTCATGGGTGCATGTGCAATGTCACCAGTGCATGTGTGCTTCACTGCTGCACATTGTTGGAGGTCGAGGGGTGTGGTGTTGAGTGTGTGCAGATGAGAGTTGTTGCCCGGCTAGGCCCCTGCCTCCATGTTGGCCTTGGCTTACTGGCCATGCTGTTTGATTTGTGCTTGTGTAGGTGTGATGGTAGTTAGTTGCTCAGTACACATGACTGTGGTTCACAGTGTGAACCACATTTAGCTTTGTCATCACAGTGGGATTGTAATGCAGCCCAGGGTCACCACATTTTGGGGGCCCTGGGGGTGGTGCTGTGGTGTGTCTGTGTCTTGCTGTGTCAGTTGCTGTCCCTACGTGCCTGTGTGACATGTGTGATTTGTGCTCCCTCTCATCTGACAATGCCTGCTTGCCCACATAGGGGATTTGGATCCATGAGTTACCTTTGTGTGGCACTGTATGCACATCTGTATGATTGGTATTCAGGTCTCCTCATGTGTTGTGTGGTTGCCTGGGGACACTGCCCCCCCCCTCACCTGTTGTGTATGATGTGCAGTGTGGGTCTGCCTGTTTGTGTTTGTGCATCTGCACCACTGCATTGGCATATCTTGGGTGTGCCATTGGCTGTATGTAGTTTGTCCCTGGGACTCCTAGGTCATCGGTCAGCACAATGATCATGGTTTGTGTGTCCCATTGCTGCCATGGTATGGTATCTGTTCACCTCACATCTGCAGTCTCCACAGGGTATCTGCATGTGTGTGCCCATTGGTGCAAATATGTGGGTCTGCATTCTGATGGTCACTTCTGTCATTGTGTCATTGATGGGTGTTGTTTGTCTGCACATGGCCAAAGGTATGTCTTATTTGCACTGCAGGATTTGGCTCCCCCAATTTATGTTGCAATGGGACACATACACTACTTTGCCACTGATGTGTTTGTTGTTCTGTGACCAGGAATCATCCATGCAGTTTGGCAGTTGCACCTCTTTCTTTGTCAACACTTACCTTTTGGTCACTGTGATGATGGGGGTTTGGACCCCATTGCCACAATGTTCGAAATGTGCTTCAGCTATGGACCCCACACTTACATTTTGGTCACTGTGATGATGGGGGTTTGGACCCCATTGCCACAATGTTCAAAATGTGCTTCAGCTATGGACCCCACACTTACCTTTTGGTCACTGTGATGATGGGGGTTTGGACCCCATTGCCACATTGTTCAAAGTGTGCTTCAGCTATGGACCCCACACTTACCTTTTGGTCACTGTGATGATGGGGGTTTGGACCCCATTGCCACATTGTTCAAAGTGTGCTTCAGCTATGGACCCCACACTTATATTTTGGTCACTGTGATGATGGGGGTTTGGACCCCATTGCCATATTGTTCAAAGTGTGCTTCAGCTATGGACCCCACACTTACCTTTTGGTCACTGTGATGATGGGGGTTTGGACCCCATTGCCACAATGTTCAAAATGTGCTTCAGCTATGGACCCCACACTTACATTTTGGTCACTGTGATGATGGGGGTTTGGACCCCATTGCCACAATGTTCAAAATGTGCTTCAGCTATGGACCCCACACTTACCTTTTGGTCACTGTGATGATGGGGGTTTGGACCCCATTGCCACATTGTTCAAAGTGTGCTTCAGCTATGGACCCCACACTTACATTTTGGTCACTGTGATGATGGGGGTTTGGACCCCATTGCCACAATGGTCATGGCCTGCTTGCATTGTGGGTGCCACACACATATATGTGTGGCACATGTGCTAGGGGGTCACATTGTATGTTCAAAGTCATGTTCGGTGTTGTAGGCATTTGACACAGTCTACACACGCTTGTCATGGTGTTGGGGGATGTCTTCTTCTTGCATTCCCTAGGTTGTGGTGTGCTGGTTGTGTCATGCATTGTCCATCCTATGAGTGGGGGTGGTAGTAGTGGTAGGCATCCAGCCCCCTGGGTGAGGGTGGTAGTAGTGGTAGGCATCCAGCCCCCTGGCTAAGGGTGGTGGTAGGCATCCAGCCCCCTGGGTGAGGGTGGTAGTAGTGGTAGGCATCCTGCCCCCCGGCTAAGGGTGGTAGTAGTGGTAGGCATCCTGCCCCCCTGGGTAAGGGTGGTAGTAGTGGTAGGCATCCTGCCCACCCTGGGTGAGGGTGGTAGTAGTGGTAGGCATCCTGCCCCCCTGGCTAAGGGTGGTAGTAGTGGTAGGCATCCTGCCCCCCTGGGTAAGGGTGGTAGTAGTGGTAGGCATCCTGCCCCCCTGGGTGAGGGTGGTAGTAGTGGTAGGCATCCTGCCCCCCTGGCTAAGGGTGGTAGTAGTGGTAGGCATCCAGCCCCCCTGGGTGAGGGTGGTAGTAGTGGTAGGCATCCTGCCCCCCTGGGTAAGGGTGGTAGTAGTGGTAGGCATCCTGCCCACCCTGGGTGAGGGTGGTAGTAGTGGTAGGCATCCTGCCTCCCCTGGGTAAGGGTGGTAGTAGTGGTAGGCATCCTGCCCACCCTGGCTAAGGGTGGTGGTAGGCATCCATCCCCCCCTGGGTGAGGGTGGTAGTAGTGGTAGGCATCCTACCCACCCTGGCTAAGGGTGGTAGTAGTGGTAGGCATCCTGCCCACCCTGGCTAAGGGTGGTAGTAGTGGTAGGCATCCTGCCCACCCTGGCTAAGGGTGGTGGTAGGCATCCAGCCCCCCCTGGGTAAGGGTGGTGGCAGGCATCCTGCCCCCCCTGGGTAAGGGTGGTAGTAGTGGTAGGCATCCAGCCCCCTGGGTAAGGGTGGTAGTAGTGGTAGGCATCCTGCCCACCCTGGCTAAGGGTGGTAGTAGTGGTAGGCATCCTGCCCACCCTGGCTAAGGGTGGTAGTAGTGGTAGGCATCCTGCCCACCCTGGCTAAGGGTGGTGGTAGGCATCCAGCCCCCTGGGTAAGGGTGGTGGTAGGCATCCTGCCCCCCTGGGTAAGGGTGGTAGTAGTGGTAGGCATCCTGCCCCCCTGGGTAAGGGTGGTAGTAGTGGTAGGCATCCTGCCCCCTGGGTAAGGGTGGTAGTAGTGGTAGGCATCCTGCCCCCTGGGTAAGGGTGGTAGTAGTGGTAGGCATCCTGCCCACCCTGGCTAAGGGTGGTAGTAGTGGTAGGCATCCTGCCCCCCTGGGTAAGGGTGGTAGTAGTGGTAGGCATCCTGCCCACCCTGGCTAAGGGTGGTAGTAGTGGTAGGCATCCTGCCCACCCTGGCTAAGGGTGGTGGTAGGCATCCAGCCCCCCTGGGTAAGGGTGGTGGTAGGCATCCTGCCCCCCGGGTGAGGGTGGTAGTAGTGGTAGGCATCCAGCCCCCTGGGTAAGGGTGGTAGTAGTGGTAGGCATCCTGCCCACCCTGGCTAAGGGTGGTGGTAGGCATCCAGCCCCCTGGGTGAGGGTGGTAGTAGTGGTAGGCATCCAGCCCCCCTGGCTAAGGGTGGTAGTAGTGGTAGGCATCCTGCCCCCTGGGTAAGGGTGGTAGTAGTGGTAGGCATCCTGCCCCCCTGGGTGAGGGTGGTAGTAGTGGTAGGCATCCTGCCCCCCTGGCTAAGGGTGGTGGTAGGCATCCTGCCCACCCTGGCTAAGGGTGGTGGTAGGCATCCAGCCCCCCCTGGGTGAGGGTGGTAGTAGTGGTAGACATCCAGCCCCCTTGGGTGAGGGTGGTAGTAGTGGTAGGCATCCTGCCCACCCTGGCTAAGGGTGGTGGTAGGCATCCTGCCCCCCCTGGGTGAGGGTGGTAGTAGTGGTAGGCATCCAGCCCCCCCTGGGTGAGGGTGGTAGTAGTGGTAGGCATCCTGCCCCCCCTGGGTAAGGGTGGTAGTAGTGGTAGGCATCCTGCCCACCCTGGGTGAGGGTGGTAGTAGTGGTAGGCATCCTGCCCCCCCTGGGTAAGGGTGGTAGTAGTGGTAGGCATCCTGCCCACCCTGGCTAAGGGTGGTGGTAGGCATCCAGCCCCCCCTGGGTGAGGGTGGTAGTAGTGGTAGGCATCCTGCCCACCCTGGCTAAGGGTGGTAGTAGTGGTAGGCATCCTGCCCACCCTGGCTAAGGGTGGTGGTAGGCATCCAGCCCCCCCTGGGTAAGGGTGGTGGCAGGCATCCTGCCCCCCCTGGGTAAGGGTGGTAGTAGTGGTAGGCATCCAGCCCCCCCTGGGTAAGGGTGGTAGTAGTGGTAGTCATCCTGCCCACCCTGGCTAAGGGTGGTAGTAGTGGTAGGCATCCTGCCCACCCTGGCTAAGGGTGGTAGTAGTGGTAGGCATCCTGCCCACCCTGGCTAAGGGTGGTGGTAGGCATCCAGCCCCCCCTGGGTAAGGGTGGTAGTAGTGGTAGGCATCCTGCCCCCCCTGGGTAAGGGTGGTAGTAGTGGTAGGCATCCTGCCCCCCCCTGGGTAAGGGTGGTAGTAGTGGTAGGCATCCTGCCCACCCTGGCTAAGGGTGGTAGTAGTGGTAGGCATCCTGCCCCCCCTGGGTAAGGGTGGTAGTAGTGGTAGGCATCCTGCCCACCCTGGCTAAGGGTGGTAGTAGTGGTAGGCATCCTGCCCACCCTGGCTAAGGGTGGTGGTAGGCATCCAGCCCCCCCTGGGTAAGGGTGGTGGTAGGCATCCTGCCCCCCCTGGGTGAGGGTGGTAGTAGTGGTAGGCATCCAGCCCCCCCTGGGTAAGGGTGGTAGTAGTGGTAGGCATCCTGCCCACCCTGGCTAAGGGTGGTGGTAGGCATCCAGCCCCCCCTGGGTGAGGGTGGTAGTAGTGGTAGGCATCCAGCCCCCCCTGGCTAAGGGTGGTAGTAGTGGTAGGCATCCTGCCCCCCCTGGGTAAGGGTGGTAGTAGTGGTAGGCATCCTGCCCCCCCTGGGTGAGGGTGGTAGTAGTGGTAGGCATCCTGCCCCCCCTGGGTGAGGGTGGTAGTAGTGGTAGGCATCCTGCCCACCCTGGCTAAGGGTGGTGGTAGGCATCCTGCCCACCCTGGCTAAGGGTGGTGGTAGGCATCCAGCCCCCCCTGGGTGAGGGTGGTAGTAGTGGCAGGCATCCAGCCCCCCCTGGCTAAGGGTGGTAGTAGTGGTAGGCATCCTGCCCACCCTGGCTAAGGGTGGTGGTAGGCATCCTGCCCCCCCTGGGTAAGGGTGGTAGTAGTGGTAGGCATCCAGCCCCCCCTGGCTAAGGGTGGTAGTAGTGGTAGGCATCCAGCCCACCCTGGGTAAGGGTGGTAGTAGTGGTAGGCATCCTGCCCACCCTGGCTAAGGGTGGTGGTAGTGGTAGGCATCCTGCCCCCCCTGGGTAAGGGTGGTGGTAGGCATCCTGCCCCCCCTGGGTGAGGGTGGTAGTAGTGGTAGGCATCCTGCCCACCCTGGCTAAGGGTGGTGGTAGGCATCCAGCCCCCCCTGGGTAAGGGTGGTGGTAGGCATCCTGCCCCCCCTGGGTGAGGGTGGTAGTAGTGGTAGGCATCCAGCCCCCCCTGGGTAAGGGTGGTAGTAGTGGTAGGCATCCAGCCCCCCCTGGGTGAGGGTGGTAGTAGTGGTAGGCATCCTGCCCCCCCTGGGTAGGGGTGGTGGTGCGCATTCAGGCCCCTGTGTGCATATGTGGCATTGGTGGTGGGCATCCCGCCCCTATGGTGCTGCTGTTGCTGGTGTAAGTATATTCTGCATCCCTCTGTGTGTGTGTGATGTGTCGTGTACGTGTTGTATGTGTTTTGTGGTTGGTGTCTGGCTTACCTTCTGCGCCGTACGCGTCCGTGCCTGTTCCGGTAGTAAATGTAGAATATTGGTAGGATCGGGACGAAGGGATTCATGGTTGGTTCGTGTCGTTCGTCCTTCTCGTTGCTTCGCGTCGTCCTCGTCGCTTCGCCTCGTCCTCGTCGCTTCGCCTCGTCCTCGTCGCTGGCGTGTTCGTCTCGGAGCCGTGGATCGTGTTGTGGCGCGAATCGGAGCTTATGTGCGCCTCTCCCGGATGCTTTGACGTGCCATGCATAGCGACGGGTTCGGCGCGTACGGAAAGCGCATCGTACTTGTTCGGCCGGACGGAGCTGCATTTTTGCTTCCGTGCGACTCGATTCAGCGTTTCCGGATTCGCCTCGGTCGGGGAACCGGACCTGGTTTGGGTGAGTACGGCTCGGCCGGATTCTTTGCTGTTGTGCGCATCGTACTTACTCGTTCGGTGTGCTGTACGGATCGGTCGGGAAACAGGCTTTCGCATGGCTTTTTTCCCGACCGAATGCTATTGGGTGCGCCTCCGACCGAGATCGGAATCGGCCCCTTAGTGTGTACTTGGGCTTTTGAGTAGGGAGATCCTCTGGAGGATGGGGTTCTTATTGTCGACCAGTCATATACTGTTAGTCAACATGTTTTCCCCAGTATGATGAATAGTTCTCACTGCCTAGCTGGCAATGTTGACTGTCAACTTTACAAGCATTTGAATTTTATACAGAATATGTCCTTGGAAAGATCTATATATATAATAATTCCTTGTGAATATTGCAGCTACAAAAAACTCGTAGTAAATATGGAAAAAAACTAAGGTTCTGAGCTTTGGTAAAAAGATGAAAAAATGTAGCTGGCTCTTGGGCTGTACGAGGCTGGAAATGGCAAATGAACACAAGTATTTAGGGGATTAGTTTGAGAAATCCCTAAAATGGAATGTCGATTTGGACGCTTTGAGAGCAAGGCCCTTGCTTCAGATAGTGGCCTGAAAATTTTTAATAAAGATTATGGAGAAATGTCAGATAGACCTCATTTGAAGGCTTATGCGGCCATGATACCACCTCAGTTCCAATATGGAGCTGAACTGTTACAAGTAAGTGGTAAAAGTGGGTGGGACGTCCAAGAGGGGAAATGTTTAAAAAACCTTTTGTTCCTACCCATGTCTTCTATGATCCTGGCCGTAAAAATGGAGACCGGAATGGTATCATGGGATATAATGGCACGTATGGAGTTAATAAGATTCTGGCAGCGCCTGGGTTGTGGGGAGGAGCAAAAAATATCACAATGTTGCAAAAGTGAGATACAGCAGAGTGAATTGAAGTAGGGCAAAGGGGGTTAGGAAAACCGTAGTAAATGCTTGTAGGGACATGAAAGTTAAGTTGTGCCCACAGAATCTGCAAATTGAGATTGCTAAGAGGGAACTCAGGGTATTAGGAAACGATCGACAGTATCTTGAGGGGAAAAAATCTGTGTATTTTATGATTAACTCGTGGCAAAATGAACAACAGTTCCCAGATATATAGATGTACTACCCAATTGTTGTCTTAGAAACAAACTACTAAGGTTAAGGATTGGAATCAATCCCTGCTACGCCCACGACGGGATAAAGGGGGCTATGATTGACTCTGACGGCAACTGTACCTGTAATTTAGGCACAAAATGTGATACTTTGCATATATTATTGGATTGTCTAAAGGTCCTTGCTGTACGGAAAATGTTTTTACGTCCAATTTTCTTAAAACATGGTACTGAAAATCATGCACAAGCTGTATCTGTTAATTGAAATGCGCTTTTTAGTTATAGCATGCGCCATCGGGAGGATCATGATCAAAGTTAAAAATGTTTTTAAAAGTGTACGGAATTGGAGCTTTTAGATATTTTACGACAAAATTTATTCTGCATAGAAAGGCGTGGTGATCAATGAATTTTGCATTTTAAGGAATTTTATGTAACGTTTTATCCTTTTTATCTAGCTTAATTAAGGGATTGTATTTATGAAAAGCTGAGATGTTTTTATGTGTTTAAGGACCTATGGTCTAAATTAACATTCTTTTGATTGATTGATATCTAATAATTGTTTCATTGTTTCCTTGTAAAAGCTGACAAGACTGCTGAGGAGGAGATTGAATATGAAGTGGCATATACAGAAAGGAATGTATTTTATGTTGTTGGTGATGAAGAGACTCTAAAGAAGTATGGAAATTAGAGATGATGGATGATGCTTTATTAGTGTTTATTCAGGATGAGTTTGTGCTGGGAAGTGGGGAGTTAGAGCGAGAGGGCATGATTATGCCTTCTTTTCGATCAAAGAGAAAAATTAAACAGTGGAGTAATGCAGGGTATCTGAGGTTGTCTGTGATGAATATGAGAATACAGGAGATTAACCTACCACTCCCTTTAGCCTCTGTTTCACTAATATCTTGGGTGCTGAGAAGAGTCAAATTAAAGGTTATCAGGTTCATTGCTTATATGGAACATGATCCCTCTGGAGAACTCTTCCTTATTCCTGGCTAAAAAATCTGCAGTGTTGAGCAACTAGACTTCTATGACTGCAGGCTTGGGGGTACTTCCTATATCTGCACAGGTGTGACACCACTGCCTGTGCCACAGCTGCAGGTGTCGCCAACCTGCCTATGGAAAAATGACCAACTACTAATCCATATCCTGCTGTGGTGGACAGAAGAGACCAGCATTCTTGATGAGATTGTCACCAGCTCATTTTTTTGTTATTTTGATTTCTATATCACTGATTTTATAGTAAGTTATCTTAGGACTTCTCACAAAATTTCTGCTCTTCACCTTCTCTGTAGATTCTTCAACCTGTTTCCAGACAGGATCTGGTGATCCCATATGTGACAATTCCTCTAACACCTCAGGAAAACATGCACAAAGGGAAAACCGCTATTTGTCTGCAAACAGTATATTTGTGTTATTTTTCCTTTCTGTAACTCTTAATTCTTTTCTCCTTTGTGTAAATTTCTTTTAACTAATCACAGAAACTGTAATCAAGAGATTACAAGTTGTCCAGAATGTGGCGGCTAATACCGTCTAACTAAACACTCATCAGTCTATCACCTTATTCGGGACCTGCATTGGCTCCCTATTGGCAAGCATGTCCAGTTCAAGGCATTGTACGATGTGTACAAAGCCTTGTCTAATTCTGGACCATTTTATCTTAGTTCATTGGTGTTGCCACATTGTCTCAATCGGTCTCTTTGATCTAGTAATCTGAATTATGCAGTTGTGCCTTGGATTCTTACCTGGGCCCAAAACTTTGGAATTCCCTGCCTGCCTCACTTAGGCTCTGCAATTCTTGGGATAAGTTTAAAAAACTGCTGAAGATGTGCTTTTTTAAATGCTTACTTTAGCCCTTGCTGTTGTTCCAGCACGGGGAAGACCCATTTTGGTAGCCATGTGCTTTGTAAATCTGTATTATAATAATAATAATAATAATGATAATCTTTGTCTTGTTCATGCTTCAAGTAAAGATATTTCTGTTTTCCTCTTTATCTTTCTTTCTTTTTATCTTTTTCTCTCTTTCTAGTAGCTCCATTTCTCTCTGGCAGAAGTCCTCTGTATAAATCACCCTCTTTATTCTTTCAGAGGCAATATTTCTTGCATAGCCCATGGTGCACACTGCTCATTTGCTTATAATCGCTTCTTACTGTGTGCAGTCTGAGGGAGTACCACATAGGGGCAAACAGCATCATCCTAACCTCTAAGGATCCAGGAAAACACCTGCCACTGACACCGTTCATGTCCCCATCGTTGTCAGGCACCTACTCCATAGGTGCCATTTCTTCTACAGGCCTTGCTCCAGTATTGGATCTCCCTGGGCTTGGTCCTCTTATTGCCTTCTTTACCCTATGCATTTTTTTCCTTTCTCGTATCCACACTGGGTGCCGTCTGTCCTGCCTTAACTCCACCTCCTCTTCTGGCGCCTCCCATCACCTCACTTCGCCTCTCTTATTTCCTTCCATGTCGGCTCTTCCTCCTGCCTTCTGAACCTTCCCTGCCTTACTGCTCCTGTTATTTCAAAGTGAGCTGTTAGAACCCCATTTTTGCACAAGTGTAAAGGACCTGGTCACGGTTGAGAAACCCAATGACTGGAAGTTTTTATTTGCTGTTCAAAAGGCCGATCATAGCTATGCTCTTTGACACTGCAGCAACTCAACCATCTCACCCTCATATCCACAATCGAGTCACAAATGGGATTCACCAGTGATGTCCTTCACTGGTTCTCCTCTTATCTTTCCAAAAAAACACTAGTTTGTTCACATGGCACCTCCAGGCCACAAAAGATCCATTTCATAAATCGATTCTCCCAGAGTTCCATATTGTCTCCTGTCATCTTCAACGTTTACATGATGCTTCTTGATGATCCACTCACAGATAACAGCATTAAGATTCATCGATATGCCGATGATACACAACTCTACTTGAAAGTACTCCTCTGCTTCAGACATCCTGTGCCTCCAACATCGCTTACTCATCATCCAGACCTGGATGTCCAGCACTTACCTGAAGCTCAACCCAACCAAGACAGAATCCCTAATATTTGACAAGAACAACAAACAAGATACAGTACAAACCTGGCTCAATGACAGGAACCTTGACAATTTCTAACCACAACAATTTTCACCAAATCACTTTTATTCACCCTGCACACCAACCTCTACCTCAAGGAATACATTTCCAAAAAGAAAAAATGCAGCCTTGTACCAGCTCTCTCTTCTAAAGAAAATCTAACCATTTCTTACAGAAAGTTACTTCAGAACTGCTATTCAAGCTCTTGTACTCTGGCATCTAATGCCCTACTCCAGGACTCCACCCTGGCACCCCTTTGGGGCATCCTGCACACTGCAGCAGGTCTCATCCAGAGCCTGAAAAACGTTTATGGAACTTCATAGCTCGCCCTGCTAGCCCACACTATCTTCAAAACTAGTCATCATTTTTAAAGCTATCACAACCAGCACCCCTGCTCATCTTGCAGACAAGCTCACAGTCTCTGGTAGTTTGCAGCACACCCACAGCCAGAACACCAACAGACTGCAGACTAAGAAGTTTAACAAAGAAAAAACAAGGCACCAGGCCTTTTCCATCTATGCACCCAGGATCTGCAACAGTGTTCCAGCATCCATCTTGACCTCCTTAATGCTGCTCCAATTTAGGAAAGAGTTGAAGACTCAACTCTTTAAAGAACATTATATCACAATGTATTAATCACCCACAACTCAGCTTCCTCTTTCATTACTCGCTGACTTTAAGCAGATGTATGACGTAACAACGCATTCTGTTGCAACGCATGCCGTTACCACGCATGCGTTACAACGCGAATGCCTTTACAATGCATAACTGTTAGACTTGGCATCTTTTGGCGTGTTTCCCCTGACTTTTGCTTTCTGACCTCCCGGTTTTGACTCTGTTTTTGCTGGTGTAATGATTCTGCGCACTTTCCTCACTGCGGTCCAGTGGGAAAGTGCAAGTGCTCCTGTATAAAATGCGTTATGGATTGGTGTTTCCATGATTGACCTATTTGGTTTATCTGTCAGTCCCTTGTAAAGTGCACTGCGAGTGCCAGGGCCTATAGACCAAATGCTGTTGGTGGGCTGCAGCACTGGATTGTGCCACCCACGCAAACAGCCCGTAAAATGTAACTCGGGCCTGCCATCGCAGAGCCTGTGCGCAGCCTGGGGCTGCCATGTCGACTTGGCAAGTGCACACACTTGCAAGTCCCTAAACCTTCCCTTTGCTACATGTTAGTCACCCCTAAGGTAGGCCCAAGGTACCCCTGTGGGCAGGGGTGCGTTGTACGCGAAAGGTAGGACATGCCCGGGTGTGTGCGGCATGTCCTGATAGTGAATTACAGCCTAGTTCGTTTTTCACTATTGCAAGGCTACCTGTTCCCCTAGGCCAGAACGGGCAGTTTTGATTATTACAGTTTATAATCCTAACTGACCCCGGGAACATGGTAGAAATTCGAGTTTAGTATGCCTGGACTCAGAATGATAAAATGCATCTTTTAGTGAAGTTGGTTTTAACATTCTGTGTTTGAAAATACCACTTTTAGAAAGTGGGTATTTTCTTGTCTAACCATCCAAGCCTGCCTCTGCGAGGTTGTGTATTCCTTGTCTGGAGTGTGAGTGACAGGGGCTGGGGGATGCCAGGAGACAGGGTGAGTCAGCGCAGGGCTGAATAGCAAGATCTACATGTAGATGGGTGGGAGGGGTCGCACCTGGGCACTGAATAGGACAGTGCCTTCCTTCCACAATGCTGGCTCCACCTCCTGTGGTGCGTCTGATGTCCCTGGCCTACTCACTGAAAGAAGGGACGGAGACTTGTCAACAAAGTGCTCCAGAACTGGTTTGGACTAGGCAAAGGCCTCTCTGCCTTCAGAGAACAAAGGAATTTGGGATATAAATATTGGGGCCCTGACCCCATGAATTTAGATCTCGCTGGAATCAAGGAACCTGCCAAGACGAAGAGCTGGAAGAGCTGCCAGGAGGAGTACTGCCCCTTTGCTGTGTTGTTGCTTTGTTGGGTTGGCCTGCAGCTGCTGCTTCTGCCTTGGGCAGTGAAAGGACTGGACTGAACTTTCTACAAACTTGTGCTGAGTATCTCCAAGGGCCTGGAACCGAGCTGGCCTCCTGTTAAGAAGTCTCAGGGACTACAAAGACATCACAAGCCTCTGGGTACCGCTTCTGGAACGCTGTTTCAGTTGCCACAGAGGAAGGGAACCGCAACCGACTCCGTCAACCGAATCCATCCCTGGCCGGTGACCTGTTTGCACCGCAGACCGCATCGCCCCGCTTCGCATCGCAACCCTGGTCTCACCGTGGCGACGTCCGACGCCGCCAACATCGAGCCGCTGCTTGCACCGTGACCTGTGGGCACCGCAGTTCGCATCGCATCGCTTCACTGGGCCAGCCGGACCAGACCGACACTGTCGCTGCAACTGGCTCAAGAGTCGAGACCGCACCGCACTTGGGGCACCGCTCGCACGTCTGCGACGCACCGCTCTGACTCGCACCGCTGTCCGACGCCAGCTCCCGCACTCCGGCTTGGTCGCCTGCATCGCAACCTGTCAGCACCGCATCGAGCATCGTCTCACCCTGCACCGCACGCCTTGGACTCACCGACTCCGTCTGCACGACGCTCATCGAGCCGCTGCCTGCACCGCATCGAGGGACACCGCACCTTGCATCGCTCCGTCTTGCACCGCAACCGCGACGAACGCCGACCGGCTCGTACACTCCGTACCAGCCACAACGAGAAGGTACTGTAACCGAGTCTGTTCATGACTCTGCTGGCCCGTATCGACGCGGTCGGCTGGAACTGTTAGACTCTGGGGTTTTCAGCATCACGGTAGGCTCGGACGGAGCTACCGACTCGTACGAACTTTGCTTTTGTGCTATTCCTGCAAAGAAGAAGTTACCGTATCAAGTATTCATTCGTAAAGTATAGTATTGTGGATTTTTGTCGTAATTGGTCTTGTCTTGAGTATATAAAATATTGGTTATTTTTCTAAACTGGTGTGGTGTCCGTTTGTAGTGCTTACACTGTATTACTGTTGGTTATGTGCAAATGCTTTACACACTGCCTCTGAATTAAGCCTGACTGCTCGTGCCAAGCTACCACGAGGGTGGGCAGGGGTTACTTCACGAGTGTAACAACCCTTACCCTGACTAGGAAGAAGGGTCCCTACTTGGACAAAGGTGCAAGCCCTTGCCAACTAGAGATCCCATTTCTAACATTGGTTGTCAGCGGTGAGGATAGGACTTGTGTTTGCACTTGACTTACAGTGATTGGTGTGCACTACTACCATATCGCAGACCATTACGTACCACATACTGGTTCTTTTTCTTTTGGCCTATTTTTGATCTTGCCAGTTTTCAACTCACTACTTTTGTCATGCCTGAATCAATTGCATCATCCGTTGCATCTCTGGAAGTTATCTTTGAGGAGGATAGGTTGGAATCCTACGCCGTAAAGGAGCTACGGGCGATTTGTAAAAACCTGAAAGTCCAAATTAAAGGCCTCACAAGGAAGGAGGAGCTACAGAAGGCGCTGAGGGCCTGGGTAGCAGCCAGACATGCCAATGGGCAGCCTGGTAATCTCAGTGAGGAGGTGGAGGAGCCTATTTCCAGGGTGGATGTGCTTTTGGGTAGGGGGAACCCGCCAGATCAGGCAGCAGCAGTCTGTCCCCAGAGGAGCTGGAGGACAGGCGGGAGGCAAGGCAGTTTGAGCTGCAGAAGCTCAGACTGGAGAGTGAGCGGGAGGAGAAGAGATTGGCCATAGAGGAGAGGAAGATGCTCTTAGAGCATGAGAGAGAACTAAAGGAGCTAGAACTTAGGAGTAAGTCAGGCTCAGATGGTGGCAGCAATTCGTCCAGAAAGGCAGACAGGATTGTGCACATTCCCAAGAACGTAGGCAAGAAGTTCAAGAAGGGGGATGACATACAAAGGTGGTTTCAGGGTTATGAGGCAGCCATACACATGAATGGGGTCCCTGAGGAGAATTGGGGAGCAGGATTGTGGCCACTTTTCCCTGAAGAAGGAAGGGATGCTCTGATAGCTTTGGGTAAGGGGTATCACCTCACCTATGCTGACATGAAGGATGCCCTTCTCACGAAGTATGGTCTTACTCCTGAAAAGTACAGGGATCAGTTCAGGTCCAGTAAGAAGTCTGATGCCAACACTTGGTTGGAATGTGTGGATGTGTTCTGCAGGTCTCTGGATGGCTGGGTAAAGGGCAGTAGTGTAACAGATTTTCAGGGGCTCTACAACTTGATTGCATGGGAGCACTTGTCTAGTCTATGTTTTGCCGATCTGCGCCAGCACCTAGTTGATAGTAAGCTAACTGACCCCAGGAAGCTTGCCATGGAAGCGGACCGCTGGGTGAGTACCAGGGTCCACAAGAAAGCGTTTGGGGGAGACTCAGCCAAAGGTGGGCAGGGTCACCAGCAGAAAGGTGGGGGGACAAGGGTAAAGCACAGGAGTTCTCTAAAGGGCCCCAAACTAGTACCCAGGGTAAAGGTTCCCAGCCCCCCGGTGATAAGAAGAAAGGGGTCTCCACAGGGAAGCCTGTTGAGACCGGCCCCCGCAAGTGTTATGCATGTGACCAGGTAGGTCACTTTAAGGGGGACCCCAAGTGCCCGAAGGGCACACAGCCGCCCACCGGTGGACAGTCCAAAGTGTTGGCTAGTGTAGCGCTTGGGGAGGAGGGGTGCCCACAGGAGGGTGGGGATCCCGCAGAAATGACCCTTGTCTCACTAGGGGACAGTGAGATGGTCCCAGGAAACCAGGTGCCCCCTAACACAAAGAAATATAGCACCTGGGTGACCATTAATGGGAACAGGGTAGAGGCTCTCAGAGATACTGGAGCCAGTGTGACCTCAGTCCGGTGTCACCTGGTGTCTGAGAAGCAAGTAGTCCCAGGAGCATTCCACCAAGTAGTTGCTGTTGACAACTCTGAGCGCCAGTGTATGGTGGCGCAGGTTCCCTTTGAATGGGGGGTCTCAGGTCCCTTGAGGGTGGTTGTGAGCCCTACCATGCCTGTAGATTGTCTGCTAGGAAACGACCTGGAGCAGTCCTTATGGAAGGAGGTTGAGCTCAGGTCTCACTTGGAGATGCTTGGGTTGCCAGAGTGGGCATGCGTGTCTACTCGGTCAATGGCAGCCAAAAGGGTGATCAAGAGGACTTGGAGCCTGAAACAGTGGCCCAAGTCCCTGCCAAGAGAAAGGGCAGGGGGTGCGGGAAACCGGCCCCCAAAGTTCCCACGGACCGGGAGGAGGCGGACCTCGAGGGGGACGCCCCGGTGCCTACAGGGGAGCAGGTAGCCGAACTGGGAGACATCTCTGAGCTGACCCATTGGCAGCAAGAAGGGAGGAGTTCTGCAAGGAGCAGAACGAGTGCCCTACTCTGGAGGGTCTGCGGCGGCAGGCTGCAGACCAGGCAGCTGGTAATCAGTCCGGGTCACATCTGATCTACTGGGAGAGTGGTCTCCTATACAGTGAACCTAAGGTTGCTGAGCCTGGGTCAGCCCGTGTGCTGGTGGTACCCCAGCGCTTCAGGACCTTCCTACTGGGTCTGGCTCATGACGTGCCTTTGGCAGGACATTTGGGGCAGGACAAGACCTTTGACAGGCTTGTCACCCACTTCTTTTGGCCCCAAATGCGAAGGCAGTCAGATGCCCACTGTAGGTCTTGCCAAACTTGCCAGGCAAGTGGTAAGAGTGGGAGGAAGGTCAAAGCTCCTCTCCAACCTTTTCCTGTTGTTGGAACACCCTTTGAAAGGGTAGGGATGGATATTGTGGGGCCACTGGATCCCAAGACAGCCATGGGCAACAGGTACATCCTGGTCTTGGTGGACCATGCCACCCGGTACCCGGAGGCAATCCCTCTCAGGACAACGACGGCGCCAGTGGTGGGCCGGGCGTTAATGGGGATCTTTTCCCGTGTGGGATTCCCCAGAGAGGTGGTTTCTGATAGGGGGACCAATTTCATATCCAAGTATATGACATCCCTGTGGAAGGAGTGTGGTGTAACCTACAAGTTCACCACTCCGTACCACCCACAAGGAAACGGTCTGGTGGAGAGATTCAACCAGACCTTGAAAGGCATGATCAAGGGTCTAACAGAACCCATGAGGCGTAAGTGGGACGTCCTCTTGCCATGCCTACTCTTTGCATACAGGGAGGTGCCTCAGAAGTCTCTTGGGTACAGCCCCTTTGAGCTCCTGTATGGCCACCCTGTCAGAGGACCTCTGAGTTTGGTAAAGGAAGGCTGGGAGGCAGCTCCCAGGAAAACTCCCCAGGATGTATTTAGCTACATGCTGGCCTTTAGAAACCAAACTGCCCGCTTCAGGAAACTCGCTCAGGCGAACCTAGAAGCAAGCCAGGAAGAAATGAAGAGATGGTATGACCAGAATGCCACTCTGGTCGAATTTCAACCTGGGCAAAAAGTGTGGGTCATGGCCCCAGTGGCACCTTGTGCCTTGCAGGACAAGTGGACTGGGCCATATGAGGTAAAGGAGCGCAAAAGTGACGTCACCTACCTGGTGGATTTGCGGGCTCCAAGGAACCCCTTGAGGGTCCTTCACATGAACCGCCTCAAGCCCCACTTCGAGAGGTCCGAAGTGAGTATGCTCTTGGCGACAGATGATGGGGTGGAAGAGGAGAGTGAGCCTCTCCTGACCTCCTGTCTACCAAGGAGCATGATGGGTCAGTAGAGGGTGTGATCCTCTCCCCTACTCTGACTCAGGAGCAGCAGGGGGACTGTCGCCAGTTGTTGGGACAGTTCGCCCCACTGTTCTCTCTGACCCCCGGTGTTACTCACTGGTGTACCCATGACGTGAACACTGGTGACAGCCCTCCTGTGAAGCACAAGATTTACAGGTTGACTGACCGGGTCAGAGCCAGCATCAAGGAGGAGGTCTCTAAGATGTTGGCGTTAGGGGTGATTGAGCCCTCCCACAGTCCTTGGGCCAGCCCAGTGGTCTTGGTCCCAAAGGCTGTGGCGCCCGGTGCCACCCCAGAACTCCGGTTTTGTGTGGACTACCGCGGGCTCAATGCCGTCACCAGGACTGACGCGCACCCCATCCCCAGAGCTGATGAGCTCATTGATCGGTTGGGAGCTGCCCGGTTCCTCAGCACGTTTGATTTGACGTCTGGGTACTGGCAGATTGCCTTAACCGATGGGGCCAAGGAGAGATCAGCATTCTCAACCCCAGAAGGTCATTACCAATTCCGGGTGATGCCCTTTGGGTTAAAGAATGCCCCTGCCACCTTTCAGAGGTTGGTCAATCAGGTGTTGGCTGGGCTGGAGGATTTCAGTGCCGCCTACCTGGATGACATTGCTGTGTTCAGTTCCAGCTGGGAAGAACATTTACAGCACCTTGAGAAAGTGTTGAGGGCTCTGCAAGGTGCAGGCCTCACGATCAAGGCCAGTAAGTGCCAGATCGGGCAGGGTTCTGTGGTGTACTTGGGACACCAGGTAGGAAGCGGCCAGGTGGCGTCCCTACAACCCAAGATTGACACCATTCTGGCTTGGGAGCCCCCAAGACCCAGACAGAGGTGAGAGCCTTCTTAGGTCTCACCGGCTACTATAGGAGATTTGTTAAGGGCTATGGCACCATCAGTTGCCCCCTTAACAGAGCTGACCTCTAAGAGGCAGCCCAGGAAAGTGATCTGGACTGAGTCCTGCCAGAAAGCTTTTGATGCCCTGAAGGCAGCCATGTGCACGGCGCCCGTGCTCAAGGCACCTGACTTCTCCAAGGAATTCGTCGTGCAGACTGACGCTTCAGAGCATGGTGTGGGAGCGGTGCTCTCACAACTGAACGAAGAGGGCCTGGATCAGCCTGTAGTCTTCCTTAGCAGGAGACTACTTCCCAGGGAACAGAGGTGGAGTGCCATAGAAAGGGAAGCTTTTGCTGTGGTCTGGGCACTGAAGAAGTTGAGACCATACCTGTTTGGGACTCACTTCCGGGTTCAGACAGACCACAGGCCCCTCAGATGGTTGATGCAAATGAGGGGTGAGAATCCAAAACTGCTGAGGTGGTCCATCTCCCTACAGGGAATGGACTTTACGGTGGAACACCGTCCTGGTACAGAACACGCCAACGCAGATGGTCTGTCCAGGTTCTTCCGCCTTAGTGAAGAGAACTCCAATGGGGTTGGGTAGTTCTCCCTACTTTCAGCTGGAGGGGACATGTGTTAGACTTGGCATCTTTTGGCGTGTTTCCCTGACTTTTGCTTTCTGACCTCCCGGTTTTGACTCTGTTTTTGCTGGTGTAATGATTCTGCGCACTTTCCTCACTGCGGTCCAGTGGGAAAGTGCAAGTGCTCCTGTATAAAATGCGTTATGGATTGGTGTTTCCATGATTGGCCTATTTGGTTTATCTGTCAGTCCCTTGTAAAGTGCACTGCGAGTGCCAGGGCCTATAGACCAAATGCTGTTGGTGGGCTGCAGCACTGGATTGTGCCACCCACGCAAACAGCCCGTAAAATGTAACTCGGGCCTGCCATCGCAGAGCCTGTGCGCAGCCTGGGGCTGCCATGTCGACTTGGCAAGTGCACACACTTGCAAGTCCCTAAACCTTCCCTTTGCTACATGTTAGTCACCCCTAAGGTAGGCCCAAGGTACCCCTGTGCGCAGGGTGCGTTGTACGCGAAAGGTAGGACATGCCCGGGTGTGTGCGGCATGTCCTGATAGTGAATTACAGCCTAGTTCGTTTTCACTATTGCAAGGCTACCTGTTCCCCCTAGGCCAGAACGGGCAGTTTTGATTATTACAGCTTATAATCCTAACTGACCCCGGGAACATGGTAGAAATTCGAGTTTAGTATGCCTGGACTCAGAATGATAAAATGCATCTTTTAGTGAAGTTGGTTTTAACATTCTGTGTTTGAAAATACCACTTTTAGAAAGTGGGTATTTTCTTGTCTAACCATCCAAGCCTGCCTCTGCGAGGTTGTGTATTCCTTGTCTGGAGTGTGAGTGACAGGGGCTGGGGGATGCCAGGAGACAGGGTGAGTCAGCGCAGGGCTGAATAGCAAGATCTACATGTAGATGGGTGGGAGGGGTCGCACCTGGGCCCTGAATAGGACAGTGCCTTCCTTCCACAATGCTGGCTCCACCTCCTGTGGTGCGTCTGATGTCCCTGGCCTACTCACTGAAAGAAGGGACGGAGACTTGTCAACAAAGTGCTCCAGAACTGGTTTGGACTAGGCAAAGGCCTCTCTGCCTTCAGAGAACAAAGGAATTTGGGATATAAATATTGGGGCCCTGACCCCATGAATTTAGATCTCGCTGGAATCAAGGAACCTGCCAAGACGAAGAGCTGGAAGAGCTGCCAGGAGGAGTACTGCCCCTTTGCTGTGTTGTTGCTTTGTTGGGTTGGCCTGCAGCTGCTGCTTCTGCCTTGGGCAGTGAAAGGACTGGACTGAACTTTCTACAAACTTGTGCTGAGTATCTCCAAGGGCCTGGAACCGAGCTGGCCTCCTGTTAAGAAGTCTCAGGGACTACAAAGACTTCACAAGCCTCTGGGTACCGCTTCTGGAACGCTGTTTCAGTTGCCACAGAGGAAGGGAACCGCAACCGACTCCGTCAACCGAATCCATCCCTGGCCGGTGACCTGTTTGCACCGCAGACCGCATCGCCCCGCTTCGCATCGCAACCCTGGTCTCACCGTGGCGACGTCCGACGCCGCCAACATCGAGCCGCTGCTTGCACCCTTACCTGTGGGCACCGCAGTTCGCATCGCATCGCTTCACTGGGCCAGCCGGACCAGACCGACACTGTCGCTGCAACTGGCTCAAGAGTCGAGACCGCACCGCACTTGGGGCACCGCTCGCACGTCTGCGACGCACCGCTCCGACTCGCACCGCTGTCCGACGCCAGCTCCCGCACTCCGGCTTGGTCGCCTGCATCGCAACCTGTCAGCACCGCATCGAGCATCGTCTCACCCTGCACCGCACGCCTTGGACTCACCGACTCCGTCTGCACGACGCTCATCGAGCCGCTGCCTGCACCGCATCGAGGGACACCGCACCTTGCATCGCTCCGTCTTGCACCGCAACCGCGACGAACGCCGACCGGCTCGTACACTCCGTACCAGCCACAACGAGAAAGGTACTGTAACCGAGTCTGTTCATGACTCTGCTGGCCCGTATCGACGCGGTCGGCTGGAACTGTTAGACTCTGGGGTTTTCAGCATCACGGTAGGCTCGGACGGAGCTACCGACTCGTACGAACTTTGCTTTTGTGCTATTCCTGCAAAGAAGAAGTTACCGTATCAAGTATTCATTCGTAAAGTATAGTATTGTGGATTTTTGTCGTAATTGGTCTTGTCTTGAGTATATAAAATATTGGTTATTTTTCTAAACTGGTGTGGTGTCCGTTTGTAGTGCTTACACTGTATTACTGTTGGTTATGTGCAAATGCTTTACACACTGCCTCTGAATTAAGCCTGACTGCTCGTGCCAAGCTACCACGAGGGTGAGCAGGGGTTACTTCACGAGTGTAACAACCCTTACCCTGACTAGGAAGAAGGGTCCCTACTTGGACAAAGGTGCAAGCCCTTGCCAACTAGAGATCCCATTTCTAACAATAACCTTTACCACACATTTTTCTACAACGAACATGCCTTTACCACGCATGCCTTTGCAACAAATTTCATTTTAAAGGCATGTATATTAAAGGCAGATAGGTGGTAAAGGTTTTACCTGACCCCTCCATTTGCCCTCAAACTGGTCCTCGGCACCCCCAACCCTTTTTAAAAATACCTGAACCCTGCCCTGAGCCCTAAAACTAAACCTCAGCATGACCCCCTCCACTCCCTGTCCCCCAGCTCTTGTTAAAAATACCCGACCCCTGCCTTGAGCCCTAAAACAAGACCCCAGCATGACCCCCCATGGCCCCCAGCCCTTTTTAAAAATTCCCAACCCCTGCCCTGAGCCCTAAAACTAGACACCAGCACGACCCTCCCCAGGCCCACAGCCCTTGTTAAAAATATCCGACCCCTGCCCAGAGCCCTAAAACTAGACCCCAGCACAACTTCCCTCTGGCCCCCAGGCCCTATTAAAAAAAATCATCCCCTGCCCTGAGTCCTAAAACTGGACACCTGCGGGACCCCTCCCCTCCTGGCTTCCAGCCCTTTTTTCACCCCCCACCCGAGGCCCAATCCCCTTTACCTCATCATGACGACGAGGCAGCTCTTCTCAGGCACGGTGCAGGTTCTAAAGAGAAAGCGAAGGGTCTCTCCTTTTCCTCTAATGACGCCGATAGCCTTTAACACCACGCATATGCCCTTACCACCAGTACCACGCATATGCCCTTAGCATTCATCCCTTTATGATGTTAATTTGTTGTAAAGGCATGTGCATTGTAAAAAAATGTGTGGTAAAGGCGATGCGTGATAACAGTGCATGTGTTGTAACACATGCGTGGTTAAGGCTCTGCTTGGTAACAGCTGCGCTGTAAAGGCTGTTTCCCACTTTAAGCTTGCCTTTGATTATGTATAGAGCTCTGCTGCCTTTTGTCAGGTCTGCGCTATAGAAATACTACATACTTACATACATACAAACAAACATCTAGTGATTTTTAATTCTACCTGCCGAAAAAAATATTGATAGGTAGAATTAGGCCATAACCCCAAGTCAGGGTGGGTGGGTCAATGGAAATTTCAATGGAAATTTCAATTTAAACTATCCACCACAACCCAGACCCTGACTTAACCAGGGCTTGTTGTATCCATAACATAAACTTTCTGTCACACCATACATTCTCTGAATTATAAAAAGGGATTTTTACACAGGGCCCTTGTTTAGACAAATCTTGGAACTTTGTTACAAGTCACAAAAACAGTGGTCCAGCTCTCTGGATCTATGGAGATTTCAGTGTCACTTAGTGCTACTACTCCTTAAATAACCCTGTTGGAACTGACGTCCACCAACTTGCCTCCATAAAGGTCGGCCCAGGGTCTTGCAAAGGCGTAGAAGTAACCATTCCCAGAGATCTGGCCAGTTTCCTTGCATTGTGAATGAGAAGACAGCAATGTGGCTGTCAGCCCTGCATGTTGAATTGGTTGCACATTGTTCCACTGTAAGTCCTCTTATTCATCTACCTTGGGACAGAAGGTTGTTTTTAATAAATACCTGGCTGGGCCACTCAACAATACAAACTTGTGACTCCAATATCGTTTATTTCAGAAGCTTCCCTTTGGGGACTAGATAGCCCCTAAAAGAACAAATGATTTTACATGTCTGAACTAAAAAGACAGGGTGTACAGATAGCATTTCCGTGACATTAGAAATGAAATGCCATCCTTAACCGGATGCTCACAGAAATCTTGCATTGAGAGTATATACCCCTCCATCTCCTGATTTCAAAGGTATCTGGAATGGCTATGGGCATCAGCAGCATTTTGTAAGGACATGTCTCATAAAATATTTTAATGTATTTTAGATTTTTTCTAAATTGCAGACCTAGCTTGAAGAAGCATCAGGTTCTTTTAAGAGAAAAATGACTCATATCAATTATTATGTTTAGATTACAGAATTTACATTATTTGGAATGATTCGGGTGATGAAATGGAGGATGTGGGTCGGGGAGCAGGCACATAGGCCGAGCCAGAGATAGGTAAGTAAGATCTGGAGTTCAGGTTACGCTGGAGAGTAGACGGACAGAGATTCAGACCTCAAGCATGGGCCGATAGTGAGAGGCTTGGAGTTTGCTGCTGGTCAGATGGCGAGGTTTGTGAGATACTCATGGGAATATAGGAGGTAAGGTTTGAACAACAACAATTTTAGTTCATTCCAAAGAGCAGGAGTTATAGGACAAGTCTGATTTAAGAGTGTAAAACAATGTGGGTATTAGAAAAAGATGGCTTGACAGAACATGTTTCTATCTCCAATATAGAAAGGTTCAGACTCCGAGGGATAGCATTGTCTTCCGGAGATTGCAAGCCTTTCCGCAAGGTAGTCAAGTAACACAAAGGATTCCGAGTATTTTGAATAAGATACTGTCTGGGAGATGGTGCATACCTACCACAGTTGGGGTTTGTAGTGTCGCGCTCTAGTGGTTGCGCGGAGGCGCGATGACGTAGAGCGCGGCCGCCATTTTGGGTGCGATTTAGCGCCCGATATCGGAGCGGCACGGACGTGTTTCCCGGCGCTCTTCTGCTATTGCAGTTATTACTTAATAAACAGCGTTACACCAACTTCGGAGTGGGGTACCTTTGTGAGGAGGAAAGTAGCTCTTTACAGTGGCGACGAGGGTGGGATGAAAAAAAAAATATACAATCTACTACATTTATAAATAACGAGGAGAGACACACTAGGACCCACCGAAGCACTCAACAGGCAGACCACGAAGACCACTGGCACAGGGACGTGGCATAGCAGGAGAGCGTGGCAGAGGACGGCACTACCGCAAGCCAGCACCCACGGAACAGGTAGTGGCAATCAAGAGAGAGCGCACAGCCCCAATATAGGAGGGTAGAAAATACAGGGAAGCAGGAAGCCACCCCTCCAGATCCTATAGGACATCCAGGGCCCTGGCGGAAGCGGTGCAGCACAGCGACGGGGGAGCCTCAGGGCCCCATCAAGACCACACACCTCCCAGAAGCACGGGCACACCGGGCAGTCCAAGAGGGAACGAAGAGGTACTGGAAAGAAACGCCGCAATGTGCGCGCAGGCGTCTTCACTCACGACGCCAATACCCTTCCTACCAAAACCAGGCGAACCACTGATGAAATGGGACGATTGGAGGGAGTACTTCATGAACTACCTAGAGGCCATAGAAGACGAAAGTGGAGAAGCATTCCCCAGCAAGAGGAAGAAAAGAATATTACTCCACAACTTAGGCCCGGAAGGAATCAGAGTCTTTCAGAACCTGGTCCCCACGCAACGGCCGGACGCAGACGACGACGTATTCCAACACGTGATTGAAGACCTAAACAACCATTACAGACCGGCAGTGTGCACGTCCATTGACAGATACAACTTCCAACAGAGGAAACAAGCGGGAGAGGAGTCCATAGACGACTACGTGGCAGCGTTAAAGAAGTTAGCGATCACATGCAAATTTGGCGCCTTGCACGACGAATTTATCAAAGACCAAATTGTCATGCACACGAAGAACACAGCGATCCAAGACAAACTGTGGGTTAATGGGGACGCCACACTGAAGGACGTCATTGCCATGGTGAAAAAGGCGGAGCTATCGAAGAGATGTGCAGAGGCAGCAAAAAAGAAAGTACAGAGCGGCCCATGGTCAATAGAGTCACGGAATTAGTACCGCCGGATAGAGGAAAAAGGATGGCGGCGGAAGGGAGAGCACAGAACAGATGGACTCCACGATCCACACAGGCACAGAAACCGAACAAGGAGGGCGCGACCACGTGCTACAGGTGCGGCAGTCCGTCCCATGCAGCATATGACAAACGATGTCCGGCCTTCCGAGCCAAATGTATGTACTGCGGAATCGTCGGACACTATGAAAAAGTGTGTCGCCGCAAGGTGAAGAGGTCAACAGTCAAGTACGTAGCACACGACGGGGGAAGTGAAGAAGGAGAAGAAGAGGAAGATAATGTGTTGTGCATCGAAGGACAGGTACTAGGCATTGAAGGCAGTCGCTCCAAGAAACCACAATGCGACATGGTTGTGGGAGGTGTTCAGATCAAGATGATGGCGGACTCCGGCTCTCCATATACCATCATTCAACGGGCGGTGTGGAGCGAGAACTTCAAACCCAGCCTGGGATCACACCTCGAACCTCCAGACATATGTCCGGTCACATTCACAGGGGAACCCATCCCGATGGTGGGATATTGAGTCCTGAGATTTGAGTTCAAGAATCGCAGCGCGGAGTGCAAATTATACGTGGCGGAAAAAGGGCCTTCTGTTCTTGGATGGATGGACCAGGGCGAGTTGGGCATACAATTGAACCCAGGAGGGGACACGCAAGTCCTGATGACCAGCGCAGACAACCAATCGAACTTCGAAAAGATGAAAAGCGAATTCCCCACAGTATTCGGAGGCAGAGTGGGAAAACTAACGAAATTCACACATAAAATTGAACTTAAGGAAAACGCCAAACTAGTATCCCACAAGGTGAGGAACATACCGCTAGCAATCAGAGAGGCAGTACAACATGAACTACAAAGATTGGAAGATGAAGGGATCATCAAACCAATAAACAGTTCGGAATGGCTGGCCCCGTTGGTGGTAGCGAGGAAACCCAACGGCAAAGTTCGGTTGTGCGTGGACCTGCGCGAATTAAACAAGTGCATAGTGGTGGAAAAATTCCCATTACCCAGAATAGACGAAATGCTGGCAAAAACGAAAGGTATAAAATGGTTTTCTACCGTGGATCTCGCCTCAGCGTATCATCAAATAGCACTGCATCACACGAGCCGGAAACTTACATCCTTCATTACACCATTTGGATGCTACCAATTCCGCAGGATGCCGTTCGGCCTGGCATCAGCAGCAGCGGTATTCCAGAAGCTGATGCACAAACTATTCAAGGACATAGAGGGAGTACAATACTTCCAAGACGACATCTTGGTAATGGGCAAAGACCAAGCTGACCACAACTACAAATCTTGGAAAGGAATGGCCTGACAGCAGAATGGGAGAAGTGCAGGCTAGGAATGGCGTCGGTCACATACTTGGGTCATGAGATCAGTGACCAAGGCATCACGCCTAAACACGCCAATGTCAAAGCAATATGTGAAGCACCTGCACCAACGAGCAAGGAAGAAGTGAGATCATTCTTAGGGATGGCCGAATATTATAGCAAATTTGTGCAACACTTCGCCACCAAGACACATCACCTGCGACTACTCGTACGAGACAAAACTGCCTTCCGGTGGACAGAGGAAGCGCAAGGAGAGTTTCAGAAAATCAAGGAGGATATCAGCAGAGCAGTCCCCCTGCAAGGATATGATCCGCATGGAGAATCCATTTTGACCACAGACGCGAGCGACAAAGGCCTAGAGGCAGTTCTCATGCAGGAAAGGAAGAACGGAGAGCTGGCGACCATCAGCTTTGCATCAAGAACTTTGTCACCAACAGAACAGAATTTCAGCGTGATAGAAAAAGAGATGCTGGCAGTGGTATGGGCCATGTCGAAATTCCGCCAATTTCTATGGGGCACAAGATTCCAACTCAAAACGGACCACAAACCCCTTGTCAAAGTACTAACGTCCTGCGGGCACGCGAGCGCCACACCCGGCATCGCAAAAATGACCCTGAAATTGTTAGACTACAGGTATGATGTGGAATACATACCAGGAGCCAAGAATAAAGTGGCAGATTACCTCAGCCGAGCTTCAGCCATGGAGGAAGCTCCTGCAAGTACGGACGAGGACGAGGTCAGGGTGGCATTCACGGAAGATCACGAAATAGTGATAAGTGGTCAGGAATGGAAGCAAGCCTATGAAAGGGACAAGGACCTCGAAGATATCAAGGTATTCATACTACAAGGGTGGCCAGAGAAAAGGCACCTGAAAGCGGAACAAAGGAAATTCTTCGAAGTGAGGGAGGAGTTATCCGTAGGAGACCAAGGAACCTTCCTGTTTAGAGGAGAGAGAGTAGTTCCCCCCAGGTCGTTGATACCACACCTACTGGCAGTGTTGCACGAAGGGCACTTGGGCATCGTAAAAACGAAGTTGAGAACCAAACAGATGTACTGGTGGCCCGCAATGGATAGTCATAACGAGAAGCACGTTAGAGAATGTGATCAGTGCCAAAGAGTGGATAAATCACAAACGTTACTACGCCCGTCACTAGGGAAGTTTGACAACCCAGCCAACCCTTGGGAGGAACTGTCGATAGACATTCTTGGTCCGGTGTTGGATGCTGAGGGAACCCCAAAATACGTAGTAGTTCTCATAGATCGGTATTCAAAGTGGCCCGAACTGGATATACAGGAAGTGATGGACACAGAGACAGTGCTGAAGTTTCTCACAGCTACCTTCCTCAGAGAGGGCATTCCCTGTTCCATCTTGAGTGACAATGGACCTCAATTCACATCAGATAAGTGGAGCCGTTACATGGAACGAAATGGTGTCCAAATCAAACACACATTGGTCTATCATCCGGCGGGGAATGGTCTTGCCGAAAGGTTTAACCGAGTAATAATGGGCTCCATCCAATCAGCCATAGGAGTGGGGAAGGACTGGGAGAAGGAAGTGAGAAGTATGCTGTGGGCCTACCGAATCACACCGACTGGCACAGGATACAGCCCGTTCCAAATACTAAGGGGACGTGAACCGTTCACTAAGGACAATCTAGCGTGGAAAGACAAGACAGTCACGAGTAAATGGTCCCCGGCAGTCATTCACCACAACTTGGAGAGAGCCCAGAGGACATACACAGAGCAGTACAATAAGAGACGCAATGTGAAGGGAACGTCCCTGGAAAAGGGGGAGTGGGTCAGAGTCAAACTTGCCCAATTAAGGAGGAAAGGAGACAGCAAATAAAGCTTGCCCATGAAAGTCGAACAGGTGTACAACAGAGCAGCCTTACTAAGTGACGGGAACGTCTGGTCGCAAGATCGCATGTCCAAGTGCAACAAGATACTGCAGTGGGACAGTGCGGAAAGATCAAGGACACAAGAGAAACCAAGTTCACCTGCAGGAAACGCACCCCCAGGAGATGGTGAGAAGGACCTTGGGGTAGAAGGTAATAGGGTGGAGCAGGAAGATGAAGAAAATCCAATTGCAGAGGAACAGCAGGAGGACAAAAGCAAGACTCCGGTGAGAGAGAGCCCTAAAGGACTTGGAGAAACACTGGCAAGCCGAGCAGAGGGAAGGGGGGAAGGATCCGCCTCCACTCCGGTAAGACGTACACGGGCAGGGAGAACTGTGGTAAGGCCAGCCAAATACAGAGACTATGATTTGGGAGAAGTGAAGTAACTTCAGGCCGAGAGACTCTGGGACTATCTTCAATATGTTAATGTTTGGTGTGTTTTGTAAAGAAGGGAGATATGTAGTGTCGCGCTCTAGTGGTTGCGCGGAGGCGCGATGACGTAGAGCGCGCCGCCATTTTGGGTGCGATTTAGCGCCCGATATCGGAGCGGCATGGACGTGTTTCCCGGCGCTCTTCTGCTATTGCAGTTATTACTTAATAAACAGCGTTACACCAACTTCGGAGTGGGGTACCTTTGTGAGGAGGAAAGTAGCTCTTTACAGGGTTATGCAGCCATACTCTCAAAGAACTTTTAATAGTCATGTAAACGCATGAAGAGTTGCTTCAGTAGGGTTATTGTCAAGGCTCAGTGGCCTGTCAGAAGGGTACTGCAGCCATCCCCGCTGGCTTATCCAATGGCTCGTACTGTGGTTTTAATATTGGAGAAAACAAGTAAAGGCTTGCTTTTTCGAGCAAGGCTAAATTTTGGTTATCTGAGTGTTGATGGAGGTTTTAATTGATGTGGATGTGCAGAGGTTTGGTGAAGAGTACATTTCGATTAGCACCGTTGAGTAGCACAAATCAAGATTTATGAGAGAATGATATAGAAGTAATTTGTCAGTAGCAAATAATAGATCAACTTAAGGCATGATCCTAGGCTGCCAGCGCTATAGAGATATACTTGAATGTGGTTAGTGTACAGCTCGATCCTGAAGATGATTTCATAAAATCTTAATTTAACTTATGTCACAGTGTTTGTGCAATATACATTGATTTAAAGTTCTCAAAATCAGAGGAAACTATACTGGACAAACTGTACTTGATTTGCCACCAACATCTAGCAGTATATTTGCTGCCTAACTGGAGATATTAAAATTGAAATGTGCATAGGAAGGTGGCTGATTTTGTGCCAAATATGTACATTACAAAAATGTGGCATATGTGCAACAAATCTCATTGAATTTTGAAAAAGCTATGCATCTTTTTTGCTAGGTCTGTCACTGAGGACACATGGGGAAAGAATGAGCATAGCATGTGCTGGCTTTATCTTAAAAATATTGGTCATGCCAGGGAGTCCATACTGGTACATTTAATGTTGCTTATGGGGATACATATGCTGTTTCTTTGGAGTGGAACTTTCCTTCACAACTGGCAAGGCAGAGAACAGCAAAAATAATTTCACACTGAGCATGAGTTAAGACTACCCAGTCTACCCACCTATTGTTTGGATGAAAAAGGTGAGAACAGCATTCATTCATCCCTAAATGTGCACAGTGTAAGGACTTAGCGACAACACTTAGTGGAGCAGTGTCTGAAAAACAATTTAATTGCAGGAGGGGATGAGGTGTGGTATGTGGGATTTGATAGAACTGGAACTGGAATACAGGAACCAGAATGTGGTATGGATATGTGAGAAAAGAGTGTTCAGTTTTAAATATTCTCATTTTCCACATAGTAGATTTTAAGGCATAGGGAGAAAATGTGACAACGATCAAATGAACTCGTATTGAAGGTGGGATTAAAACATAACTTTCCTCGTCCAAAATATCAGCACTTTATCTACTAAGACCAATTTGGCAGTTGCTACGCATGAATGAAGAGGCAAGTGTGGGTGTGCACTGTCTCCTAGATAATCTGCACCAATGAGATGGGGTCGGGAACAGTGTTGTCCTCATGAATAGAGGAGCTAATGCGTCGCTAATGATAAGATTCGAAACAGCATTTCAATATACAATCAATAAGTAAGGGTTGACTCAAAAAGGGATTTGAAGATCAATACATTAAGGAAAACCAGGAAGGTTGATTAGAATATTAAAGTGCAACTATAGAGTGCAAAATATATATTTAGTCTCAATAAATTAGTCGTAAGGCATCGAAATCAATCACCATAAGGCTTTAAGCATATAAAATAGATGCAGCAATAAGCAACATTTGAAAAATAGGCAAAGTCGTAAATGTGCAGCAAATCTACAAGAAAGTGGCCCTAGAGGCTCAGTAAAGAAGTCGGGCTCAACCTTAATTTGAAGGTCTTTTATAGTTAATTCTACCATAGAAAGCATCGGGTGAGCAAACGTGGCACTTCAGTGACAAATCACAGCTCAGTATTATAAAAAGTGATATAATCTCACTTTGTTAGCGCTATTCCCTTTTTTGAATATATATATTTTTAATTTATGTTTTTGGTTTCAATTCTTTATTGGGTTTTCCAGTATTGACGCAGGAGTGGTCCATTAAAAAATACACAGTCAAATTGCCATGCACAGCGAGTAAACCAACAAGGTAGAATGCAAACCCATAATCCATCTGCAGACCAGGCCTCAACAGGTGACCCGCAGAAAATGAAGAGAAATACCAAGAACAGCTGAGTATATATCTCCAAGAACAGATACAGGAAAAGGGCAAGTAGGCAACAAATACTACTTAACAACTTAAATGGGGGAAAAGGAAGAACACAACCATCAAGAGGGGAAAGAGAAAAGGAAACACCCTCTCGCAATGGGGGGAAAGAGGGGAGGGGAACACCCATACGGGAGGGAATAAAATAAGATGGCCTTCTGTCCCCAGCGCCTATCATGCCAAGTCACAATGAACCCTCCATACAGGATGAAAATCAAGGAACCCCCAATAATGAAAGCAAACAACAATAGGGATCGAAGTCTGGGAAACCACTGGAGAAAGGGACCTGGGAACTGAACATAGAGGTCTGCATGGAACATGAAGCAGGGCAAAGTACACACTAGATACCTTAAGTGTATGGGTGTGTTTAGCTCTTCAACCATGAAGAAAAGAGTCCCAAACCTCTTCAAATTTCGGCAATTTGTCATTTAGCTTATAAATAAGGCACTCAAAAAATGCCATGTCGTACATGTTGTCCGACCAGGTCTGTAATGTGGGAATTAGAGTTGATTTCCAGAGGCGCAGAATTGACAATTTAGCCACCCCTAGGGCAGTGAATAGCCATCTTTCCAAGCCAAGACACAATGTGGCTCTTCAATCTTTAGGAAAAGAGCCCCTGACCTCTTCAAATATCTGCAATTGTCATTTATCCTATAAATAAAGTGCTCTAAGCATGCCATATCGTACATGTTGTCCAGCCAGTCTGTACTGTAATGTGGGAGTTAGAGTCGATTTCCAGAGTTGCCAATTTAGCCACCCCTGGGGCAGTGAAGAGCCATCTATTAACATGTTGAGTCACAGAAGGCAGGCCAGAAGTATGACGTAGGAGCACTATCCGGGCAGTCAAAGGTCTGTCTACCCCCAAGATCTTTTCCCCATATGGTCCCAAATCTGCAGCCAGAAGGCCCTCAGCCAGTCACATTCCCATAAAATATAGACTATATCGCAGTCCGTTAAACCACATCCCCAACATTGTGAATCCACACTAAGGGGCCGATTCCGATTCGGGCCGGAAATCTCTCCGACCGAGCCGGACTCGGAGAGATTTCCGACCGAATCGGACTCTGGCAGCCCGACCGAACGAGTACGATGCGCACGTATGCCATCAGACTCGAGTCGGTCGGACTCCCATTGAAGTCAATGGGAGCCGGTCGTACAACACGTACGCGGGCTCCCATTGACTCAATGGGTGCGAGGCGGTCAAGGGCACCCCCTACAGCGATCCGGTTAAGCCGAATCCGATTCGGAGCCCTACCGGCCGAGATCGGAATCGGCCCCTAAGATGGGAATTGTGTAACCTTGCGGGTGACCAGTGTCAATGGTGGAGGATCTTAAAAAAGCTATACTTTTTTTTTTCAACATATTTTTATTGACATTTTATATTTAAGACATTTGTACATACGAATTATTCAGGTAGTAACTGTACCGTCCATAATTAGTGCTGAAGCATTACCCAAACATGACAGTCAGTTATCGTTCCAGGTGTGTTCCACCCCCTCCGACTCATGTCTACCAGTCAGTGTTAATTGCATCCAGCTTTCCCATAACAATTATCTACCGCAATTGTACGGTCCCATCTCGGTAGGTGGCTCCAGCCACAGACCGTGCTTGGCCATGTCGTCATCATCAACAGCTCTTATTTTGAAACAATCAAACAAATAACAAAACTGTGTGCAGAGGCGGGTCTTGGAGCATCTCATTCCAGGGAAGTCATTGGTCAATAACAACGTCGAGCTACAAACTTCAAAATTTACCTACTTCTCAGGGGGGGCCTACTTCCCCCATTGACCTCCATCTGGTTCCATTTCCGCCACTCAACCAGGGGTCTATATATACTCTCTTTGGCATGTATGTGTGCGTGTCTGTCCCTACCGGGGTGGGGGCCTGCTCATTATAGTACAGCATGGGTCACCCACTGTCCTCCTCAGTGTCCCCTCCGATATCCTGCTCATGCTCTGGGTTCTCCCAGATGGTCAGGGCCTCCCTCCAAAGGTCCGCTATGGGTCGCTTCCGAATGTTTCTCGATTCCTCCCAGCTTAAGGCTCTACCCTCTGCTCCGGCCCACCCAATAACGTCCCGATTCCAGCTGGCCAGCTGCGGCCCAAAGGCGGATTTCCACTCTAGAGCTATCCTGCGTTTGGCCAATCCCAGTGCCAGATCAATTAATCTATTCCCCACCTTCTTTTTAGCCGGTAGCGGGAAAAGGCCAAGTAAGCAGACTTCTATCGTGGGGGCTAAGTCCCTCCCCAGCACCACCTTAATCTTGGCTAGTATCCCCTCCCAATAGGCACGAAGGATATCGCAGCTCTAAGTCATGTGCAAAAATCCCGCATCTGCCTGCTTACACCTCGGGCAGCCCCTCACCTCTCCCCCATACATAACGTTAAGTCGGTGTGGAGTCATATAGACCATGTGTATGTAATTAAATTGCGTATACTTGAGCCTAGTGTTCCTAGATATCTTCTTGGGGGACCGAAGGACCTTACCCCATTCCGCGTCAGTAAACTCTCTGTCTATCGCCCTCTCTCACCTCCCGCAGAGCTCTCCCAATGGAGCAACGGACGCAGAGACCAAGGCCTCATGATGCCACTTTACCTGGTGCCTTGCAGTACCCAAGGTAATCAGCGCATGCAGCACCGGGTGGCTCTCCGGCTCATCCCTACCCTTGCCCCACAGCTGTTCAAAGGTACGAACCAACGCCTCATAATTCAGGAACTGTCCCGGGGGAAGACCGCAACTGTCCATCAGGTCAGCAAACGGGACCAGGGATTCGTCTTGATAGCAGTCGCCCACTGTGTCCAGTCCTGCCTCCATCCAAGGTGTCAGTTGTTCGGCTGTGAACGTCATCACAGGAGCCCCATGTGGGAGCCCAACCAAGGGAAGCGAGGGAGTTTACCAAGGGGACCCCCCCAATCTATGCACGCTGCGCTTCCAAGTTTGCAGGGCCGTAAGCTGTAACACAGACCGGTAGGGAGCGACCACTGCCGGTCTTAGCAACTTTACCATCAATATGTCAGATTTATCGTTTGGTTGCATCAACCATGTGCCCTCAGCATTCACCCCCTCCACCCACTGTGCCAGCCATTGTAGCTGGGCAGCTAGCATATACAGCTCGAAATCAGGCACTCCCAGTCCACCTTCTGTCATGTAACGCTGTAACGTCCTAAGAGAGACTCTTCGTCTATCGTCCCCCCATATCAGATCTCGCAGCAGTGAGTTCACTGGACCAAACCATCCTCGGGGCATCAAGATCGGCAAATTCACAAAGAAATACAATAACCTCGGCAACATGACCATCTTGGTTAAGGAGATCTGTGCCATAATGGGCAGCTGTAGGGTGCGCCAGAAAGACACGCAGGCCCGGAGGGACCTCAGCGCCCTTCCCAAATTCCCTTCTTTCAGGTCCTCTATAGAATGGAAGACATGTATTCCTAGATATTTAAATGAATATGGGGCCCAGTTAATATCTGCCAATAGCCCTGCTGGACGAGGAGTCTGCCCCACACAATGGGAAAAGATAAGTCTTCTTCTTATTGACTCGCAGGCCTGATAGAGTCTCAAACTGCTCCAGCAGTGAAAGGGCAGTTACAGTGCCCGTTACTCCGTCCCCAAATAAACCAACAAATCATCAGCATACAAGGAGATCGTGTGCCACCGTCCCCCCAGTCGGAGACCAATCCCCTCCCCACCTTTCCGGAACAGTGCTGCAAGAGGCTCAATCACCACAGCGAACAATAAAGGCGAGAGAGGACACCCCTGTCGGGTTCCTCGTTGGACAGAGTACTGAGAGGATACAGTCTTCCCAGTTCTAACCCTTGCCGTGGGAGCCGAGTAAAGGAGTGCCACCCATTTCGCCCAACCCTCCCCTAGACCTAGTCGACTCATCACCTCAAAAAGGTAGTCCCACCCGACCGTATCAAAGGCCTTCTCCAAGTCGACCGAGAGCACTTCAGCCGCAGACATGGACCTTGTGTCGCCATGAAGAAGGACTGAGAACAGCCTGCGTAGATTGTATGACGTATTCCGGGAGGGGATAAAACCATTTTGGTCAGAATGGATGATGGAGTGCATATGCGGAAGAAGCCGGAGCGCTAATATTTTGCTAAGAATCTTAAAATCAAGATTAAGCATAGACAGCGGTCTATAATCTGTAACTGGGGCACTGCTTTCGTTAGTCTTGGGGAGGGGGATCACCAGCGCACTCTGGGAGGATCCAGGGAGGGCGCCCAGTCGTAAACACTCCGCGTACAGTGTCACCAGACGTGGCGCCAGTTGGTCCACATAGCTCGCATAAAATTCTGCTGGTAGGCCATCAGGCCCCGGTGTTTTCTCAGTCGCCATATCCGCTATAGCTGCTCTGACCTCATGTAATGTCACGGGACCCCCCAGGTCGCTCTGCACCTCCTCGTCCAGCGTTTGGAGTGGTAATGGATCCAGGAAATCTCGGATGCTGGGGCGAGAGGCCGACACAGGAGCAGTGTACAACCGTTCATAATATTCTCGAAACAGGTTATTGATAGCATCAGGGTCATATACCAATTCACCGGTATCCCTCTGAATCTGCGTAATAGGTGCCCCCCTGCTCTCGGGCTTAATCAACCATGCCAACAGGCGACCAGCCCTCCCCTCCTCCCTCTGTACTCTGTCTAAGTATTCCTTATAACTGTGGCACCTCATCCTATCCAAGATATCATTATAGCTCACATGAGCTTCCCGTAACTTTACAGCGGACGTGGCATCGCTTCCCTAGGCGTTGTCTAACTGTCTAATCTTGGCCTCTAGGTCCATTAGCTCCTGTCTGATTTCCCTCTGGGCTCCAATTGACAGGCCTAGGCAGTGCCCTCTCACTACCACCTTGAATGCCTCCCATTCCACTAACACCGAGGCGCCGAGTTGGCATTAATCGGGAAATATGTGTCTATAAGGGTCCCGAGAGAGTCCCGGAAAGGCGCGTCCTCCAATGTCTGGGGGTTCAATCTCCACAACAGGATCGGAGGACGGTTCCCTATTAAAAAAAAGCTATACTTAAGGTATGTTTCCCTAAATCCTTTATTATAGTCCACCAGTAGAGTATCCCAGTCATCATCCAATAATTGCATGTTAAGACGAGTTTCCCATCAGGCATGCAGTGCTGTGGATGTGGGAGAGGAAAAACAGGAGTCCAGCATTGTGGCATACAGTCCCGCAATAGTCCCCCCAAAGGTTTTCCAAGTGTGAACATATTGATTAATGGGCGAGCTAGGGAGATCAATATGCGCCTTCCCCAGGACATATAAGTCATGGGACAATTGATTGTATCTCCATAGTTGCGAGGATGGAATCATAAATTCCGGTCTCAAGTCGGGGAACGATTTGATGAAGCCATTAGAGACAAAATCTTCAATGTGGTGAATACAAGTGAATTTCCTCCCCACTGACTGTGATAGCCACTTTGCGTCAAAGTGGGACTTTAGAGTGAACATGACTCAGGACTGGCACCAGCCTATGAGCCCTATGGCACGCATACTGGGAAGTATGAATGAGCGGGTTGAGGAGAGAAGTAACCAAAAGCCTCGAAGTGTAATAAATGGAAAGTTCCCCAGACGTCTGCAATATGTAACACTCCAGCAACACCCATAAGGGTATGGACCTGGAAATCAGCAACCAGTGCACAGAGTGGGCCAGATGTTGTGCCAACTAATATCCCTCCAGCTGCGGGAGACGTAAGCCGCCCTTCTCTGATGAGGAGTGGAGCTTAGCCCCCTTTATTCTCAGTCTATCCGAACCCCAAATGAATTGGGAGATGGAGCTCTGGATGCTCCTTAACAGGAGACCAATATAACGAGGGGAAGAATTCAAAGATGTAGTTAACTTTCGGGAGGACATTCATCTTGATGATCTGAACCCTACCCCACAGGGCCGACCACCTTTTAAAATCCTGTTCCATACGATGCACAATGAGTTGCACATTGTCCAGAATCATGTCTTCCTGATTAATATGCACCCGAGGTCTTTTAAATGGGACTGAAGCCACTTGAATAGTAGGCTACCCAGAGTGGCTCTCATGGTGGATGGCATAAAGGGCAGTGTCTCGCATTTCGGCCAGTTTATCTTATTGCCAGAAAACTGGGAAAAAGAGTGCAGTTGAGAAATCAGAGCAGCTGCAGAGGCAGAGGGGTTTGATAATGTCAAGAGAATGTCGTCCGCGTAGTAAAAAGGCCTTAAACTCTCCTGCTGTTGTGTGAATACCCTTAATGTTGTCATTAGATCGAAGTGCAATCGCCAGAGGTTCCAGAGCCAACAGGAACAACAACGGAGACAAGGGACACCCCTGTTTGGTGCCAGGGTAGATGTCAAAATTCAGGGAGGGGAGACCCCCACATGTGACAGAGCAGTGGGAGCACAGTACATGCCCCTGGTTAGTGTGAGTAAGTCATGACCTATGCCCATCCTCTCCATGGTCCGAAAGAGGTAACCCCAATTGACACAGTCGAAAGCCTTTTCGGCATCCATCTCGTCCCACCCCAGCCAAATAATATGAGAGAGAGTACGCAACTGATTGGTTGAATATTATTAAATTCTTCTTGACCTAATGTCATTGGAGGTGTCAGAACAAACTAGTTACATAAACAATGGCAAGACTCATGGATCAACTGTCTGCAGAGTGTGAGCAGGAAGAGCCTTGGAAAGTATATAAAGCCTAATGATATGATGTGTTCAAGTACGTCATATTATTACAAAACAAACAATTTGCTGCATTGTGTGTCAAATGAGAAATATAAATACCAAACGAATAATATGAACTAGCAGCCATGTTATTTCAAAATTGTATCGAGGCCTAGTTGAGCATCGGTCATAAAGTCACGGGGCATATTTACACGCCCCATAAAGCCACCGGAGCGATGCTCCGGTGGCGTTGTCCTCAACCCCATACATACAAAGTGGTGTTAAGCCACTTAATGTGGCTTAACACCACCTTGTAAATATGCCCCTTACCGCAGCAGTCTGCTGCAGCAAAGGGGTGGGCAATGGGTGTTGCAGTGGGTGTTCCGCCACAACACCTATTGTCTTTTGATGCGTCCCCATATTTACAAGAATGGGGCAGTGCCAAAAACGAAGACCAGGGTATACCTGATCTTAGGATGGCGATACGAGGAGAAATCTTTAATTTCTCCACGTATTTTGCTCTTGCTATGTGTGCTGCAATCTGCAGCACACATAGAAAGAGCAAATCACCCTTGCAGTGCAGGCACCCTTGCAACATGGTGCAAGGGTGCCTGCGCTGGCGCTAGGCAGCTTTTTTACGCCAGCGCTAGGGGAAACGCAGGGGTGCACCGTATTTTTGTAAATACGGCGCAACCCTGCGTTTAAAAAGTGTCGGCGCACGGTGTTAGCAATTTTGGAGTAACACTGCACTCCAACATTTCATTGTACATATCCCCCACAGTTCTATACATCACAGAATTTCCATTTCAATTGCAATAGGTTAATATTAATATGCATATGTGATTCTAATCAAGAAATAACTTTCACACAGACAAGTGGCACATGCTCCTTGTGATGCATGGTAAATTCCCAATCACATTCATGGGATGTGGAAGGTGAGTTTAGACAACGTACCTCTTCATATATTTGTTGTCCTTTCACACACACAAGTGGACGTTCCACCCGCAGAATATATGCCACTTTTATACCGCATTGTTGGAATGTCAAAGTCTGGTGGCTTTGGAGCTGCAGAGTGTCAGAGGTGTAATTCCTCACAGTGACAGAGGGAGCATTTTAGATGATTAAACATGCAGGAGAGGCCATTCATAACGGGTTATCTGGAATTCCAACAAGGGATACTCTTGGTCACAGTTTGATTAAAGTCTATTTATATTTATGGTGGTTTTCCTAACAAAGGACGTAAACCCCTCACCCACATTGAGCGTCATTTTTCATTATTAGGTTTCCCCTTCATCACTGGATAGGTAGCAAAGGCAAATTTAATCTAGGAGCCAGCGAGAGAAGAGGAAATACCTCCTGACTCTGTACTCCCACCTGCCCCTGATCCCCTTCTTTTCAAAAGACCATCTCGGATCCTGAACGTTTGGTAGCAGGTCAACAGATTACTCTACTTCCCCACATGCACACACATTTCCACAATAGGATAGCACTATATCATGGGAATATACACTTGTAGGCAGTGGCGGCTGGTGACATTTGAAAATGGTGAGGCGTAAACTGTCTGTCAGAGTGCACCGTGGCGAGCGAGCGCAGCAAGCGAGCCTGAACATCTTAAGGGTGGTTCGGGGGTTCTCCCCCTGAGAAAATTTTGAAAAAAGAGTGGGTAAATGGTGCATTTTCAAACAAATTTGAGAAGCACAGAGACTAGAGCTGCAAACACACATAGAGCCCGCTGCAGCACTGTGACTAGGACTGGTGCCACACACAGAGCCAGCTGCAGCACAGAGACTAGAGCAGTAGATAAGTGGGAGAACTAGAAACAAATAGAAGTGCCATACATACACTAAACAGAACACGCTTTCAAATAACAGACACCCCAAACAAAGGATGCTCCATACCCAGATGAGCGCAATGGGCAATTGAAAATCATAAAATAAAGGGCACACGGTGTATACACATGGAAACAGAAATACCCGAAATACCACACACACACTCAGCAGCAAGCAGAACGTGGACATCAAATACAAACAAAAGGCAGGCCCAAATACAGAAATCGTCACAGACACTCCGAAACGCTAAATGTCACATACATATTAAATGGCATAAAGAACAACTAGCACAAACATACACACACGTACCGTCTGGAATATAAAGATAAGCAGCAAACACAATAAATGCTATACGTACAAACGAAACGGAACACATCCACCCAAATGACAACAACACCCATGCACCAAAAACTCAAACGTACATAATACCATAGAGGAGACAGAAACTAGTTAATAGATATACAAGTAAATTAAATAAACTCCAAATAGCACAAAACAAGTGAAATACATACAAACCAAAAGGCACACAAGATTAATCTAAACCCACATGTGCAAAATCTGCACGAGACACTGTCAGAAGATTTGGTCTGAGTGAGGAGGCTGTGGAGATTCAGTCACTCTGACAGTGCGACAGACTATACCCAACACAGACCCGCAAGCATGAACGACGAGAATTATACATCGCTATTAGCTTTAAAAAGAAAGTCACAACTCTAAAACCTAACACAGGAACTGGCAACACACAAGCTGAGTGCCATTTTGCATGAAAATATGTTTAGAAACAAAGTGTTGCAGCATTAAAGTGATTTCTTTTCTGTAGCCCTGTTACTAAGTTTAAAGTAACTATTCAGAAAGAAGTCTGAGCTGAGATAGGCGAAAAATGTTAAACTCTTTATACGCCATGACTTCGCCTTTTGCACACCAAAATACAGTGCTTAAGTTTACTCGATCTACAGAGCTGGATTCAAAGCACAGACAAAGCATATAGCATAAATAATGCATCCAGCACAGCGTAGGAGTGTAAACGTACAAGTTTAAAAAACACATAAACAAACTCTGGCCTGAAGATGAAAATGGTGGGTGCCAGGCAGGCAGTCACAAAGCAAACCTTCTGATTTACAGGACATGTTTACACCACACATCACCTGACTCGGAGGGTGGGACTGGGTGAGTCTGAGAGTAACAAAACATGAGTACCATTTCCAGGGAATAGGCGCTGTTTTGTAAAAGCACGGCACTGCTCAAACGGCACAGCTGCTCTCCAGCCCCACGCATACCACTTTAATCAGGAAAGTAAACACGCCTGTCTATGTACATTTCTGGTCACCAGCTAATAACTTTCAGAAGCACGAACCTTTTGTGAAATAATTTCCAGAAGTTGGTGTAGTTTAGCGTTGCATAACAGTCACTCAGTAACACTCAGTCAGTCAGGTCATCTCATAATTTACATTCATTACGTTCATTTCTGCTTTTTCAGCACTCCCACCATAATGATTATGACACCCAACTTCGGAGTATTGCATTTATTTACAACATTGCTTAAACTGATGCACAGTCTGCATTGAAATCTCAACATTTACGATTTTTACACCCCTCCACAAAACCACGGCGAGGCAGACCAACATCAGTAAATGTTACCGGGCCCTCAAAAGTGCGCCTCCCACATTCCGCGCAGACCTCTGCCTTTACATGCCTTTTAGCCATTTCGAAGCAGTAATAAAATTCAATCACTCTGCACACACAAACGCATCACAGTTGTTTCGGTAAACATCCGACTAAGTCCTCCTACTTATAAACCCCAGAGCAATGCACCAGGAAGTAACTAACTTTTACCCTTCCAGCTGCCCGGCGCAAGACAATGAGCCGGCGACGCGCGCCCTGCGAGAGCCTGCCAGGCTTGGTCTGCCCAGAGTAGAGCTCGCCCCCCTCTGCCCATACACGAGTAGCAGTTTACAGCACATACATGTACACGCCCGACGCAAGAACAAAACTCATGCACAAAAAGATGCGAAAACTCATCCTTATGTCCCCATTCACCGGCCAGGGGGCAGTCGCGGCTCGCAATACTCGCGGGGGGGGGGTTGCGCAGGGGTGGGGGCCGGGGGAGCTTAAAATAAAAAAAAATAAAACTTACCTGACGGGGTCCGCGCCAACTCTACTCCTGGGCCGGGGTCCCGCTTTGGCGCCTTCAACGTCTAGGAACAGCCGCGTCACTGGAGTGGCAACCCCTCTCAGCCAATACTGACGCTGCTCCAGCAGCACCAGGATTGGCTTAGCTGGGATACTCGCCGCCCGCCCATTAGGAGACCGAGGGTTGCGGTGTTGATCAACCCTCGCTCCCCTAATGTGCAGCCGCCAGCCAGAGCAGTGACTAGTGCGCATGACTGGGCTGGTCGGAAAAATTCTCCGACCTAAACCCAACATGCGCACTTGTGCTGCTGCCTGCTGTGCGCTCCGCGCCACCCCCTGGTCTGACATGCATGTCAGTCAGCATGACGCCGGACCGCCCACCCCCTTCAGACTCTGAAGGGGGTGGGAGGTCCGGCGTCATGCTGACTGACATGCATTGTTATCAGTTCAGAGTCAGAGCCGCTGAGGGAGCTGCGGGCGCCGCGTGGCTTATGGGTCAATACCCCAGCGCCCTAATGGACGCACCGCCACTGCTTGTAGGGCTTATTTACATAGCTACCAAGTTTTCAATCTTCTTTGTGTGACATGTCCATGTTTTCAGTACTGTGTGATATTTCACTACCTAATGCGTGATTTAAAAAAATATGTTCATGTCATGAGATAAACATTGGAAATTACCCCTTATGTGAAATAGCCTAGACACTTAATTAAGTACTCTGCAAAGCTCCTGCAGTATTTATGCCATGTCACCAATCAAACTCTTTTCTAGCATGATAAGGGCTACTTGACAGCTATGGTACCTAATGTTCTTACCACTGTGTACCTCTGAGCCATGTGATAATGAAAGGATGGATTGTGAATGTTTAAAATAAGCATGCACAGCAGCAGTCAGTGCTTCCTGTAGGGGGCGCCGACATTTGCAGATGTGAGCCAAAGGTTTTAATGGCTCTGTGTCCTCGTGTTGAGAGCGCCATGTGCCCCAGGTGCTTCCAAATCTGAGCCAGAGCAGTGAAGTGCCTTATTTGCCTCTGGTGGGTAGCAGGCCAAGAGCCAGCTTTTAGTTGTGTGGTAATGGGAGATCCTCCTGTTTCAGGAGGAAGTGCTAAAACGGGAGGAGAATCCACCTCTGGTATTTTGTTCACCTTGGTGAAAGATATTTCATCTGTGGATTCCCTTCCAGATTAAGCACTTCCTGCAGGTTGAGGAGGAATGTCCATTGCCACCCACGTCTAAAACAGGTGTCTAGACGGCAGGATTACAAGGAACTAAGATGGTATCGGGGTTGGGGTGAGGGACTATATATCCTTTACTTGTCCTTACAGACCAAGAAATTCTTCACAAACTGTCTAGGTCCTTTGCTTTTCACTGCCATCTTTTACTTTGTCTCTCTTCTCCACATTTGTTTCTCACCATTGTCCCTTCTCTGTCTCCCTATCTCTGATTCTCTCCCACATCTTCACTGTATCTTGCCCTCGTCCAGCTTCTCCCTGGTTTCTTCTCCTTTCTATCTTTGTTCTCTCCTATTTTCCATTCTCTGCTTCTTTAGCTTTCTTTTTCTCCTAGCTGTCTTTCTCTTTCATCGCCCTATCTCTTCCTTTTCTCTCACGCCTTCTGTTTGCCTGTCCCTGTCTTCCTTTGTCTCTCTCTGTCTTCACCCACTGCACCCCCTCCTCTTGTCTCTGTCTTTTACTCTCACTTATCTGACTCCTGTCTACCCCCCTTCCTTTGCCTCCCCTCACTATATTGCTGTTGGCTCTCCACACTCCCCTGCTCCATTTGTATCTCGCTCTCTTGTCTCCAAACTGACCATTCTCCATTGCCATTGTCCCTCCACCTTCTTTCTTGTCCCTCTGCCTCTCTGTATTCTACTTTCAATCTTTCCCTCGTTCATTCATCTTTGCCTTCATTACAAACGTTGGCCAAAGTTATTCATTTTGAGCTACTGTCTCTCTTTGCAATTAAGAATATAAATGGTGTGGATCAAGGAGGCAATTCATTTCGACACTACTATTGTTTTGGCGTACAAATATAACTTTTGATGCAAGGTGTTCAATAGGTCCCTTATCAAGAATTCCATTCACTGTAACAAATACACTGTTGCAGTACCCCTCCCAGAGTGTCTGAAGAACTGTGTCTGTGTTACATGCAGTAGCGGCTGGTGCAGGGAAATGTGGTGGGCAGCACGGGGGGCCTGTAACAAAACAAACAATTAAAAAAAACTTCTGCTTGCCGCTCATCTGTTCCTCTGGGCACTGGCTGAAGCTCCCAGACTCCCATACGGCCAATCCAGACACTGCTCTCCTACCCATGCCATGAGAGCAGTGCCGGAATTGGGGGGAGCAAGCTTGTTTTGGGCTCCATTGGGAGCTGGGAGCCTGTGCCTGCTGGTCTCTTCACCCAGTAACACAGCTGGGCGAGATGTCAGTGCGCATGGCAGTTTGGCCGTCCTGAGACGGCTGGCCAAACGGTCATGCGCACTGACAGCAGTGCCCACCACTTCTCCTCCCCCTGCTGCAGTGCTGTGTCCACACCCTCCAAGACTCTAATACAGGATGAAAAATAAAATGATCATCATTTTTTTTTACGTTTGACACTACGGGTAGGGGGGCGACGCTCCTCCACCATAGCAGAGGAGCCTCCGTTGATTACATGTGCACAGTGTCACAGGCAGTCCATCTCAGATGCTATCACTGGATGAATGAAGAAATGCTGCTCAGTCACACAGTCAGCTGCTGAGGCTACTGGCTTTGTATGGATGGGCCAGTATGTGGCCTCTGAGAGCAGCAGTGTGGGGAACTGCATTGTTGGTTGAGAGGTGGTGAAAACCTTCACCAGCAGCAGCCACAATCCTTGTCAGGGTGAACCACAAAAAGTCATTACATTAACATATGCTTAACCCTCTGGTAGATTGGTGCAAAAGCAGTCAGTCTTAACTTAAAGGCAATGTGCAAAGTATTTATGCAGCACTCAAACAGAAATATAGTGCAAACACAACACAAGAAAAATCCAACACTAGTTTTGAAAGCTAGAGTAACATTTAATGAATTATATGACACCAAGACAACAAATCCAATCAATAGACCTGGAGATATGCAACTTTAATGATTTAAGGTAAATATAGCACCTTAAAGCACAAAGTTCCACTCGCGGTTATCTGGTCGTGTTACACCGAATAAAGTTCAGGCCGACCACGATGGATCATGGGCCGGATACAGGGACCAGGTTAGCCCTATTGAAAAAGTTACCTTCTAAAGTCCAGTGCCAAAAGTTTCGTTCACGATGGAGGAGACCTCGAGGAGCCGTGGAGCGTTGTGAATGGTCGTTGCTGTACTGCGAAGAGCAGGCCATATGTCACGGATGGTCGTCGCTGTGACGCGAAGATCTTGTCAGACGTTGCAGACAGTCATTGCTGAAAATTCACGTTGTCGGTCACAGTGGGCTGTCGAAGCTGTTGCGTGAAATGCAGATTTTGCGTTCCCGGTTGTCGTTGGCGGTTGCTGTAGTGTTAACAGTCAGGTTCACCAGAGCTTTGCATTGGCGGTCAGCACAGGCAGCAAGAGCTTGGCGTGAACAGTCTAACCACAAAAAGCTGCTCCTAACTGAATTGCCACTACGAGGTTTGGGATGTATTTGTAAGTGAAGGCATCTCACAAAAAGTAACGGACTGGTCTCACACACCACCTGGTGTCATGCTTCATCATTGACCAGTCCTTGCCCTCTAAAACCTTGGTTTGATAGAGGGCGGGCATACACCTGACGACAGGGATGCACTTCTAAACTAAGTGGGGGCCCATAAACAAAAAGTGTGGTTAAAAAACATTATAGTTATCTTAATCGTGTTTTTAATGTTAAAGGTAACTATATGATATTAAAATCAAGTGACGGTATGTGGGGGAATTAATGTCCCCTATCCGTTATGTGAGAGGTCAACATGTTTCTGCCTTAATGGCCCGCTTGGGTCCAGGGCATTCGTCAGGACCTAAAAAGAACATAGAGGGCTCCGTTCTTACCAGCTAGTGGTAAGAGTAAACCACTGTGTGGGCGTGAGCACTGCCACACTCCACAACTTGATGGCCTCTAATTTCAAGCCTGTAAAAGAGAAATTGATTGAGAGAAATATATACACTGCCAAACCTTCTAAGTAGTTGAGAACTGAACGCAAAACATGCATTGTTTCAGAAAAACATAAGTGACTACTTATGTGACATGTGACACTCTATTTGTGTACATGAAATCAAATAAAAAAGTGAGAATATAAATCTCACTGTTCTTACCCTAGATACCAAAGCTACTTGCCCCATGGGAGGAGGGAGGGGAAACCCCTGTAGTCAAACCCTGTTGAGAAACCATGGTACACATTTAAAATAATTCTCAATAAGAAAAATAATTCTCAATAAGAAAAAGAATAATTCTCAATAAGAAAAAGAAGAAAAAGGGAAAAAGGTAGATGAGAGAACAGTTTTTTGATCTGTGGCAAAATAAACCTACACATACAACACCATCTGCCTATCAGGTAATTGAACAACCATACATTCAAACAATTCTCATTCACACCCTTACTGCATCAAGGGAAATTTCCCATGTGGATCCTAGGCGACTGCTCCCGGTCCTCCCTGATGAAGAAATGAGGTAAAGGAGGTCGCGCTATATATAGTGCACTCTATCACACTAATTATCACCAAATGGTTCACAGGTGCTGATAATAATCATGTGATTTTTGGTTTCCTGTGTCACAAGAAAAGGCAGCCTGACCTACCCATGGCGATCGTATGCACATGCTCAGAGTGAACTACAGCTAATCAGTAGGAAAAAGGTTTGTGACTTCCTGTGTCTATTGAAACGAATGCCTGATTCTAAAATGGCCGTGCATGCTTGCAAACAAGGAAACTTTCCTTTTCAAGTTTCTACAAATGCTCAAAGTGGCTAAATGTACGCGCATGTACAATGCTGTAAATACGCGTATGTTCTATACTGTTTTAAATAGCGCGCGATAGAAAATTGCGCGCGATAAAAATTGTGTTCATCCTCAAAGTGGAGAACAATGAATCTGCCAACCACGGTCAGAAAAAGGGTGGCGGGGGGAGGGAGGGAAAGGGGAGGGGGGGTTGGTTTGCAGGAATTAACACCTCACCCTTGGGAAAAATAAATAAAAAAATTTTTTATTATATAGGGGTTATAGTACTCAAATATGCACAATGAGGGTCTCAATCAGTTAAATGTAGCCTCACAGATTGTCAGTGCTTTATAGAGTGAATCCTAAGGTAAAATAGGCGTGCCCAAAACATGTAGATAATGTGTAGAAATTAAATTAAAGATGGATTTTAGGGATTCCTATTGTCCCATCTGGAGCCATGGTACTTCATCGTTGAGGCCTTGTTGCCAAGAGCGGAGACGAAACACCCATCGTTGTTCCCTCACATGTAGAGCTTTTGTAAGATCAAACTTGCGTTTCTTCATCACTTCTAGGATTGACCATCTTAGGTCTGTGTCATTATGGTTTTTTTCTGTGAAATGACGCGTCAGTTTAGTGTTGTTCTTTTTACATCGGATGGTACTCCGATGTTCACTGATTCGTACCTTGATTTTCCTAGTAGTCATCCCTACATATCTGAGGCCGCAAGGACAGGTTAGGAGGTACACAACATTCTCTGTGTTACAGTTACTGAATCCTCGTAACTTCCAAGGTTTTCCAGTCCCTATGTCTACCTCCTTGGTGTTAGCGGTGAGACTGCAAGAAGTGCAGTTCCCACAAGAGAAATGACCCACAGGTCGTGGGTGGGTCCACAAGGTCTGCTGTTCTCCATCCTCTCTTGTTGGTGTTTTTGCGTGTACCAATTCATCACGCAGACTCCTGTTCCTTCGGAAGGCAAATAGAGGTGGTTGCCACTGATTGCCTGCACTATTAAGAATGTGCCAGTTTTTTCTCACTATTTTTTGTACTGTGTTTGAGGCCGGGGTGAATGTAGTAACGCACACCAGTCTTTTGGTGTCTTCTTTAATTACATCCTCTAATAGAGCTTCTCTTGAATTGTTCCTTGCACGTTTTTTGCTCTTCTCACTATTTTCTTTGGATAATGGCGTTCCAAAAGTTTGTTCTCCAGCTCTCCCGCCTGATCCACATAAGTTGTCATATCGGAACAGTTTTGTCGTATTCGGAGGAATTGGCCTACCGGGAGATTTTGTCTCAAAGCCCTGGGGTGGTAGCTTTCAAAAAGAAGTAAACTATTTTTATCTGTGGTCTTGCTATGGACCTTAGTTACAAACCCTTCATGAGTTATGGTAATGTCCAAATCAAGGAAGATTGCGTGGTTCTTATCAATAGTGTGTGTAAATCTGAGATGGTTGTCTATTGAATTAACCCATTGAACAAATTCCATTGCTCTCTCTTCTGTTCCGTGCCATACAATCAGCACGTCATCAATGTAACGCTTCCAAACCTTCAGATGTTCCAGAAATCGGTTATTTGGATTAAGGATGTAGTCTTCCTCAAATTGCTGGACATAAAGACATGCCATACTTGGGGCAAAGGTACTGCCCATTGAAGTTCCGTGATCTGGTGATAGATGGAATCCTCAAACTCAAAGAAGTTCTCTGTAAGCGCTAATTCAGCACATTCCATCACAAAATGTTGGGGGGTCATGAAATTCCACTCCATATTCAAAAGGATATTTTCCACCACTTCCAAAGTTCTTCTCTGTGGGATGCTTGTATATAGGGCTTCTATGTCCATTGTAATTAATATATCTCCAGATGGGTCTATTTCCAGATCTCGGAGAAGGCAAAGGACATCTTTAGTGTCTCGAAGGTAAGAATGTGATTGCTTCACAATCGGTCTGAGGAACCAATCGCAAAACTGGGAAAGGGGTTCCAGGACTGATCCAATCCCGGATACGATGGGTCTACCAGGAGGAGGGGTCCGGTTTTTATGGATCTTAGGAAGCGTATAGAATCTGGGCATCCTAGGATTCTCATTGATGAGGAAGCTGGCTTCTTGTCTGGTAATCCAGTCGTTGGTAAAGGCTTCCTCCACCATGTTCTTAATCCTTGTCATCAGGGGGCCTGTTGGATCATTTCTATGTATGGCATAGCTGGCTGTGTCTGAGAGAAGTCTTTTACATTCCTCTTGATACATCTCCTGATCCATAATCACAATAGCACCCCTTTGTCTGCTGGTTTTATCACAAGCTCGTGGTTGTTCTTCAAACCCTGTAGTGCCGTACGTTCATTTCTTGTAAGATTTTGAAACCCCTTGGTGCTCTCAAAGTTGATGATATCAATCTCCTTGAGAACTGCTTCCTCAAAGGCTAAAACTTGACAAGAGATATTCTGGGCAGGTGGTTGAAAAGTTGACTTCTTCCTGAGTCCCGTTGTCAATTGTTCCTCAGATCTATCCTCATCTGTACCAAAATAGTCGCGCAACTTGATTTTCTAAAGAACTGCGCAAGTTCTGTATGAAGTACAAAGGGATCATTCTTGGGTGTCGGGACAAAGCCCAATCCTTTGAAGAGGACACTCTCTTCTTCAGTTGTCAATGTGTGCTTACTAAGATTAACGATATTCGTTAGTCCCTGCTTGTCGAGGGCATATTCGCTTTCCCTTTGCTCCTGGTGACCACCGGGGTGGGTTGTTGGTCCTCCCACTGAACCCTTGTATTCCTTCTTTTTGTTTGCCTCTGCCTCTGCCCCCGCCCCGGTATAAAAAAGAAGGCTGGGGGCCTTGTGGAAAACCAAACCCTGGCGGGAAGAAGGGTTGTTGCCAGTACCCAAAAGAGGGGGATATTGTTGGGCCATAGGTTGGCGATAGCCTTGTTGTCTGCTCTGCTGTTGTCCTGAGCTCTCGTCACTACTACTGTCACTCCTTTCGTCCCCGAGCTGAAAGTCCAGTTCAGTGGGGTGGGTCTGAACCGTTGCCTCCTACCTGCTTGTTGTTGTACAGGTTTATCATAATGTTCATCAGTAATGTATGGGTACACTGTTTCCCTACTAAACTTCTGCACATCTTTCCTAAGTTTAGTTATTTTGGACTGTGTGAGATACTCTTTGTACTCAGTATGGTCATTATTGATTTCTTCAAGTTTTTTCTTAAAGACTGATAACTGCACTGTTGTCTTCAATCTACATTCACTTTGTTGAATTTCAACAAGCAGGGCATCCGCCAGCTGTCTGGCGGTGTTGATAATCAAAATAAGCCAGTCTTTCGTACACTTCCAGGCAATGCACGACCAATTTATGCGAAACTCCTTGTTGTTAAGAAATAACCTTGGTTCATTAGTGACTATGAGTCCTCTCGGTGCGGTGTTCTTTCTAAGGTACTCTGTCATAAACGCCCCATGAAGGGCTGTGCGTATCTGTTCCTTTTTCTTAGTCGACAATGATTCCCATTCGTCAGAATTATTAACTACTTGAGCAACTACTGTTTCGGCTAACAGGGATGGGGCATTGAGGATCTCTGCTAAGACCTCATCCCCAAACGAAAGTTCTATATCCATGTTTGAAGTAGGGTAAAAGGGTAAGTGGGCTGGATCGGTAAGAGATCTGCTCCTCTCAATTTTCTTGAGAAGGATTAGGACTTCACTATATCAGTCCCTTCTTCCAGTCTGATCCCAGAGTGATCAGTACTTCTTCCTGATATTTGAGTGAAAATACCCCTAATAACGTTCCCACACCCGTCAGCTGTACAAAATCACAATAACCACAAAAGCCCCACGTTGTGTGGAGAAGGGAACGAGAGGCACGGGGTCTTAGGAGCTAGCAGCCTCCAACACTAACAGTCTAACCACAAAAAGCTGCTCCTAACTGAATTGCCACTACGAGGTTTGGGATGTATTTGTAAGTGAAGGCATCTCACAAAAAGTAACGGACTGGTCTCACACACCACCTGGTGTCATGCTTCATCATTGACCAGTCCTCGCCCTCTAAAACCTTGGTTTGATAGAGGGCGGGCATACACCTGACGACAGGGATGCACTTCTAAACTAAGTGGGGGCCCATAAACAAAAAGTGTGGTTAAAAAACATTATAGTTATCTTAATCGTGTTTTTAATGTTAAAGGTAACTATATGATATTAAAATCAAGTGACGGTATGTGGGGGAATTAATGTCCCCTATCCGTTATGTGAGAGGTCAACATGTTTCTGCCTTAATGGCCCGCTTGGGTCCAGGGCATTCGTCAGGACCTAAAAAGAACATAGAGGGCTCCGTTCTTACCAGCTAGTGGTAAGAGTAAACCACTGTGTGGGCGTGAACACTGCCACACTCCACAACTTGATGGCCTCTAATCTTCAAGCCTGTAAAAGAGAAATTGATTGAGAGAAATATATACACTGCCAAACCTTCTAAGTAGTTGAGAACTGAACGCAAAACATGCATTGTTTCAGAAAAACATAAGTGACTACTTATGTGACATGTGACACTCTATTTGTGTACATGAAATCAAATAAAAAGTGAGAATATAAAGCTCACTGTTCTTACCCTAGATACCAAAGCTACTTGCCCCATGGGAGGAGGGGAGGGGAAACCCCTGTAGTCAAACCCTGTTGAGAAACCATGGTACACATTTAAAATAATTCTCAATAAGAAAAATAATTCTCAATAAGAAAAAGAATAATTCTCAATAAGAAAAAGAAGAAAAAGGGAAAAAGGTAGATGAGAGAACAGTTTTTTGATCTGTGGCAAAATAAACCTACACATACAACACCATCTGCCTATCAGGTAATTGAACAACCATACATTCAAACAATTCTCATTCACACCCTTACTGCATCAAGGGAAATTTCCCATGTGGATCCTAGGCGACTGCTCCCGGTCCTCCCTGATGAAGAAATGAGGTAAAGGAGGTCGCGCTATATATAGTGCACTCTATCACACTAATTATCACCAAATGGTTCACAGGTGCTGATAATAATCATGTGATTTTTGGTTTCCTGTGTCACAAGAAAAGGCAGCCTGACCTACCCATGGCGATCGTATGCACATGCTCAGAGTGAACTACAGCTAATCAGTAGGAAAAAGGTTTGTGACTTCCTGTGTCTATTGAAACGAATGCCTGATTCTAAAATGGCCGTGCATGCTTGCAAACAAGGAAACTTTCCTTTTCAAGTTTCTACAAATGCTCAAAGTGGCTAAATGTACGCGCATGTACAATGCTGTAAATACGCGTATGTTCTATACTGTTTTAAATAGCGCGCGATAGAAAATTGCGCGCGATAAAGATTGTGTTCATCCTCAAAGTGGAGAACAATGAATCTGCCAACCACGGTCAGAAAAAGGGTGGCGGGGGGGAGGAGGGAAAGGGAGGGGGGTTGGTTTGCAGGAATTAACACCTCACCCTTGGGAAAAATAAATAAAAATTTTTTTTATTATATAGGGGTTATAGTACTCAAATATGCACAATGAGGGTCTCAATCAGTTAAATGTAGCCTCACAGATTGTCAGTGCTTTATAGAGTGAATCCTAAGGTAAAATAGGCGTGCCCAAAACATGTAGATAATGTGTAGAAATTAAATTAAAGATGGATTTTAGGGATTCCTATTGTCCCATCTGGAGCCATGGTACTTCATCGTTGAGGCCTTGTTGCCAAGAGCGGAGACGAAACACCCATCGTTGTTCCCTCACATGTAGAGCTTTTGTAAGATCAAACTTGCGTTTCTTCATCACTTCTAGGATTGACCATCTTAGGTCTGTGTCATTATGGGTTTTTTCTGTGAAATGACGCGTCAGTTTAGTGTTGTTCTTTTTACATCGGATGGTACTCCGATGTTCACTGATTCGTACCTTGATTTTCCTAGTAGTCATCCCTACATATCTGAGGCCGCAAGGACAGGTTAGGAGGTACACAACATTCTCTGTGTTACAGTTACTGAATCCTCGTAACTTCCAAGGTTTTCCAGTCCCTATGTCTACCTCCTTGGTGTTAGCGGTGAGACTGCAAGAAGTGCAGTTCCCACAAGAGAAATGACCCACAGGTCGTGGGTGGGTCCACAAGGTCTGCTGTTCTCCATCCTCTCTTGTTGGTGTTTTTGCGTGTACCAATTCATCACGCAGACTCCTGTTCCTTCGGAAGGCAAATAGAGGTGGTTGCCACTGATTGCCTGCACTATTAAGAATGTGCCAGTTTTTTCTCACTATTTTTTGTACTGTGTTTGAGGCCGGGGTGAATGTAGTAACGCACACCAGTCTTTTGGTGTCTTCTTTAATTACATCCTCTAATAGAGCTTCTCTTGAATTGTTCCTTGCACGTTTTTTTGCTCTTCTCACTATTTTCTTTGGATAATGGCGTTCCAAAAGTTTGTTCTCCAGCTCTCCCGCCTGATCCACATAAGTTGTCATATCGGAACAGTTTCGTCGTATTCGGAGGAATTGGCCTACCGGGAGATTTTGTCTCAAAGCCCTGGGGTGGTAGCTTTCAAAAAGAAGTAAACTATTTTTATCTGTGGTCTTGCTATGGACCTTAGTTACAAACCCTTCATGAGTTATGGTAATGTCCAAATCAAGGAAGATTGCGTGGTTCTTATCAATAGTGTGTGTAAATCTGAGATGGTTGTCTATTGAATTAACCCATTGAACAAATTCCATTGCTCTCTCTTCTGTTCCGTGCCATACAATCAGCACGTCATCAATGTAACGCTTCCAAACCTTCAGATGTTCCAGAAATCGGTTATTTGGATTAAGGATGTAGTCTTCCTTAGGTGCTAGCTCCTAAGACCCCGTGCCTCTCGTTCCCTTCTCCACACAACGTGGGGCTTTTGTGGTTATTGTGATCTTGGCGTGAACAGGCCTGTTTGTGGTCACTAAAAGACCAAAACTTCAAATTTCTCCTTTTCTTCAAGGGGGAGCTCAACAGATGTCCCACTAAGGGTCCAGGACCTCGAAGGAATCTCTTGGGGATCAGGAACTTACTCCAGCAAAGGCAGGTAGGGCTCAGGCAGGTCCAGTTGCAGGTCCAGGCAGGGCCAGTGCAGCAGGTTCAGCTGAGCAGTTGCAGGGAGGCCTCTGGAGATTGTTGTGTCCATGTATCTCAGAACAGGAGATCAGTCAGCTGAGCCTGGGATGAAGGGTGCAGGTCCAGTCTTCCTTCTCAGACAGCAGGGCAGGCGTCAGTCGGGTCCACTGCAGCAGGTCAGCCGGGCAGTCGTTCTGCATAATCCACAGGTCCAGGAGTGTACTAAAGATTGGGTCCGAGGGTCCTCTTTTTAAACCTGGTGTCCACTTTGAAGTGGAAGAGACTTCTGGAGTTTTTCCCCTACAGAGGTGTCAGGTATTTTCTGCCTCTCTGCCCTGGTTCCAGTCTGTCCCAGGCTGCCTGGGGGCACAATTGGACAGTGTGAAGTCATTTGTGTGTGAGCTGCGCCCATAACTTTGAAGTGCAAGTGTGGTAGGTGACCGCCCCTTTCTCCATCAAGTCAGAATGGGCTATCCTGCCAACACCCAACCCCTCTATTAGGAGGCCAACTGCCTCAAAATAGAGGGTCATGTGACCCAGGAACAGGCACCAAAGGGCTAGGGCAAGAAGATGCCAACTTTCTAAAAGTGGCATTTTCAGAATTATGATTTAAAATTCAACTTTTAAAGATGGTTTTAAATTACAATCCCCCAGACACCAAACATGGAATTCCTATCTTCTCCCAAACAAAAGTTATCACTAATTAAATGTAATAAGGTAACACAATGTTATTGTTAGACCTGGCTTTTACAGCGGGTTTATCCCCAGATTTTTTGATTTGTGGCCTTCTGTTTCTGACCAATTTTTGTTGGTTTTATGACTCTGGGCACTTTACCACTGCTGATCTGTGCTAAAGTGCATAGGCTCTCCTGTAAATTGTTGTTATGGATTGGTGTTTCCATAATTGGCTTATTTGATTTACTAGTCAGTCCCTAGTACAGTGCACTGTGTGTGCCCAGGGCCTGTAAATCAAATGCAGCTAGTGAGCCTGCAGCACTGGTTGTGCCACCCACATAAGCAGCCTGTAAATGTAACTCAGGCCTGCCATTGCAGTGCCTGTGTGCAGTCTAATACTGCCAGGTCGACTTGGGAAGTGCACCCACTTGCCAGGCCCTAACCTTTCCTTTTCTCACATGTTAGTCACCCCAAAGGTAGGCCCAAGGTACCCCTGTGGGCAGGGTGCAGTGTATGTGAAAGGTAGGACATGCCCTCGTGTGTGTGGCATGTCCTGATAGTGAAATACTGCCAATATCGTTTTTCACTGTTGCAAGGCTATCTGTTCCCATAGGATAGAAGGGGGAGTTTGCTTAAAACATCTTATAAGCCTAACTACCCCTGGGAACAAGGTAGGAAAATATAGTTTAGGATGCCTGAACTCAGAATGTTAAAATGCATCTTTTAGTGAGGGTGATTTTTACATTCTGTGTTTGAAAATACCACTTTTAGAAAGTAGGTATTTTCTTGCTTAGCCATCCAGTGTGCCTCTGCTAGGATGTGTATTGACTGTCTGGCTTTGGAGTGACAGGGGCTGGGGATGTGCAGTGGCTCCAGAGAGTCTGGGTGAGTCAGTGTTTGGCTGAATAGGCCTGATCTGCATTTGGAGTGGTGGGAGGAGTAGCACCTGCACCTGAATAGGGCTGTGCCTGCCTTCCACAATGATGGCTCCGCCCCCTGTGGTGTGTCTGGAGCCAGGGCTCACACTGACAATGGAGGTTGTTGTGCACTTGCAAAGTGCCCCCCAGAACTGGTTTGACTGGGCTCAGAGCCCTGGGCCAGGAGAGAACAAAGAGATTTTTTGTATGAAAAGAGGGGCCCAAACCAGAGACTTTTAGATCACTTCTGGGAAATCAAGAGGAACCTTTGCCAAGGAGAAGAGCTGGAGAAGCTGAAGAGGAATACTGCCCCAGTGCTGTTTGCTGTCTGGGGTTGGCCTGCAGTGGCTACTTTCTCCCAAGGAAAGGGAAAAGGACTTTGCTGTTTGCTGTGTCCCATGCTTGAGGAAGATCTCCAAGGGCTTGAAGAAGTGCTTGCCTCCTGTTCTGAAGTCTCAGGGACACAAAGACTTCACCCCCAGCTCCCCTGAACTTCCTTGCTGGGAGTTCTGACCTGCCAAGAGGCGCCTGTAGCTGTGCTGGCCCTCTCAAGGTTGTTCTGGCTGTTGGAAGCTGGAAAAGCAATGCAACAACAAGAAGCGTGATGCACCTGCACCTGTTTCCGACGCATCGGAAGAAATCATTGCAGCGCCTGCCCACAGGCGCATCAGAAGAAATCATTGCAGCGCCTGCCTGAGAAATCGCTGCATGCCGCATCGAGTGCACCGATCTCCGAAGTCCCAGATCACCGCACAGATTCTGACGCAAACCCTGCTGTGCGTCTGCAAGAACCCACGCATCGTCCCGGATCGTCGCATCGCATAGAGGCACCAGGTCTGTCGCATCGTTGGGGGACGCAGTAAGAAACGGATGCATCACCTCCCCCGGAGCAAGGAACCGACGCATCACCTTCCCTGAGTGTAAGGAACCGACGCATCACATTCCCTGGGGCCCTTTTTGTTTTTGTGCGTGACGCATCCAAGGTACTTTGTGAGAAAAGTGTTGCATCTGCAATTTGCTTTGAACTGAACTATTTCTACCATTTGAAAGTCATATTTTTAATTCTGTATTGTGGATTTTTGTTGTTTGGTCTTGTTTGGTTTAGATAAAGATTACTTTTTTTTTCTAAACTGGTGTGGTGTCCATTTGTAGTGTTTTCACTGTATTATTGTATGTGGGCACAAATGCTTTACACATTTCCTCTGAGATAAGCCTGCCTGCTCGTGCCAAGCTACCAATGGGGTGAGCAGGGGTTATTTTATAAGTGTATCTCCCTTACCCTGACTAGAAGCAAGGGTCTCTATTTGGACAAAGGTATCTACCTTTGCCAACTAGAGACCCCCTTTCTAACAGTTATCCTATGGGCGAGGTAGCCCCTGCAATAGTATCAAATGAATTTAGGAGGTTTTCACTACCAGGACATGTAAAACTGAAAAGTACATGTCCAACTTTTTAAATACACAGCACCCTACCTTATGGGATGTTTAGGGCCTACCCTAGGGGTGACTTATATGTACTAAAAAGGAAGGTTTAGGCATGCAAAAGGTTTATTTTGCCAGTTAGAAATGGCAGTTGGAAACTGCACACACAGGCTGCAATGGCAGGGCTGAGACATGTTTAAAAGGGCTTCTTAAGTGGGTGGCACAATCAGTGCTGCAGGCCCACTAGTAGCATTTCATTTACAGGACCTGGGTACAATGCAGTACCACTTACTAGGGACTTACAAGTAAATTAAATCTGCCAATTGGGTGTAAGCTAATTTTAATTGTATCATTACCCTAAATCTAATGAGATAAAACCTTTTAGTATGACAAAAGAAAAAAGAGAGATAGGGCTCTACACATGGGGGACGTACTAAAGGCAAATATTCCAACGTTCTCTTTTTCCCAGTCTCCAGATGCTCACTGATCGTCTTTAAAAAGGATAAAAGAGCCCCTTTCAACTGGATTTTTTAAATCTTGGCAATTCGTTCAGGGTTATAAAAACAATCCACCAACCCCACTGTCTCCAACTGCCTTTTTATGTAATTAAGCCATGGTATCTTCTGCATATGATCAAGGCTAAAGCAATCAAGTATTATTGCACGATTAAGGGCCGGCTCATCTTTTGCCCATACTGAATGCCATAGCAAAGTTGGAGCAATTTGTATACGGTGGGTTAAAGGAGTCAGGCCAAGTTCATTGTGACAAAAAATAATTGGAAGACTACTTGGGACTGTTAATAATCATCTAAGGAAATTATTCTCCACAGCCTGAAGGCGAGACTGATTGCAAAAGCCCCACACTCCGGCCCCATACAAGGTTACAGAGCACGAGCGAGCCTTATAGATATTAATTATTGAGGCAATAGGTATGGATCCTAATTTCTTTGTACACCTTAACAATGCCTCCAAGTTTTGGTTGAAACTACTAACCCCAGTTTCAACTAAATGATGCCAAGTGCTTTTCTGGTCAAAGGAGATGCCTAAGTATGAAAAAGTTGGAACATAAAACATCCTCTCATTATTGATAGAACATGATTTTAAAAGGGGGAGGGATTTACCTACCACCACGGTATAAGACTTTGCCGTTTTGGTCTTTAGACCCAAATCAGACATAAAATCATTAAATCTATTGACAAGCGTTTGCAGGCCCACACCAGTTCTAGACATCAACACACAATCATCGGCATAGAGTAGCGGCGGAAAATTTCTGGAGCCTATCTTGGGAACATCAACATGGCCTTGATTAATATAACTTTCCAAGTCATTGATGTAAAGACAGATTAAGAAAGGGGAAAGCACGCACCCTTGGCGTACCCCACGGTTCATTTTAATGGGAGAGGTAAGTTCCCCCTCCGCCCCATACCAAGACGACCAGTGAGCATCTGGAGACTGGGAAAAAGAGAGTTTTGGAATATTTCCCTTTAGTACGTTCCCCATGTGTAGAGCCCTATCTCTCTTTTTTCTTTTGTCATACAAAAATGTTTTATCTTATTAGATTTAGGGTCAGCATCGCATATTTCCTGGTTTCTTATCCTCGTAAAGTCTATTGCGATGCTGAACTCGAACCATGCCCGTGTGACACTAAATCAACTCAGAAAATGTTGCATTTTTGTTCTTCTGTCGACTCTACACTAAACCGAGGAGGGATTTTATTATCCCTCTATTAAGATTCTTATTTATTAGGAAGTGTAGGCTGGCTTTGTATCACCTCCAGCTTTTGAACGACGAATACACATGTTTAATGGTGTATAGATACATTTCTACTTTAGTCCGTTTACGGAATTTAGTTGGGAAATGACTTTACCTATTCGTAAATGGCATTTTTTTAACTGAATTTATTGCTACCACTACACCATGTTCTGGTCACATGTCTTATGGTTTTTTTGTTTTATTTTACTCCTAATGAATTGCCTCTGAATATCATAGTTTTTTGGGTATACAGCATCGTTTTTAGCATTTATATCTGTATTGTCTGTGTACTGACTTATGATTACTGTCACAAAATTTTAATCTTTGCCTCTTTTTGGAAATCAGTGATTTACTGCTATGTGACTATGAATTCCTATCATTATGAATTTTATTATATATTGTCTGTTTTTTGTTTTAACTTTTTGATTTCTTCTTTTATGGTTGTAAAAAGAACCGAATAAAGAATATTTGACTGACTGACTGACACCACAGTGATGTGGGGAATCAGACTAAATGGGTTAGTTTAACCAATGAGGTGTGGTACATGGCACAGAACTAATTATGTCATTAAGACCAATAGAGGTGTTAGGAAAGGGCTGAAGCACATATACCATTTTCACTACAATCATTATCTTCATTCATCTTTTTTGCTCTTGTGACTATATGGGCATCATTAAAAGCATTTGCCTAGCTATGGTCACAATTGAACTCCACATTTCAACCCCCACATTGCTCAGCACCTTACAAAAAGTACTTACAAAGAGCTCAAGGTGAGCACACCTGCCAACAAACATTGCAAGTGAAGGAGCAACCCCAATGATGAAGTATATAACCTAGTGCAGGAATGGATTTTGCATCCTTATTTAAATAAAAAAAAACACAAATATAATTAGATTTGAATATAAAACGTATTAGGCACACTTTGGTTGTAAGAATTCTATATCCCTGTAGTACTTTCTTCATGCCGGATACAAATAGGGAGAGCGTAATGTTAGTTCTTGAATGAACCTCTCACTCATCTGATGTTGGAAAACAGTTTGAATGAGGTAAACATACGAGGATCTCTACCAAACATTACATGAGAGCACCTCATCTTTCAAAAGGAACACTGCTGCTCTTATTTTTTAGTTTGAATCTGTTTATTGCAGTTTTATTTTATTTTTTTGTACATCTTACACATTTCCATACAATACAATAGCAGGGCAATAGCAGTCAGCATTACAAACAAGGACAACACAGAGCAATATGTTCATATTGCCAATTATACAGTTGTGACTTAGCAATGAGTTGCACCAGAACACCCATGTGGGGTGAGAGATTCGGCCGAGTTCCACAACAAAACAAGCAAACTAACTGTATGTACTTGCGCAAGCAAAGGGACTCCGTCATGGTAACCCCTGTGAGAAACTACGGGATCGGCAGGGCACCGTTGGAGTCATATCAGACAGCAAAAACAGAGCCATATATTAAAATATAGTGTTAAATCCAAACAGAATATTATATTGATTCCCAATGTTGAGCTGAATAAGCTTGAATCGGGGTTTGCACAGTACATGTCTTGGGCTCTCCAGTACAGTGGCCCATTCCTTCACAGTGCAGGTGCTTGCTAAATCCGTCGCCCAGCGGTGGGGCAAAGGTAGTAGTTGAGGAGCAGTGTGGGAGGGGAGAGAATCAGCGAACCAGCGCACGAGGTGTCTGCCCCTGCCCATCACGTGTAGGTACTGTACTGTGGGATGCATGGTCAGTTCGGTGGTCACATCGCCCCAGTGGCGCCCTATCATTGCAAGCAGTGCGTTGTGCAGCAAGATTTGTACTGGAGGGAGGCCTTCCTCCTCCGTCAACACCTCGAATGTCACCAGTATGCCATCTCTGTATAAGTCCCAGAAGGTATGTATGCCCACCTCATACCAGATTGCCAATTCAGCTACTGATGTGGGCCCCCCAAGCCTTGGTGTGTCCAATAGTGCCAACCCACATGCATAGGGGAGCGTATATTTAGTGATATGAGGCATCTGCGAAAGCAGCGAGTAGCAACCCCCTGTAACAGTAAATCGGGTATCCTCGTTCTTGTGCAAGGGTGAAATAAGTGCAATAAAGTGGGCAAATCCCAACTAGGAGAAATCGTTTGCTGTGGCCTACAGATGTAGACCCACTAGCCACCTCGCTATCCACTGGACTTGGGCAGCGAGGTAATGCTGCTCAAAATGTGGGGCAGCTAGTCCCCCCTTGAGGCACAATGCCGCTCTAATAATGAGCATGAACAAATTGTATCTACATTATGCAACTAACTACATGATGTACAGTTTGCCCTATGCTGCACCTCAGCCTCAGGGCCGGATTAGCCATTTATGCCTCTGGGCATTTTCCTGGGGGAGCTGGAGCCACAGAAGGCTGGTATTCGAAAGTTAATGTCTACTCTATGTCTCCAGCTCTCTATCTGCGGCAGAAAGCGCAGCAGGCACACAGACAGAGCGAGAGAGAGAGAGAGAAAGGCAGAGAGAGAGGTGATAGAAAGGGGCAGAAAGGGAGCAGGGTTGATTTGAATATTATTGCGGCCCTAGTTTGAACATTTTTGCCAGTGCTTCTTTTAGGTGCCAGTCTGGCACTACGCAGAACACTAAAGATTTGCAATATTTATTAAAGTTTCTCTTTTCACTTCATCTTACACCGACTTTTTTGTGGATAGAGGGGGTGGGGGAAACATGGGGAAAAAACAGAAAGTAGGAAGAATGGAATAAACATTTCACAGGGTCTTCTACCGTTGGGATTTGCGCAAGCATACAATTATTTATACACCTTACACTTTCTGTTTTTTTCCAATCCTACTTTTCTCCTCTGCCATCACTCTTGCTCAAACAAACAAAAGATGCAAATGTCTTAACTGTGGCTTGCTGTGTAAACCGAGCGGAGAGGCTCATTTGTATTCAGCGCCCTGTCTGGAGGCGATAAGGAGCCAAACGCTGCCAGGGAACGGGCACAATTGAAACCGCGGCGCTCGGAAGCCGAGGTATTTATAGAAACTAAATATCAGCACTTTCCACACATTTTACACGCTGCAAATTCAGCCCTTCCCTACAATGAAAAAACCAGACTGCAGGCACTCTTTCATTTAGCTGGATGTGTATTCTACATCACAGGAACAAAAAAAGACAGCAGGAGCCTCTTGGACGCTTCCAGATTAGCTGGCTCCCTTTGAAATCAATAGGTGCCAAGCAAAGGCAGGAACGCGAGAGTCGAGGGCGGCAAAGCTCGCTTTTATGTACAGGCACCTGCTACGTAGACTGCAAATAAATGAATAGAGATGAGCAAAACTTTCTCCTCGCAGAAAGTGCCCCCTTTCGTCCAGTAAGGCGCAGTTTCACGATTTATTTTCGTAATAATATTTTTCGCAGGGGACAATGTACAAGCGGGCCTGCTCCTGCATTGTTCTGTAAATAGGAGAGCAGAGGGAGGCATAAGGGCTGGGGCATCAGTTAGAGATAGATGAGTGGACGGGGACTGCAGCAAGGTCTGTTCCAATTAAACTGTCTGTTGATGGCACAGCTACCCCTGAAGCAGCGCATAAAATGTGCATAAAGAAAGGTATGGGAACTGTGATCCTGTGCACAATGGGGGCGTGGCCAGCGAGTGTGACACGGGGTCAGAGATGTGACTAAAAGTTCAAAATATTATATAAATATTTTGTTGCCCTTTGACCTACATGTAAAATATAATGCACACAATGCAAATGAAAAATAAATTCAACTTAAATTCATCTGTGGGAAATTCAGCTGGTGAATGCCTCATTTCAGATATCTGTGAGTGTACCAGGATGGTCACTGATTTGAATCCTGGCCAGTGCCCTGGGGAATGAGTGACGTGTATTTATAGTGCTAAGAGGTCCAAGCCTGCGACAGAAAGCACAGTGAACTAAGTAATTCTGCAGTTTAAAACATATATTACACACATTATAAGATAGTCTGCACATAGGCGGTCACAAAATGCGCAAAAAGATCTTGTTCAAATTTTTACAGTGTTTTCAAAAGTTCTTTCAATAATGCGCTGAATGTAGATAGTGAGAACCTTTTTTTTATAGGTTTGCTTTAATAGGACAAATTCCAGACTCTGCCAATCAATTATAAATTATACTGGCCCCCAAGCAGCTTTTAGGTTTAAAAATTAACCAATTGCACACAATTACATTTCTTTAAGGTAGCAGGCACCCTAGAGAGAAGACTTCTTTCTTTCTTTAGCTGTCTGTCCTTTCTCTCACTTCACGGTAAAGGAGACACTTCTCCCCTTTGAAGCCGCGGCAATTCATCCATTCACAAATAGTTGTGTTTTAAATAAAAACTATGAGAAATGTTTTGATCAAACTGATAAAGCTTGGGAACATCGTTCCACCGTTCACCTGCGCACTTCGACCTCTGCCCTAAACCCTTGACAACAGGCAGCCAATAATGAAGCAACTTCTAGGCATGTATTTAACACATTGGAGTCCACGCAACTGTTGACACAAAATGCAGCTTCACTATCAGGAAGCATTACATATAGAATTATACACGAGTAACAGTGAATAATGGGGATATTTTTCGTGGTGGGTTTCTGAGTGATAGCAAATAGAAAAGCTTGAGCTGTTTATGATGTCACTCAGATGCTGGAATTGAAAACATCCCTTTTATTCTCATTTTATCCAAACACCAATAATAGGCAAAATCATCTGCCCCTGCTTTCAATCGCTACCCAGAGGCAAAGGAGTAATGGGGAAGCATACATAACATTGCCTCTCCTACGTACCAAATGTAAAAAAAAAGAAATAATAATACTTGGCCCCATGCTATACATTACCTCCACCCTCTGTGCTTTCCTGTCCCTTCAAGAAGCTGTTCTCAACTCTGTCAGAATGGAGAGTGTTGGAGAGTGAATCACATTTAAACTTTCAATGACATGAGAAAACAAGTATGACACTTCTGAGAGAAAATAAGCGTGCACCAACTACACGTTCAAGAAAACATCAAATGAGAAGAGAAGTTTTAGTTACTGCATCGTAAAAGCATGCAGAAAAGATGTAGCCTAGATTATATCATTTGTGTAAATAATATAGACTGTGATTTACTAATTGACAAAGTATTATATTTCACTAGGCATGCTAGAAATATGTAAATGGTGAGCTCTCATGTTATGGAGTTTGCTTCTAATCATTCTTTATTTTCATTTACATGTGTATATAGCTAATGAGAATTAATCAAATATGATCAAACCTGATTATGATGGTGAGATTTACTAAAATGTATCTTTTGTGTGAGTAAAGTGTGCACCGAAACAACAAAAAGAAAAGTAGGTGTTACACATTCCTAATTAATGTTGCATCCAGTGAAACTTTCAGGGATTGTATTTCACATATGCACTAATGTTATACACCTAAAACGATATTCGGAATTTAGGTTTTTTAATATATATTTACAAGTTGGTATATTCGAAAAGTAGTAGTGTACCATACTGACACATGTTATTTGTAACCATACTAAATGATTTCAAGTGCATCAGAGTTATACTAGAACCATGACGTCTTTAAATTCCCTATAAATGTATGTTTAATAATTATATATATCTTTTACGTTATATTAGCACAAATTATTGTGGGTCTCACTGCATACATGAAGTTTCTTGACTTGTTGAATCCACTACTCATGAGAGAATTTCTCAATGTAACCAATAATGTGAAACAGTGTTTTCTTTCCTGAGTTCTCATGTACTGTACAAGATACTTTGCTTCATTTTTCATTACAGTCCAGAACATCTGCCTGGGAAGCTGTCCTCTTGAACTCACTTATGTACTCTTGCTAAAGGAGCATTGTTCCGACATTTCACATATTGGAATGCTTAAGGACTGCGTAATTGTCCCACCTATTTCTCTACATTTTGTGTCTTCTTTATGTCGCCTGACACTCATGCTATATGAACTAACCAATGACCTGAGTGGACTGATCAGATGAGGTGATTCCGGAGGTGTCACCCCCAGAACTTTAAGAATATAATATTGTCCGATTTAACTGGCAGTTGCGCTGGATGGTGATGGATGGCCTGCTGGCTATTTCCTTACTTTCGGATTTGCGCTGACATAAACGAAGTGTGTGGTGGAGACTTTGCGGAACTTTTCTGGCAACCTTAACTTGCCCGATGCGGAGTCACCTGGCTTCCTTTCCGAACTGACGCATATGCCATAGGCGCTTAGTGGGCTTTTCCTTCTTGGGAGACTGCTTGAACTGGCATGTTTCATGTCCCTTCCTAAACTCTTGAGCTTTGGTATATTTTTAGAATTTGACCAATTCATCTTATAAGCTGATACAAATTTAACAATGTATTTGTCTTTCTTTAAATTTTGATAAACCAGACTAAAATGACTATCTTGACTCAACTATCATGATTTATTTCCATCGAAATGAATGTGCCTTCTTAATTTGGGTTTACCAATGATCAGGAGTGATCATATTTTTATAGCATTGTTCTAAGAGTAATTTACATGAATGTGATTTCTAGTTTGTAGTCCAGTTATACAGTTTCTGGTCCTCATCGGATGACTGTTTCGACCCTTTCTATCTGACCCCTCTCGGCACAAAGCAAGGTCCATCGGAGGACCAAGAGAGTGGCACAAATAAAAGAAAGGAGAAAAAAGTATGGGCCTAGTAACGCTACAACAGTTATTCTGGTAGCGTGTTAGATGGTTTCCTGTCCGATGAAGTTAGGATATAAAGAGGAATCCCTACTGAGACCTCTATTGAGACCCTGATTAAAAATTATACCAAATCCAAAGCTCTATGTTCAGTTGAAGGTGACCAAGTGCCAGTATTAAAGGGGTACGACGAAGGCATTGAGACAGTGGTGTGAGTATTAATAGGGTTGCATGTTGCTATTGCTTAAAGCTTAAATTGCTGTAATCTGGCTGCATGAGGTTATGCAAAGTACTTGAGTTTTTGTTTGAGTGATGCGCTTTGTGCAGTAAAGTTGAAGTTGTTATCAGGTCCAAAGTGGCCCAAAAGCCCAGGATATACATCCACGGGTGGTCTCAGTGTGGCATATACTGAGTACCAGTAGCGGTCGGTGGTGGGAGTGCAGCCGGGCACTGACGTGAGGCGGGGGAGGGGCAGGGTGGGGGGTAGTAAACTACGGATTACGGGCGATTACAGGTAAGTACACATGTAAATAAATAAAACGAATTTCGTTTCTCGCGCTGCATCGCCAAATGTGATGCAGCGCGAGAAATAAATTCATTGAAAACATGAGACCTCAGGAATGAGATGACAAATTAAGGAGTTATTAACTATACTTAGGAAATGGGCAGAGTTGGAAAAGTAGGAAGGAAGATAGGCTAAAAAGAAGGAAGCTAAGAGATTTACAATGCAAATGTTCCCAGTCATTGAAGATGCTGGAGGTGAAGAAGTAAAGATGCGTCATATGAGAGAGGTGCCTGGAGGAGGGCATGTACATGTTGCATGAACACGACCAGACATATTGTCTTTTACAAATGATTTCCCGAGATTGAGAGAAAATCCAGTTGAATGGTACAAACCAGTTGAGAGGTTTTGTTGAAGGATTTGGATACTCTGTTTGACATTGTAGTTCCAAGTGATTTGTGGGCAGAATGTAAAATTGCTATTGATTGGCCTGAGACTGAACCAGCTAGACATCCACGCTCCGGTGCACCATCACCTGAAGTAATGAAGAAATACAATCAAGCCATTACCTATTTGAAAGGGAAGATCTCTCCTAAAGAGATCGATTGGGTGAAGATTGACAGGACAACACAGGGGTTAAAAGAGACAGAGCATTCCTCTTAGGAACGGTTGTTGCAGGCATTTATCAATACAGCGGGATGGAGAATGTGTCAGGGAAGGATATGGGACATTTCGTTTATCGGTTTGTGTATGGGTTGAGACCTGAAAGCAGCAGCATGATCCAGCAGCATATGGGCAAAGCAGGCCTATTGATGGAATCCTCCAATATGCCAAGTATTGCGGAGTCAAACTTGAGACCAAGCATAAGAAGTTTAAGGAGAAGCTGATGATTGCTCAAATGAAAGCTGCTAAGAGGGATTACAGTGGTGCTGGTGGTTATTCCACAAATATGGTACAGGGAGATTTTCAGTCTAATTCAGGGATACGAGGAGTAGGTGGAGGACAGCAGCAGGGTATGCAATCACAAGGTAGAGGTAGAGGCATTACAATTGAGATGATGAAAAAGCCTAATCCATTTCACATTTGCGGCAAATTTGGGCATTGGAAGCGCGAGCTTTGATTTAATCCTGATAAATGGACAGGTTCACAGGTTGGGAATGCGTGCACAGTCACAAGGAGGTAACACAGTTCAGAGTCAGCAGACTCATAGGCAGAGAAATCAAAATCCAAACATGCCCCAAGCCCCGATGCTTAAAGTGAGTGGTCTGGTTCAGAAATATAATTCAAGCAAAGGATTTCACACAAATGTTCAAGTCGATCCAAATCAGAATGTGGCCCAACAATATTTGATTCAGATTGATGACACAGATACATACATGTCCCAATGACGGCACTTGAGAGGGGAGGAGGAATGTATGCTTGGTGCAACCTTAGAGGTAGACCAGAGTGGTCCCTACATGAATGGCAAGGTAATGGGACTCCCATCTCATTCCTTGTTGACACTGGTGCTACCTATTCCACTGTGAGAACAGTGGAAGTTCCAAACCTACCCCTATCAGGAGAAAGAATCCAAGTCGTGGGAGTTTTCAATCGATAAATGTCCAACCCAGTAACAAACCTATACCAGTTTAAATTGGGTCATTTGAGGACATACATACATTCGTGATGTGTGATTCAAGCCCGGTGAATCTGTTAGGAGGAGACTTGCTGTGCAAGCTCAACTACTCCATTTACTGCACACACCGAAAGAAATTGAGTTCCATACTAACAATGAGGACATTGTTTTTAAATTTGCTAAACAAAATTCTGAAGTTGAAGGATTATTTCCTATGCTAACTAGTGATGATTTACCTCTGGAATTGAGAGACACTGTGTCACCGGAAGTTTGGGATTTTACAGGAAAAGCTATTGGCCTAATCAGAGGTGTGACTACAGTACAAATTACTGTGAAGCCCAATGCTGAATTTCCTCGAATTCCTCAGTACAATCTGAGTCCAGAAACTATTGGAGGGATTGCTCCATTAATTGAATCAATGGTTGAGCAGGGAATTCTAAAGGAAATCATGGGAAGTTCATGTAACTCTCCTATTATGGGTTTGCAGAAACCCAATGGAAAGTATCAGATAGTTCAGGATTTGGCCTGAGTTAATCAGATTGTAGTTCCATGCTGTCCTGTTGTGCCAAACCCAACTGTGATTCTTTTCTAGATTCCATGTGAGGCTGAATGGTTTTCTGTCATTGATTTGTGTCAAGCCTTCTTTTTCATTCCATTGCATGAGGACAGTCAATTTTTATTTGCTTTGCTGTTCGGAAATCGTGTCTTGGAATGGTGCAGAGTTCCTCAAGGGTACACGGAAAGCCCCTCAATTTTTTACCAGATCTTGAAAAAGAATCTGGAGTCATTAGTGATGCCAAATCACTCTTTACTTGTCCAGTATATTGATGACCTGCTGGAAGCTTCAAGTACTCAGGAGGCTTGCATATGTGATACCATCACATTATTGAATCACTTGGCAGAGAATGGACATAAAGTGTCACCATCCAAATTGCAGTTCTGCAGGAGGGATGTTCTATATCTAGGACATCACATTGAGAAAGGAGCCAGAAAGGTGTCACAAGACAGAATCACTGTGATTCTGAAGATGAATCCGCCTAGTACACAAAAGAAGGTCTGCATGTTTTTGGAAATGATTGGCTATTGTCAACAATGGATTCCCAATTTCAATTTGACAGCAAAGCCTCTACAAAGGCTTACTCACAAAGATGTGTCAGATCCAGTGCCTTGGGATGAGGAATGCATGTGCTCTTTTACTGAACTGTGAGAGAGTCTTTGTCGAGCTCCAGCTGTGGCATATTTTTCAGCTACTCTTGAAACTTTAGCTGCTGCCTTATCTTGATGCCTTAAAGCTGTTGCTGGAACATGTGTGAGCTTGAAAAGAGTGAGAGCATTGTGATCGGACATACGTTGAGAGTGCATGTGCCACATTCTGTTGAGCTATTGCTTACTCATACTCGAACGCAACATCTCATAGCAGCCATCTCACCAAGTACAAACAGGTAATTTGGGGGTGGAAAATGTGGCTCTGATAAGGTGTATGAGTCTGAATCCTGTGACTTTGATGCCTTTGCCTGGAAATGAGATTGTGGCTGATGAAGCAGATCATGATTCCTTAGATGTGACTGAATTGTGGACAAAACCAAGGCCAGATATTTTAGATACTCCGTTGCCCGAATCTGATGATGTGTTGTTTGTTGACGGATTTTGTTTGTGTGATGCCAAATGAAATCCATAGCAGAAGTATTGGGTCATCGGTGCATGGTGTGTCAACAACAAAATGTAGGCAAAAGGACACCAGTTACAATGATTCATGAAGGAAGATCTGGAGGATCGTTTAACAGGATGCAACTCGATTGCATTGAAATGCCTCCTTGCAATGGTCTGAGATACATTCTTGTAATTGTATGTATTTTCTCCCAATGTCTAGCGGCTTACCCCACATGACGGAATGACAGTTTGACTGTGGCCAAGATGTTATTGAGGGAGCTCATACCGCGTTTTAGATTTCCGACTTCTTTGGAATAAGACCAAGGGGCACACTTCAATAATGAGGTCCTAAAGATGTTATGTGCAGCATTACAAATTGATCAGAAGCTACAGTATGATTACCGTCCAGAAGCCTCTGGAATAGTGGAGCAAGTTAATGGAACACTAAAGTCCAGGTTGGCAAAAGTATGTCTTTCAATGTCTCTGAAATGGCCTGATGCTTTGACTCTTGTATTGATGAGTTTGAGAAGTATCCCAGACCATCTTTTTGTTTAACCATTCAAGCTCATATGAACCACCTTGAGAAACTGTTGTGCTCAAGTTGGACTTTGCAAACAAAAATTAAGTCAATACAAGGAGACGGAGGTACAAGAGTTTATACAATTTATGGACTGAATCAACAAAGCTGTGAGTGAATGTGAACTGTGATAAGAAAAAGCTAAAAGCAAATCTAAACAAGTTCCTAATCTTCATCTGTGCTGCAATGCTGCTAACATCTAATTTAAACCTTAACAAAGTCATGAGGTCTGATTCTACAGAAGTCATGGATCAAAATCTGGTATCATTGAAACGCAAATGTGTATGTGCATGTATATTTGCTGCATTTTTTATAATTCTTGTCACATTTCTCATAATTCTAAACTTACCTCATCATGTGTATTTAGTAGAAACTAAACCAACTTCTGTTCCTAAATCTCCATTAGAAAATAATAACAATGAACTAAGCATGTTGGCTGACAAGACTTTACATAGAGATCACTCTACTAGCGATTTCTCATTGAATGTCTTTACTAAATTACGAAACCATGGATGCACAAAATTATGTGTGCTTCTAGTTACCCACTACAGTTTCAGAAGGGGTTACAAACCATCATTTGCCTGCTACTTATGGAATTTCTTGCAGTGTACTAACTAGTCTGTTTTATTGCAAAGGACAATTTCAATATTATTATTCTAACAATGACTTGGTCTTTTTTGAAGTGCCTATTAGAAAACACTTTAATCCTGTGCCTGATACACAAACTGCTGAAATGATTGGGGAATTTTTCAAACCCACTCAGAGCTTAGACATTGTATGTACAGATTGTGTCTGTGTGCATACGCAGAGTGCTGTGGGCATTATTCAGTAGGTAGGAATCACAACCACAGTAAGTGATCCCTCACATAATGTAATAACTACTACAATATAGAGAACATTTTTCAATGATAACTTAAAAAGAAAGGTCTGACAAGGGCTTTTTTGCTGATATATATTCTCTCAACAGATCTCAGTAATCATTAGTGTACTTATTATATACAAAGTGCAAATGACGCAGTGCTCAAGTGAATGTGACAGTACATAAAAGCGAAAACAAGACACTGTACAATCCAGGCTCATCCAATAATTTACATCCCAAAAATATATGTTAGAAATTATGCATGTTCATAATCCTCATAATAGAAAGGTGAGCCAGGAATAAGATGTCGATGTTTCGACCCAGGTTAAATAGAAGGGTCTCCTCAAAAATAAGTAATTTGGCTTAGGACCTGTGAGAAACTGAGACAGAAACCCAGCAACCACAAGTCAGTTAGTCAATCTATTTTCCTTGTGCAGTTCGTAAACCTCTGCAAAAGTAACCACTCACAGCTGCATATGTAAAACATCTCATGAAATCACGCAATTCGCAATCCATAGCATCATCAAACAATAGGTAAAGACAGGGGCTCAGATGGTCCACCCTGTTCCCAATCTCAATAGGTATCTCTCGATGATTATGATATCATATTCAGAAAAATGAGGGGGGAAGGAAGAGGGAAAGGGAAGGGAGGTGGGGGAGAATTATTTATAATGCTCAACCCAGTTAAGGAGCTACATCGTCTTAAACATGTGCTATATCCAGCATGCACATGCATTGCATTCATAAAGGGTCTGGTAGTGAGTCATTTTTAAGGCAGAACACGTGAGGCATGCACGCCCCGGTGCCCATGTTACTAAACAGCAAGAACTGAATCGTCAATTACTCTGAAAGACGTTGCCAATTCCATACTGACCCAGTGAAGAGTGCGTGTCACTGTGGGTCTCAAATAACACACTATGCATCATAACAATCAGCCAAGGTAACAAATAGTGTATAAAATGGTGGAGGCAAGACTATAACATAGCACTATATGTAAGCTGTATCTCGCCATGCTAGGTGCCCAAGTAACTCATCACATGTCGGCGGTAACTTAATACCTGTTGTGTAAAAATAGGAAGGGACAAGACCTTCCTACATCTGAGCAGAATCAATCACATCCACCGTCAAAGTCAAGAATAGTTCCGAAAATTGAGCCTCGAGCTTCAAAAATAAACCAGTAGTTAGTCCCTCAGAGTCTCCATCCCTCAATGTGAAAACAGCTGTTACACATATACACTAACTTAGTAAGAAGGAGACTATTACTCGCCACGCTTCCCACAACTGCAGAGACCACTGTTTCTCTCACATAGTGAGGAAGCTTCCAACCCGTCTTCCTTATCTGAAGTTACTTGCATGTGAAAACTATACCGTGAACCAATACCGCCATCTTGGGTGTGGGTCTAGTGTGAAGATAACACCAGGGCCATGCAACATGCCGTGATCGTACCATAGTCAGGCATATGTATGCCCTTCAACCCAAGACAACTCTGTGATGTGCACGAAAATATAAACATTGTGAACTCTCTCACACCTGCAATCCTAATATTCCACAGCAGGTGGTGCAAGGTCAGAGTTTGACTATATTTGATCAATACATGCATCAATTGCATAAAAAACTATATAATATCTATCCAGCATGGTAGGTAATAATTCAAGCCATCGCTGTATCACATAGATGTTAGTTATTTGCAACATACACCTAGTCAGGTATATGAATGATTGAACACAATCTGACATGCCTCTTACATAGAGTAGAAAAGGAATTTATAGATTCAATCGAAGCCAGATGTAGAGACATTATGAGTAAAGATGCAAATCACACATAAAGCCCACCAAGGGCTCTTAAAAAACCTGAAGTTACACAGACAGGAACACAAGCTGCGATTGCTTTAAACTGGCAACACAGAGGAAAGCTATGTATATTACAGCATAAAACTGAATATAGTAATGACTTTGTTCCATTGAATGTGATCACGCTTTCTAAATTGTAGGTGTTTGAGGATCATATTTTGGAGATGAAGATCCTGTATTTCCAGGGATTTACTACATTTGTGAGAAACAACGCCTATTACCGGCTGCCTAAAAAATTGTATGGATCTTGTTACATGGGAATAATTTTTCCCAAAATGTATCATGTGGATCAATCTGATGAAACCAATGAAGCGAAACATACCCGACTCAAAGGGGGTGCTAGTGCTGCTGAAATAATAGGAGATATATTCAGTGCAATGATTCCATTTATTGGGGTGATACTAAATTCTCCCAAAATTCGGAAACTCTCTACTGTAGTTGACAAACTGTCAACTGATATTGCAGGTGAGCTCCTAGCCATAGATACTGAAATGATTGCAATGAGAGCTATGGTGCTCCACAACCATCTTGTTTTAAACGTCCTCCTCTCAAAGGAAGGCGGAGTCTGTCGAATATTGAAGGTGCAATAATGTTGCACTTATATCCCTGATAAAAGTCAAGATTTGAAAGGGTACATTACTAACATTACACACCTGGAAAAAGATTTGAGCGGATTAAAAGCTGATGGTGCTTGGGAATTAATTGAGAAAGGATTTCCAGCAATGGGAAAATGGTTTACTAATCTGGGAAGTGGACTAGTGGGACAGATTTTAAAACCTGTACTAACAATCGCTGCTTGCATTCTAATGCTAATTATGTCTATCAAAGTATAACAAGGCATAAAACACAAAAAAAGAGACAAGAGGGGTGAAAAGAAAAAGAGCTGAGATAGAATTGGAAGATAAACAATGCGGATATTATGATGAGATTAAAGCTCTAGAGCAATCTAGACTAAAACTAATGAGAACAACAGCACTATAAAGTGACATCAAATGGGATAAAGATAAGAGTGTGATGGCTTGATTCGCCATCAAAGGGGGAAATGTTGGAGAGGGATTCACATTTAAACTTTTAATGAGATGAGAAACCAATTATGACACTTCTGAGAGAAAATCATAAACATGCACCAACTAGACGTTCAAGAAAACATGAAAAGATAAGATTATTTTTAGTTACTGCATCATAAAAGCATGCAGAAAAGATGTAGCCTAGATGATATCATTCGCATAAGTAATATAGACTGTGATTAACTAATTGACAACGTATTATATTTCATTAACGTGTGCTAGAAATGTGTAAATTGTGTGCTCTCATGTTATGGAGTTTGCTTCAAATCATTCTTTATTTTCACTTATATGTGTGTATAACTGATGAGAATTAATACAATATTATGATTAAACCTGATTATGATGGTGAGTTTTACTAAAATGTATCTTTTGTGTGAACAAAGTGTACACCGAAATGACAAAAAGAAAAGTAGGTGCTACACATTCCTAATTAATGATGCATCCGTGAAACTTTCAGGTATTGTATTTCACATATGTACTAATGTTATACACCTAAAACGATATTCTGAATTTATGTTTTGCAATATATTTACATGTTGATACATTCGAAAAGTAGTAGTGTACCAAACTGACACATGTTATATGTAACCATACTAAATGATTTCAAGTGCATCAGATTTATACTAGAATCATGACGTCTGCATATTCCCTATAAACAGTGGCGTAGGAAGGGGGGTGCGGTGGGACGGGCCGCCCCGGGTGTCATCACTGAGGGGGGGTGACAAAATGTCAAAAATATGAGTTTTAAACACATATTTTTGCCATTTTGTCAAGCCGGGGGTGAATAGAAATCACTGAGGGGGGTGACAAAATGTCAAAAATATGTGTTTTAAACACATATTTTTGCCACTTTGTCAAGCCGGGGGTGACAAGAAATTTTCCACACCGGGTACCACCTGACCTTCCTACGCCACTGCCTATAAGTCTATGTTTAATAATTATATATATATTTGACGTTATATTAGCTCAAATTAATATGGGCCTGACTGCATACAAGAAATAAAGTCACTTAGGGTGAGAATAAATTCACTGAACCTAAAACGACTGAGGAAATGTTTTTGTGATTATCTCTTGAAGGGCTACCAAGAGAACAGCAGTTCTTGGGGACAGCATGCCTAGAGAGTGGTCAAGATGTATGAAATAAATAGAAGAATTAGTGAGGATGTTAAGGTGGAAGAGAATAGACAGGAATGTGAACCTAGTACCTCGGTAAGTAAGAGGAAAAAGATGTCTAGGATATCTGTCAGGTTGAATAATTACTTAGGGCCCGATTCACAGAACTAACTTAAGACAAAATCCTAAACTTACTACCATTTTGGTATTCACAGAAGGCACTTACTCATTTTGGTATTCTCAGAAGGCACTTACTTACTCATTTTGAGTAACTTATTCATTTTGTGTAACTTACTCATTTTGGTATGCACAGAAGGCACTTACTCATCAATGAGTAAGTGCCTTCTGTGAATACCAAAATGAGTAACTTACTCATTTTGAGTAGCTTACTCATTTTGTGTAATTTTCTCATTTTGGTATTCACAGAAGGCACTTACTCATCAATGAGTAAGTGCCTTCTGTGAATACCAAAATGAGTAAGTTACACAAAATGAGTAAGTTACTCAAAATGAGTAAGTTACTCAAAATGAGTAAGTAAGTGCCTTCTGTGAATACCAAAATGAGTAAGTGCCTTCTGTGAATACCAAAATGAGTAAGTGCCTTCTGTGAATACCAAAATGAGTAAGTGCCTTCTGTGAATACCAAAATGGTAGTACGTTTAGGATTTTGTCTTAAGCTAGTTCTGTGAATCGGGCCCATAGTGAACTAAATGGTTTGAGAACTCTCATATATAGTACTTATAAAGTTTTGTTGTTGTGGGGAGGTATGTTGTACTTTATTTTATTTTAGGAAGAGAAATATGTGTAGCGTTAGCATTTAATTGATTATAGAGATTTATGTTCTTAGAAAGGATAAATAAATGCTGAAAAATGAACTATGCACAATTGGATGAGAATGTTAAGAAACTAGATAGGTGAACATTCTAAGTCCCATAGAGGATGTGAAATTAGGCATACATTGTTCAATAAAGATCCCAACTGCACATTTCCAATTTTGAAGTACATAAAAAGTAGATCTAGACAGTAGATTGGAAGCCAAGACATTTTCGTCCTTAACAACGACTGGTAGGTCGCTCCCCCACCACACAGCTCCGTCTGTGTGCCCTGCTGCTGCCCCTGATTGTGCTCGTTTTTTCCTTTCTGTGCCCCCTTGCTGCCCCTGATTGTGCTCGTTTTTCCTTTCTGTGCCCCCTTGCTGCCCCTGATTGTGCTCGTTTTTTCCTTTCCGTGCCCCCTTGCTGCCCCTGATTGTGCTCGTTTTTCCTTTCTGTGCCCCCTTGCTGCCCCTGATTGTGCTCGTTTTTCCTTTCTGTGCCCCCTTGCTGCCCCTGATTGTGCTCGTTTTTCCTTTCTGTGCCCCCTTGCTGCCCCTGATTGTGCTCGTTTTTCCTTTCTGTGCCCCCTTGCTGCCCCTGATTGTGCTCGTTTTTTTCCTTTCTGTGCCCCCTTGCTGCCACTGATTGTGCTCTGTTTTTTTCCTTTCTGTGCCCCCTTGCTGCCCCTGATTGTGCTCGTTTTTTCCTTTCTGTGCCCCCTTGCTGCCCCTGATTGTGCTCGTTTTTCCTTTCTGTGCCCCCTTGCTGCCCCTGATTGTGCTCGTTTTTCCTTTCTGTGCCCCCTTGCTGCCCCTGATTGTGCTCGTTTTTCCTTTCTGTGCCCCCTTGCTGCCCCTTTTGTGCTCGTTTTTTTCCTTTCTGTGCCCCCTTGCTGCCCCTGATTGTGCTCGTTTTTTCCTTTCTGTGCCCCCTTGCTGCCCTGATTGTGCTCGTTTTCCCTTCTGTGCCTGTTTCCCGCCGCTGCGCCCCTGCGGCCCCGCCCCCTCACTGCCCATTCGCTGCCCCATTCCTTGCTCCTCCCTCCCACCTCCCCATTTATGGTGGCCGCTGCGTGGTGAAGAGAGCGACCCCTGACCTTGACTGGTAGGTCGCTCCCCCACCACACTCCGTCTGTGTGCCCTGCTGCTGCCCCTGATTGTGCTCGTTTTTTCCTTTCTGTGCCCCCTTGCTGCCCCTGATTGTGCTCGTTTTTCCTTTCTGTGCCCCCTTGCTGCCCCTGATTGTGCTCGTATTTTTCCTTTCTGTGCCCCCTTGCTGCCCCTGATTGTGCTCGTTTTTTTTCCTTTCTGTGCCCCCTTGCTGCCCCTGATTGTGCTCGTTTTTCCTTTCTGTGCCCCCTTGCTGCCCCTGATTGTGCTCGTTTTTCCTTTCTGTGCCCCCTTGCTGCCCCTGATTGTGCTCGTTTTTCCTTTCTGTGCCCCCTCGCTGCCCCTGATTGTGCTCGTTTTTCCTTTCTGTGCCCCCTTGCTGCCCCTGATTGTGCTCGTTTTTTCCTTTCTGTGCCCCCTTGCTGCCCCTGATTGTGCTCGTTTTTTCCTTTCTGTGCCCCCTTGCTGCCCCTGATTGTGCTCGTTTTTTCCTTTCTGTGCCCCCTTGCTGCCCCTGATTGTGCTCGTTTTTTTCCTTTCTGTGCCCCCTTGCTGCCCCTGATTGTGCTCGTTTCTTTCCTTTCTGTGCCCCCTTGCTGCCCCTGATTGTGCTCGTTTTTTTTCCTTTCTGTGCCCCCTTGCTGCTCCTGATTGTGCTCGTTTTTTTTCCTTTCTGTGCCCCCTTGCTGCCCCTGATTGTGCTCGTTTTTCCTTTCTGTGCCCCCTTGCTGCCCCTGATTGTGCTCATTTTTTTTTCCTTTCTGTGCCCCCTTGATGCCCTGATTGTGCTCGTTTTCCCTTCTGTGCCTGTTTCCCGCCGCTGCGGCCCCGCCCCCTCACTGCCCATTCGCTGCCCCATTCCCTGCTCCTCCCTCCCACCTCCCCATTTATGGCGGCCGCTGCGTGGTGAAGAGAGCGACCCCTGACCTTGACTGGTAGGTCGCTCCCCCACCACACAGCTCCGTCTGTGTGCCCTGCTGCTGCCCCTGATTGTGCTCGTTTTTTTCCTTTCTGTGCCCCCTTGCTGCCCCTGATTGTGCTAGTTTTTTCCTTTCTGTGCCCCCTTGCTGCCCCTGATTGTGCTCGTTTTTTTCCTTTCTGTGCCCCCTTGCTGCCCCTGATTGTGCTCGTTTTTTTCCTTTCTGTGCCCCCTTGCTGCCCCTGATTGTGCTCGTTTTTTCCTTTCTGTGCCCCCTTGCTGCCCCTGATTGTGCTCGTTTTTTTTCCTTTCTGTGCCCCCTTGCTGCCCCTGATTGTGCTCGTTTTTCCTTTCTGTGCCCCCTTGCTGCCCCTGATTGTGCTCGTCTTCCCTTCTGTGCCTGTTTCCCGCCGCTGCGCCCCTGCGGCCCCGCCCCCTCACTGCCCATTTGCTGCCCCATTCCCTGCTCCTCCCTCCCACCTCCCCATTTATGGCGGCCGCTGCACGGCCGCGCCGAAGGCGCGCCTAAGGCAAGCCCGTCTGCGCCCGTCCGCGCCGTGACCGCGCCCAGCGCCAGACCCCCTGGTCCGGGCATCCCCCGCGCCCGCCACATCAACAGACGCCGATACGACGCCAGCACCCTCCACGCACTCAACCCCGGAAAAGATCACGCCTGCTACCAGGCCACCCCGAAGCGCACCCAAGGGCCCTTCACCTGCCGGAACTGCAGCTTCGCCAGCACCCGCCCCGCCAAACCACCGCCCAGGAAAGAACCCAACTACCTCAGATGCATCCTCCTCAACACCCGCTCCGCCCGCAAACACGCCATCGAACTCTGGGACCTTCTCGACTCAACCTCCCCAGACGTCGCATTCCTGACGGAGACCTGGCTGAATCCCGCTTCAGCCCCGACATCGCCATTGCCATCCCGGACGGATACAAGATCACCCGCAGGGACCGCACCAACGGAGTCGGAGGAGGCATCGCCATCGTCCACAGGAACACCCTCAGAGTCTCAACCAACACCGACGACACCCTCAGCACCGCCGAACACATGCACTTCCAGATCCACACCGATCCCAACACCACCCTCAGAGGAACCCTCATCTACAGACCCCGGACCCCGACCACAGTTCAGCGATTCCATCGCTGACTTCGTCAGCACACACGCCATCGCCTCCACGGACTACATCCTCCTCGGGGACCTGAACTTCCACCTCGAGAACAACAAGGACACCAACTCCACCACCCTGATCGACAACCTCGCCACCCTCGGACTCAGACAGCTCGTGACTACACCCACCCACGCCCGCCGGCCACACGCTAGACTCCATCTTTTCCGCAAGCCCACACGTCTCCTTCAACCACACCCCCGAACCCCACTGGACTGACCACCACTGCATCCACTTCACCTACAGGAAGCCCACCACGCACCACCGCACCGAACAAATGCCTCGCTGCTGCTGGAGAAGAGTCACGGAAGACCAGCTAACCACAACCCTCGCCCTGAGCCCACCCGCCGAACCCTCCGACCCCGACACCGCCGCCCGCAACCTCAGACAGTGGATCGACGACTGCGCCAACACCCTCGCCCCGCTCAAGAATCCGCCCAACAGCCACACCAGCAAGAAAGCCACCTGGTTCACCGAAGACCTCCAAGCCTCCAAACGAACATGCCGAAAACTGGAGAAGATCTGGCTCCACGAACGGACAGCGGACAGCTACGCCGCCCACAAGAGCGCCACCCGCAGTCACCATCACCTCATCAGATCCGCCAAAAGGGCCTCACTCAAAGACCGCCTAGACAACAACGCACACAACAGCAAAGAGCTCTTCAACATCGTGAAGGAACTCTCCAACCCCAGCTCCAACACCAACGACATCCAGCCATCGCGAGACCTGTGCGACTCACTGGCCACCTTCTTCCACCGCAAAATCGCCGACATCCACGACAGCTTCAACACCACGACCGCCCGGCAACCACCGAGACCACTGCCCCCACAACCACCAACCGCCTGCTCTCCTAGACCAACATCAACGACGAGGACACCAGCGAGATCATGAACACCATCCACTCCGGTTCACCGCTAGACCCGTGCCCTCACCACATCTTCAACAAAGCCAGTACAGCCATCGCGCCCCATCTCCGGAAAATAATCAACATCTCCTTCGAGACAGCAACCTTCCCGGAAAGCTGGAAGCACGCCGAGATCACCGCCTTACTCAAGAAACCCAAGGCAGACCCCAAGGACCTCAAGAACTTCCGACCCATCTCTCTGCTCCCGTTCCCCGCGAAGGTCACCGAGAAAATCGTCAACAAACAACTGACCCGCTACCTCGAGGAGAACAACATCCTGGACCCTTCCCAGTTCGGCTTCCGCAGCAACCACAGCACCGAAACCGCCCTCATCGCCGCCACCGATGACATCAGGACCCTGCTAGACAACGGAGAAACAGCAGCCCTCATCCTCCTGGACCTATCAGCCGCCTTCGACACGGTCTGCCACCACACACTACGAACACACCTTCACGACGCCGGGATCCAAGAGAAGGCCCTGGACTGGACCACATCCTTCCTTTCCGGCAGAACACAAAGCGTCCGCCTCGCCCCCTTCCGATCCAAGGCCACCAAGATCATCTGCGGCGTACCCCAAGGCTCCTCCCTCAGCCCAACGCTGTTCAACATCTACATGGCACCCCTCGCCCACGTCGCCCGACAGCACAACCTCAACATCATCTCCTACGCCGACGACACCCAGCTGATCCTCTCCCTCACCAAAGACCCTCACACCGCCAAAGCCCACCTCCACGAAGGAATGAAGGCCGTCGCCGAATGGATGAGGACCAGCCGCCTGAAGCTGAACTCGGACAAGACGGAGGTCCTCATCCTTGGTTCCAACCCTTCAGCCTGGGACGACTCCTGGTGGCCAACATCACTGGGAACAGCCCCGCCACCCACCGACCACGTACGCAACCTAGGGGTCATCCTCGACCCCACCCTCTCCATGACTAAGCAGGTCAACGCCGTTTCCTCATCCTGCTTCAACATCCTCCGAATGCTCCGCAGGATCTTCAAGTGGATCCCCACAGAAACAAGAAAAACAGTCACCCAGGCCCTCGTCACCAGCAGGCTGGACTACGGAAACGCCCTCTACGCAGGAACGACGGCTAAGCTCCTGAGACGGCTGCAACGCATCCAGAACGCCTCTGCACGTCTTATCCTCGACATCCCCGACGCAGCCACATCACACCCCACCTGAGAGACCTGCACTGGCTCCCTGTCAACAAGAGGATAACCTTCAAGCTCCTCACCCACGCACACAAAGCACTCCACAACTCCGGACCAGCCTACCTCAACAGACGACTCAGCTTCTACACCCCCACCCGCCAGCTCCGCTCGACCAGCCTCGCCCTCGCCACAGTCCCCCGCATCCGGAAAACGACCGCCGGCGGCAGATCCTTCTCCCACCTCGCCGCCAAGACCTGGAACACCCTCCCCACCAACCTCCGACAGACCCAAGACCTACTGGCCTTCAGAAGACTCCTCAAGACCTGGCTCTTCGATCAGTAGCAGCACCACCCCCCTCTTCCCCCAGCGCCTTGAGACCCTCGCGGGTATGTAGTGCGCTTTATAAGTGACATGATTGATTGATTGATTGAACAATATGCAAACTATTTCAAAGCTTCATTTTTTAAAAGACATGCATGGAGGCTTGTGTTATTCTGATTCTATGCTATTAGTAGCATTAGCCATAAGTGATGTTCCAGTATATATGGAACTAAATATGGCTCTGTCCTCAGCTGCTAACATACAGTGATTCCTTGAGTCAAAGAGGAGCATAGTCAAGTTAAAAAACATGGGTTCACTGCACTATGGTTGTGGCTCTAAAGTGGTGGGTGGTGTGTTGGCATCTCCATTTTGTGACTAAAGTGGTGTCCAGCCGAGTGCAGCAGAACTGGTACCAATAACATTTAGAAGAGTCATCATAGTTTCTAAAGTACTTAAAATGTTGTTCAGCACTTCACTATCTCCACAAAAAAATTATAAAGGCTTTCAAGGCCCTTTACATCATAGCCAAATAGGAAATATGGACACTTGCACCTTACAAGTTCTGAAAGGCACTAATCAAAATGTACACACTCCCTTGGTGAGGGAACTACAGCATAAAAGACACAAGGAGTTATTTTTTTAACTTGGAGGTCCCAAACAAATCTTTGTAACCAGATTTCCTGGGAACAAAGATACTGGGACAGAAGAGGGATTGCGGTAATCTCTTACTAGTGTTGCCAAGAGGAATACATAATGTAAATGGAGGAACAAAGTTAAAGGGGGCAACTTCCTCATAAGCAATCAGAGACATTTGAAAACATGATCCAGAATTATCCCCTGCTCTCCTGTACAGCACCCTTTAGCTCACCAGCAAGGTTCACATCTATAAACACCAATACATGAAAATACCAATATAAAACTCCAGCTTCTGTAATTTCAGATAGCCTGTCAGAAATGTGGTTACTAATTTGGGAGGGGAGTACCTATACCAACTTAATAATTATGATCTGGTTAGTTCTAAGTAATCCTTGCTTAACAATGGCAGCTATCGCATAAGAAGAAGGCAATTTCCACACAGATATGTGTGTTAAGTTCATGCTATACAAAACAATCTTAAAATTAATACCGCACTACAAATTTAGACCAATCAAAAAGAAAAACGTAATGAACAAAAAGGCATGAAAATTATTAAAGCTGAATTAGAGGACCAGGATAGGTAGATTTTTAAGTTTTAAGGCAAAATTGTCAAGAAGTAGCAAAGTGCTTATCAGAATTTGGGTAAAACAGTGGCTCCTCAACCAATATATCATTATTGAAGACTCATACACCAACATTAGAAAGCCTATTAACAAAGGTAAATGTACATGTGTAGATCTAATCATGTTTAACTTACTACTGCAACAAGCAGTAATCTTACACTTTTTGCAGACTTAATTGTCTTCACCCACTCAGGCTGGAGCAACAGGTTTTAAGAGTGTAAAGTTACACCAGACTGGAGATCTTCTATGGTAAAGTAAAGGGAAAAAATTATAAAGTTTATTAAACTAGAGGCAGTTATAAAAGTCATTTAGTTCCTGTGTTGTGCCACACCAAATGATGATCATGATGATGAAGACAGATTTATAAAGCGCACAGATGCTTCTCGGAGTGTCCCGGCGCTAGTCTAGCAGAATGTAGAAGATTACAGAGTGAATAGCCAAGTTTTTAGCCCTTCCCTAAAAGCATGTTCCGACCTTTCCTGCCTCAGGTGCAGCGGGGAGTAGAAAGGAAAAAGAGCATCCGCCAATCCTTGTCATCCGCACTCTTGGCACTTTAGCAAATGCCAGATGCGAGGACTGGAGGCTCCTGGCAGAATTGTAAAGATGAATTCAGTAGACCAGGTAACGTGGGCCAATATTGTGCAGGGCACGAAAAATCATCACCAGTGTTTTAAACAAAATTCTCTTCCTTACTGGCCGCCAGTGCAAGGAAGAAAGACGCCTAGAGATCCTAGTTCTCCTCTGTAAATTCAGTAGAAGTCGTGCCACAGCATTTTGCACCATTTGAAGTCTGTGAATGGCACACTTTGGAAGACCAAGATGTAAGGCATTAGAATAATCCAGGTGAGAAATTATCAGTGCCTGGATACCGTTTTCCTGGCCGGATACCAAAACACATTCCAGTCACAGCACTGATCTGAGTTTGGAAAGATAAGCAATTGTCAAACTTAACTCCCAAATTCTTGGCTGTCTCCATGAAAGACACAGAAGGTGCAGAGCCATCTGGCCAACATGCCCACGATCTGGTAGGTGCCGTAGCGCCAAAAAACAGTATTTCAGTTTTGTCAATATTACACTTCAGTTGTTTCTGAGGCAATCAGTCAAACACAGCAGTTAGACATGATTTAATAGAGTCAAAAACTAAATCATAAAAACATCATCAATGTAATGTTTCTAGTGAGTGGGTAGAAGGGATTCTGAAGAGACAGAATAATGGGCTGTTCAAGATGCCCCACAAACAAGCTAGCACAGTTAGGAGCGAAAACCTCTCCCATACCTTTTAGCTATAGATAGTATTGATTGTCAAATTGGAAATAGTTCTTAGGGAGGGCCAGATGTAATATGGAAATAATTAAATCAGCATTGATAATTCAAATAACATGTTCTTGTGGTATTTTACCCTATGAAGTTTTCATGTCCAATGTGACTACACATTCAGTGTTAGTTTGAAATTACTTATCTAAGGTAATATTAATGTAGTGCACACTGTCCTTGATGTATGTGTCTGTGAGAGGTACAAATTCTCTTGTGAAGAAATCAACATATTTGCTTAAAGGCACTAATACAGAGCTGCACCCTGATACAATTTGTCTGACATAGATATTCAGGTAGTACTTGTATATTTTTGGCAGGGTATAAAGGACAGGTGTTCTGGAGGCGTTTGGTGTTCAGAAAATTGAATTCATTGTTACTGAAAATGCCAGCATCCCTGGCATCATTGGTTAATGAAGGAATAGAAGCTTGAATATCTTTAGGGGAATTACTTTCTAGTCTAATATAGAGTCCAGGATTATTCGCCTGGCATAAAATATATTTCGCTCTTGATGGAGAGAGTCTACTGTGTAATTGATGGCATCATTCCTGGCAATGAAAACTAGATTGGCCTGGGAGTACAAGGGTAATATGTTGAGGGCATAGAAAGTTGTTAAAATTATCCTGCTCTTCCTCTCTAAGTAGCCCTTTTCTTAAGCTAGTCATGTTGATTATATAGACACAAGTGGCAAATATAGAATGCACGTGTATTAATGTCATTATGTTTTGCAACATGATAATCAAGCTTCCTCAAATATATTCACAGTATTTAATCTGAGTTGAACTTTCCTTTTTAAATAATTGTGGAGTTGTAAACAAGATTTCAGAAGAACTGATAACTGTATTTCTCATTTATTATTATTTCTCAATGGTCACAAATTATAGAATGAAGAACAGAAAAAAGGCATCAGGCCACTTTCTACTAATTGTTTATTTTGAAAGATTCAACAATGGCCAGATAATATTATATAAGTTGGGAACAGAGTGAGAAGGTTTAGAGATGAACTTTGAGCCAAGAGACTGAGACGAGACAGGCCGGGAAGAATCGTATCACTTACTTTTGTCAAAGACTAACAGGAGGAGTACTCAGCCTTTGCCGCTGGGCTTATCAACTTGCCTTCCAACGTAGACGTGAATAGCAGATAATACTGTTGTATTAAACAGTATTCTCATTGTTACAAAAGTGTATACTGGTGTGAACCATATTTGAAATTCGAATTAAACTTTTCTTTTGGTGCTGAATTTAGTTTAGTAAGCCAAAGATAAGAGGGCGCTATTGATATAAAATTACACTTTAAATATGTTGGAATATTTTCCGCTATTCACACTTCGTGTAAATTTTGAAACTACTACTCTGTTTGTTCTGATCATAATTACTACTGATATTGTGTACACTGGGATAAGATATTAATTTAAAATAATTATTTAAAATGTATGCACTGTTTCCTAGTGCTCTTGAGTGTGCCTTTCTCTCATGAAAGAGGGTTTGAGTTCCACTAATCATCCCTGTGCTATTTCATAAGATTGATTGTTACCTGACATGCATCTCATTCAAATATTGCTCAGTGGGTTGGGGGATGTTGCAGTCCGATTGCCTTTCTGTCTCTTGTTGGCACACTGACAAAGTCCTTAGTGCCAGGGGGTCTAGAAATCCTAATTATAGGACTGTGTTCTGGAGGATCCAGAAAATGTATCAGAGTGACTGCCAAGGAAACTGCAGGTTATAGTGTGTTTGGTGTAATGAGTCCCATTACTACGGCAACAAGAGGCTGGATGAAAAGGAAGGGAATTGTTAAGTGGTCTCATGAAGAAGTTAAACTAAAAATGGATATGGCACAAGAGAAGTAAAAAACATATTCAGATAAAAAGACAGGTACCAAACCATTAGAAGTATGTGTGGACCAGTGGGTAAGAGTCAAATAAGAAATAAAATCACTAAGGGTGAGAATAAATTCACTGAACCTAAAAGGACTGAGGAAATGTTTTTGTATTTATCTCTTGAAGGGCTACCAAGAGAACAGCAGTTCTTGGGGACAGCATGCCTGGAGAGTGGACAAGATGTATGAAATAAATAGAAGAATTAGTGAGGATGTTAAGGTGGAAGAGAATAGACAGGAATGGGAACCTGGTACCTCGGTAAGTAAGAGGAAAAAGATGTTTAGGATATCTGTCAGGTTGAATAATTACATAGTGAACTAAATGGTTTGAGGACTCTCATATATAGTACTTATAAAGTTTTGTTGTTGTGGGGAGGTATGTTGTACTTTATTTTAGTTTAGGAAGAGAAATATGTGTAGTGTTAGCATTTAATTGATTATAGAGATTTATGTTCTTAGAAAGGATAAATAAATGCTGAAAAATGAACTATGCACAATTGGATGAGAATGTTAAGAAACTAGATAGGTGAACATTCTAAGTCCCATAGAGGATGTGAAATTAGGCATACATTGTTCAAAAAAGATCCCAACTGCACATTTCCAATTTTGAAGTACATAAAAAGTAGATCTAGACAGTAGATTGGAAGCCAAGACATTTTCGTCCTTAACAATATGCAAACTATTTCAAAGCTTCATTTTTTAAAAGACATGCATGGAGGCTTGTGTTATTCTGATTCTACGCTATTAGTAGCATTAGCCATAAGTGATGTTCCAGTATATATGGAACTAAATATGGCTCTGCCCTCAGCTGCTAACATGCAGTGATTCCTTGAGTCAAAGAGGAGCATAGTCAAGTTAAAAAACATGGGTTCACTGCACTATGGTTGTGGCTCTAAAGTGGTGGGTGGTGTGTTGGCATCTCCATTTTGTGACTCAAGTGGTGTCCAGCCGAGTGCAGCAGAACTGGTACCAATAACATTTAGAAGAGTCATCATAGTTTCTAAAGTACCTAAAATGTTGTTCAGCACTTCACTATCTCCACAAAAAACATTATAAAGGCTTTCAAGGCCCTTTACAACATAGCCAAATAGGAAATATGGACAGTTGCACCATCCAAGTTCTGAAAGCACTAATCAAAATGTACACACTCCCTTGGTGAGGGAACTACAGCATAAAAGACACAAGGAGTTATTTTTTTAACTAGGAGGTCCCAAACAAATCTTTGTAACCAGATTTCCTGGGAACAAAGACACTGGGACAGAAGACGGATTGCGGAAATCTCTTACTAGTGTGGCCGAGAGGAATACATAATGAAAAATTAAATGGAGGATCAAGGGTAAAGGGAGCAATGTCCTCAGAAGCAATCAGAGACACATGAACACATGATCCAGAATTATCCCCTGCTCTCTTGTACAGCACCCTTTAGCTCACCAGCAAGGTTCACATCTATAAACACCAATACATGAAAATACCAATATAAAGCTCCAGCTACTGTAATTTCAGATAGCCTGTCAGAAATGTGGTTACTAATTTGGGAGGGGAGTACCCATACCAACTTAATAATCATGATCTGGTTAGTTCTAAGTAATCCTTGCTTAACAATGGCAGCTATCGCATAAGAAGAAGGCAATTTCCACATAGATATGTGTGTTAAGTTCATGCTATACAAAACAATCTTAAAATTAGTACCACACTACAAATTTAGACCAATCAAAAAGAAAAACATAATGAACAAAAAGGCATGAAAATTATTAAAGCTGAATTAGAGGACCAGGATAGGTGGATTTGTAAGTTTTAACCGCTTCGCTGCGGCGCACATTCCCCAGCTGTGCGGGCGAATTCTACGCGTGCGCAAATCGGACGGCCCCCGGCCGTCCGACGCACACGCCCACCGTGACGTCAGACGGCTGGGGTCCGTCCGACGCACGGAAGAGGTTAAGGCAAAATTGTCAAGAAGTAGCAAAGTGCTTATCAGAGTTTGGGTAAAACAGTGGTTCCTCAACCAATACATCATTATTGAAGACTCATACACCAACATTAGAAAGCCTATTCACAAAGGTAAATGTACATGTGTAGATTTAATCATGTTTAACTTACTAGTGCACCAAGCAGTAATCGTACACTTTTTTGCAGACTTACATGTCTTCTCCCACTCAGGTTGGAGCAACAGGATTTAAGAGTGTAAAGTTACACCAGGCTGGAGATCTTCTATGGTAAAGTAAAGGGAAAAATTATAAAGTTTATTAAACTAGAGGCAGTTATAAAAGTCATTTAGTTCCTGTGTTGTGCCACACCAAATGAGGATAATGATGATGAAGACAGATTTATAAAGCGCACAGATGCTCCTCGGAGTGTCCCGGCGCTAGTCTAGCAGAATGTAGAAGATTACAGAGTGAATAGCCAAGTTTTTAGCCCTTTCCTAAAAGCATGTTCCGACCTTTCCTGCCTCAGGTGCAGCGGGGAGTAGAAAGGAAAAAGAGCATCCACCAATCCTTGTCATCCACGCTCTCGGCACTTTAGCAAATGCCAGATGCGAGGACCGGAGGCTGCTGGCAGAATTGTAAAAATGAATTTAGGAGACCAGGTAAAGTGGGCCAATATTGTGCAGGGCACGAAAAATCATCACCAGTGTTTTAAACAAAATTCTCTCCTTTACTGGCAGCCAGTGCAAGGAAGAAAGACGCCTAGAGATCCTAGTTCTCCTCTGCAAATTCAGTAGAAGTCGTGCCACAGCATTTTGCACCATTTGAAGTCTGTGAATGGCACACTTTGGAAGACCAAGATGTAAGGCATTAGAATAATCCAGGTGAGAAGTTATCAGAGCCTGGATACCGTTTTCCTGGCCAGATACCAAAACACATTCCAGTCACAGCACTGATCTGAGTTTGGAAAGATAAGCAATTGTCAAACTTAACTCCCAAATTCTTGGCTGTCTCCGTGAAAGACACAGAAGGTGCAGAGCCATCTGGCCAACATGCCAACCATCTGGTAGGTGCCGTAGCGCCAAAAAAGAGTATTTCAGTTTTGTCAATATTACACTTCAGTTGTTTCTGATGTCATCAGTCAAACACAGCAGTTAGACATGATTTAATAGAGTCAAAAACCAAGGGGCATATGTACAAGGGGCTAACGCCGCCTTAGCGGCACTTTTCCGACGGTTTTGCGGCGAGATTGTTATCACCGTATGTACAAGCTGTCGCTAACCTCTGTTAGCATCAGTTTCCGGCAAAAACGTCCATTCTAAAGTTCGCCACTTCTGTTAGCGATAATGACATGCAAGGGAGGCGTTCCCGTGCAAAAACGGCCGCTAACCCCACTTCGCGATATTTACAAGGGGATTCCTGAAGTTTGGAGGACCAAAAAAACTGCCTCTAACTGCAGTTAGAGGAAGTTTTTTAAGACCAGAAAATAGCTGGTCTTAAAAATGGAGATAACACATGGGGCCTCTTTCCACCAGGTTTTGGTGCTGGACAGCGCTGCAAGCAATGTTGCAGCGCTGCCCTGCGACAAAACTACAATGCAGGAAGGCGCACCATCAATAAGATAGTGTGCATTCCTGGGCCTCAGTCATGAAAAGTGTTGCAGTGCTGCGACAACACAGCGTTGCAACACTTTTCACTACGCCCTTCTTGCGACACCATGGATGCGCTGTATTCACTAGACAGCGCTCCATGACGCAAGTAATGACAGATACGTATGGAATCCTGACGTATCTGTCTGCGCTAAAGTCACGCATTGCTGCAGTCGTGTCACAAGCATAACGCAACTCCAGCAATGCATGGGGCCAGCCTATACCTGTGGCGCTGCGTCACCCTTACGCCTGCCTGATGGCAGGCGTAAGGTACTGACGCAGTGCCGTCCTACAATTGTCGCAGTGAAATCTGAGGGATTTCACTGTGCCACTCCTATGAGGCCTTGTCACGTGGGAACGCACAAACTGGTTACATCATACCTGATGCAGGTATGATGTGGCACAGGGCTTCACAAGGTCACGCATGTGCCTACATGCGTCACTTTGCAAATACAGCGCAACTTGGTGCTAGTTTTGCCTGGTCCATTCTTGAGGGGTGCCAGGGTGTTGGCGCAGTTGGAGATCCATCGGTGGTGGTTGCGTGCTGTGATGTCATCGTCTGTAAGCGTTGGCAGAGTGGTGGTGCTGAGGGAGTTGACGAGATGTTCTTCGGTGGCCTTGATCCAGCTGCGAGGGGGGCGATGATGGCGGTGGTGTACTCTGGGCATGGTGAAGACGTGATTTATACAATGATGGTTGGTCCAGGAAAGTCCGGTGGTGTGGCTGTAGTTGAAGTTCCCGCTGGCGGAGGAGACGTGCTCGACTGTATGTCCTGCTATGTGGCTTGCTGGGGTGACTAGCTGCTTGAGTCTGATGTTGGGTCAGACGGCTGCCTTGGTCCTGTTGGACCTAAGCGCCGCCTTCGACACAGTATCCCACAAACTCCTCCTTCAGCAACTTCGGGCATGCGGGCTGGATGGAGAAGCACTTAAGTGGATGCAGTCCTTTTTACAGGACCGTAGCTTCCAGGTTGTACAGCACCCACACCGATCAAAAAGTCTGCAACTTCACAAGGGGTTCCACTAGGCTCTATTCTGAATCCAACTCTTTTTAATCTTTATATCGGCCCTTTGGCAGATATTGTGGAAAAACACAAGATCACCATAGTGTCATATGCGGATGACACCCAACTTGTAGTGACCCTAGCACAGGACTCTAATGAGTCAGCTACGCAGTTCTCCTCCTGTCTTAAAGATCTAGACTCATGGATGTCGAACAACTGACTAAATCTGAATGGTAGTAAGACAGAGGTTATGGTCAGTGGGAAATCCCCCTCCATTTGGTGCTCAGCCTGGTGGCCCCAGAGGTTGGGGCCCGTGCCCACTCCAAAAACAGAAGTCAAAAATCTTGAAGTGTGGCTTGATCCGAAATTCTCCTTTGAGTCCCACACTAGGAAGGTTGCAGGGAGATGCTTTGGCATCCTTAAAATGCTAAGGAAAACCTTGGACATCCTTCCCGCCTCGGCGAGGAAAACCCTAGTTCACACTCTTGTGACCTCGCAGCTGGACTATGGTAATGTCCTCTATTTGGGAGCATCAAAAGGAAGTTTGCAACGGCTGCAACACATTCAGAATGCGGCAGCACGCCTAGTTCTCAATCTACCTAAGGATGCTTAGCGACTAAAGCCTTTGACACCCTTCACTGGCTGCCAGTTAGTAAAAGAATTCATTTCAAAGCCTTATTTTTTTGTCACCGTAGTCTACAGGGGAAAGGACCCAGCTACCTGCATGATCTCCTGACACCTTACAACCCTACTCAGCAGTTGAGATCGACAGGAGCCCATCTGCTCAAAGTCCCAAAAATCAAAAGGGCAAGGATGGGTGCACGCTCATTTGGCTATTTGACAGCCAAAAATTGGACATACTCTTCCACCTTTGCTGCGCGCAGAAAAATCTGAGAATGTCTTCCATAGAGGCCTAAAAACCTGGCTTTACCAGTCATAAGCCCCGCCGCCTTGTCTGACTCTCACATGTAACTGCTTCTATAGCGCGGGGACACACAAGTTGGTGTAGCCAGGCGCTTTATAAATGACTTATTATTATTATTATTAATCATGAAAATTGGGGTGAGCATTTGGGTCAAATATGATTTTTAGGGTGTGTTTTGGGGGCTCACAGAAGAATTTTAGGGTTGAGGGTTTGCTTTGGGGTGCAAGGGTTAGTTTTAGGGATGCACTCACTGCAGTAGGAATAGTAATGTTTACATCTCCGCAATCCAACACCGTCCCTACTGTTGCAATATGCCTAGTATTAGTATGCATTGTAATGGAATGCGATGTAATGGTTGTGAGAAGTTGGCCTGGCATATGCTGTCCACTAATTATAGTGGGCACCTTGCACCAGTCCAAACAACCCCTTATTGGAGATAGGTTAAAGACAACCTTATTGAAAGCTATCCTAGTGGTAGCTATGGAGAGCAGCCTTCAGGCTAAGTCTTGAAGGAATGTAAAGCAGCTTGTTTTACCAGTCTATAATCTCTTGAGTGACCAAATGAAAGAGCACCACACCAGGTATATATTCAAAATATATGTATTTATTGCTAAACACACCCCTCTAGTCTCTTTATGAGGCTAGAGTTCGAAGTACACAAGTTATAAGTTATTTAAACACAGTAATAGCACAAATACACGTTTGGGCCCTAGGGGCGTACCAAACCATATACCAATAAAGTGGTATAAGAACCACGACTGAACTAGACACTAGGCCTAGAGCCTCTAGAAGTGCTTGGACCACAAGGAACCACCCAAGGTAGGGACACAGGGGACCCACGGGGGACGCGTGCAGTGTAAATACACAACCGCAATACGCCGTAAACTTCTATGGAGAAAGTCGCGATCAGGAAATTAAAGAAAAGGGACACTTAAAGGAGGACTTGGAGCAAACCCTTTGAGAACTAGGTCGTTCTAGAGTCTCTACCCACGGGAGCACCGGAGTACTCGTGTTACCTCACCCAGGGAAACCGGGTGCATAGGTGCCTTTCGGGGTCGGGTTTCGTCGTCGATTTGAATGGCGATCTGCTGCAAAGTGCTGCTGGCGACCAAGTGGAAAGTGTCCGGGTGGATCCAAGAGTGGATCGGAGATCTGAGGAACCTGAAAGCAGAGGGGACAGAGTCTGGGTCACTAGCCAGTGACCAGGAAGGCGATGAGCGGATGCCCACCGATGTTGAGTGCTTCAGGTAGGTTGACGGTCGTCTTGACTCTTGAGCCACGAGGTCCAGGAGGCGTTGTCGGCGACCAGGAGCAGGATTCGGGCTGGTACACGATGTCTGTCGAGTGCTGAGGCGTCGGCGACCGGATTGGACCCAACAAGCCTTGGCAACGGCAAGTCTCGATGAAAGTAAAGAATGACGATGATGCAGACCAGCAAGGTCTGAGGAACTCACCCAGCAAGGGTAAGTGAGGGCAAGCCTGGAGCAACCAGGGTGCCCAAGAAGAAAAGGATTGGCTTTCGTGAAAGGCTACTAGCCAACGGCTAGCGACCGCGAAGGAGCCTTGAGACGTCACACGTGGAGCTAGCTCACAGGACACTCGTGGAGTGGAGGCCAGTGATCTTCGGTGCAGTTGGTGCTGGAGGCTAGGGCTACTCGGAGCCCAAAGCACGACTTCGTGGGAGACCCAGAAGAGGATGCACTAGCAAATGCGTGCGGTGTCCAGGGGTCACGGTTCCACGTTACCCACGACAGCTACGGGCCTCAGCTTTGCTGGGGACTCAGGGCAGCCTCGGGGAAGTCTGGAAATTTACCTCTGGTGATGCAAAGACTTCGGCGTCCGACGGGAGCTTAGGCGATGCAGACTGGACAATTGCTTCTTTGGTGCCTGCCAAGCAGGGGAGTCACTCCTTGACCCCAAGGGAGATTCTTCTGTCCTCTAGTCTTGAGTAGAGCGTCGAAGGTCCAGGATTCTGTTTCAGAGTTTCGTCCAGGGATAATCTAAAGTCCTAAGGACTGGGTTCCTATACTTATACTAAGTTTAGGGGTTGGACTACTCTGTGGCCCCACCTATGGGTGGGTCAGGGCAGAGGGCTGGCTACACCCCTTTCCCTTTGTACAGTTCACGCCAAAGCAGGGGCTGCAAGCCCCTGATCCGGTTTGAACTGGGGTATGCACAGGGACACCAAGTGTGCCCCCAGTGCAGGACTTCAAAGCACCCGAAAGTGCTCCCGCCCAGCCCCAATACACATTATCCTGTCTGGGGAGGTGGTCACACCTCCCTGGGACAGGAAACCTATTGTCCAGGCCTCCCCTGCCGGAGTTTCGTCCAGCAGCAGGAGGCCAGACTCGTGTCTGTGGCAGCAGCATCCATTTTGTGATGCCAGGGCTTTAGAAAGAAGTTACCGGCCAGGCCAGGGTTAACATGTCTCTCCCTCTAGAAGGGTGGAATGCTACCCCCGCTGCCAGAATTGGCGGGGGGTAGTATTCCAAGATGTTTGACACCAAACACGACATGTTTAGGTGCAGCCATTCCAAAGTTAGCATTTAACGCGAGGTTATAATGCGCTTAAGAGTATATGGTCAGGCTGCACTACAAACAGCATCAGAGAAGGGTCTCCAAATGCTGCAGAGGGGCCCTGCTCATGCAGGGGCACCCTCTCACACAGGAACCACGCACTCTGCCTTCAGGATTGATAAGGCCTGCCATAGGAGTGACTTATAGGTTTATATGTGTGTATGTATTTAGTGATATAGGTAACCTATATCACAGTAAGGGGTGCATGCACCACCTTACCCAGGCTGCAGTAGCAGACCTGTGGTGTCAGTTTGGATGGCCTTCCAGGGGTGGCATAATACATGCTGCAGCCCCTGGTAGGCCTCTGAGGTACCTATGCCCTTGGTACATAGTATACCATATACTAGGGACTTATAAGGGCACTCCAGATTCCAATCAGTGATGTGCCTAAGGCACATGGAAACCATTTTAGAGAGGAAGCAGCTAGGCTGGGGTTCTGATTAGCAGGGCCCCAGCCAGACTAAGGTCGAAAAACAGTGAAGCATCAGCAAAAAGTGGGGGTACCCATGTGAAGCAGATCCTACTCTCCTACAATGGTATGCATTGTAACCCCATCTATACCTTTGGCACACCAGTGGTATGCCCGCTGCACAAGGCCGCACAGCGGCCCCATTGAGAAGTGCTGCGGGGCGGACTGGACAGCTGGGAGGTGGGAAACGCCAGAAAGAACACTGGATGGGGCGTGGACGCGGGGGTGTGTGTGTGAGCGGGTGTTGTAAATATTTAAATGAGAGAAATCTTAGCTCGAGGCCGGGTCCCATGTCTTTGTTGCTCCTGCTTTCCTGAGTCTGCTTCCAGGAACAGGAATTAGGCAGCCAGGCTCCCTCCCATAAGCCAATCACAACGCTGCAATGCGGCGTTGGTATTGGTCATTGGCGCTCAGCCAGGGGCTGTAATGCAGCCTGCATTGCGACCAGGACAGTGCGCATGACTGCTTTGGGCGGCCTGAGCGGGCCGACCAAACAGTCACTTCGCACTTGAGTGGGCATGCCACTCCGCCCCAGCCCTTCTTTATGAGTGGAGCAGCCCTACCCACCCTCCGGCCCGCAAAGGACACATGGCACGATTATATCAGGAAGTTGTCATCATGTGATGATTGTTCTGCTTCTTGCACTGCTTGAAAGCAGTGGGGTGACGCTCTTCCGCCATAGCGGATGAGCCGCCACTGGGGGCGCGTCATCTACACATGCTAGGCCTGGGCGACTCGACCCCCGGGCCTCCTCCGCTACATGTCCCACTTTCTCCTTACCTGGACATTGAAACCGTGGCGCAATCCGCTGCACTCTCTCCAAATCTGTTACTCAGCCAGCAGGAGCCTCAGCCAGGTCGGATTTCACAAGCCTGGGTAAAGCAGTCGCCGCCAAGTCCGCTGGTGAACCTCCTGATGCAGTTGATGCAGCAGGGCCCCCTTAGGCGTGAAGTTGCAGCGCTCCCGCCACACAAGTTTGGCGCAGCTCAGGGGCCTCACCTCCACAGCGTCCGGCCAGCGCAACATCATCCGGCCTGTGATGCAGAGAGGCGCTGCCCACCATTGGTAATCCCCTACCTGCACCCCGGTGTAGTGGTGGATCATAGTATGCGATGCAGACCTCCCTACGTTGGTGCGCAGGAGCGCCTCTACCATTCACAGCTCCAAGGGGCGCAAGGCGGTCTTCTCACACAGGTCAGCAGCGTGTCTCCATGCGACCGGCCAGACTTCACCACCAGGTGCGGGCGATCGCCGCGCCTCAATGTCTACCGCCACGGCTCATCGACTCCACAGCTCCTCCGCATCCCACTCCAGGCTCCAGGCGCAGGTCCAGCGAGGCATCCAGGCTCCGGGCGCAGTCCCAGCGAGGCATCCAGGCTCCAGGCGCAGGCGCAGGCCCAGCGAGGCATCCAGGCTCCAGACGGAGGCCCAGCGAGGCATCCAGGATCCAGACGCAGGCCCAGCGAGGCATCCAGGCTCTTATCCTGGTCATCCTGAATGTTGGGTGGCTTGAGGGGGTTGTTGATGTGTGCTGCACTTGGCCCTGGCTCTTCAATTCTGTATTCCATTGTTTTTTTTGCCTATTTTCTATTGGAGGTCGACTGATAGGCTATTTTTTCCAATAGAGGCAAAAAAACTCACTTTGGGCTGACTAACGTGCGTTTTTTGCCACTAATGGGCCTTTCGTTAGTTTTCGCCCGCTAACGCCTGAATTCCTATCGCCATCACGCTAATGTTAGCAGCAGTTTTCACTGCTGATCCCTGAAGCTATCGCCATGTAGCGCCGTCTTGTACATACGTCGCTAACAAGGCAATCGTTTTCAGCGGTACACAGCGGTAAGAAATCTGCCGCTAACTAACGTTAGCAGTAGTTTTCGCCAGTCCTTGTACATATGGCTCCAAATCTTAAAAACATCATCAATGTAACGTTTCTAGATGCATATGAGTGGGTAGAAGGGATTCTGAAGAGACAGACTAATGGGCTGTTCAAGATGCCCGACAAACAAGCTAGCACAGTTAGGAGCGAAAACCTCTCCCATACCTTTTATCTATAGATACTATTGATTGTCAATTTGGAAATAGTTCTTAGGGAGGGCCAGTTGTAATAAGGAAATAATGAAATCAGCATTGATAATTCAAATAACATGTTCTTGTGGTATTTTACCTTATGAAGTTTTCATGTCCAATGTGATTAGACATTCAGTGTTAGTTTGAAATTACCTATCTAAGGTAATATTAATGAAGTACACACTGTCCTTGATGTATGTGTCTATGAGAGGTACAAATTCTCTTCTGAAGAAATCAACATATTTGCTTAAAGGCACTAATACAGAGCTGCACCCTGATACAATCGGTCTGCCATAGATATTCTGATAGTCCTTGTATATTTTCGGCAGGGTATAAAGGACAGGTGTTCTGGAGGCGTTTGCTGTTCAGAAAATTGAATTCATTGTTACTGAAAAAGCCAGCATCCCTGGCATCATTGGTTAGTGAAGGGATAGAACCTTCGAATATCTTTAGGGGAATTACTTTCTAGTCTAATGTAGAGTTCAGGATTATTCGCCTGGCATAAAATATATTTCTTATACATATTGATATCTTGAATAACTATACCACATCCTTTGTTGGTGGGTTTGATGATTATGTCCTGTCTGTCTTTTCAATGCTATTTGGAAATTTGAGAACTATTGTTTCAAATGTAAAAATTTTTAAGAGCATTGAGGATGGATAAGTCGTTTTTGAGCTCCCACTACAGAGCAGGACATAGCAGGATTTCATAACTGTCTAAGGAGCTTTGCCACTAGAACAACTTTACCACATTTCCCTGGCCCCAAAGTCTACCATCAGATAATTTTTTTTGATTCTCAAAATCTTCCAGAAGGGCAGTGCTGAATGCTCTTGCCAGCCTGAGTTTCAAAGGGGTCAGATATTTTCATCACCAGGGGCCAGATGTACAACCCTTTCTTGCGGGCCGCCCGCAAACGTGAGATACTACCGTTTGCGACCGCAAAACGTTTGTGACCGCAAAACGTTTGTGACTCCCGCTATTAGGAAGGGTCGTCCCTTCCTAATAGCGAGTCACCATGCCATGGACAAGTGTTTTGCGACTGCATTTGCGGCGCAGTTTACCACCTACTCCAAGTAGGTGGTAAACCACTTGCAAGCAAATAGCAGTGGGCAGTGAACTCCGCTAGCGGAGTTTGCAGAATTTTATCAACTTCACGCTCCGTTGGGAACACGGAGGTCAGGCAAAAACTCTGACTCCGCCACGTGGCAGAATTAGTTCCTGTACCCACATCCCTTTGGTAAAGCCACTTTACTTTTACATTCTAAAAAGCATACAGCCAATTCACAAAAGTGAACTTTAAAACATTTCAGCCAGTGAGAGAGGTGATGATTTTGGGGTCCCCCCTAACCTAGGGGGAGGACCAAGCAGATGCCTTGAACACAAAGAGCATATCATGCTGAACAATTCGGTGGTGGTCCCATCCTCCTAGGACCACCCCAAGCAAAGTTATGGGCAAAAATACAAAGCCAACCAAAGGCCCCGCAAAGCATTATGGGGCGAGATTCTAGAGTGCAGTGAATATTATAGTATCGGCTCTCCGGCTGAGCCGGGGAGAGCCCCTGCAGCTTGAGGAATGATTTCCTCTAAGTCTGGTGGGTCTGATGGAGGTGCCCATCAGTCACAGTCATAGCTATTTTGCAAGTCACAGATTCGCAAAATAGCATTTGCGACTCCCGCTATTAGGAAGGGGCCTCCCTTCCTAATAGCGAGTCACCATGCCTTGTAAAAGTGTTTTGAGACCGCATTTGCGGGCGCAAAACACTCGCAGTCTACCACCTACTTCAAGTAGGTGGTAAACCACTCACAAACGGGAAGGGGTCACCAGGGGACCCCTTCCCTTTGTAAGTATGGGAGGAAATGTTTTTTAAGAGAAGGCAGTGGTCCCAGGGACCACTGCCTGCCCTTAAAAAATTAAACTGTAAAGTTTCATTTTTCTTTTTTAAATGCATCCCATTTTCCTTTAAGGAAAACGGGCTGCATTTAAAAAAAACCTGCTTTATTTAAAAAGCAGTCCCAGACATGGTGGTCTGCTGACCCCAGCAGGCCACCATCCCTGTGAGTGTTAGCCATTCCTAATGGGGTCGCAAATTGCGCCTGCCTCATGAATATTAATGAGGCATGCAATTTGCGACCCCATTAGGAATCACAAACAGTGTCTGTGACACTGTTGTGCATCCCAATTTGCGGGTCGCAAATTGTGAGTCACAAATGCGACGCAATTTGCGAGTCGAAAATTGGTAGGTCGTACATCTGGCCCCAGGTCCTGCCAAAGCCTTTTTCTTTGGAGCAAAATCTTAGATCAGAATGAACCTGGTTATCTTACCCTCCAAGATGTACACTTATTGGAGTAACCTCATCACATTCCTCCATCATCCAGAGGTCAAACTAAGATCCTAAGATTTCTTGATGCTAAAAAAGTCACTCTGGATCTTTTGTACAGACCACTAGGTGTCATGCCAGACCTTAGGCACTAGGGGGCATATTTACAAGCCCCTTGCGCCACTTTTGCGCCGCCGTTGCGTCACGCATGTGACGCAGCGGCGACGCAAACCATGCGCCGCGTTGCGCTATATTTACAATGTGACGCATCTAGGGAGATGCGTCACGTAGTAAACCCCTGCGCCACATGAAACCTGCGTCAGGTTTCATGTGGGCGTACCGGCGCAGGGGGCGTTCCGGCGCAGGAACGCCTCGGAAGAGTGACGTAGTGAAATCTACAAGATTTCACGCAGTCACTTTTCGGCGCTGGTGCGTCAAATCCTTACGCCTGCTTCAAGCAGGCATAAGGATTGACGCACCATGTTAGGGATAGGGAAGGTTGGAACAGTGCTGGAGTTGCGTCGCGCTTGCGACACAACTTCAGCACTGCGCCAACCTTCCGCTCGGCAGATGCATCACGCATCTGCTTATCCTTGCGCTACGATGCGCCGCATTGTAAATGCGGCGCATCGGACGTGGCGCAAGGGTAAACTTGCGTGACGCATTTTCCCTGGCGCATCCCTGCTGATATGCAGGGATGCGCCAGGGAACGTAAATATGCCCCTAGGTCTCTACCCAGCACAGGGTCTCTCACAATGTTCGCTGTACTTCATTCACAACTGACCAGCTGGATTTTCTGCAGACAAGGTAACTCTTTTGACTTTTGTGTCCTTGTAGAAACAACAGGTGGGCAACCTGAGACACTTGGAGAGCAGTTCCAGACACTGTATGCCAATGGAGATCAAGACTCCTTGAATCTCTTTTTCCAGCAGTCAACCAAAAGTTTCTTTCCTTTTTCAATTATTCCTTCACTTCCAGTAATGTTCTGAAGAGATAGCTGTGTTGTGCCAATGTTATCCTGTGCAGTAGCTTGGAAAACTTACTATATACAATCCTGGCAACCTTCTCACAGAAACTAAACCTCATTTTAAAATACTTTACTTTAAACCATCCTGAGACCTTCATTCTATGTACCCCTGGCTTTCTTTTGCAGGAGCCCGGTATGCTCTTTCAGGAGCATCCATTAGAAATGAGGAAACATCCTCTTATCCTCTGCTAGAACCAATTTGCCTCCTCCTGTGAACAGAGATAAGTGCCTGAAAGGCGTCTGGGGTTGAATAGGCGTTTGTTCCTGGGATCCCTTGTTGTATTCCGCTTTAGGTGTCCGTATATAGGTTTTCCTGAAACATGTCCTTATATAGGCACAATTCGCATTGTCCATATATAGGCATAAGATCCCAGTCCTTATTTAGGCATTAGCCATGCTATCCAAATACAGGCATGGTCACTTACATCCGTCCACCCTAACGTCACAACGAGTTCTTAGAAACCAGACCCTTAAGCTCTTGGGAGTTCCCCTAGCACAGGATTATTGATTTCTCCAAGAACTCATTTATTATGCATGAACCGCTATACCTTAAGGGTTCATTCCTGACGTCTTCCTCTGCCCGACTTTACGTCAATGCTAACATTCCAAGGCACCTACCGGGTATAAATATACCTTCCCTTGCCCAAGCAAGTAGGAGGAGACCTCGACTTTAGAGGAGCCCGTGTCCCGGCCTGACGCACTGACAAGAGACGCTGTCATCCCTGCTCGCAGAGAATCCAGCTCCCAGTGTTCTGACTCCCTTCGCGGGTGTTAGAGTTCGAGACCCGGAAGGAGATTCCCACCTCTCTCATTCTCAAGGTATGGAGCTGACTAGAACCTAGAGGGACTCTTGGCATACTAGACTTGGCATACTAGACTTGGCACACTAGACTATAGCATACCATACTATAGAATACTTCACCTACTTCTTACCTTGCACTACACTTAGGTTAGGTTCACTGGGGTAGAACTAGTTAGAGAAGCATCTTATGAGTACTCACATTTTTAGCTTATGTTATTTATGTATATGAATATATGTGCCATAGCTAAAAGATAATGCTAGCGCAGTATTATTTCTTTCTACTGCTTACGCTGTACATTATATACCTCGCATACTGTCTTGTGATCATAACAGCTCATATCTTGCCAGGTAGGTCGCTCCCCCGCCACACAGCTCCGCCTGTGCTGTCCTGCCCGCTGCTGCTGCTGGTAAGCTCGCCCCTCTGCTGCTGCCTCGGTGCCCGATTTGCCTTCTGTTTCCCCTCGTGCCCCCATCTACTGTGCCCGATTTTGCCTTCTGTTTCCCCTCGTGCCCCCATTCTGTGTGCCCGATTTTGCTTTCTGTTTCCCCCCGTGCCCCCATCTCCTGTGCCCGATTTTGCCTTCTGTTTCCCCCCGTGCCCCCATCTACTCTGCCCGATTTTGCCTTCTGTTTCCCCTCGTGCCCCCATTCTGTGTGCCCGATTTTGCTTTCTGTTTCCCCCGTGTCCCCATCTCCTGTGCCCGATTTTGCCTTCTGTTTCCCCCGTGCCCCATCTACTGTGCCCGATTTTGCCTTCTGTTTCCCCTCGTGCCCCCATTCTGTGTGCCCGATTTTGCTTTCTGTTACCCCCCGTGCCCCCATCTCCTGTGCCCGATTTTGCCTTCTGTTTCCCCTCGTGCCCCCATCTCCTGTGCCCGATTTTGCCTTCTGTTTCCCCCCGTGCCCCCATCTACTGTGCCCGATTTTGCCTTCTGTTTCCCCTCGTGCCCCCATTCTGTGTGCCCGATTTTGCTTTCTGTTTCCCCCCGTGCCCCCATCTCCTGTGCCCGATTTTGCCTTCTGTTTCCCCCCGTGCCCCCATTCCGTGTGCCCGATTTTGCCTTCTGTTAACCCTCGTGCCCCCATTTTTTGTGCCCGATTATTGCCTTCTGTACCCCCGTTGCCTCTCTCCACTCCCGCCGCTGCGTCCCCTGCGGCCCCGCCCCCTGACTGCCCATTCGCTGCCCCTGCCTCCCGCCTCCCAGCTGCTCCTCCCTCCCACCTCCCCCATATATGGCGGCTGCTGCGCGGCCGCGCGCAGCGGGCGTGCCGCTGGCGCGCCAAAGGCGCGCCTAAGGCAAGCCCGTCTGCGCCCGTCCGTGCCTGGACCGCGCCCAGTGCCAGAACCCCTGGGCCGCGCGCCCCCCGCACCAGCCTCGAGGACCGACGCCGCTACAATGCCACCACACTCCACGCTCTCAACCCGGGACGGACACACAACTGCTTCAAGGCCGCCCCGAAATGCACTCATGGCCCCTTCACCTGCTGGAACTGCAGCTACACCAGCCTCAGAGCCACCGAAGCGCCCGCCAAGAAGGACCTCAACCACCTCCAATGCATCCTACTGAACACCCGCTCCGCACGCAAACACGCCGTCGAGCTCTGGGACCTGCTCGACACATCATCACCGGACGTCGCCTTCCTGACAGAGACCTGGATGAACGACTCCTCCGCACCCGACATCGCCATAGCCATCCCAGACGGCTATAAGATCACCCGCAGAGACCGCGTCAACGGAGTAGGAGGAGGAATCGCCATCGTCCACAAGAACTCCATCAGGGTCTCGACCAGCACCGACGACGTTCTCCGCACCGCCGAACACATGCACTTCCAGATCCACACGGACCCCAACACCACCCTTAGAGGCACCCTTGTCTACAGACCCCCTGGGCCCCGACCCCAGTTCAGCGACTCCATCGCCGACTTCATCAGCACGCACGCCCTGACCTCTACCGACTACATCCTCCTCGGAGACCTGAACTTTCACCTGGAGAACAACAATGACAGCAACTCCACCACCCTGATCGACAACCTCGCCAACCTCGGACTGAGACAGCTCATCACAACACCGACTCATTCCGCCGGCCACACGCTCGACCCCGTCTTCTCCTCAAGCTCCCACGTCTCCTTCAGCCACACCACGGAACTCCTCTGGACCGACCACCGCTGCATCCACTTCACCTTCCAGAAACCCACCACACACCACCGCACCCAACAGATCCCACGCCGCTGCTGGAGCAAAGTCACCGAAGACCAACTACGGGCAAACCTCGCTCTCAGCCCCCCCTCCGACCCATCCAACACCGACGACGCTGCCTGCAACCTCAGAGAATGGATAGACGACTGTGCCAACACCCTCGCCCCGCTGAAAAAACTCACCTACAGCGACACCACCAAAAGAGCCAGCTGGTTCACCCCGGAACTCCTAGCTTCCAAGCGTACCTGCCGGAAACTAGAGAAGAAATGGCACAGTGATAAGACACCGGACAGCCACGCAGCCCACAAAGACGCCATCCGTAACCACCACCACCTCATCAGGTCCGCCAAGAGAATCTCCTTCAAAGACCGCCTCAACAACAACGCACACAACAGCAAGGAGCTCTTCAACATCGTGAAGGAACTCTCCAACCCCAGCTCCAACACCAACGACATCCCGCCGTCGCAAGCCCTGTGCGATTCCCTCGCCACCTTCTTCCACCGCAAGATCGCCGACATCCACGACAGCTTCAACACCCAGACAGCCCCTACTAAGATAGATACACCAGACCCGCCGCACACCATCGACCATGACCCCTTGCCAGCCTGGGCCAGCGTGAACATCGACGACACCATCAAGACCATGAGCACAATACACTCCGGCTCCCCGTCAGACCCTTTCCCGCACCACATCTTCAACAAAGCCAGCAGCTCCATCGCACCCCACCTGTGCAACGTTATCAATCTCTCCTTCGAGACCGCGACCTTCCCAGAGAGCTGGAAACACGCAGAGATCAACGCCCTACTCAAAAAACCCAAGGCGGACCCGAGAGACCTCAAGAACTTCCGGCCCATCTCCCTGCTTCCGTTCCCAGCCAAGGTCATCGAGAAGATCGTCAACAAACAGCTAACCCGATACCTCGAAGAAAACAGCATCCTGGACCCATCCCAATCAGGGTTCCGCAGCAACCACAGCACTGAGACTGCCCTCATCGCCGCCACCGACGACATCAGGACCCTGCTGGACAACGGTGAGACCGCAGCCCTCATCCTGCTGGACCTCTCCGCCGCCTTCGACACTGTCTGCCACCGCAGTCTACGCGCACGCCTCCACGACGCAGGGATCCGAGACAAGGCCCTGGAATGGACCACCTCCTTCCTCGACGGCAGAACCCAGAGAGTCCGCCTCCCACCTTTCCGATCCGAAGCCTCCGAGATCATCTGCGGCGTACCCCAGGGATCTTCCCTCAGCCCAACGCTGTTCAACATCTACATGGCCCCGCTCGCACGCATCGCCAGACAGCACGACCTCAACATTATCTCCTACGCCGACGACACTCAACTGATCCTCTCCCTCACCAAAGACCCCCTCGCCGCCAAATCCAATCTCCATGAAGGAATGAAGGCCGTCGCCGATTGGATGAAGATCAGCCGACTAAAGCTGAACACGGACAAGACAGAGGACCTCATCCTCGGCTCCAACCCCTCAGCCTGGGACGACTCCTGGTGGCCAACGACGCTGGGAGCAGCCCCGACACCCACCGACCACGCACGCAACCTGGGAGTCATCCTCGACTCAACGCTCTCCATGACCAAGCAAGTCAACGCAGTCTCCTCCTCCTGCTTCAACACCCTCTGCATGCTTCGCAAGATCTACAGGTGGATCCCGACAGATACAAGAAGAACAGTCACCCAGGCCCTCGTCAGTAGCAGACTCGACTATGGGAACGCCCTCTACGCGGGAGCCCCGGCCAAGCTCATCAAGCGACTGCAACGCATACAAAACGCCTCCGCACGCCTGATCCTCGACGTACCACGCCACAGCCACATCACTCCCCACCTGAGGAACCTGCACTGGCTCCCCGTCAACAGGAGAATCTCCTTCAAACTCCTCATCCACGCACACAAGGCACTCCACAAGACTGGCCCAGCCTACCTCAACAGACGACTCTTCTTCTACGTCCCCAACCGCCAGCTCCGCTCCGCCGACCTCTCCCTCGCCACCGTCCCTCGCATTCGAAGAACAACCACCGGTGGCAGATCCTTCTCACACCTAGCCGCCAAGATCTGGAACACCCTTCCACTAAGCCTACGACAGACCCAAGACCTGCTGACCTTCAGGAGGCTACTCAAGACCTGGCTGTTCGACCAGTAGCAGCACCCCCCCTCCCTTTCTCTCCCCAGCGCCTTGAGACCCTCGCGGGTAAGTAGTGCGCTCTACAAATTCTGTGATTGATTCATTGATATCTCTTACACAAGAAACAAGACTGTTCAATAAATCCTTTTATTGAAACGCCCGTCTATTCTTTCTGTGTAACTCTGAAGAAACTAAGCATGCACGATTAGCTGAGTGAAACTGTTATCTATTGTTTCCACGATTCTGAGAGTGTTCCGATTCTAAAGGGAAACAAAGTTGTCATGTTTATGCGGTTGCCAGAAACTACTCCCTTCTTGTTTACAAGGAGTTTTTAGTGGTCTCTGAGTTAGCTGGCACAAAGTAATTAAGTTTAATATACTCGATAGGGACATACTGACCTCAGTCCTATGTAAAACCTATAGGGTATATTATTGCAATGCGCAGAGCCTATTAGGGAAATAGGAACTACACTACATGGCGCCCAACGTTTGGTAAGGCACTAATTTAACGCTAGATACTGAGTAACTCAGTCGTGCTTTTCTCTCAGAGACCCCTACTCACATACTCCATAAGATGTCTGGAGTGGGTAGGGTTAAATATCCGCCAAAGCTAAATAGGACAAAAAACCCTATATATTAGCTGTTTGGTTTGTTCAACGTTGAAGGATACAGTGTTCCAAAATATTGTGCACCTTATCTTTTGTTTCCTTAAAACTTGTTCTACATTTTTCAAAAAACAAATGTCCATACACGGGGATAATGGCACCGAGAACGGTGTAGCTGCGGCTGATCCAGTCGTAACAGCTTTTAATTTTTCAGGTTTAAATGGAACCGATGAGGGTGTTATAAACATCCATCCAAACTTAAGGAGAGCCATCACTCTAAAACTTATAAAACACGGCCTACCACCAAGAGGTGGTAGAGCAGTTTTCGTGATAGAGACACACAAATCCTCTTAGACAGAGGTATTCTATTCATGGATAGTATTCCCAGAATCAAATCCAATAACAAAACTATTTCACTTCTTTAAAGAAGATGAACCACCAGAGGAATATATTCCTTTCGAGGATATTGAAATTCCACTCACATACCAGGAGCATGATCTCTGGTTTAAAGGCGCCCTAAAACATCACAAAAACATTACCAGGCTCGGTCCACTAGGTAGACCAGGAGCAACATGGCCGATTCTAGCCGGCTACACACCTCATCCTGACATCGATGTAATGTCAGACGAGGAATTACTTACTCAACTACAAGAGTTAATAAAAATTTACAGACAATTAGTCCAATATGTCATGCGGACTTTCACAGTCCAACCACCAATGACCATTCCAAATCAAACCCCTCAACAGGGGAATACACTAAAAATTACTCCACAGACTTTACACGCAGTCATGGGTAAAATGCCCACAAAACATGAGCAAATTCCATTCTGGATAGCTCAAAAAATTACTCAAATCGAAGCAGTATTTCCAAATACTAGCCCTTATGAGAAACACAGAATCCTAACAATCTGTTTACCAATGGGGATCACAACACAACTGGAAGATTGCACCACTTGGGGCGCAGTCTTTCCTGCCATCTATACTAAAACACTTGGTGTTCCATCAACTGCAGCAATACCAGATGTCCTGAAACAAATTCAAGACGAATACGGGGCAGAACCTGCTCTGAATTTAGGTATGAAATTACTGAAAAACTTCGACCAGGTCTCAACAATAATATTATCTAATATTAAAGGGGAGGCAGCATCAGTGGCGATCCGCCAACGCTTAAGGGAATTTGATGTAACAGAACATCAACATGAACTACCCAGAATAATAGAACAATCTTATGCAGAATTAGGCTGAGATAGTTTGGGTGGAAAACCTTTGAAGCCAAAACTATCTGAAAGTCCTGAAAAGGACTCTATTAAACAAAATCCTACATCTTCTAAAAAGAAGTGGGAAACTAATAAACAAAATTTAAACGAGACACGTTCTCAATCCCGAGGTCGGTCTCCTCAAAAGGAGCCCTCTGAAAGGAGGTATAACCTCAGCAATAGGGATAATTTAAGAAAGCCTGACAGGTATCAAGATACTGATACACGTTCCTCTCGTACCTTTCAGATCTCGTCACAGACATCAGAAAGAAGAGGACGGTCAGAACACAGAGAAGAACGCGTGAAATACAAAGGCGATACTACACACATTCAGAAAAATAAATCAAAACCTCAATTCACAAAAAAGAAGGTAGCAGGTCTGAAGATCAGACATGCCGAGAATACTGAGAACACAGCTCAAGAACGGAGAATGGGCTCAGACAATGCTGGACTGTGCAGCAGAAGTAACAATAGCTCGCCAGAACCTGAAGGAACTTCTGGAGATAGTGGACTTGAATGAGTACATCACAGTAGAAACTGTAGACACCAGGGTTAGTACTCCACAAAAGTTATATGAAATAACACTCCGAATGGAGGGAGACATACCAAGAAAAGTGAAAATACTCTTTTGGGAGAAACTTTCAAGGGGTTATGATATACTTCTAGCAGAAAAGGACTGGCCACCAAACTTTGTCAGGGAGTGCCCACATGGTGAGGACATCATTATGCCTGCCTTCTCCAACCATATTCCAATTCACCTAAAATATACTTATGCCAGGAAATGGGCAGTTGCCCAGGCCCCAGCATTATACAAAACTCATGTTGGATGGGATGAGGACTCACCTCACCACAAAATACATCTAAAAAATCAACCTACTACACAAAGGCAGTACCCAATAAAGCAAGAAGCTAAAAAACAGGTCAGGGAGATCTTAGATCAACTTGAATACCAAGGGGTGATTGAAACATGCACCTCCTCAATGAACAATCCTTTGTTTCCTGTATCCAAACCGGACAATACATATCGTCTAGTTTTGGATTACAGACACTTGAACACTTGTTCCAAAACATTTGCAGTGCAAAATGCACATAGTACAGCATTAATGAATAACATTGTGCGTAAAAAATATAAAACCACATTAGACATTTCAAATGGTTTCCTTTGTCAAAACATAACACCTGAAAGTAGGTACTTAACAGCTTTCTCAATAATGGGGACCCAGTATCAATTTTGTAGACTCCCACAAGGGTTCAAAAACAGCCCTGGGTTATTCTCAGCAAGAGTAACAGAGTTACTACAAATTTATGATAATGAGGCATTGTCATATGTCGATGACATCTATCTGACAGACGATGACCTAGATAGGCACTTGAACAGGGTAAGTACCATTATATTGGGCTTCGCCTCTGAAGGCTATAAATTCAACTTTAAAAAATCCAGAATTGCCCATCTCAATGTCCTTTTCCTAGGATATGAGCTTTCAAGTGAAGGCAAGAGCCTGGCAGCTAACTTTTTAGAAAAGTGCGCACTGCTCCAACCTCCAAAAACGCTGAAACATTTACAATCCATCTTCTGTTTCCTACATTTTGGAGCAACTTACATTCTAAATTACGCAGAAAGGGTTAAACCTCTCTACGAATTAATCAAACCTGATTTTTCAACAAAACATTGGACACAGGAACATACAGAAATCCTGCGTTCACTCCAAGCTAACATGTTAGCAACAAATCACTTACAAACACGCGTAAATACACGCAATTTAGTGATCCGAATAATTTCGGGACAATGCGGATTCACCTACTTAACATTTAATGAGGGTGAAAAAGTACCAATAGCATACAAATCACATTTGTATACACAAGCAGAAATGCGCTTCACTTCAACAGAAAAAATACTGACAGCAGTTCAAACCGCTGTAGCAAAAGAAAGATCTCTAGCCCAAGGGAAACGTATTATTGTCGTAACTCCAGTACCAGCCTTAGAGGCGGTTACAAAAGTGAGCATTCCAAATGCAAAAGCTTTACATCCTAGATGGATACAATGGGTTAATTCTCTTGCTGTAACAGATGTTGAATATGTTTTTGATCCTGATTTAAAAACACAAGCGTTCCTCCAATATGAACATGAATGTCCTCTGCCCACTGAAATTTTGCCTCTCGATCAGTACGAATTTATAATTTATACTGACGGATCAGCACAACCCGCTACAGGGAGTAAGCAAGCTTACAGTGCAGCGTGCGCAATAGTTAAAGGTCGCATGCAAGATGGTAACTTCAGACCAATGGTCACTAAAACTCAATCTCTAGGAGATTGTACAGCTCAGCGAGCTGAACTACAAGCATTCAAACTGGCACTTGAAAATATAGATCGCGAATTCCCCACACTTATAGTGTGCGATTCTTTTTACTGTGTTCAGTCATATAATGAATATATTCAAAATTGGCTTGAAAACGGGTTCAAAGATGCAAAAGGTGGCACAATAAAGCATAAAACGCTTTGGGAACAAGTAGTTCAGTTAAGAAACGAACTACCAAAGGCTCACGTGATACACACGCTGAGTCATCAACGTGATGGCGTTCACGTTGCAGGGAATTCATTGGCTGATGAAGCCGCAAAGGGGGCAGTTCAGACGGCTTCCGTAGCTGGGATCACTCGTTCAAAAACGAGAATAGACAGTGAGATATTGTTGGCTGTCAATGCTTCAAGCAAAGGCAGTGGTGCAGCGTTACCAAAGAAATTTCCACTCAAGTACTCTTATGTAATTGATGCGAACAATGTTCCTTTTGCTCGAATCCCTGGAGTGGGGGATAGGGTAATTCCAAACATGGAACATAGAGCAGCTTTGATTTATGAAGCACATCTGGGGGAGGGCCTGTCACATCAAGGGATCTCTAAAACAATATTAACATTAAAAGAGATTTACTGGTGGCCTGGAATGAATACACAGATTCACATCTTCATTGATGACTGCATAGACTGCAATAGACAGCGTGGTGCAGAACGCCATCAGACACCAAACTACGAAGTAGCCTGCCCAGTACAGACACCATTGTTAGACAGCATTAGACTATCTACGTGCAGGCGTCCTTTTGGACAAATGCAATCCCACAAATACTAAGTCAAGGTTCCTATGGATATGGCCTCAGCGCTCGGCTGACGCTTGAACTGTTATAAAAGATTTGCGAGTCTTTATCGGCACATACGCAATTGGCACACTACATTCTGACCAGGGCCCTGCGTTTAGCTCTCGGGCTTACAAAGAAGCCATGGCCAGTTTGGGCGTAGCATTGCGGTACTCCTCTCCGTTTCATCCTGAGGGAAATTCTGTTGTGGAAAGGAAAAACCGGGACATAAAGCAGTCTATAACAGCTAGGGTATTAGGTTCGGGTGATGGGTGGGTTAAACATCTTTATGGGGTCCAACGCTCATTAAATAATTTGCCAAGAAGTTCTCTAGGGGGTCACTCCATATGAGGTCCTATTTGGGACAAGAATGTGGGTTCCTGATCTCGAATGTAAAGGCACAGTGGTGGAAAATAAACCCTTTGATATCAAAGATCGTTTGGCTGTTTTACAGGATCTAAATGAACTAAGATCGAAACAAAGCAACGTGTTCCTGAAGCCAACCACCACTGGGGAAAAACCGGCAGTCCCAGCAAGGCCTGTCTGAATCCCAAAAGTTGGGGATCTAGTCAGAGAGAAGATTGCGAACAAGAAGGAATTTGGACCTTCTTACAGACAACCAGTACCTGTCCTAGCCGTACACGGAACAAGAACAGTACTTCTGCCGCCCCTTGCTGGAAAAAAGGAGAAAAGATTTGTGTCAATCGACCTCATCAAACCACAGTATGTGGCCAATACTAAATAGTAGGCCTCGTTGACTCTGACCTAGTAGCAGACGCACTCCTCTCGCTACTATCCAAGAGGTTCAGACTGAAAGACTCATAACCATCGAGAATTCAGCAGTAACAGATGAAGGACTAAGCAACAATGCTATGGAACTCATCCCTCTTGAAACTCAAGTAACAGTTCGTCCAGATACACCTGTCTACACCAACGTAACAAGTGATCAACTGGTTCCAGCGGTTTCAACAAATCCTGATGCAATTTCAACAATTGACCGAACTGCTTCTGACTATTTCATTAACTTTGATACGTTTTCTGAGGATCCGAGTGAGCCTGAAACGACGCCAGCCCTAAAAACTTTTAAACAACAAGTACAAGACCTTTTTCATTTCCTGAAAGAGACTTATCTGGTTTCACCATGGATTGAACTATGGATTATTTCTGGAATATTTTTCTTCCTGCTTTGGCTAGCTTTGGTTATGACTCTTAGCGTGCTTATAAATGGCAGATACATCCGTATGGACACTGAAAGTAAAAATGTGAACTTACTTTTAAAACCACACAAATCATCCCATCGTGAAGCAAGAGACTTTTCAGCAGTGAACATCACAGCCGTTCCTATACAGGATGGTATAGTGTGGGACAAAACAGATTTCGATATATTCGGCCCAACGGAACTTTTGAACATTCCACATTTATTTAAAATTTCATTAAGTGATTTTATTACCTCCAGTACCTATTCTGATGATTGGGACTTTGAGACTGTTAATGATATGATGTCTGATCTAGAAAGGTCTGCTGCATTCTCTAACAATGAATACTTAGAGGGTTCATCAGACTACGAACAGCTTTATTGTTACAACCACTATGATCCTCATTTCTTGCATAAATCTGCTATACCTAGAAATGTGTTTATGTTTAACCAATGGGAACATTGTCCTACACCGCCAAAGGGTAGTTCAAAAACGTTTGCAAATAAGTTTCCATATTTTTCAGGGTACAATACATCTGATCCAGAAACGTTTTACTATAAAAATGTAAACAAAACAGGACAGAAAGTTATGTTAACTAATACAAAACAGATTTATTCTGCAGCCTTTATTACCCAACTGTCTAGACAAGGATTTGACTTTTGGAAAGACACAATCGACACAAAATCTGTCTGGGGTTCTAAAGATTGGCAAGTGCAGGGGATAGAAGCTTTGTTTAGAGCATGTATCATCCCACAGCAAATAATGTTTTTGAATGACACTGTGCAACAAACGTCTTGCCTTGGTTTAGCCAAGATCAAAGACATGAAGACACCTTCTGTACCGACACCTGCTAGTAATAGCACTACACATGGAGCGGTCACAGTAGACACAATATTACAAAACAACAGAACAGATCCTGATTGAAAAAAATGGTTACTCTGGCCCACAGATACAAACATCTGTCAAGAAAGATTCCTGAATAGAAGACAGGGCTTTACTATCCATAGGCCAGACCCACGTTATGTTCAACGACAACATCCGGGGGTAGTAACAACATACAGTGTAGGAAAATTGTGACTCGACTGGTTACAAAAATCTACACTCGAGGATGTGAAACAACACTTATCTTTACTTAAAGAAGACGCAGACCTTAGGGAATTCTTGCTAGGACCAAGAAAACCGCGTCAAAAACGTTTCATATATGCCGGCATTTATGCTGCTTATAATAAAGTATGGAAGGTTTCACAGGCAGAGGCCGCAGAAAGAATACGTGAGCTTGATCGTATTAACTTAGAGAAATCTCTCACTGTGGTCGACAATGGGTTAACAACCTTGTCATCCAGAATTTATTCATTGGACAACATTGTATCCTCTGCTATTGACATACTGGAACAAGATTTAGCCATGTTACAACAAGGCCAATCTCAGTTACGTTCTATTATGTTATTAGGCTGGACGCTGCAATCCTTGCGTGCAGGCTATGTGCCTTGGCGTTTTATCAACACGTCGTCTCTGTTTTCAGAATACAATCTAACAGATAAACAGATCGAACTGGCACAAAGGGGAGCAAAGTATACAGTGCTGAGCATTGAAAAACTGGAAAAATTACCATTTACGGTAGCAGAAAAACCAGCTACAGAATGGCTTATCCATGGCAAAATAATTCTGCCTGTCAATACTTTTCAGTTTCAGTATTGTCTCAAACAAATGCAAGCAGGCAAATATGAAAGGTTGGGTAAAGAATACATTAAGACATCCTGGGATTTACCTTATGAGTACAGATGTTGGAGTGGGGATCGTGAAGTGTTTATAAGCGGTACACACTGTGAAAATGCACTGAGCGGTTCACTCATATGTCAGGACATTTCTTTACACAGGGCTTGTAATGGTTCTGTGGCAAATTTGTCCTGCCACCAGCAGGGTACACCAGCTACTGTGATTAATCCAACGTTTGGCCAACTTTCTAACGGGAGTTACCTCATGTTGAATGATCAGAGTTGCTGTGGCATGTTGCAAGGCATCCCATATCTGGTAACGGTCGGCTCCAGGGTTACTTGTTGTATGCAAGTATTGTTCCCCCCAATAGACACAGTCAGGGAGTCGCCTCTATGGCCTTCATTGAATGTTTCTTTTATACGTTTTGATACTTTAAGCAGAATGAAAGCCATGCTTTTGCAACAGACCGTGCCTTTGACCTCGGCCAAAGAAATCTATGATTTACAAATTGCAAGGACTTCGGCTGAGATACAGGCTTTAATTCGTACAAACTGCCCTATACATTTCGTAGAAATGATGGGACGTATCTTAAACATGTCTGATACGAGCGGGATTGTACATGTATTTAAGACCATCTGTTCAGGACTGTTAACACCTTTTCAGTCAGTCCTCGGAATCATTCCAAACTTCGCACATTCGGTGTTTGGTGGTGTGCCATTCATTCTAGCACTGGTTGCGGGAATCCTGTTTTTATTCCTACTACTACGCTATGGCAAGCCTATCAACCGGCGTCACTCCCAGCAATTTGGAGAAAGCTCTCCTAGAACGGAAGTGCCGTGAGCGCATAGTGCAACTTTTGGGTATACCTCGTCTACGGGAACTTAATACAACATGGTTTCTGTCATTTAGACCAATCTGGCAAGATTGCATCTTACCTGTTCTACGCTGCCTGCTTTGCGGTGAAGAATGCGTGCTAGACACCTGTCTAACACTCCCATCAGTCGTGCCAACGGACATCTATACTCTGCTGGACCCGATAACGGCCCATGCTCTGTGTTGTCCCCAGAGGCTACCAATCCTGATGACGGCATTCCTAGAGATCTCACAGACGCTTCCTGCTGCTGCTGAGGTACGAGATGGATCAACAGGCACACAGGTAACAACGGACGCGAACATTGCTGCGGCATCCTATGCTGAAGGCGATGCTTCACATCTCTGTGCAGTTAACCTTCTAAATGAGGTATTCCAACTGTCACCGACATCGGTAGACGATCTTTTGTCTACAGAAATAGATGATTTCATGTTTACACCCGACCCATACACTGACTTTGATTCGGCTCACAGTGTACCAGGGAAGCAATGAATTTGGCCTCCATATTTTCAAAACAGAACAAAACTTGGAACTCTTCCTAAAATTGATTTTTTTCTTTCTTTTTCTCTATTTTTTGAAAATACATGGCAATTCAATCTGCTTACAGTAGAACTATTCATATAGAACGGACTTCTTTGAATACTTCCAGGGACACATTGTCACCTTATTTACCACAATTTCATTTAGTACCATGATTTGAAATGGCTTTGATTTTTTGAATACTTGTCAACCATTTCGTCATATGTATATATTTCTGTTTATTCATTCATGTTGCATTTTATTTATGATATATGCCTAGAATGAAAAAATGCTTTAAAATGTACAGTACCTATTGCATTACATGTTTAGCAACAGTTTCTTTTAAAAACTTCTTTTAATATGCTTTTAGAAATGTTTTTAGCAACATGTGGTACTCAGTTTAATGTTTAGCATTTAATGTTTAGCATTTAGTACTATCGTTCATTCGAAAGTGGAGTGGGTGTTGTATTCCGCTTTAGGTGTCCGTATATAGGTTTTCCTGAAACATGTCCTTATATAGGCACAATTCGCATTGTCCATATATAGGCATAAGATCCCAGTCCTTATTTAGGCATTAGCCATGCTATCCAAATACAGGCATGGTCACTTACATCCGTCCACCCTAACGTCACAACGAGGTTCTTAGAAACCAGACCCTTAAGCTCTTGGGAGTTCCCCTAGCACAGGATTATTGATTTCTCCAAGAACTCATTTATTATGCATGAACTGCTATACCTTAAGGGTTCATTCCTGACGTCTTCCTCTGCCCGACTTTACGTCAATGCTAACATTATAAGGCACCTACCGGGTGTAAATATACCTTCCCTTGCCCAAGCAAGTAGGAGGAGACCTCGACTTTAGAGGAGCCCGTGTCCCGGTCTGACGCACTGACATGAGACGCTGTCATCCCTGCTCGCATACTAGACTTGGCATACTAGACTTGGCATACTAGACTATAGCATACCATACTATAGAATACTTCACCTACTTCTTACCTTGCACTACACTTAGGTTAGGTACACTGGGGTAGAACTAGTTAGAGAAGCATCTTATGAGTACTCGCATTTTTAGCTTATGTTATTTATGTATATGAATATATGTGTCATAGCTAAAAGATAATGCTAGCGCAGTATTATTTCTTTCTACTGCTTACGCTGTACATTATATATCTCGCATACTGTCTTGTGATCATAACAGCTCATATCTCTTACACGAGAAACAAGACTGTTCAATAAATCCTTTTATTGAAACGCCCGTCTATTCTTTCTGTGTAACTCTGAAGAAACTAAGCATGCACGATTAGCTGAGTGAAACTGTTATCTATTGTTTCCACGATTCTGAGAGTGTTCCGATTCTAAAGGGAAACAAAGTTGTCATGTTTATGCGGTTGCCAGAAACTACTCCCTTCTTGTTTACAAGGAGTTTCTAGTGGCCTCTGAGTTAGCTGGCACAAAGTAATTAAGTTTAATATGCTCGATAGGGACATACTGACCTCAGTCCTAAGTCAAACCTATAGGGTATATTATTCCAATGCGCAGAGCCTATTAGGGAAATAGAAACTACACTACACCCTATTAGGGATTTCCCCCTTGAAAGAAACAGCTCTTTGTATCACCATTAGGGGCATATTAGCAAGACCCACGTTAAAATTATCGCCGTTTTAGCGGCAGGAAACTGCCGCTAAAACGGCGATAATTGGCTTGCTAATATGCGTTATGGAATTCCAATAGAAGCCCAGGTTAGACGTCCTGCACATCTAACCTGGGCTTCTATTGGAATTCTATAACGCATATTAGCAAGCCCATTATCGCCGTTTTAGCGGCAGTTTCCTGCCACTAAAACGGCGATAATTTTAACGTGGGTCTTGCTAATGTGCCCCTATATTCCTTAACCTGCCCTGTTGAGGTATGCCTGCTAAGTAGACAGTTTTCATACCACTTCAGAATCCCTCCTCCAGAAGGAGCAACATCGTCCTCTAGGGGTCCAGTCATTCAATCCTAATGCAAGATGCTTATTACAGTCACTGGAGTGGAAGGAGCCAGGTTTTAATTTCATATGCCTCTTAAGCAACACAAAGAACACCATTTAAAAGTTACTTCACCACTGCATTTATAAAAATCGACTTTTATCACTGAAATGGATTTTTGAAGAAAAGTGATAAATAACTTTTAAGCTAGCTTTTACTATTTACCCAAGCTGAGATGTGCAAATTGATGTTCATTCACAATCAGGACTGTTCATGGAAATGTAAGCTGCCCTACATAGTTGCAAACTACGTTTGTCAACCTTTCACTGTGTGGACATACATTTCTTCAATATTTAGTGTGTCACACTATTATACAATATTGATGCAGTCCTGTGGACTAAAAGGGAACATATAGAGGTGACTTACCAAATATATAATTGCAGGTTTCCTAGTAAACAATTTTCCTTGACATGTATCATTGCAGTGGTTTAAAACTGAGTTCAATCAGGACAGCATGGTGTTCTCTAGAGCCATACATTTTAGCTACATATGAGGGTGCTGTATATATGAAGTGCAGCCTGCGTATGCTATTTAACTTACACATAACCAGAATATTTCCTGGCCCGTCTTACCATGGCCTTACTGGAAAGTTAAATAAGCCAGATGGGTGCAATTGATTTACCAGTACATACTTAGGGACGGAATACACACTCCTTAGCATTGAATGGCAGTATCATAGTGCACAGAGGTACAACACCAGATAAGAAAATAAGACTGAAAAAGCTGAACAGTTCTTGTCAGGTTTTCAGTCTGAACCTCTCATAAAAATACACATCTTTGCTGTTGTAACCACTGCATCAGTCTCAGAATCATCCAGGGAAGGAAGGGTGTGGAAACGTGACAACTGTGGAGGACTAGACCACTAACTACAGCGTGGGTGGGAATTCCTAGCTTCAGGAGTCCACTTCCTGTCATTAGTTGAAGAGCATATTAATCGCACTACACACAGGCCTCCTTGCCTGGCAACGATTCACAGTTGTATTGCCTCTCTACTTAGTTTGTCCACTTGACCCTGCATTCACGCGTCTTTATTGTTTTACCAATTTCTGCTCCTTCCTTATTAGTTCTTGCATACAGCCAACACCCCCTCTGTCTTGTTCTTGTTATTTGTGTCTCTATTGCCTGTTACCCTCAGTCTGCCATGGTTCAATGGTCTCCTGCTCCTGAGATGAGCATTGCTATCCTGGCTGATGTCTCGTCTCATTACAGTTTCCTCTGCCCTGGATTGAGGTAAGTCTTTTGAACCCATTTTGGGTTGTGTCTCAGTGAACCTGTTATATCTTGGTATTACCTGTTCATTGATCTTTTGGTATGTGACGCACTTATGCAACACACCTTCACTTCATAACACACCTGAGAGCGAGTCAGCATACCAATGTACAAGCAGATGCCAGCCCATCCCAGCAGTTCTACGACAGCAAGTGCTCCTGTGTCTTCTCTCTTCCCTCCCCATCTTTCACTTGTGAGGTATTGGAGCCGTTTTTACCTCCACAAAGACTTTGGGACAGCAGGGATTCTCAGCCCTTGGATGTCTTCGGCCCAAGCTTGACAAGTACACAGATAAAGGTGCATTGCTAAAGACTTAAATATAGCAAGTAATGATTGCATAAAGAGAAGTGGACAGCCAGGACTAGGGTAAAAACCTAAAGAAAATTTGTAACAACACGAATATATGCATGGTTATATGGATTCTCACATTACTATCCAAATCATTTGACAAATTGTAATCTTGAAAGATTTCACTCAGAACCCTAGTCCTTAGTTCACTTTACATTCCAACAGATAATTGTCTTTGGAAAATACTAATTCCAGTGATGCATTTATGCACAGAAGATATAGTACTCACCAATATAGTGTTTTGAGCAAAAACACATAAGCACATGGATAGAAAGGGAACATTTACAAACATTTCATGCGGACATTCAATACACTTAGCACAAGACAATATGACTCATTACATGTTCCCCAGTAAAATAAGGCAGTAATATCAGATGAGATTTACTGACCCAACGAGGTTCTTTGGTGTAGTACTGCGTTAGCAATAAGAGTTCTGCATTACTTTCTATGGGCTTTTATTTTAATTCCCTACCTCCATTATTTTCTAAAGGAGGGTGTTGCAGTACCAGTGGTTGAACATGTTTGGTGCTGGACTTACTACTGTTTTTTTTATAGTAGCAACTTCTACTCAAATTTTGTGAATAAGCAAAGAGTAGTAAACTTACCTAAAAGTGTAAGTTACCCTTGTAATTCAGGCTTGATTCACAAAGGTAACTTCCACTTTTGAGCAATTTAAATTTTTAAATATGTTTATTTTTACATTAATGTTTACATTCAAAATAGTGTATTAAAACATTTTGGATTTAATTAATAAATATGTACTTTTTGTATATACTTTTTATACTTGGATTTTGAGAAACAGCAATAAGTAGTAAACTTACTCTACAGTGTAAATTACTCAAAAGTGTAAGTTACCTTTGTGAATCAGGCCCTGAAAATGCTTATAGGTAGAACCTACTGCATCACCTCACCAGCTTTCTTTGTGAGTTCTTGCAGTTAATGGATGCCCAGTATGCTCTTGTGCTGAAATGTCTATAGCTCCTTAGTTTATATTCGTCTGCCCCACCACCTCACAGATATTTAAAGTGACAGTGAGCTACACTATCAGCATCCCACCAGCTCTCTATTTGACATCCATGGCCTTGCAACAGTGCTTAATTTGAGCCGGTGGTTTCCAGTGCTCTGCACCGGCACTTAATTGTCAACACCGGGGCTTGTAACAGTCTGCCACATGGTGGCAATGTCTGTCTAATTTAGAGATGAGTACAACAGTTGTTTATTAATTCAATATACATTAAAAATTACTATTGACTGCTGCTCAAGCCATTCTTATAGCTTTGGGGGCCTGGAATGGGTTGAATTGTCACACTTGTAGGAGTGTGATGGTTAGTAGTTGTGTTGGTACTGCCATTGGTAGTGCTATGGGGGCAATGTGTGGTGCAGGCTGCAATGGTCTCTTGACTAGGGCCATGGTACGTATGTTTTTTACAAAGTAAGCACTTCCTTGCAACCTTTGACAACTGGATTCTAGAATCGGGGGGTGGGGGAAGTCCAAGCTGTGCTACTCTCATTTCTCTAACTTCCGCTATCCTTCCTAAAATCTTGATTGCGCTTTCTCACTCTTTTTCTTTCATCCATTGATGTGTCTGTATTGCGTTTAACTATTCACTGCTTTCTCTGTTTCTCCATTCGTCCCACTGGCTCTTTCTTTCTAACTCCAACTACTATTCAGTAGCTCTCTCTGCATTTCTTTTATACCCCACTGCATCTTGCTTTACTATGTCTATTACAGTACCATTCACCTGTCGTTACAGTTCGCCAACTTTCTACCCCTGTCTTTCAGTGCAAGACTGGAGGCAGTGGTAAGGGATACAAGGTGGGTGGATGTTAGCAATATTAGACATATGGGCCCAGATTCTCAAAAAATCACGGAATGCAGCACAGCAGCCAAAAATGCTGTGCTGCATTGCATGACAGGGAGGGAGCAGGAGAGTACCATATCTACAGAGATATGGCTGTCTCTTCCCCTCACCCTAGCGCTGGTGCAGCTTTTAGCTGCCATGCCACAGGCACACACCTTAGCGCTACAGTATGTGTCTGTAGCCTTCCTGTACAAAATACTATGGATGGACAAGTTTAATACCTTATCCGACTTTGTATGTGTGTTGTACGGTGCAGTACACATGCAAAGTCGGAAAAGCAGGGAGAAATGAAAACATATCTGTTTTTAAAACATGCTTTTCAGCAGCTTTAACTTTTGGCACTAAACCCAGTCTACTAATTTTAGTAGCTAGGGTTTACAGTCAAAAGGCATGGGTGGTTGCATGGGAACCCCCATGTACCATCCATGTAACGCCCCCGTGACCCAAACCAAAGTGAGGCAAAACTGCGTTGCACTACTTTTCCATACAAACCAACGCAAATACCAATTTGCGTTGGTTTATTAATCCATAAAAAGGTTTAGGGTCGGTTTAGTGTTAAAAAAGTAATGCTAACCCAATGCTAAACCTTTGTGAGTCTTGGCCATGGTGTAGTGGAAAAGAGAGTTGGCTCTTTGACAATGTGATACTCTAGCAAAGATTTGAAGGGGTTTGTGACTGCATTCAATTAAAAAAAAATTTAGATTGTGTCTACTAACTGTGTTGTATTAGCTAATCAGGTAATAGTGTGGCAGAGGGATTTGGGGACCTTCTTGACGTACTCTGCCTCCAAATACAAGGTCTCCCAGCCTCTTCTCATAGCTACTCTATTGTATATCAGGTGTGATGCTGCTCATAGGCTGACTTATTTCCATGCAGACATCCCATTTTGCTCCTTCCCTGGAGAATGTGATGATGTATCCCACTATTTTAAATAGTATGTGAAATTACGAGGGTGGCTGAAGCCTGCTGACAAGCTGTATACAAGACTGGCAACAACTCCCTTTAAGAGCACCTCTTTGGGATCATGAATATTGATTATGTGTACTGCTGGGCATTTAAGTACTGTGGGACATGCCACTAACACCAGAGGTGAAGAGAGGCAGAGAAGCCAGCCAAAAGCAGAAGTGTAAATAAATTTCACTGTCTGCAGAGAGGGCGGGGTCTAGTGCGGAGAGATACATAAGAGGCACTCTGGCCTCCACCAAGCCCACCACCTCTCCGCCCCCATGTTGCTTATGTCCTGGGGTGTGTTCACACCACTTAATGAACATCGGCTGCTTACAGTCTCCAAAAGACAAACTGGAAAGCATAGTTGCCAGTTCGTCTTTCCTGTCACTGTGTGATTTCGGCTCCTTATTGGATGACCATGTGAAGGGAGCCAAAATCATTTGCCACACGGTGTTACTGTGTGAGTTGGCAGGAAAAAGAATTCTTCATAATACTCCAGTGTGAAACCCATCTGCATTGACGATACACTGATTTTGGAGAATTTTCTTTGCACTATCAAAAAATACCCATAACTGTCCTCAGGGCTATGTCTACCAATATTATCATGACCACAGTATAATTTCTAATTAGTAGATTTTTAACGCTTTGGAACAGTGCACGTGCTATATAGAGTTTGTGTTTTTGGCTTTGCATCTGTAAAATTTAGTACTTTCCCACGGATTTCAGTGATTGTGAAATATTTCAACTAGAATCTAACATAAAATATTTGTAATTTAAACACATAGCAGTAATGGGACCTTCATTTCTTTCCACAAGCAGGGACTTTATTCATCTTGTCTGCAAACTCTGGTTAAGTTTGCGTCAATCTACACACTTCAGGAAATATGTAGGAGAGACCACACCTCAAAGCATCCAGAAAACCTTTTCTTCTTCATTCCACATATATGATAAACTCCAAAGAAGCAAATGGAGTTCAAAGAAGAAAATCAACCGATATGTTAGAGATAGGCAGGTGTTTCGTTCTTGAAAAGCCCATTAATATATGCTCTACATAAGTAAAATGTATTTTTTTTAGACAGACACAATGCAGAACTATATTATATGGCAAAATAAGATAACCTATTATTCCAAGCTGCCTTATCATAATTTCTGCTTCATCTGTGAATTTATCTCATTTTCCAGGAGTACAGTATTTTCAGTGTTGTGTTATGGGGAATTTTCTAGCGCCTGATCACCTGTGAGGGTATCCTGGCACTTAGAAGGTGTGTGATGCTTGCCTCAGGCTTACTCGAAAGCCAGTTCTTCAGCTTCTTGCAGAATTCAAGAAGTGATGAGGAGGCTGTCATGTGGTCTGGAAGGTCGTTCTATGCATTAGGAGCAATGTATGAGAATGTACGACCTTCTGCTTTGGTTTTGTGTATGTGTGGTCCATGTTAAAGTGAGAGTCTGGCTTAGCAGAGTTGCCTAGTGGGTTGGTGGAACTGCATGCAGCTGTTCAGGTAGGCAGTACCTGGTCTGTGTAGTGTCTTGTATGTGTGATTGAGGAATTCAAACTTTGTGCACTTATGTATGGAGAGACAGTGTAGCTCCCTTAGATGTGCAGTGATGTAACACCAGCATGGAAGGGTTGAAGACCAGTCTGGCTGCTGCATATTGGATGGTCTGAAATCTTTTTGTGCGTTGGTTGGTGATTTCTGCATAGAGGGTGTTCCTGCTGTGCAGTACAAAAGCGGTGTACAAAGAAAGGGGACGAGCACCGTTGGCCGGTGTGTTAAGTATATATTTTTTTTAATGCATATATAGAAAAAACAGGTACTATACCAGCAAATGTAACGTTTACAATGAAGGTTGAATGAAGCACATTTTAAAAACGCAAGAGTGGAAATAATGTAGAAAAATGGATTACGAAATAACTGAAAAGAAAAATTCTTGACATATGAAAATACCTGACAAAACGTGCATGGTCTTCTATGTAATATAGTATATATAAAGTTTGTTTCATTTTGAATTGTTTTAATAACACTACAAGTCACACAATGCCGCTTTGAGGCTCAAGTGGGTTTAAAAAGTGTAAGGAAAGAAAGACTCACTAACCGTGAGAAAAGCCGTGGGAGAGCTGAAACGCGTTGGTTGGAGTGTGATACCAAGATTAAATTGAGTATAAGCCAACTCTGAGTGCCGCGTCCTTTGTTGTGCAAATATATATATATATATATATATCTATATATATACAGAGAGAGAGAGAGAGATAGATAGATACATATATAGAGATAGATAGATATATACAGATATATATATATATATACACATATATATATACACACACACACATATATTACTTTTTTTCTCCAACCCCCCCATTTTCTAATTACCTTTACCACCCCATACCCCTACCCACCCCTAAACCCTAAAAACACACTTACCACCCCATATCCTTACACCCTAAAAACACCCTTACCATCCTATACCCTAAACAACCCTAAATCCTAAAAAACACACTTACTGTCGTACGGTTCCTCCTAATGAATAATTTAACCATTCTCATTATTACATTGATTATATGAATACATATAATTGTGCTCCTACCTAGAACTGCCTATCCTAGAGAGCATAGGGTGGATGTGATTCAGCCACATACCTTGAACTGATCTAACTTCCCATTTACCTGTGTGCGTGTGTCATCTGGTAGCCAGTCTTGGTGTAGAACAGGCTGCTGTCCCTCTCAGGATAATGATGGGATTCAGCTGGGCTAAAATTCAGGCATGGGATGACCACAACAATCCATTGAAATGCTCCTCTGCTGAACAAAGGCCTGGTGCAGTTTATATAATAAAACTGGACCCATTCATTCTGTGCCTGAGCTCTGGTCCGGCTCTCATTGTTGATTCTACTCACCCAAAGCTGTCGCCGAACAGACAACAAACAAGGACAGTTTGTGCAGCATACCCAGTCCTTGGACATAATGTTCTAAGGTATGATAATTTGCCTACGAAGAAATGTATTTATAGCAAACTTTTCCTGAGTACACTATCTCATACGGGCATGCAAGCAAATGTGTGCTAAAAGTCATCATTTAAAAAGATGTCAACTTTAAACATGAGCGTGCAAAATGGGAGTGTTTGTGCACAGAGTCTATTAACCTCATGACATTACCACTAAATACCCTTACCCACCCCAAAATCCTAAAAACACCCTTACCACCCTATACCCCTACCCGCCCCATAACTTTAAAAACACCCTTACCACCCAAGACCCCTACCCACCCAAAACCCTAAAAAAATTGTAACCACCCACTACCCTTACCCACTCAAAAAGTCTAAAAACACCCTTACCATCCAATACCCTTACACACCCCTAAACCCTAAAAACACCCTTACCACCAGGTACCCTTACCCACCTCTAAACCATAAAAACACCATTACCACCCTATATCCCTACCCACCCCTAAACCCCAAATGCACCCTTACTACCCTATATCCTTGCCCACCCTTAAAGCCTGGACACACCCTTACCAGCCTATACCCCTACCCACCTCTAAATTCTAAAAACACCCTTACCCACCCCTAAACCCTAAAAACACCCTTTTGTTTTAAACATATTTTTATTGGCATTTTGTAATCATCATCACATATAAAAGAACACTACAATCGTGAACTTGCAATCCTCCAGTTGTCTTATTACGTTGCTAATCCCCACAAACAGTTTTTGCTATATCTTCGAGATCGGTGGACTGTCAACTTCGGTCCTATATACAAATATATCACTCATAAGCTGTACTCATGCTGTGTTAATTTCTTATCTCAAACCAAGAAAAATGTAAACAATAAGAAAAAAGATGGAGAACTTGTGCACAAGAGTGATGTGGGTGATCCACCTCAGTAAAACATTAATCGAGCTTCAACACCGTTGGTCCACGGTTGTGGCTAGGAGGGGGTCCCCTCTACGCTGTTCGTGCCTACTCTCACAACTACCACCAGTCTACCTATCCCGGCCCCTCCTCTTCATTGCTCGTGTCTCTGGGCTTTTCCCATGCCGCCATCGCTTCCCTCCATTGTCCGGCTATTGGGTGCTTCCTCATTCCCTTGGCCTCTTCCCATTGTAACACTCTACCTTCTGCCCCAGCCCATAGGATGACATCTTTAATCCAGATTTCCGACTTGGGCCCCCTTATTGACTTCCATTCCATCTCTATTCTACGCTTAGCGAGCCCCAGGGCAAGGTCTATCAGTCTGTTCCCAACCTTACGTTTGGGTGGCCTAGGGAAAAGACCCATCAAACACACCTGTGCTGTGGGTGGCAATACCCTACCCAGTACACTTTTGATCTTGTCTAAAACAGCCTCCCAGAACAGGTGTATATATTGACAACCCCAGACCATGTGCCCAAAGTTCGCATCAGGGTGAGCACATCTGGGACATTGCCGTACCTCCCCCCCATATGTCACGGTGAGACGATGCGGCGCTATGTAAGACATATGAATGTAATTAAACTGGATATATTTTAGGCGTGTGTTCCTAGAGATCTTTTTGGGAGACAGCAAGGTCTTACGCCACTCCGTGTCCGTAAGTTCCCTTCCCACACTCAAAGAGCAGAGGGACGCTGATATTAGCGTGGCATAAAACCACTTTACTAGATGCCTTGCTGTGCCTAGGGTAAATAGGGCGTGTAGCACCGGGTGCGTCTCTGGTTCCTCCCTCCCGTTATCCCATAGGTGCGTGAAAGTACGAGTCAGTGCCTCATGTTGCAGAAACTGACCTGGGGGGAGCCCGTAGTTGTCCATCAGCTACTCAAACGGGATCAAAGCTTTGTCCGAGTAACAGCCCCCCACGTTATCCATCCCTGCCTCTGCCCAGTGCGCCAATTGTTCACTTGTGAATACCAACTGGGGATCACCGTGTGGCAGTCCCACCAGCGGTAACACAGGTGTGTATTTAGCGGAGCAGTGAACCTTGTTCTGCCACCTTTTCCAGGCGTGGAAGTCTGTGCGTCGTAGTAGTGAGCAGTACGGTGTATTAGTTGTCGGTATGAGCAGTTTAGCCATCAATAACTGGGGCGGGATTCCGGGTCAGATAACCATGTGCCTTTCTCATTAATTCCCTCTACCCAATGTGCCAACCACTGTAGTTGGGCCGCCAGCATATAGTATTCAAAATTCAGCACTCCCAGTCCTCCCTCCGCCATGGGATGCTGCAATGTCTTCAGGAACACCCTTAGACGCCCGTCACCCCACACCAGACCCCGTAGGAGGGCATTCAGAGGGCGGAACCAGCTACTCGGCATCAGGACCGGGAGATTAACAAAAAACCACAACAGGCGGGGCAACATGACCATCTTGGACAGGGAGATCCTGGCCATGATGGGCAACTGAAGGGTGCACCAAAAATGTACACATGAGCGGAGTGAGCGCATCGCCCTATTCAGGTTCCCTTCCTTCAAGTCCTCTAAGGAGTGGAAAACGTGTATGCCCAAGTATTTGAATGTGTCCTGGGCCCAGAGTATATTGGTTTTCAATGCCTCAGATCTATGTAGTGGGCCCACCACAGGGAACAGATATGTCTTGGTTTTATTAACCTGAAGACCGGAATGCAACGCGACTCCATCCAAGATCTGCAGAGCCGTGGAGGTGCCAGTGGCAGCCTCCTCCAAATAAACCAGCAAGTCATCGGCATACAAAGAGATGTTATGCTGTCGCCCTCCGATTATTAATCCAATCCCCTCGCCGCCCTGTCGGATCCTCTCCGCGAGAGGCTCTATAGCTAGGGCAAACATCAGGGGAGAGAGAGGACACCCCTGTCGGGTCCCTCGTGAGATCTGATATTGCCTAGAAATTGTTCTGCCTGTTTTGACCCGTGCAGTGGGCGAGGCATACAAAAGCCGCACCCAGTCCTCCCCCAGACCCATACGTAGCATCACCTCAAACAAATACTCCCAGCTAACTGTGTCGAAAGCTTTTTCCAGGTCAACTGATAAAACCGCTGCCTGTTGCTTGGTTGGAGCTTCCGAATGATAAAGGATAGAGTAAAGTCTATGGAGGTTGTAGGAAGTACTGCGAGATGGGATGAATCCATTTTGGTCGGGATGGACTAGGGATCGCATGTGCGGGAGAAGCCTACCCGCCAGTACCTTGCTTAAATTTTTAAAATCCAAGTTAAGCATGGAGAGAGGTCTGTAGTCCGCCACTCCAGCTATTGGTGACTTCGTCTTTGGAAGCGGGATCACTAGCGCGGTTTGGGTAGAACTGGCCAATTCCCCACGCTCATATGCCTCTGTGTACAGCTTAACAAGGTGTGGCACAAGTATATCGGCATATCTTTGGTAGAATTCTGCCGGTAGGCCGTCAGGCCCCGGCGTTTTACCTGGTGCCAGCGCCGATATAGCTGCCTTAATTTCCTGCGGGTCTATTGGATCCCCCAGCTCCTCCTGTGCCGATTCGTCCACAGTGCGGAGCGGCAAAGGGGCCAAGAAGCCTCTGATATCGGGCAAATGGGCCTCTGCTTGAGCAGCATACAGGCATTCGTAATATGAGCAAAAAGAGTCGTTAATTGCGGCCGGGTTGTGTACAACATTTCCTGCAATTGCCCTAAGCTGCGTAATTGGCACCCCTCCCAGTTCTGCTTTAATTAGTCTTGCTAACAGGCGGCCAGCTTTCCCTTCCTCCCGCTGCACCCTATCTAGGTATTCCTTGTAACTATAGCACCTTAGGCGACTGAGCGCGTTGTCATATCTCCCGCGCAGTTCCAGTAGGGATAAGCGGGCAGTTTTCCCTGTTCCCTGAGCATTGTCCAACCAACGTATTTCCTCCTCTATGTCTAACATTTCCCGACGGAGTTCCCTATGTGCCCCAATCGCTTGCCCCATGCAATGGCCTCGTATGACCACCTTGAACGCCTCCCATTCCATCTGGATAGAGGAGGCTGTGTGGGTGTTGATGGGAAAGTATGACTCGTTAAGCGCTTGCAGCGAGGCATGGAAGGGAGCATCCTACAGTGCCGAAGGGTTAAGTTTCCATGTTGGAATCGGGGGTTCTCCCCCTGACATTTGATGTGTCATTATCAGTGGACTATGATTGGACAGCGTACGACCCAAGTATTCAGTGTGCACTACAGTACTATTAAAAGCCGGAGTTCAAAGGAATGTATCAAGTCTGGTATGTACCTGGTGAACTGGTGAGAAGAAAGAATATTCCCTGCTCCCGGTGTGTTGCACCCGCCAGGTGTCCTCTAGGCACCAGTGAGATATCCAGCTACAAAATCCTGCTGCCGTGTGATGCGGTTGCGCTCCCGTCAGGGGAGGATGTGAGCGGTCCGTCGCGATATCCGCGACACAATTAAAATCCCCCCAGGATAGTATAACCATTTAAATGACTTGCCATTATAGCAGAGAATGACTCAAGGAAACCAACCTGTTCTTGATTAGGCGCATAAATATTCCCCAAGGTTACTTCCTGTCCAGCCAACCTCCCGGTGATCAGTGCGTACCTTCCCTCTGCGTCAAGGGACACATGGTCAGGAATGAAGGGGTCCCATGTTTAATCCATATCAGCACCCCCCTCGCAAAGGCCAATGAGGTGGTTGCAAATACTTGCCCCCTCCACCGCTGTTTCAGCTTCCCTGCCTCCTCCTTATTCAAGTGTGTTTCCTGGAGGTAGGCTATATGTACATCCCTGCGCCTCAAGAACGAATAAATGTTGTGGCGCTTAGTCATGGACCCCATTCCTCGTATGTTCCACGTTAGGAACGGTATTGTGTTATATGAGTGTACCATTGCAGTAAAACGACCTCAAGCGGCCTCCTAGAGGGACCTCACCCCTCCCTCGCTCTCACGTTCCTGCACCACCATTCCCTTCTGCAAACTATAGAACTTACTACTCTAATAAACGGACCCCCAAGTTGGTCAACTCCCCACCCCCAGGGCAGTCCGACAACGGTCGGCCGCCCAAACAGGTTGTGTAACATTATGCACTTAAGTGAGGCTCCAACCTAGTGGGACTCTCAGCGGGGTGTGGCAAAGGTAAAGACATAGTTCAGGGTGCGGAAACCTTCTAGGGCGCGCCAGCCCTATGGTGTGTAGACCAGCCAGGACCTGGGTCGGCAGCTAACAGTTCCACAGTACTTCTGGGTCCCATAATCGCTTCCAAACTCCCTCCATGTCAAATGATCTCGTCAGCAGTATGTGGGGTCACCACCGGCAATTTGCTGCTGTCACTATGGGAAGAATCTGAATCGTGGTCTTCAGTTTCCTTCGACGAGCAAACCTCCGCCTCTAGGGAAGGGCTCCTGTCCGTCATGAGTGCCGCCACGGCCTGCAGCGCCTTCGCCCTCTCCTCTGTCTGCGACGTGGTCGGTTTTTTAGCAAGTCCCCTCCGGTATCGCCTCTTGGAACGTTTCCCAAGATCCATAGTTTTCTTTGGCTCTGACTTGGAGCTCCGTGCTTGGGGGGCTCCCACTTTATAGGTTTCAATCCACTCCCAAGCCTCCTTCGGGTTGGCACAGTAGTGTGTGTTCCCACGTAGGATAATGCACAACGGGCTGGAAACATCAAAGAGTATTGCAGGCCCTCCTCCCTCAGGGCCCTCTTAACCTCCAGGAACGAGGTCCGCTTTCTCTGTACCTCTAGCATGTAGTCTGGAAAAATTGATATTTTACTGTAGTATATGGGCCATCAGCACGCGCCCTTTGCAGGAGAAGGTCTCTATCTAGGAAATGAAGGAGTTGGGCCACCACCGGCCGCGGCGGTCTACCTGGGGCTAGCGGCCTGGCCGGCACCCGGTGGGCCCTCTCAAGCATATAGAAAGTTGCCACGGCAGTTCTAAGCCAGTGTTCTAAGAAGGACACTATGTCGCTGCCCTCGCCCCTTCCGGAAGGCCTAGGACTCTAATATTGTTCCTCCTATTATGCCCTTCCTCGTCCTCAGCTCTCAGCTCCAGCACGCTTACTCTATCTGCGAGGGCCCCCATCTGCACCTCCAAGGACTTCTGTGTTGGTATCAGAACTGCGATATTAGACTCCGTCTCCTTCACCTTCTCAGACAATTTCTTGTGCTCCTCCCGCAACAGACCTAGGCCCGCCGCTACCGTTCTGATATCTTGGGTAGGGTAGGGTAGCTTTTGTGTCAGCAATGGCCTCCAAGATCTTACTTAACTGCTGCTGCACCGAGTCCTCGGGGGTCGTCTGTGACTGCTCCTGCGCACTATCATCCTGGTCATGGGCGGCCCCCATCTGTCGCCCTCTGGGTTTGCCCATTATGCCAGTGGGCCCCGCGGTGCCAGCGAAGTTCTCAGGGGGAAGACTCACTCTGTGTTACCACTTGTCACAGGTTCCTCACTCAGTCAGCGGGCATCCAACACAATACCGGGTCTCCCAGGCACAGACGGACGGTCTACGCACCAGGCCCAGAGTCACTGCCACCCGCGCAGATGCCCAGGCCCGCTGCCGAACCATGGCTCTGCAAGGCGACTGCAGCTCCCACCGCCTCACTTCATGGATCTAGTCCTGCCCCGGGCCTCCTCCGTTGCGCCCCAGAGGATTGGACACGTCAGCCCCAGGCTCTCACTCTCCCCATAGCCTAGGGCGGCACACAGCTTGCTTCTGTTCTCCTTCCACGGGCCCCGACCAGGCCACGACCGGCCCCCGTCTGCTTCTCGCCCTGGGCCCGAGACTAGGCCTCGGTGGGGCCACCAAGCAGCACTCGCCCTCAAGAGATTCGTTAATTGGTGGCTATTCTCAGCATCCGAACCCCATCTCCGGGCCACAACTCTCTCTGCAACCAGCCCGTGGCCTCCAGCAGACTCAGACAGGGCCCCCGCGCCGCTCCACCCATCTTTGCACAGGCTGCTCTAACTTATGGGCAGCAGGGGCTTTGCTGGTCACCTCTGTTGTACAGGCTGGCAGTAAGGCCGATACCCCACCCTCCGGGCCCCGACCCAGGCCCCAATCGCACTCTACGCTCCTTACCGCTGCGGAAATCCCTGTAGTGCGCCCGACTTCTTCGCGGCAGCCCCGTCGCTGCAACCAAGGTCAGGCCGGCCTTCCAGTTCACGCCAGCCGCCTGCCGATCAGCCCTCGATCCTGATTCGGGCCTCAGCAGACCCCGGGCCTCAAGTCCCTCGCTGGCTGGCACTCGACTTCAAGCCGCCATCTTGAGAGCTCTCAGCCTCAGCCGCCTCTTGGAACCAGCCTCGCCACTGCCGCTCGGAGGATGGCGGGACCGGCGAAAACAGCTCCCCGCCTTCGTGGTGCCTCTGGTCCCGTTTCGGAATGCCCCCAGGTCCAGGCCTCCGATGCTTCAAGCCGATAATTAGCGGGCTGGCGCGGAGCTCCAGGCTCACGTGTCCGCCATCATCGGCTCCCTGGCCACGCCCCCGACCCTAAAAACACCCTTACCACCAAATACCCTTACCAACCCTAAACCCTAAAAACAACCTTACCACCCAATGCCCTTACTCATTCCTAAACCCTAAAAACACCCTCACCACCCTATACCCCTACCAACCCCAAACTCTTTAAACACCATTACCACCCAAGACCCTTACCCACCCCTAACCCCTAAAAACACCCATACCACCCTATACCCCTACCCACCCCAAACCCTAAAAACGCCATTACCTCCCGATACCCTTACCCACTCTCAAGCCCAAAAACACCCTTACCACCCTATAACCCCAGCCCACCCCTAATGTCTAAAACACCCTTACCACCCAATGCCCTTACCCACACCTAAACCCTAAAGGCACTGTTACCACCCTATATCCCTACCCACTCCAAAACCCTAAAACACCCTTACTACCCAACACCTTTAACTACCCTTGAACTCTAAAAACAACCTTACCACCCTAATCACCTACCCACCCCTAAATCCTATAAACACCCTTACTACCCTATACCCGCACCCACCCGTAAAGCCAGGAAACACCCTTACCAACCTATACCCTTACCCACTTCTAAACCCTAAAACACCCCTATCCATCCGTAAACCCTAAAAACATCCTTATCACCTAATACCCTTACCAACCCCTGAACCCAAAAAAACCTTACCACCCAATGCCCTTACTCATTCCTAAACCCTAAAACATCATTACTACCCTATACCCCTACCAACCCCAAACCCTTTAAACACCATTATGACCCAAGACCCCTACCCACCCCTAAACCTTAAACACACCATTACCTCCCAATACCCTTATCCACTCTAAAACCTAAAACACCCTTACCTCCCTATAACCCTACCTACCCCTAAAGCCTAAAACACCCTTACCACCGAACACCCTTACCCACCCCTAAAGCCTAAAACACCCTTACCACCCAATACCCTTACTCACCCCTAAACCCTAGAAACACCTTTACCACCCGATAGCCCTACCCACTCCTAAACCCTAAAAACACCCTTACCACCCAATACCTTTACCTACCCTTGAACCCTAAAAACAAATGTACCACCCTATACATCTACCCACCTCTAAATCCTATAAACACCCTTACCAGCCTTTACCCCTACCCACCTCTAAACCCTAAATTTTAGGATATATATATATATGTATTGAGTGGATATTTTCAAATTTATCAGGAAATTAAAATTAACGAAATACCATACCATCAAGAAGTCGTCTGCCAAACAACAATCCTCACTAGGGGCATCTACAACTAACTCTGCCAACCTTGTGGTATCGGATATACCGGCGCTCAAAACACTAAACGCCTTGGCATCAAACCACACAGAAGAGGAAGGTACTCTATCCACTCAGAGTCTCTTTGTTGAAATGGGCATTGCTCCAATTACAGTAACCCCAAGCCCGTTCAAACCTGTGTCTACTTTCATCCCTAATATGCCCCGAGATTCCATTGATATCTACCATGATGTTGTCTCAGATGCTTTGAAGAAATTGGAAGAACAAACTCAACGGAAAACAAGAAACATGAAATATAAGGACAAGAAATATCAGGAACTGATCAAAAAATTACAGAAAAACAACGTGATTATTTCCAAATCGGACAAGGGTGGAAACATAGTGCTGTGGCCTTAGAAGGAATACATGCTGGAAGCACACAAACATTTGGATGATTTAGAATGTTACAAAAAATCAAACATTACACAACCGAAAGCAATCAAAGAGACTTTTGGAAAACATCTAATGAAATGGAAACGAGAAGGGCTCATTACTAATGATGAATTCTTATTTTTACAAAACAACTTTCCCATTACTCCAGTCATATACTTTATTCCAAAAGTCCATAAAAAGTTTCCCCTATTCCAGGCAGACCCATTATTTCAGCTAGAGGAGGACTTTTGGAAAAAGTCTCACAATATGTTGACTATTACCTGCAAGAATTTGTACGAACGTTGCCTTCATACTTACGTGACACTAGTCATTTTTTAAGTAAATTGAAAAATATACCCTGGTCCGATGAATAATTACTTATCACATTAGACATTTCGTCATTATATACAAGCATTAACCACTCGGATGGACTTAGAGCCGTAGAACATTATTTGAATAAAAGACCCATCCATTGCTACAAACATAATGTAATGATTATTGAAATGATAAGTTTCTGTTTACACAACAACTATTTCATGTTTAACAATGAGGTATTCCAACAACTAAGAGGTGTAGCCATGGGGGCCTGCTTCTCCCCAAGCTACGCATGTTTACATGTGGGGCTGTGGGAGGAGCAGGTCCTCTGGGTGGCACACAAAGAATATTTTGAGGGCCATGTTGTTAACTGGATGCGCTTTATAGATTATATTTTTATCATATGGAGTGGTTCAAGGGTAGAGGCAGAGGAATTTGTGGCCAAGATCAATGTCAACAATGTCAATTTACAATTCAATGCAGAGATGGACAGGGCATCCATTAATTTTTTGGATGTATGTATCAAAATAGAAAGTAAAAGATTGGTTACTACTTTACATCGGAAGAGCACTGCTGGCAATTCCACTCTGCATGCCGCTAGCTTCCATCCATACCATTTAATCAAAAGTATACCGTATGGTGAATTTTTGAGGCTACGAAGGATATGCAGTATTGACCAAGAATTTCATCTCTGTATTGAGGATGCTAAGATCAGATTTTATGAAAGAGGATATGATAAACAAGTCATCACTCAAGCTGTAGAAAAAGTGAGCAATATCTCGAGGGAAAATCTATTATCTGTTGACATTGAATCCCACAGCAGCCAAGACATACCAACGGAGGTTGATAATGGAAGTGGTACTAAATCTGAGGTTCGCCTAATAACCACGTATAGTCGCCAACACAAGCAGGTTAGGTCCATTATGAACAGAAATTGGCCTATTGCCATGACAGATGCCATCATGGGGGAACCCCTACCCCCAACACGCACTCTTACATTCAGACGAGCGAAATCCATGCACAATGCCTTAGTGAGAACTAGTCCTGAAATACCAGCCAGCATGACTGAGACCAAGGGCAATTGGCTAGCACTGAAACCAGGATTCTACAAGTGTAGCTCTTGCCGAGCTTGCAAATTTGGCAAAAACACTTTCGAATATACCTCTCCGTTCACGACTAAGCCCATTCCACTGAAATCTGTATACAACTGCAGGACGGAGTTCGCGGTATACTTTTTAACGTGTACTTGCGGATTCCAGTATGTTGGCAGCACAAAGTTATAAGTACATATCAGAATTCTTCAGCATCTTAGGGCCATAGTTAATTTGGATCCAACATACCCCGTGGCCAGACATTTTAAAACAACACATGAGAATAACTTACAATGTTTAAAATACTTTGTGATTGGGGCGGTACCACAATCAAAAAGAGGAGGGAAAAGCTCCTCAGACAATTTGAGTCAAATTCATTTTGGAACTAGACTCAAGAGTCTCCAATGGCCTGAACCAAAGTGAAGATTTTCACAATTTTCTTTGAACCCTAATGATTATCATTTGAGATGTCACTGACCATGTCATGAATGATGTAATATGTGACGTCATCAGCAGTGCATTGCAGGGGCGCGAGTTATAGTTAGCTCAACTAACTATAACGGCCGAATTTCTCTGGTTTTGTACGAGTGAAATGTCCAACTAACTATAACGTCCCTGAAACCTGTGGTTTTTTCAGTGAATTTCAAAGGTTTTTTAAATGCTAATTTCTAACTATAACGTCCCTGAAACCTATGGTTTTTTCTGTGAATTTCAAAGGTTTTTTAAATGCTAATTACTAACTATAACGTGCCTCAAACCTATGGTTTTTGCAGTGAATTTCTAAGGTTTTTTCAAATGCTAATTCCTAACTATAACGTCCCTGAAACCTATGGTTTTTTCAGTGAAGTTCAAAGGTTTTTTAAATGCTAATTTCTAACTATGCCTACAGAGGTAGGACATGTGCAGAACGAGGAAGAAAAGCGCAGAAAGTAGCAAGAGAAATGCAGAAAGAGGCAACATAAGTCCAGAAAGACGAAGAAAGGTGCAGAAAGAAGCAAGAGATATGCAGAAAGAACCAACAGAGGTGCAGAAAGAGGCCTTGTTGCAAAGTCATCTTGTGCCCCCAACTTTTTGCTGACTGGTGCCGGTGGTAACTGACTCTGACTAACGAGGCCCGGAGCCAGTGCTATGCTGAAAGACACTTAGAATACAGTGAAAACACCTACATACACTAGGGTACACTATGGGTTGGGGTACCCCTGTGATTGGCATGACCTCCCCTGTAAGGCCCTAGTACATAATAGGGCAGGGGGATTAAAACTACCTCTAAGTCAGAGGTGCAGAAAGAGGCAAGAGAAGTACAGAAAGAAGCAACAGAGGTGCCAAAACAGGCAAGAGGGGTGCAGAAAAAGATATGAGAGGTGCACAAAGAGGCAAGAGAGGTACACAAAGAGGCAGGAGGGGTGCAGAAAGAGGGAACAGGGGTGCAGAAAGAGCAAGAGAAGTGCAGAAAGAACCAACAGAGGTACAGAAAGAGGCAAGAGAGGTGAAGAAACAGGCAGGAAAGGTGCAGAAAGAGGGAACAGGGGTGCAGAAAGAGGCAAGAGAGGTGCAGAAAGAAGAAAAAGCAGTGCAGATAGAACCAACAGAGGTGCAAAAAGAGGCAAGAGGGGTGCAGAAAAAGATATGAGAGGTGCACAAAGAGGCAAGAGAGGTACACAAAGAGGTACTGAAAGAGGCGCGAAGGGTGCAGAAAGAGCAAGAGAAGTGCAGAAAGAACCAACAGAGGTACAGAAAGAGGCAAGGGAGGTGCAGAAACAGGCAGGAAAGGTGCAGAAAGAGTGAACAGGGTGCAGAAAGAGACAAGAGAGGTGCAGAAAGAGAAAAGAGAGGTGCAGAAAGAGGCAAGAGGGGTGCAGAAAGAAGCAAGTGAGCTGTAGAAAGAGGAAACAGAGGTGCATAAAGACGCAAGAGAGGTGCAGAAACAAGCAAAAGAAGTGCAGAAAGAGAATTGCTGAAAGAAGCAACAGAGGTGCGGAAAGAAGTAACAGAAGTGCAGAGGCAAGTGAGGTGCAGAAAGAGGCAAGAGAGGTGCAGAAAATGGCAAGAGAACAGCAGAAAGAGGCAAGAGGGATTCAAAAAAGGGAAGAAGGGTGCAGAAAGAATCAAGAGAGGTGCAGAAAGTAGAAAGAGAAGTGCAGAAAGAGGCAAGAGAGGTGCAGAAAGAGGTAAGAGAGGTACAGAAAGAGGCAAGGGAAGTGCAGAAAGAGGCAAGGGAAGTACAGAAACAGGCAAGAGAAATACACAAAGAGGCAAGAGAGGAGCGGAAAGAGGCAAGAGAGGTGTAGAATGAAGCATGAGAAGTGCAGAAAGAGGCAGGAGGGGTGCAGAAAGAAGCAAGTGAGATGCAGAAAGAGGCAACAGAGGTGCAGAAAGACGCACGAGAGGTGCAGAAACAAGCAAGAGAAGTTCAGAAAGAGGCAAGAGAATTGCTGAAAGAAGCAACAGAGGTGTAGAAAGAAGCAAAGGAAGTGCAGAAAGAGGCAAGTGAGGTGCAGAAAGAAGCAAGAGCAGTGCAGAAAGAACCAACAGAGGTGCAAAAAGAGGCAAGAGGGGTGCAGAAAGAGGTAGGAGAGGTACACAAAGAGGCAAGAGAGGTACAGAAAGAGGCAGGAGTGGTGCAGAAAGAAGGAAGAGAAGTACAGAAAGAGGCAAGTGAATTGCTGAAAGAAGCAACAGAGGTGTACAAAGAAGCAATAGAAGTACAGAAAGAGGCAAGTGAGGTGCAGAAAGAAGCAAGAGCAGTGCAGAAAGAAGCAACAGAGGTGCTGAAAGAGGCACGAAGGGTGCAGAAAGAGCAAGAGAGAAGTGCAGAAAGAACCAACAGAGGTACAGAAAGAGGGGAGAAGGGTGCAGAAAGAGGCAAGAGGGGTGCAGAAAGAAGCAAGTGAGGTGCAGAAAGACGAAAGAGAGGTGCAGAAACAAGCAAGAGAAGTGCAGAAAGAGGCAAGAGAATTGCTGAAAGAAGCAACAGAGGTGTAGAAGGAAGCAAGAGAAGTGCAGAAAGAGGCAAGTGAGGTGCAGAAAGAAGCAAGAGCAGTTCAGAAAGAACCAACAGAGGTGCAAAAAGAAGCAAGAGCGGTACAGAAAAAGGTAGAATAGGTGTACAAAGAGGCAAGAGAGGTACAGAAAGAGGCAGGAGGGGTGCAGAAAGAAGGAAGAGAAGTGCAGAAAGAAGCAACAGAGGTGCTGAAAGAGGCGCGAAGGGTGCAGAAAGAGCAAGAGAAGTGCAGAAAGAACCAACAGAGGTACAGAAAGACACAACACAGGTGCAGAAAGACGCAAGAGAGGTGCAGAAACAAGTAAGAGAAGTGCATAAAGAAGCAAGAGAGATGTAGTAAGGGGGAAGTAGGGTGGAGAAGGAGGCAAGAGGTATACAGAAAGAAACAAGAGAGGTGCAGAAAGAGGGAAGAGGGGTGCAGAAAGAGGGAAGAGTGGTGTGAAAGAGGCATTAGGGTTGCAGAAAGAAGCAACAGAAATGCAGAAAGAGGCAAGAGAGGCGCAGAAAGAAGCAAGAGTGGTTTACACACCATTAGTACCAATTTAATACCCACATTTAGCAATAAGTAACAGGTGACCATTCTAAGTTTGCACAGGGCCTTCCACCACGCTGTAACACTTGTCGCTGCATTTTGGGTAAAGTTTGAGCCGTTTGAGCTAGAAACAATGTTTTTTTTGTTCAAATCTGCAGATTATGCAGCAGATGATGGATTATGTGGCAAATGCGGAAAATGCATAATGGTGCAAAAGTCGGTGCAGCCAAACAGTCACATAATTCCAGTGGCCCTGCTCATACCTCTGACTAGGTCCAGAAGTGCACCTTGGTGGTTCCTTCTTTTTTTGTCTCATTGAGTTCATAGTTTAGCTTCTATGGAAACGAGGAAGACTAAACCTGAGGTTACAACTCCACAAAACAGACTATCATACCACACAATTACTCTCCATAACACATAATCCCACTCTACATAATTCCTACACACTAAATACCACATACTTTCTATCCACATAATTTCACTGCACAACATACCACATAATTCCACTACACACAACCTACATCCACTCCACTCCAAGAAACACTTTTACATTTACAACGCCAATAGCTCTAACTCTCGCAAATGCGAAACCTATTACATTGCAAATGCTTCTTTAACTAGTAGTCGCGTTTGCAGAGTGGTGGAGAAAGGGTGTTGGGCCTCCGACCAGCGCTCAGGAATTCCACTGCGTAGGACTTACAGGAGGTACCAGGAGGGCTTCTTGGCCCCAAAAGTCCCTCAGGAGTAAAGTGGACTTCACTCCCCTTCCCGTAGTCTGCCAGGAGGCGCGTTTGCAGAGTGGTGGAGAAAGGGGGCGTGGCCTCCGAAAACGTCTTAGCAATCCCACTGTGTGGGACTTACTGGAGGTAACAAGAGGGGTAGTTGGCCCCCACGGACATCCTTGGGGGCCAACTACCCCTCCTATTACCTCCAGCAAGTCACACACAGCAGGATTGCTAAGTTATCATAGCAGGCCACGCCCACTTTGCCCACCACTCTGCAAACGCGCTCCCTGGTGCGCTCTTGGATGGGGATTGAAGTCTCCTTCGCTGCTGGGGGTGGTATGGGGCAAACTAGCCTGCCTGTTACCTCTAGTAAGCCCCACACAGTGGGATTGCTGAGAGATGGACACAGGCCACGCCCCCTTTGTCCACCACTCTGCAAACGCGCCTCCTGGCGCGCTCTTGGTTGGGGAAGGAAGTCCCCTTACCTCCTGAGGGTCCCTGGGGGCCAACTAGCCCTCCTGTTACCTCCACTAAGCCCCACACAGCTGGATTGCTGAGAGTGGTCCGAGGCCACGTCCCCTTTTTATACCACTCTGCAAACGCGCCGCCTGGGGCACTGCTGCTCGGGGGATGAAGTCCACTTCAGTCTGAGGTCCTCAGGACACAAGAGGACCTCATCACCCCACCAGCAGTGTGCCAAGAGGCACATTTGCAGTGGTGTAAAAAGGGGCGTGGCCTCAGACCACCTCTCAGCAATCCCACTGTGTGGGGATTACTGGAGGTACCTGGTGGTGTAGTTGGCCCCTAAGGACCCTTAGGATTAAAGGGGACTTAATCCCCCAATTCAGAACGCGCCAGGAGGCGTTTGCATACTGGTGCAGGGAGGGGGCGGGGCCTCCGGCGAGATGCCATCTTTTCCTATTTTTAAATATTTTTAGAAGGGGAGCTGTGTGGCCTCCCTTCTTTTAGTATTTTTTGGGCCCTGGGGACCCCATCCCCCAGGGCCTGATCATTGTTTATTAAAAAAACAAAAAATGGGAAGGGGGCCACGTGGCCCCCCTTCCCTGGGTCACTATTGGCCCCGGGGACCCCATCCCCTGGGGCCTGGCCTCGTTTTTATATTTTTTTTTTCTTTTACCAGGGAGGGGGGCCGCGTGGCCCCCCTCCCCATGGCCACTTCTAGCCCCAGGGACCCCATCCCCCGGGGCCTGGCCAGCTGTTTTTTTGCAGGAGGGGGGCCGCGTGGCTCCCCTCCTGAGGTCAATTATGGCCCGGGGGTCCCCGTCCCCCGGGGCCCGGCCTTATTTTATTTTATTTTTTTTAAATAATGAAAAGGGAGGGGGCTGAGTGGCCACCCTCCCAGGCCACTTCTGGCCCCTGGGACCCCATCCCCCGGGCCGGCCCTCAAGTTGGTGACCGTGGGGGAGCCCCAATGCCCCCACAGTCCCTGCCAGCTTCCCGCCTCCTGCGGGAGCCGGCATTGCTTTTGGGCAAGGGAGCTGCTAACATGCAGCTCCCCTTGCCCATAGCATACTGCTTGCTTCTTGGAAGCGAGAGCAGGTTTACTGCTCTCGCTTCCAAGAAGCAAAGCAGTGTTTGCTATGGCAGGGCGGGAGCCGTGCTCCTGCCCTGCCATAGCAAATGGCAATGTCCCGGGGGTGGGCACCCCGGGACATTGCAGGAGGCGGCCCTGGGGGGTGGGGGTCCCCAGGGCCATGGAAAGCTCCACGAGGGGGCCGCGCGGCCCCCCTCCAACATATGTGCAAAGCCCCGGGGAGGTGGTGTACCCGGGGCCCCGAATTTAAATTACTGTATGCCCCGGGGAGGTGGAGTACCCAGGGCAGTGTGGGGGGGGGCAGGAGCTCCCCGCCACACCTTTAATTAAAAAAAAAACTCCAGGGAGGTGGGGGTCCCCGGGTCAGCGGGGGGCCGTGATTTCCCCCTGCACTTAATGATTAAAGCTCCGGGGAGGTGGCGGTCTCCGGGGCTGCGTGGGGGGGCAAGAGCCCCCCACCCACACTTTTTATTTAATTTTTCAAAATAAAGCACCGGGGAGGTGGCGGCCTTTGCAGCTGCAGGGGGCCACGAGCCCCTCGCATTTGAATAAGGATTGCCCCGGGGTGGTGGCGGTCCCCGGGGCTGCGGGCATGCTCCACGGGCCCCCTATATTTATTTCACTTTAGCCCCGGGGAGGTGGCTATTCCAGAGGTTGCGGGGGACATGTGGCCCTCTCATTATTGTCATATTTAATCCTGGGGAGGTGGCAGTCCCCTGGGCTGCAGGGAGGCTGCATGGGCCCCCTCGCAATAATTCAACATTTGCTCTCGGGAGGTGGCGGTCCCCAGGGCATGGGGGATGCCAAGCAGGCAACCCCCACATAAAATATGAACAATGTCCCGTGTAGGTGGCGGTATGAGCCATAGGAGGGGGTCACATGTGTGCCCCCCTCCTCCATATATAGTACATGCACCCGGGACCTGGTCCACCCAGGGGCTCAAGATTACAGAAGTGCAGAAGATCGCACTTCTGTTGTTTTTCTACATTTTCAGCACGACCCGTGAATCCAGCGTAACTCTCGACAAAATTCTTTTTAAAAAAATGCTTTTTTGGCCCTCGGTTTAAGCTGAGTCACTCTCGGTTCCCGCTGAGTCACAAGATGGCTGCCAACTCTTCCTGGTTTGTATCAGATCTCAGCAAGAGATTTGAAGCAGTCGTGGATCCTCCGCGTCCCTAGATATACAATTGAAAATTTCTTTAAATAACTCTGCAACTGCTGAATGGATTTACACCAATTTAGAAAAAGGTCGCTTTCTAGACCAACAGCTAACTTTCTGCCAAATTTGGTGTAATTCCATTCAGCAGTTCGAACTGTAGCCGTGGCTAAAGTTCCTATGGAAATTAACATGGGGAAAAACCCTTTTTCTGAGCCCCCGCTTGATGGATCACTCCGAAACTTTCAAGACAGCAGCTGTATTGAGCGTCAAACTAGTTTGAAAATTTCAGGAGGATTCGTCAAGCAATGCCAGAGTTAATGGCAAATGAAAAGGCGCTCCTCCTATAGGAACTACATCATAACTATAACTAATCCAACTCTTCGCGGAGCTCCAAGCCACAAGGGCGCTCCCATAAGGCCAAACAAAGGCCAATTGATATCTATGAGATATGGGAGGCTCAGGAGCCCCTTATAACATTCTGCAGGGGGTCACAACATGTTTGCGTTACGCTGCTGCAATGATCATATTTATATCAACATGGAAAATTACGTTTTATTCAGCATAAACAAAATCACCATATTGGCACCAGAAGATCAAAAATTCCAGAAGGTGGTGAGACGTACTCGAGGGGCTTTTAAAGAGATCCAGAGATGCCCCCCACGTGCATCTATTCTACAAGCTTCTCACAGCAGAAACAGCTCTCATGTTCAGAAGTTGCTACTCAGGACAAAAACCCCTCACTGCTGCACTATTAAAAATTAAAGCTCTTTGAGTTGTGGCTTTCATTAAGGCTACTTCAACATGTAAAGTGTATTAGACTATTACTCTTGTAGACCGAAGACTACTTTTTAGACTTCATTAGTTTACCAGCTAACCAACCCATTTCCTCATCCGTTATTGGTGTGGAGTCCTAAAACGAGCTGCTTGCTGCCCACATCCTTTACAACACAAATGGACGTGTAGAGGTTATGTTTCCCTAAATTGCTGTATAACCTGTTAAGTGCCATGTTCCCACATATCTTTATGATTTTGTACAGTTAAGGGGACCAAAGATTTCTTACGAGCCCAGTGCAGACACTGCTGGGTGCTAGGTAGTTGAATACCAAGTCTGCCTAGATTTGTTTCCACCTCCTTCCTCTTTCTTCACCCACCCACCCAGCACTTCTTCTCTCTCGATCTCACCATTACAAGGACTTTTTAAATAATGTTCTACCTTATTCATAACTTCCTGATATTCGCTTATTCTTTCTCCTGTTTCTGCCTTTCTTTCTCTTGGTCGAAGCCAAGGTGGGAAGATGAAAGTCCTGGTCCCACAAGTGATTGCCGGTGCCCGACACTAGCACTCAAATGCATAAGTAAAGCAATGACTCTGTTACACTATCGGGGGAAAGGGGCATAAACCGCATCCTTGGATCAGAACACGAGCCAGACCGCAGTCTACTGAAACCTACTGCCAATAGTAAGAGACATTGGATTGTTTACTGAACATCTACCTTCTTTGAGCTTCTAGTAACAAGAGAGTAACCACCCTGGTATTGTCCGCCTTTCCACTGCAAGGACAGAGAGGAGGTGGGTGGACATGTTTACGTTTGCTGTTCTTGTGTGTTGCAGTCCTTAATGTCTGCTTCCAGACTGCAGTCTGATTGACTGAGTGAAGAAATGAAGCAATACACAAATATAATATGTTGTGTCTCTTCCTCGCTGTGGTGTGTGTCTCTGCGCAGGGGAAAGAGGGCAACTCAATAACAGAAGTGCTACCAAGAAAGAGGTCAGTTAAGCTGCATTTTATTTGCACAGTTTATTAGACAATACCCTGCACTTCAACCTTCTTAACACCAGATCACATCTATGATTATCCCTTGTTAGACCTGTCAGCCTTAGGGTTGTCTTCCCCCAAACATTTTGCCTTCACACCTCCTATTTTTACTGAACTCGTTTTTGCTGGCCTCAGGACTGTGCACTTTACCACTGCTAACCAGTGCTAAAGTGCGTGTGCTCACTCCCTCAAACATGGTAAAATCGGCCTACACTTGATTGGAATATTTTATTTACATATAAGTACCTCTTTACCTGCGCAAAGCTGAATCTGAATCCATTTTCAGGAGTGCCTTGAAAACATGGCTGTTTGATCTGCCTTAGTTTGCCTTTCTCCCTCTTCTGTCTGCCTCTTAGCGCCGGGACACTGCCGTTGGTGGTAGCCGTGCGCTCTATAAATGTCTTGGTATGGTATGGTAAGTGGTATTCCATATACACAGGGCCTTTAAATTAAATGCTATCAGTGGTTCTGCAGCACTTATTGTGCCACCCACTTAAGTAGCCCCTTAAAAAATGTTTTCGAGAGTTCGATGTGGCAAAATAACCCCTTTTCCAAGCCTAAAAACCTCCTTTTTAAAACATATGTCACCCCTAAGCTAGGCCCTAGACAGCCCCTAGGGTAGGGTGCAGTGTATTTCAAAAATTGGCCATGTACTTTTAGGTTTTACATGTCCTGGTAGTGAAAAACTTCTAAATTTGTTTTTCACTACAGTGAGGCCTACCTCTCCCATATGATAACATTGGGTTACCTTATTACATTTATTAAATGGTAACTTTTAATTGGGAGCAAATAGGAAAGTCCTGTTTCGTGTCTGAGAAATTGTAATTTAAAATCTTCTTTAATGGTAAAGTCAGATTTTAAGTCACAATTTTGAAAATGCCACTTTTAGAAAGTTGGCATTTTCCTGCCCTATTTGATGCCTGCTGCCTGTTCTAGGGTCACTTGACTAGGTGTGAGTTGGCCTTGGTATATTCCTCCCAGACAGCCATACAATAGATGGCAGAGCTGGGCACAGCCTCACTTCCAAATCAATGAGCTGTGCCCTGCACAATCTCAAAAGGATTTCACACTAGTGTATTGTGCCTGTAGTAAGGCTGGAGCCAGGGACGGAGGTAGGAAATTCCACCCACTTCTGAAAGGGGGACTTCTAGAAACGTCTACTTTAAAGAAGGTACCAGGTATAAAAAGGGGACCCTCAGACCCACTCTTCAGATCACTTCTGGACCTGTGGACTCTGCCAGGAAGTAGGACTGCACAGCTGTGAAGTCTGTCCTGCTGCCCAATTACTGCTTTGCTGACCAAAAGCTGCTTTGCTGCCCAAGGCCTGCTGTTGCTGAACCAGGAATCTTCAGCTGTTGTGAGCTTCCCTGCTGATACCAGCCTGCCTGTGTGGACCCAGGACTCCACTAAATTCCAAGGGCCAGTCACCTGGCCCCCTGTTCAAGAAACAGGGACATAACAGGCTTCCTCGACGTTTAAGCAACTCCACGTATATCGACGCACGGCTGCACGGCTTGACACCGACACCGGCACAGCTCGACACTGACGCTGGCACAGCACGACGCATCTCGTTCCCTGCACCGATGCAAGTCCTCGCAAGCCTCGGTGGTTCCTTTGACGCCGATGCAGCTCGACACCAACGACGACCCAGCGTGATGCATCTCAACCCCACATGGCAAGCTTCTCTCGGCAGCCCATTGGCTCTGCTGCAGCACAACACTCCTCCTCTACGACTCTCTGATGCTGGCCCGTGCAGATCGATGCAAGGATTCCGCAGCTCTACACTCAGGCCACAAGGTACTTTTTCATTGGACTGAACTCAGTCCTGTATCCAGCCCGTCCTTCATCGTGGTCAGCCTGAACTTGTAACTAGGACCCAGTCTACCACGACCAGATAACCACGGTTGGCGCTTTTTGTTTCTTAACTCTTGATTTATGCAAAACATTTAAAATTGCATATCTCCGATTCTACTTAATGGATTTTTGTCGCTTTGATCTCAAATGTTTTATAATAATTACTCTATTTTTCAAATTTGGTGTGTGATTTTTCTTGTGTTGTGTTTTCACTTTATTATTGTTTGTGTGCTGCATAAATACTTTGCACATTGCCTCTAAGTTAAGCTTGACTGCTTTTGTGGCAACATAGTAGAGTGTTAATCACAGGTTAATTTAGTGACTATTGTGGTTCACCCTGATGGCGATAGTGGCTGTTAATTGAGAAAGCCTCACACTCCCCCAACCAACAACCCAATTCCTCACATCCTGTCTGCACCTCTACTGCAGTGTACATTCACATGGTGTTGTGACCGGCGAAGAGAACATAGGTGAGTACTCTTACCATATACCAAAAACGGTATCTTCAACACAGACTTGACCCTACCTATCCAGATTAGAGTAGGCCAAATGAGAACACTACTGGCGGTCGCCAGTAGGTAGTTATAGTTAGGACCTAGTTTCCATAGGAAAAGCGTTTTTTGATTTGCCAATATCTTTGGCGCCGGTTGACGAATCTTCGCAAAATTTTCATAATTAATGGGGCGCTTCGGTCAGCTCCTGTCCTGAAAGTTTCGGGGTGATTCGTTAAGCGGGGGCCGAGAAAAAAGGGGGGTCCCAAAATGTGTTTTCCCCATGTTAATTTCCATAGGAACTTTAGACACGGCTACAGCCCGAACTGCTGAATGGAATTACACCAAATTTGGCAAAACAGTAGCTCTTGGTTCAGAAAGCGCCCTTTTTTTAAAATGTTGTAAATCCGTTCAGTAGTTCCTGAGAAATTAAAAAATAAAAATATTGATATCTGAGCACCGAGGAGGATTCGCGAACCCTCCCGGGCACGAGCTTCACTCTGATTGGCTGTCAACACTCCAAACCAGGAAGTGTTGGCAGCCATCTTGTGACTCGGTAACCGAGTCACAAGAAAAAGGTAAAACAAAGATAAAAAACAAGAAAAGGGGGCAGGGTAGAAACACCCTGACCCCCTAGGCCTGCTCAGGGGGTCCCACAAGGATCCCCAAGCCCAAAAAAAGCATTTTTTTTTTTAAACGGCCAAATTCGTGCTGGGTGCGCGAATCAGGCCAACAAAATTTTAAAAAACGAAGCGCGGGCTCCCGCGCTTGGTTTTTTATGAGCCCCGGGGACCGCCACCTCCCAGGGGCTTTATTATAATTGAGGCGGTATGGTATACGTGTGGTACGTAAAATACTTGTTCATGGGTCGCCTTAAAGCAAAATTACCTTCAGTTTGGCTGAGCACACATGCTTGACACATGATGACATGTAAATGATGTGATCATCAGATCTCGCAGAGACACAGAAGCCCATGGTGGGTGAGCACACGAGCATGACACTTCCCCTGTATAGCATGTGTCTCTAGAATTGCTTGAAAATACGGAAGTTTCCAGAATGATTGAACACACTTGCATGACACATGACCGGTAAAATATAGATGCCCTGGAATAATTAAAAGCCATTTAATTTCACAATGCACTTGCACATGAACCACGGGCTATAAAACTTGTGATAGGATCTGATAAAAACACCAGGGCCTTCAGAATGACTGAACATATGGACTACGCCTGACTTGTAAATCAAGAGGCTGAGCCTTTAATACCCCTTTACCCCTGACTTGCAAAGCACGTGTCCTGAAACCTTAAAGTTTCATGTTTTCGGAAAGACTGGTCGCTCACGCGTTGCCCATGACTTTTAACCTGTGCGTCTCAGGCCTTCATGCAACCCTGTATGTTTCGCGAACGCAGAACGGCACGCAGCAGCCTTTTCTTGTAAACCAGTCTCGTGTCACAACACAACGCCCCCAGAATGGTTAAACACGCGCACCCTTCCCTTGGTCCTATTGCGTGGGTAGAGGGGAGCCATTCGATATATTACGCCTTTAGATACTCTGAAAACAGTGCAACACGTGTCCACTGGTCTCAGTCAGTCCCTCCATGCGCACCGTTAATGCTCTCAACATTTGTCTGAAGACGCACGCAGAGTACCTTTGTGGTAATACCTAAGCCCTTCCACTGTGGTAGTAGTATATCAAACCTGTGGTCTCAACAAAACCCCAAATGCCCTCAATATATAGCCAAAGACGCGTGCAACGGGCCTGAGTGGTAAGACATAAGCCCTTACTTTGTGGCAGTGCAAAAAAAAAAAAAAACACTGTGGTCTGAACAAGCCCCTTAACGCACCCGAGTATATGTCTGAAGACGCACGCAACGTTCCTGCCTTTTAATGCGAGGCACGGCGTGTAATCCCTTCCCCTTATGTTATCAGAATAGCTGAACACTCCGGCATTGCTCCCGCCTTACAATGCACGTCATGTGTCATGTTAGTAGTGCTTAAAAATGGCCCGTGATCAAGGACTGTGATAAGTTGGGCCTGCATTTGGGATTTGTACCTGGATTGCTATTGAATTGGAATAAAAGACGCTTTGAGGGAGAGTGCATCTCTGTTCTCTGTGGCAGAGTTGGGAAATGAATATTAAACGGTCTCCAGCCGGGAGACAGCACCACCGCAGAATGTAGTGGGTACATGGGGCATGGAATGGAGCCTCTGGACGTAACCTTCGGCAATTTTTATTAGTGGAGTCAATCTGGATATTATGCGTATATTATGCGTATTGTTTGAGCACTATACTTACCTACATATAGTGGCTTCACACTCAATGGGAGCTGACATAGCTACCAAGGTGCAAAGAAAGATGTGGGCATTAAAATGTTGAAAGGTGCACGCCGTAATGGCGGAAAAACAACTAGCCATTCTAAGGGAGAGCTGTGAGTCCTCTGTTGTTGTTTATGAAATATCATCATGTGGAATCGATTAACTGGCATTTAAAAGTGTGTTTTATGACATTTTTCAAAGGAACTGACATGAATAAGGCTGATTGCCGAAACGCGTCATCAGAGTAATAAATTCAAGATTACAGTCCGTGAGTGCTCCAACTGGTTCCTTGGGGGACTATTTGAAGGTAAAATATTTGCGTGAGTCCACATCTCACAACGGAGGCACCCGTTGAAGAGTTCTGCAGTGTTTATGTGGCTTTGGTGGAGTGATTGTATTGAAGCTGCCAGAACCACCGCAAGTACTGGTACGTGATCCGCCTGCACAGATCTGGGACATTACTATAATGGATAGGTGTCTGTCACCAGACTGGCACCTACGGACACGATACCGAAAGTCTGAGAACTGTGGCAAAACGAGGATGAAATAATTGAATTGATACTCTGAAATATTTGCACTTACCAGAGGACAATATATATATATATATATATATATATATATATATATATATATATATATATAAAAAGTTTCCGGCAATCCCCAGCTCCTCTCCAAACGGGGTCGGTGCGAGATCCGGGTGTCGGAGCCCGGCTGTAAATTAGCGAAATCCCGTGAGCACTTACCCTCGACAAGAAAAAGACTCGCACACCAGGGTCCGTGTAAACACAACAGTGTTATTGGCGACGCATTTCGACCGGAACGGTCTTTTTCACAAGCCCTTGTGAAAAAGACCGTTCCGGTCGAAACGCGTCGCCAATAACACTTTTGTGTTTACACGGACCCTGGTGTGCGAGTCTTTTTCTTGTTGAGGGAAAGTGCTCACGGGATTTCGCTAATATATATATATGCCGAACGAGCAATAAACGAACTTTTGCACAATTCTGTGGTCCGTCTCCGTCTGTGATACAACTGCGGTGAAGTGACGGAGTTATTGGATATATATATATATATATATATATATATCACATTTTCACATATTGCAGCTCACTTCCTCTAAAGAGAGTATAGTTTGTTCAGACTGTGTAGGTATTCTGCACTCCAACCGTGCTAATACCCAGAATCGTCAAAAGCAAGCCCAGGTATGGGGTCAATAGATCCTATTGCCGTATCATGCAGGTACCCAGGTTTGTACTACCTTATACCAGGCACATAAAGGAAATAAGAGTATCTTTCTGTTACATTCTAACATACTTATGGGAGCTCTATGCATAGAAAACCAAGCGTCCACCTATGGAAGATGCGCCTATTCCTAATCATAGCAGAAAATAAGAAGTCTCCTTCTCACTGCTTCTCTTCAGTCCCTCCTCCTGCATAAGGCCTAAACATGGTCAGGATAGCGGAAGAGCAAGGAGTGGAAACAACCCAAAATGAACAATGCTCACAGAGGCTTGTTAACTTTCTGTTCATGCTGTTGACTTCATAAAACTTTGTGACTAGGAGTACCAAGATTAGTGCAAGTGATACCAAAAATCAAGCCTAGAGTAGTATCCTACAACCCATATCTATCCAGTATTTGACATCCATGGCTGGCCCAGGAGGATTAGGAAGAGGAACAAAGACAATGAGAGAGGAGACAAAGTTGTATAAGTGGAAAACGTTAAGCAGAGAAAGTCATAGTAAAGATGGATTTGGAAAAGGGGCCAGCAAAAAGCTATAAGGAGAGGCAAGTTCTGTCAAAGAGCACTAACCTTGTACTAGAGATCCAGTGTCTCTCATCGTATACATCAATGACAAAAATAGGAGGGCCAGTGGTAGAAAGGGGGAAAGAGAACTGGAGTGAGAGAGAAAGAGATTCCACAACTCGGACTCATTAGTTCTGCTGGATCTCGAGGTCTGCATGGCAAAGTGTGTTATATAAAGGCAGTAAGAGATATCCTTAGTAATGGACCACAACAGTCCTGCACTAAATTGTAACAGTGAATGGATATACCTTAGTGATGTCCCAAGGACGTGCCTTTACTTGGTTTGATGTAAATTCATTCAGTTTTTGAGAAATTAGCCTTTAAAAAGTGCTTCAGCTTGGACATGAAGCGATTTTCATTTTAGAGTTATCTTGAAATTTCGAAAGGAGTATTTTGATTTGCTTATAACTTTAGATGGTTTGATAGATTTGCATGAAATTTGGCAGATGTTTAGCATGTTTAGCTTATGCCTGGTATTTTTACATTTATGCAGATTTATCAATATGGATGCTGCAATGAGGAGATCAAAGGGGTGCTTATTTGTTGATAACTGAGGCATCATTTGACAAATTCACATGAAGTTTGTCAGAGGGGGAGCACAGTTAAAAGGGGGGCATGTATGAATTCATGTGCTAATAACTTTGATGATTTTAATGAATTTGCAGACAATGTGACAGGCTGTTAGGATACTAGGCCCAGTACAGGATTCTCAGATTTAATACTCCTCTGACAAAGGGGAGGGCTAAGTTAAACTCTGGAACAGTTTTATGGATCTGCACAAAAACCTTTTTTCAGAAATCTTTTTATTGGTTTTAATTATTTAGCTAACATTAAAACACAAATACCTGGGCAGGTACACAAACAGTATTGTCCTGGACATAGAAAACAGCGCAAACTCCAGTTAATCACATGGTAGACAGTCTGAATCAGCAGTATTATAAAGCACTGTATTTGTTTGGGTTGTAGTGGCTCATTCAGAGGTCCCAGATTTTCTAGTTCTTTTTAACACTCCCCTCTATTTATGAATTATATCTTCTGATTTTGCACAATAATACTTTTATCTGACCCAGTCATCGGTTAGGGGCAAATCATTTCTCCAGGAGTACACAGTGTCTCTTTTGACTATAGGAAGGCCCAACCCTGCCAGTGTGCGGTTTGTCCACGAAGCACTCCAACCCTCCGTTATACCTAATATCCCTATTTTAGGGTCTGTGGTAATAGCTGTTTGTGTGACCCTCACTAGTACATCATGTATTGCCTGCAAATAAAGTTGAATGTGTGGGCATCCCCTTATCATAGCATAGAATGATGCAATGGATTCTCCGCATAGAGTACAAGCGGGGCTTTTCAGACCTGCCTATTTTCCAAACCCTCGCAGGACTGTAGTATACCCTATGAAAGTAACTGAACTAGATAATTCTGAGTTTAGAAGAAATAGCTACTGTGTGAGCTGCCAGCTTAGCCTCTCGCCATTCATCGTTATCTAGTTCTCCCAGGTCGTGCTCCCACTTGGCCCTTGTTCCAATCTTTGGGTCCGGGGTGTTTAGGATCAAGGACCTATATATTTTGGTGATACTTTTATGGCCAAAGGCTCCATTATCAACTAGGGCTGCAGTGGGTTAAATTTAAGGCCCTACTCGTCCAGGTCCTCTTTATTATGTATTTAGAGCATTATGTAGTTATAGGTACTGATAGAACTGAGACTTATGTAGCCCAAAGTCAGCCGTTAGCTCCCCAAAAAACGTAATATGGTCATAATCACAGACATCGCTCAGACTATCCATTCCCATCAGATCCATGTCCTAAAACCGTGCAGCTTCACTACCTGTGCCAGCACAGCGGTGTGTGGTTTTTAAGCCTGCCTAGCTGCTTAATGTACCACAGGACATCCCACCAGCTAAGAATCAGTAGTCCTGTGATTTGTGGGAGCAGTCTTGGGAGAGTCCTGCTATACAACAGGTCCATCATACCTGGCATATCCACGATGTCTTGTATCTGGATCCTGCCTACTCCCAAAACAGCCAGTCATTTATCTTGATGAGTTGAAAGGTTCAGTAGCAGAGTTAAGTATCAGAAAAACAGATTTTCCTATCATAAGGGGATTGGGTGCATTTCTGGAATGAAATTCTAGGGAGCTTGCCTGCCTAGACAAATTTCATAATCAATGTTTGTATTTCAGAGAAAAAGTTTGGTGGGATAATGGTGGGAATGTTCTGTAACATATACAGAAAAGGTGGCTGAGTGATCATCTTTAAAGTGGCTGCCCAGCTCATTATAAAAATAGGTAAGGAAGACCACATTTCCAGATCCCTTCTGTGCTGCAATATGGGAGCAATGTTTAGACCCCAAGCCCTCTGCTGGTTCAATGTTGCAATAATTCCCAAATATTTGAAGAGATACCTGGCCACTTGCAGTTGTGTGAGCACTAGGTACTGCAGCAGGGTGTTGCACACCTCCACATATGTGACTTACTTCAGTTCACAGCAAAACCGGAGGTGTCTTTATACACCTCAACATCTTCTCTGTCTCTCTAGTGTGCCCTCTGGTCGCTGGATGAAGAGTAACATGTTATCTGCATATAGGAACACTTTCTCGTTGGCCCAACTTGGTCAACAGAAACCCCTCAATCTGAGCATCATGCCCAATGGCTCAATGATCAGGGAGAAGAGGGGAGAGACAGCATCCATGGCGGATTCCCCGCCAGATGGAAAACGGGGGCCACAATACTTTCACTTGCACCAAAGGAGCATCATAAAGAGCCGAAATGTAAATGTAAATGAGAAATCGGGGACCAACATTTATTCTGGATGTGTGCAAAACTTGGCACACATTTACCATGTGTAGTTTATTCTTAAAATTTTGGGTTTCCTGCAAATCTGTCAAAAGGGTAAACTCTTAGTCAAGATTTATCAAACCTTCACGCAATGCAACCCAGCAAGACACCTTGCTGCATTGCATGAAAGTGAGAGAGCAGGAATTGGCAATATTTAACATTATATGGCACATTACTGTGCTTTCCTTGCAATGGAGCACAATATGCTGCCTTACGCCAACGCAGGCACCCTTGCACCATGGTGCATGTATGTCTGCTTAGTAGATAGTATTGTTTTTGTGCAGGAAGTGGCACCGTCCTGCACAAAAACAATCCGCTGAGGCTTTTTCCTCTTTCTATGTGTGCTGCAGAATGCAGCACATGTGGAAAGAGGGAAAACAAGAAGAAATAAAGATATTTCTCCTCATTAAGGCTCCCCTGGGAAGGCATAGGATTTTGACGCATTCCCAGGTCTACCACTAATGGAAAAACTAGGAATGTGCCAAAATCCATGGGTGGATACGTGAAAACACTCACGCTCCACCGATGGAACACCTCTCTGGCGTTGGTTGGTAAATCTGATTTTAGTGTTGCGTTGTCTTTGCATTACCTTCCGCGAAGCAAGGGCAACGCAACACTATGATAAATGTGGCCCTGTATGAGGTGGTCAAAATAGCAGTGCTTCCATTTTAATTCCTATAGGAATTACTTCTCTCTGTTATGAAAGAAAAACAATGAATGGCATTACATCACACTTGGCATGAAACTAGAACTTTATTCAACGAAGTCCCTTTGTTTGGTTTGGTGTAAACCCATTTGGCATCTTTTTCAAAATTAGCCTTACAAAAAATGTGTCAGTGGCCTTGAAAGGGTTAAACGTTGCCGATATTTGGAATATTACTCCATAGACAATCCTCAAACCTAAAGCCCAGGTTAAATAAAAGCCCCTCATTGGGCAAGATATCTCTTAGCTCCTGTCGTCCATTTTGGGTCAGTGGTATCAAAGTTGGGTCCTCAAATCCTTTAAAACAGATTCCACAAGCCCTTACAATTAAAAAATAAATACCAGGACAAGCTAAAAGCCAGGCCCTAAGGCTATCCCTTCTGTGGGAGTTGATTGTCTCCGAAGAGCCTGGCCACCACCCGCTGTGCACATCTTTTGACCCGACATGAGGCTTACAGGGCCTGGCCAACCCCCAATGCGAATTGTCCCCTTACCTATGCCCACCTTGTCAGAGCGTGTTGAAACCAGAGATTCCTGCACTCTGCTTAACCTCCTTACAACTTGTCTAAAGCCATGAAGATCCTTTACCAGCACCAAAGTTATTAGAAAATGAACACCTTTTTGATACTACACCCTATACCTGTGCCCGCTCATGATGGATCTGCATGAAACTTAATTTATTAAGAGGAAGCTAAACATTCTAAGTTTCTGCCAAATTTGTACAAGCCTGTGTTAAGGCACCAAGGGCCATATGTATCAAGCCTTTTTCCCGTTTGCAAACGGGCAGATTCTCAGAATCGACCCGTTTGCGAATTGGAAAAAGCCTTTTGGGATGTATCATCCCAAAATGCCATCGCAAAATAGAGAATTGCAAAATTTGCGATTCTCTATTTTGCAAATGCAATTAAGGAATTGCAAATTGCGATTCCTTAAATGCAATTCTGGAAGCACCAGAAATTTGCTATTTGGCCTTAAGGAATTGCAAATTACCACCAACTTCAAGTTGGTGGTAATTTGCAATTTTCTTTAAAAAAGCACTTTTTTGATTTTTTAAAAGTGCCATATGTCGCACATTCATGCCCTTAGGGCATGTATGTGCGCAAAATGTGCACACATGCATATTTCAGGGGTGCAACAGGGTGTCCTTTTGGCACCCTTTCAACCTTGAAATTGCATTCTCAATTTGCGATTCTCTAATTGGTAATCGCAAATTGAGAATGTCTTCCCATTCATTCCTATGGGCCTCCTAGCCCATAGGAATGAATGGGAAGGTATTCCTTATTTGCGAATCTCAATTTGCGGTTTGCAAATAAGGAATATGTAGGATTCGCAAAATGTTTAGCAAATTCTACATACATTGCATTTTGCGATTCTCTAATTGCGATTCGCTAAAAATCGCAATTTGAGAATCGCAAAACTCTTTTTTGATACATATGGCCCCAAATATTTTGTAACCTCTCTTTTAATGTTGACCCATTTGTCAGAACTACCTGAAACTGATTCCACCATTGGGCTTAGCTTGCCAACAGCCTGTCAATAATCAAGCTGATTCATTAACCAGAACTAAAGTGATTAGCAAACGAACACTTTTTTGACCCACCCTATTAAATTGTATCTGTCCTTGATGCATTTGCATTAAATTCGATATATCAAGAGTAAGCTTAATCTGATAAGATTCTGCCAAATTCCACTCAGTCTTGTGATAAGGCACCAAAGTTATTAGCAATTCATTGATTTTTTGACTCCCCTCTTAAAATTGTTACCCCATGACAGATTTGCCTAAAACTTGACATACCAACAGAAACTTAAACATGCAAACAGTTTGCTAAATTCTGTGTGGGTTTATTAAACGGTATCAGGGTTAGTGGTAAATGAACACTTTTTAACCCCCTCTTAAACTGTGCCCATCTTGATGAATCAGCAAAAATTTGAACAAAAACTAAGAGTAAGCAGAACATGCTAAATGTTGTGCAAATTTAGCAAACAGCGCCAAGCTATAAGCAATTATTCCCGATATTGAAACAAGACGGTTCTCGCTGCCTCAAGCAGTGTCTCTGAAATCGAGGATCAGGTACAAGTGGACGCATTGCATAGCATGCCTCGTTGCGAGTAGGTTTAAGCGCTGTGGTGGAACGGCACCGTTGGGTGCCCGAAAACATGGCTTCTTTACCAAAAGTGGCATACTGTGCAAACAATGAGACAATGGACAGACGATATGATTTGACTCCCGCTCATGGTGCATGTAACTTCTAGTGCTCTTGATACACCACTCATCTGGTATTTTATTGCCTGCTTGCTCGAATGCTGCAAAACGAGGCGCGCGCTCAGACAGACAATTGGATTTGACTCCCACTCAACGGTGCATGTTACTTCTAGTGCTCTTGATACACCACACGTCTGCACGAGTATGAATGAGATTGACAAGATAAGGTCTAAAGCGTCACAAGCACTCTTTGATGGGAACAGTGAGGTGGGGATATATCTTGACCAGGGCAACACAATACAAACAGGAGAAAAAATTATCAAGACAAAAACTGATCTTATTGGAAAAACTATCTAAAAGAGAGAACAACGAAAGGTGGGAAGCCTCCTCACTCCAGAACTATATTGAGGTTGATAGAGTACCCAGAGGCTTGCACATTATGATTATACTGACATATGAGAAACCACACCCAGAACTCCTGAAGGAATGGGCCCAATACATGGCAAAGACATGCAAGGGCATGCTTGAGATTCCGACAAATATGCCAGGATTGATTTGGAGACAACGAGAGTTGAACTAGCCATATTAAAAGCAGAAATGGAATGACACAAGTAAGAAAAATATGTAAAAGAATTCCTAAACACATTGGGAGCAAGGCTTAAGCTGTATGAGAACAAAATCAAAAATAATAAGAAGAGAAAATTCCTAAGAGACAAGAAGGATTATGAGGAGGGGCATATCCTGACTTTTGCCAGGAGATTTGACATACCACGTCAACAACTGTGAACAACACCAACTGAGGCACATCAGGAATTGTCCTCAGCAGCGTCCAGCTCTGATATAAGTTCCCTAACTGACGACACATCAGGATCAGTAGCAGGTAGCACCATCACTCCAACTACTTTTTTAAAGGAGTTCGAACTGTTAAAACAAAATCTAAAGCCACAAGGACTGGGTGGGGCAAGTCAAGAGGCAGGGGTGGAAGAGGCGTCTGCAGAGGTCACGGAAAATGACACGAGTAGGAGGTGTCCACTAGACAGAGACCATGGCACAAATCAAAAAGAAAGAATCAGGAATATTAAGTGGTGAGTCAACTTTTATTAATTTATCTGATAGGATTCTAACGGATGTAGAGGAGAATGTGTTGGAACTGGATTTGACATTTTGCCCCACAGGTAATTTCAACTACATGCAATGCAAAATTGATCTCTTCCTGTTCTGCCGGAAATTGAAACTTATGAAGCTACACAAAATGTGCAAATTGCCCAGTAAGGAGGGCATCCTTACTACAGACACAGAAGTGGGCAATTTCAGCATTAATGATATTACTCAGTTGGTATCCATACATGGACTGGACACCAACAGAGGAAATAGCTACCATCAGGCCATGACACACTCACAGGGTTCCCTTGCTCATGAGCATGAGTTTTGGGAGAACCTTGAAAATGGTAGGGACAATGTCAAAGCTAACAGTGATATTCTTACAGAGATGGGCTTTGTTAATGACACCACATTTGTCAGCGGCTTTCAACCCAAAAGTCGAACAAATCCCAACACACCCCATGATGCCATAGATTCTTTCCAGGAAACAATGTTTATGGAACTGAGAAAATTGAGTGATTCAAAGTGTAAAGGAGAATATAATCTGACCACAGCCCAACAGAAGGCAATAGACCCTTTGGCCGAAGACCAGAATATTGTAATCAACCCCTCTGACAAAGGGGGGAACATTGTTATTTTAAATACTGAACAATATTGTGGGGAGGTATATAGACAGTTGGGAGATAATAAGTGTTATGTGACAATCAACCAGTCTAAGTATAAAAAATATATTGTTGAAACTCTTACCCTATCTAAAACATAGTTGGATGCGGGCATTATCGAGGATGATGAATTGCGCTTCTTAAACGCTGACTATTCAAAAACACCAAACAATTTACTTTTAACCCAAAGTGCTTAAGCACCCCACACAACCCCTAGGAAGACCTATAGTCTCGGCCAATGGTGGTCTACTCGAACCCACAGCTATGTATCTCAAACCTTTCCTAGCCCCACATGTGCTAGCGCTACCATCCTACTGCAGGGACGCCACTGACTTCCTCACTAAGATCCATGGCATACACTGGGAGAGCACATATTTGATGACATTTAATGTTAACTCCCTCTACATCTGCATCAATCAGCAACAAGGGATTGGTACATGCGTTTCATTACTGAGAGGTAGATCACTAAGATTTCTGGGCAAGACCCTCATGCTCAGCAAAATGTTGTAATTTTGCCTTAATCAAAACATCTTCTGCTTTTACGGTGGTTACTACCGTCAGGTATCCGGAACTGTGATGGGCACCTGCTTCGCCCCCAGTTTTGTGAACTTGTTCCTGGGCTGGTGGGAGAAGCAAGTGGTTTGGATAGAGGAACATGAGGTATTTACTTCCCACATTATTATGTGGATAAGGAATATTGACAACTTTTTCATCATATGGGATGGAGAGGAGAGACTAGCTACAGAATTTGTCAATACCTTACAGGTCAATAGCCTTCATCTAAGCTTCAGCCACAAGATTAGAAACATTATCTTAGAGTATCTTGTAATCTGCCTCACTGTGAGAGAAGGAGAACTCACAACCAAACTGCACAGGAAAGAAATAGCTGGTAACAGCATAATACATGCTGCCTGGCACAATCCAACCAATCTAAAATGGAGCATTCCCTTTGATCAGATGCTTCGTGCCAAAAGAAATTGCTCCAATGAGGAATTTATTGACACAAAATTCAGTACTATGAATGACAGATTTCAGGACAGTTGATACACTAACAAGATACTCAAATCAGCTAAGAAGAGGGTGGTATCTCTTCGAAGAGAAGATCTCCTTTTTGGTAAAAAGGAAAAGAAAACTGAAAACAAAAATACTATAAGGTTAATCACTGACTTTAACAATAGGTCCAGCGATGTCAGAAAATTGATGAACAAGCATTGGGCAGTCTTGAAGGCAGACCCTATACTTAAATCCATGCAAGCACCCCCAACAGGAGTGCAAAATCGCTCAGGGATACCCTCACACACAGCCATTTCCAAGGATCCAGAGAAGAGAAATGGCTAAAGAGCACAGGTGGTTTCTACAAGTGTGGAAAGTGTAAAGCGTGCAAGCACAGTAGCAACTGTAACACTTACAAGTTACCTAATGGTAAAGAAAGAAAGATCTCTAAGTTCATCACATGCACGTCTGATTACTGCATTAATGTGTTGGAATGCGCACGCAAACTATGGTATGTTGAAAGTACTATGTTCCTTGTGAAAAAGAGAATATTAGAGCATCTCCGTTCAATTAAGAATAATGTTGAAACATACCCCGTTGCACGACATTTTCAAATCAAACATCAGAGCAAGCCTGATCTTATTCGATTCATTAGTATTGACAGGGTTGAAAGTGAGTTTCTGTTGCAGTAACCCCCCCACACTTTTGCCAGATTTCTGATGCACTTTGCCTGAGTGTGCCCTGGGTCCCTGCCAATCAGATTCCCATGGCGTGTGTTCTTTCCCTAACCTGTACCATTGTTTCCACAATTGGCACAACTCTGGCCTACCTGTAAGTCACTTCTAAGGGGTACCTATGACGCCAAGGGCATGGTAGCCAGTGAAAGGCCTCTGGGGGCTGCAGCATGTATTATGCCACCCTCAGAGACCTCTCACTAAAAACATGCACCACTGCCATTGCAGCCTGCGTGTTTTGGTACAGCTAAAAGTGAAGAGTCGACATGGCACATATCGCTGTGTGCCATGCCTGCCCAACACTGCATGAGGCATAGGTAAGTCACCCTTAAGGCAGGGTGTACTATACCTCATGTGAGGACCTATCTGCATGAGCAGACAGGCCTCTATAATATCTAAGGTCATTCTTAGATATTATAAGTGCACAGCAAATCCATACTGAGTATATGGGCTAGAAACTTTTCATTACGAGGTTTCTTGCACCATAATGGCTTTACTGAATCCTGGGATGTTTGGTATCAAACATCTCAGAATAATACACCTGCATTGATTGCAGTGTCAGATTTAGTATCCCCTGCAATCAGGGGTGCCTTCTAGAGGGGACCCCTGAACTAAACCAACAACTGGTGGGTTCCTGACTAGTGAACACCAGCCGGCCACCGGGAGACAGGTTTCTGGACCCCTGGGTTGGGAGCCTTCGCTCCCGTGGCCCTGAAACAAAGCCTTTCCTGGGTGGAGGTGTTCACACCTCCCCCAGATCAGGAAGAGCCATCTGTGGCAGGGGAGCTTCAAAGGGCTTGCCGCCTATGTAACGCGACCCCCAGCCTCTCCTGCTAGCAGGAGCAGGCCTCCTTCCTGTCTTCACCCCCTTTTTGGTGGGAAGACAGGCGGGAAAATCAGGACAGCCCTGAAGATGTGCCCACCTCTGCCAATGCCACTCCTCAGGTGGGGGAGGCGAGGTGAAGCCCACTCTTCAGTGCCCGCCATCTTGCAGATGGAAGGCACCCTCCAATGAGGGTCAGGGATTATGTTCATTCCCCCACGTGGGGTGTGCACACGAAAGGTGTAGTCACCCTAAGGTCAGCAGCCCATTGGCTACTACCTTGCTACCCCAGTAACACCCCTAAATGCAGTAATTAGGGGCACCCCTAAAGCCAGTTCAAGAGATTCGATGGACCAAAGAAGAAGACGTAAGAAGACCGCTGCCGAACGAGGAACTGAACTACTGCAGACAGAACTTGGCAAGAACCCTGCCATCTGTAGCCAGATTAAAAACTGGACCTGCTGTCCTTCCAGAAACCCTGCCAGGACTACAAGAAACCCTGGAGATCTTCCAGCCTTCACCCAATCTCCAAGAACCTCCCTTTGGGCTAGAGGCTCTAGTCTCCGGCGTCTGCTGGTAAAAGAACCACAGTAGTTGAGGGCCGACACTTGTGTCGGCGCGATTCACTATTGCACAAAGAACCCCAAGACTGCAGCAGTAGAGGACTAGCACTCTGCCCTGCCAGAAGAAAGCACCGCAGCCAGACGGTGGCCTTTCAGAGACGGCCTAACATTGGCGGAACTCCTCCATCACTTGCACATCTCCATACCCACCACCGCAACAGCCACTGCTGGGCTGGTGGTGCCCCCGTCGACCTACAGTGACTCGCTGACGACGACCGTGACGGTCCAGGCGTTGGCAGCCTATTGACTCCCATTCATCCTCATTGCTCTCCGCTGACTGCGAGAGCAAACATCATTGCCGGTATTGACCGCTGCGGCGTAGATACTGAACTCCGCACCTCTTCAGGTGCCCCCAGTCTTCATTGAGTAACCTTGGGCTCGGCAAACTCTGCACTCAGCCGCCCCAGTGCACTTGGTCGTGTAGGGCCTACCTTGTACTGACCCTTGCTCAGGGCCGGTCTAAAACCCCCGAAGACTGGAAAAGTAAGTTGTGTACTTACCTGCCGATGCAGAACCCTGTTTTCCTTCCTTAGGATTGCATTGCATTCTATCTATCTATCTATTACCCACGACTGTCTATCTTTTTCAAGTGCTAAATGTTACTATTTCGTATTGACAATACCAAAGTATTTCCAAGACCATAAAAGCATTTCTACTGCCTTTCTGAAAGTATTACTTGCCTGTAACTGAGTTCAACTTAGTTCCTACAAATAAACATAACAAAAGTAATATTTTTGCAAAACATTGGTCATTGAGTGTGTGTTCCTGTCTTGTATGAGTGTGTACAACAAATGCATTCACACTACCCTCTGATACGCCTAACTGCTCAGCCCTGCTACCACTAAATTGAGAGTAAGGTATTATCTACTTTAACCCCTGCATACCTTTGGGGACTCACTGGACTCTGTGCACACTATACCTATTTTTGGTATAGTATATACAGAGCTGACTTCCTACACAAATCTACTAGAGGAGGAGAAAGAGAAAAGCTGTTACACATCATGGAGTAATGTCTGATCATTGGTCTGGATACCAAGGTCACTCGAGGGCTTAACATGGATGAAGAACTGACAGGACACATCTAGCTCCAATATTGCTTGATCACTACTTTCCAGTATACTAACATCCATTAGTACCCAATGGTTTCGTATGTTACCCCCATTTGGAGCCCACACAGATCAGTTTTGCATCTCATCTCCAACATCTCACATGTTTACCCTTCTCTTTTTATATTATTTTTCATTATGCTCTTCGGTTCCAAAATTTCTTTGCCATTCTGATGATCATTTTTATACGTTTATTGAGGTGTAATGTACTATTACCTATGCCCACTGGGGCCTGATGATAACCACAGATTATGTTTTTATGTATTAATGATATCTATGAATGCCATATTATACACCCGGCTCACCTTCACTTACAAGACATGTAGCAATTTATTGGCAGGAATGATACATTGTAGCAGGCACACTAAGGAAACTTTTGGTTTATTTCAGAAACCGAAGGTGTGCCATGCATGATATCCCCACAGTTGCAATGAGGCGATTCAAGACAATCGAGTGGTGTTTGTATTAATTGTCATATTTATATATTTTTTTGCGCATACGTATTAAGTGATATAGCAAATTATCGGCAAGAATAATACAGTGTATCAGGCACACTAACAAAACTTTTGATGTAGTTCACAAACCCAAAGGTATGACATACATGATACCACCAGAGATGCAATGAGGTGATTTAAGACAATTGAGCTGTGTTTGTATGAATTGTTGGTCACAGTACGCCGGATGAAGAAACGGAAAACCAAAACACCAGGCCGGAAAGCAACAAAACAAGCATTCCTTTTTCATTACGGAGCAGAAAGGATGCAGATGAGAGAGGAAGTCAGGCAGGACAAGAAGAGACAGAGGTACTACTGAGCATGCGTGAGGAGAAAATAGAAGAGGCAGAACTACGGGACATCAAGAGAGACCCTGTCGGAGAGGAGAATCGAATTGTCGAATTCAAGACTTTCACGAGGGCCAATCAGGAAATCCTGGTAGTGAAGGGGAAGGAGAGTGTTCCTGACCCATCTTCTCCTGCTGAGGTACCCCCACAGAAAAGGAACGAGAGCCTGAAGAGTGAAGTGACTGAAACACTGAGTGGACGCTGGCAAAACCTCCAGTCCAGCCACTCTTCAGGAGGACCGTGGCTATGCCAGGTGTGTGGCAATGTACTGAATAGAGGAGGGGGTTCAGAAGGAAACGTGAGGGTATCGGAGAATAGGAAACAAACAGGATTTTTACACTTTAGGTGAAGACCCAAATTTAGAGAATTTGGCTTCTTATTCCTATTGGGTATTACTTTGAGTAAACGAGGGCACTTTCTATAGGGTGAATGCAAACTCTATAACTCTGTCCTGTTGGGAGAGTAGTAGTAGTTTTCTTTTTTTCCTCTTGATAATTCTTATTTGGTGCACCTACTAATATCACCTTAGAAAAGGAAAGGAAAGAGGCACATTAAGTCTAACACCAGAGGGTGAATATCATAATATTCATAGTCGCTTTCTCTTCTGTCAAGGGTGTCGGGAAAGGCTGGAAGACCTGAAACAAAGAAGAACAGAGAAGCTCTAAATCACTTCAGAATCCCAACCATATATATAGCTAAATAAAGAAATCATGTTACTTAAAGCAACACTTCTTTGAATTAATTATTAATTGGATAATACTGTTATATTTATTTTTTCACATTAATTCATTATTACACATGATTCCGATGTCATAGTCTGTTTGCTATGTTTTTTATGTTGCAATTGGTTTAAACTATATTTTCTCTGAATGCGATTGAACCCACACTTGAGAAAGGCTGCAAAGCCCAAACACGTTGTCCCTGACCTCACAATAAACTCATATGTTTTCACTGTGAGGAGTGCTTTTGATTGATTATACTGGCACTGCAATTAAAACGGGCGCCGCAGCCTATTTTATGGTGCAAGCGCAATCTGTGGATGAGACCAGCAACATGCAGACTTTGCTTTAACCGAAATATATATAGGACATTGACAAAGGCTGAGTGCCGAAACGCATCTGTCAAGGGTTTTCCAGTGTGGCAAATGAATGTGCAATAATTGAACCTCCGTGAGTGCGCAACTTTGTTTCTGGCTGTCTGAAAACTGTTAAAATGAATATAAATATATATTAAAAAAAAGTATATAATATAAATATTTAAAAATGGTCCTCCTAATTCTAGTTGTGCATGGAAAGTTTTGGAGTAATGCGTCTAGCAGGGGCAGAGCAAAAGGCGGGGGGGGGGTCAAAAAAAGTGTGTTTCCCACGTTAAATCCCATAGAGATTTTAGACAAGACTACAGCCCGAACAGCTGAACGGAATTACACCAAATTTGGCAGAAAGCTAGATATTAGTATAGAAAGAGCCCTTTTTAGGTCGAGCGTGAGCCAGCGCGCAAGCGCTGCTCTGCAAAGAGTTGTGGTAGTTGAGTACGAAGAGAAGCTTTGCCCACTCCCCCGCCCTTATTTTTCATTGGCTTGTGTGTTTGTCCTTTGTAAATGCTGGCTTCTGATTCATTATGAGGCTTGTTAGTCCCTCCTTAGTACACCCATGTCGTCATTTGTATCCTCCCATGGCTACTGGCCCCTTTACTTGGTTGTTACACGGGGCATGTACTATTTGTACTATTTTCTTTGTGCACACGTAGCGTCACACAGATTTGTCTGTGCCTTCTGCTCTCCTCCACCACCCCACCACCCTGCCCTCCCTCCCTCCCTACCGATGTCCGTGCCTTCTCCTCCCCTCCCTGCAGAAAATTGAGGATAAATGTGTACTTTCCGTTGCTTTTATAGTCAATAGTTTATCAATGTAAGCATATCGACTGTAGTGGCAGTCCATTGCACACTACATTGAATCGGGGGTCTCTCTATTGACATTAGAAACTCCATATTTCCAGCGTTTCTGCTGTGCCTTATTCCTGCTGTTGAGATTATGCCAACTCCGCTGGGCAAATGCAACTTTGCCCTGTCCAATTCTCCCTCTTGCCTCTAAGGCGCGGTAGGTCTTCACTTAACTGCAATGTTGAATGTACAACTGTGGTCCACGTCTTGCCCTCTATTTGAGCTGTGGCCCTCTAGGCTTGATTGGCGTCTACAAATGTCAACTTTTATGTGCGGGCCAGCTAGTAGTGCGCGGCCCATTTTCGTGCCCCTTTGCGCCCCCAATAATAGGCCTCCAAATAAAGGACAAACGGCCTTAATCTGTGTATTTAACTTGTGCCCCCTCAGAGTTTTCCTTCATTGAAGGCAGCCCAACCCACAATCGTTGTTAAGCTGACCGAAGTCTCACACGTATAGGATGAACAGAGCATAGCACTTCGATTTGGGGTGATATTTTGCCCTTTGAATTGTCTACTTGTATAGGTGGCTCACAAGCAGTCCCAGATCACCCATAGGATCTCGTCCCTTGCTGTTTACTTGTACCCCTCGAGCTTTGTTCAACTTTTAGCTTTCATTTTAATGAAGATGCCACCTGCGTCATAATGTATAGTCACACAGCATCATCGCACTAGATCTGGCCACTTTCTTTTTCCCGATGCTTGTGCATTGTCTGCAACTTTATTGGTAAAGCCAAAAGGTCAGCTGATGCCTTTCAAAGAGGTGACCATTGGATTTCCCAATGCTTGTTTATATAGAGGCTGCCAATTTCATGGTACTATTACTGCTGCTAGGTGCATGTGTTTTAATGCCAGTGATAACTGATCTATTTGCCACTCTTCTCACAATTGGATAAGTGCACTTGTTGCCAGCTATGCCTGTACTTAATGAAACCATTGAAATGTTAGATTCACTTTCTTTTTGGTAGGGATTGGCTTTCCATGATTATCACCTGTTGAAAGTAATGCCCAAATATGTTACCTTCTCAAATTTCAAGCTGCAGTTTCCCAACCTCCAGTTAAATGTAATTTTAATTCCAAAAGTCGCCACTTTGGCCTTTCCATGTTTGCTTTGATGCTCGAACGTTCTGAATCCCCAAGCCATTTGGAATACTGAAGGTCTGTCTTAGTGGGAGCTAACTATCTCAGGACGTCAATATAGCGGATAACCATGGAATACCCTTGCCTCGGTTTTGGTGGAAACATAACCACTTCGATAGAAGCTTTTGAAGGTTATCAATTGACATACATAAAAGAAACAGTGGGGGAAGGAAACAGCCTTGTTTCTCATCTCCTTGGAACGCATTTACACTTGCCAGTTAGCAATAAAATTTGTCTGACAATTCAACCACAATAGAGTGAATATATTTGGACGTCTTTCTCGTGCCTGCATGACACTACTGATATCTTCTTTACATTAACACACATAGATTATTCACTTGCTCTGAAAGTTTCAGAAACGGGTCAGACTGCTGACAAAATTAGCCTTGGTTAATTGAGAATTTTTCCAAATTTGTGACAGGGCAAAAGATACACAATCAAAGATTACTGCTGGATCACTCCAGACTGAAGTGCTAAATTCAAACTTTAGATAGATCTCTTCAGAAAGCATGTTAGAAGATCTCGCATACAAGGTCCTGCGTCATATGTGGTTCCAGCTGTGCCAGAAATGTCTATTAAAGTGACTATTTTTTACCAACTCTTGCTTTGGAATGCAGTAGTTGTACCCTATTCCTAAAATGGCGGAATGTAATCTGAAATGTGGATGTCTTTGGCAATCATCTCTTTAAGTAGACTTGAGCCACTTCTTTTTACCACAGGTTTCTAGACCATTTACTTAACACTAGTATGTTACTGCTTGGAACAAACTCTTCATTTTCTGTTCCTGACAACTCGAAGATAAACCTCAACTGCCACTACCTTATCACTTTCATCACCATTTAGGCATCTAAAAGGATTTTTTCCATAATAAAATACCTTGTTAAACACCACCTTTGCATTCGGCTTTATCTTGGATTGTTTATTATTTGAGTACAGTTGCTTGGTTCCAGAAGCTATGCAGTCCGCATCCACCAGTTGAAGCAGTAGCTCCCTGGATTCCCATCTGTGATTCGTTTTCAAAACAGTTTAGGTTTTTTGGATTCACTAGGTGCCAGCTTACCACTGATCCAAATGCTGCTGCCATCAGAGTGCTACAATTTGTGCCCTCAAAATGACATGATGGCAGTTTTAGCACATTCCTGTACTGTAGTATGACTGGAGGTACCATTTTTTGGGGTCGAGCCTGGGCAGCGCATGTGCTGCTCTGCAAGGCATGCTGTATTCGAGTATGGACTTGAAGCTCCACCCACTCTCCGCCCATATTTTTAATTTGCTTGCATCATTGTCCTTTGTAAATGCTGGCTTTTGATTTGTTAATAGGCTTTTTAGTCCCTCCTTAGTAACACCTTGTCTTCATTTGTAACCTCCCATGAGGACTGGCCCTTTTACTTCTGTTACACGGTATGTCGTATTTAGTCTGTAAGCACTATTTTCTTTGAGTTTCTCCTACTGCAGGCCACGACATTCTTTTCTGCAACATTCAGCATGCCATGTGTGCTTTCACTTTCCAAGCAGCCCGGGACAATGGCGGCTGCTTCTTTGAAATGAAATAGGTCTTGCATTTACAAGAGTTTGCGCTATCAGCATTATAAATGACAATGTCTTTTATTTGTGTTAATTATCAAAACAGATAAATAAAGGGCATTGTCATTTTCAATGCCAATAGCTTAAACTCTCTCAAATGCGAGACCTATTGCATTGCAAATGCTTGTTGTTATTTGGTGTAAATCTGTTCAGTAGTTTTGGAAATATTAAAGAAATACAACATTTGCATAACTAGAGGTGCGAACCCTCTGTGAATCCTACCGATCTAGTACAGAGATCTGATTGGCTGCCAACACTTCAACCAGGAAGTGCAGCAATCTTGGAACTCTGACTCAGCTGAGTCCCAAACAAAAAGAAAAAAAGAAAAAAAGAAGGGGGCAGGGTAGGAATACTCTGACCCCCTAGGCCTGGGGTCCCCCAGGGACACCATCAAGGCCCAAAAATATTATTTTTAAAATTTTCGCAGGAAAAATCATGAAAATTTGTGAATCCCTGCAAAAACATTTTTTTAAAAACAAGCGCGGTCTCCACGTTTATTATATTTCAGCAGCGAGTAGGCCAGGTCCCGGGGGCATTGGATTTTATAAATGTGGAGCTCCTAAGTGCCCTGGGGGCCACTAGCTCCCTGGGGCTTGATATTTAAATTGGAGGGGGCAACTCATACCTCCCTCCTATGGCAGTAAGTAGCCCTGGGGACCACCATCTCATTGGGGCATTAATGTAAATTGGAGGGGGGCCCCTCAGACCCCATCCTTGATCCAGTAAGGCCCCGGGGACCACCACCTCCCTGGGGCCAGAAATACAAAAGAAAGGAGGAGGGGGCTGTGTGGCCTCCCTCCCGGGCAGTATTCCGCACTGGGGATCACCAGCTCACCGTGGCAGGCCCATCAAATTGAAAGGAGGGGGAGCAGCACAGCCCCCCTCCTGGAGCCATTATTGGTCCTGGGGACCACCACCCCCTAAGGCCAGCTCCCTATGTCCTGGGGTGCCTACCCCCGGGACATAGCTGTTTGCTCTCGACTGGCAGGAGCTTTGACAACTCCCACCAAGAGAGAGCAAACAGTAAGTCCGCCAGCAAGGACTGCAGGGGCATTAATTCTCCCCCCGTGGTTCCCATCGCTGCAGACTGGGTGCCCTGGGTGGGATCCAGGGCAACCAGGATCAAGAGGCTGGGCCCTGGGGGATGGGGTCCCTGGGGCCGATATAGGCCCAGGGGGGCGCAGCCCCCCTACCCTCTACTTCATAAGGTGAAGATTCACCTCTTTGTAGTATCCTCTTCTTCTCTTGACAAAGGTTCTTGTTATCACAGATTTATGGTTGAAGATGCTCAGGGAACAATCACATTGCCAAATGCATGCACACAAGGTCACTGGAGACATTATCTCATAGTCCTTAATGCAGCTGTAATGTAGAATATGCACTAGACATTTACCCGAGGTAGCACTTACTAATTAACCAGTAGAAAGTACTCCAGCTGGGTAGACATTTTTGGCAAAAGTGTGGACTCTTCTAGGAAAACATGAGATTCCGTTATAGCCCTGATGCTCATTTCACAGAAAATAAACCTCAATGGGAAGCACTTACAAATGTAAACACAGCAGGTGCCCCACTGTAAAACGCAAATGATCCTAACTTTTTGGGTTGGCGAAGGCAAAGTAAGTATGTTTCCACTCGTATTCCACGCTGAAAAACAATCTGAATTATTTAATGGAGTTGAATGCATCTATTGGAACACAATCTGATCTTTAGTAACTGTGACGAGTGATTTCTTTCTTATCTTGAGAGCAGAGTTATTGGTTCTCTCTTTCAATTACCCAGAGTATGCAAATGCCCAAAATCATCTGCAAGGTCCACCCTTAAGACACCTCTCATTTTCCTTAGTAGTATGCAAAGGTCTTCCTGCCTTTTCCCATGTTAATAGATAGCTTATCAAAAGGCCTCCAGGCGTATTTATCACCGATTTTATTGACGCGTTCTTGATGCAGAGGAATTCTGAGCACATCTCCACCATAGAAGCACTTACTTCATATAGTTAGGAGTAAGTACTCTTATTTGGTGAAGAATCCCCTCTTTGTAGTCTGGTCCTCTTTTCTAGATGAGGATTCATATTATCACAAATTTGTGGATCAGGATGCTCGGGGAACAATCACATTGCCGAAATTACATGCACACAGTCACTGGAGACATTTTCTTGTGGTCCATTACGCAGCTGTAGTGTAGAATATGCACTAGTTATTACCTAAAAGGTAGCACTTACTAATTAACCAGTAGAAAGTACTCCAGTTGTGTAGAATTTTTCTGCAAAACTGTGTACTGTTGTTGGATAAAGGGGCAGGTGAGGTTCCGTTCTAGCCCAGTCACTCACACAGCTACTGACATACCCACACAGACACTCACTCATACACCCATTCAGCCACTCTCACATACACTCACAGACCCACACAGCCACTCACACACCCATACAGCCACTCATACACCCACTCAACTACCCACAAAACCACTAACACACCCAATCACAGACCCATACAGTCACTCACACACCCACATAACGCCTCATATACCCACTCACAGACCCATATAGCCACTCACACACCTACTAACACACACACAGAACGCTACTCATACACCCACTTACACACCCATATAGCCACTCAAAAACCCACTTACAGATCCATACAGCCACTCACACACCCACACACAGACCCATACATCCACTCACACACCCAGTCACCAACCCATACAGCTACTCACATACCCACTCATAGACCCATATAGCAATTCACAAACCCACTCACAGACCATACAGTCACTCACACACCCACTCACTGACCCATACAACCACTCATGCACTCACTCACACACCTACAAAACCACTCACACACCTACTCACAGACCCAAACAGCCACTTACATACCCACTCACCGACCTGTACAGCCACTCACACACCCTCTCTCAAAGGTTACAGGTAGGAAATAAAATTCAAAAAATCTTAGCAATTCACTAAAAAAACAAAGGTTACATGGACATTATAGTAAGGATATAACATTATAAAAACGTAGAAATTCACTAAAAAACCAAAGGTTATAGGGATGTTATAGTTAGGAAATAACATTAAAAAAACATAAAAATTCACTGAAAAAAACAAGGTTTACAGGGACCTTATAGTTACGCTCAGATTTCACTTGTACAAAACCAGTGAAATTCAGCAGTTATAGTTACCTGAGCTAACTATAACTTACTCCCCCCAAATTGCACTGCTTATGATCTCACATATTACATCACTCATGACATGGTCAGTAACATCATTGATGACATCACAGATGACATCTCAAATGTCACTACTTACCAAACAGATAAAAATCAAAACTGTTTTTCCATTGCTGTTTGCTCTATATATGTGTAGAATGATGGGTCAGAGTACGAATGTAGTGTATGGTAGGTAGTAATTTTGATGTGTGTAGGAGTGAGTGGATTGTTGTTAATGAGGTTTCTTTCTAATTTTTTATGATTTTATGTAAAAAGATTAAATATTTTCCTTAATATGAAAGACAGGTTTGTGTCATAGTACGTGGAAGGGATTGTGAAAATGTTCTTGCAGAACTGTTTTATGAGATGTGTATACTGAGAACAATGAGTATGACAAAATATAAGAAAAATGAATAAACATGGTCTGTAAAAAGATTTTCCAAATTTAGCACAATTTTACTTGGGGATCAGAATCAACAGCACTAGTTAGGCATCTGAGAAGAAATACAGGTTTAGTGGGAACGTGTTCTATATCATTGATGTTTGTAGCCATGACTTGACCCCAGACACACCTGATGGGTATCTGTCAGATGCATTTGCTTGCTACAGCTCCTGCAGGAGTCTCCAACCTTTTCTGTAGTGACACCTATTCTGCAAGTGAAAATCATCATGAGCTACTGATGACTAAGCAACTCACTCACCTACCAGACACCCTCCGCCCAGCTTCATTGACTTTAAGCCTACTGTCCATGGAGCCAGATACTATGGGTTGAGGAAAATACTTTGACTAGGGCACTATGGCAGGGCTGCCATATGTGTCAGTGAGAGCGTGGTCTGTAGGAATGTATGAACATGTGTACATATGAATGAGATATAAATGTGTATGAGTGACTGAGAACCTGTGACATATGTACTTATGGAACAGGACATAACTTTTGCAATATGTTGCACCATTACATGTATAACACAAACATACAACCGTTTTTTTAAATGGGAGAAATTAAAAGTGCAGAAAAATGTTCATAATATATAAAAAATGTCTGCACCTTAAATTTCTCCCATGTAAAATAACAGCTGTATTTTTCAGTTATAAATATGGCAGTGTGTCCACTAGCCACTGGGAGCAAGATGCATGCTGTGTGTTAAGGCGGCATTTTGACATGGGAGAAAATTAAACTCAAGAGCTAACTTTATATTTATATGGATTCCATAAAACTCATCAGTTAAATTTTCTCCCATTTCCAAGTGTCACATTTACAAACACCAGGCATCTTGCTCCGAGGGACATGTAGACATGGTGCCATATTTAAACAGAAAAATTGAGTCATTTGTTTAAATGGGAGGAATTAAAAGTGAAGAAACATGCTTAAGATGTAATTGGCTAATTGAAAGTGGAGAAAAACATCAAGACTTCATGTTTCATAGAAATATTTTTCTTCACTTTAAAATTCTCCCATTTAAAAATAGGACTGTATTTTTAAGATATAAATATTGCACAGTGTCTACTGGCCACGGGGAGCAAAGGCCGGCTGATTGTAAATGTCTAACATTGAAATGGGAGAAAATTACATTAACTAAACCAGTACGGTAAGTTTTCATTTTAATTGTCTCCCATTTAAAAGCATTCAGAAACATCATTTTCTTCTCACACTCCAATATTGAGTTGACAAGGACTTTTATTTAAGAGTTAAATACCTCAGTTTTTCAACTCTATGTCTCAGTCTGGGTCATAAATCTGACTAAGCACTGCTCATTATCAGGCCCTGCTATCTGCAGCCTGATGATAATAATGTAAATTAAACACAGTCTTCCCTTAACTTTTAAAGGAAAATGTGACCCTGTGCTGAATTAAAAATGAACTCAAGGCCGCTGGAGCTATTCTGAAAGTGTCTGTGAGCTACTGGTGGCTCGCAATCGATTGGTTTAAGACACCTGCCCAAGACCCTTTTGCTAAGTGCAGACTTAGGGGCTAGTTACGATGTCGGGCGGACTTGAGTCCGCCCGACACCATATTGGTCCTGGGACCAACCGACCTCTGGTCGGCGGTCCCGACTAGCTAATTAGGATGTGACTGAACACTGTTCTGTCGCATTCCTACATTTCCCTATGGGAGCATGCATTACTACTGTAAACCGTCCGTAATACATGCTCCCATAGGGAAATGGGAGGTGCTGTTCATCCCTGTACCCCCTGGCAGACAGCTCAAGGTGCTTCCCAAGGACAGAAAGGCCCGCCCTTTGGGATTACGAGCCGGTTCCGACTGGTTGGCAGGCTCCTTTAGCCCGTCGGAAGCCAGCCGGTTTAGTTTCCGACCGCCAGCATTGTAATGCGGAGGTCGTAAAGTACACTGACGGGCCGATTACGATGCGGGTCGGAGCCTTTACGGGCCGCATAGTAATCGACCCCTTAGTGCTAACTTACCAACTTGACACAGCAAGCCTGGTGGACTGTAACACACTAACAATCTGTGCATTACATGAAGATGTTGCATTCTCGGCAATGATCAGTCCTATTAACCCCTTGCATGCTTAGGATGGCCCCCGGCTGTCCGACGTCACGGTGGGCGTGTGCGGAGGACGGCCGGGGGCCGTCCAAATCCCGCCCACTCATTAATTCTCCCGCACAGCAGGGGAATGTGCGCAGCATGCAAGGGGTTAAACTTGCAGTATTTTTTGTTGCTAATATGTTCTCAATCCCTGTTCACCATAAATGGACGTACATAAGAATACACACCACAGATATTTTAGCACTTTATTAACATCAATGTCTTATTCTATGTCAGGACTGGAGGCTCAGATTATGCTTTACTCTCTCATATTTATTGCTCAGCAGCCTTAAGAAACAAACAACAGCCAAAGACTACAAATCCCATGAGTCTGTGTAATGAACACAAAACAACCATAGAGATAGTCCCATATAAACAATATCCAAGGACAGCACTTCCTCTTTCTTCGCTGCTCAGCAGCCAGATAAGTGCCTTCCTTTGATATTGCTTATTTCTGTCATGTTGTGCTTAGTGACGGATATGTGGTAGTGACTTATTACCTATGGATGTTGTTTACTGACAGTTCCATTGTTTTGTTGTTCTGGCTTGGTTTCCGCGACCGCGCTAAGGAGCGCGTGCGGCTCATGAGGCTACTGCCCTTTCTACTGTGCAGCTTCGCTCTCCGCGACCGCGCTGTGGCTCGCGGGCAGCTTGCGACGTTGCTTTGAGCTTCCCTCCGTCCCCGTCATGGCTCAGTCTGCGGTGCTTCTACCGCTTCGTTGACTGCCTCGCAGTGAGCGGTGTGCTGGTAAAAGACGGGGTGCGCTGTATCATCGGATAGTAATTACCATAGTGTTTTCAGAGTTCCGGCTCCCTCCGTCCTCTTCATGGTGCGGTGCGGCGCCAACCTTGCTAGAGGGCGCGGCACACGCACGCCTTAGGCGGAGGGCAGGGGGGAATTCCCTGCATTTTCAACGTGCCTCGGCTCCCGTCCGAGTGCGCCTCTGACAGTTCCGGCTGTAGCGGGCTGTCAATTGTTCGCGCGCTCGACGGGAGACAGAGACTTTGCTTGTACCAGATTGACTTGTTTGTCTTCTGGCTCCAGTATTGCGGTTCACCCGCGGAGCATCCCCTATTATCAATTATCGTTTTTTTCTAGTACTGACCCAGAAGTCTTGGCTCTGCATAAATTGATACCACATTTTTGAATTTAATTACTTACCTGTGGTAGCCTTGGGGGAACAGCACCTTGCTTCGTTTTCTTGGGACCAACGTTGTTTTCACCCTAACTGATAATGGCAGGTGAAATTGATCCCTGGGAACCTGTCGAGGAGGAGCAGCCCCTTCTCCCTATCCACATGGGCTTGGTGGATGCCATTGACGCATCCCTGGAGAGGGCGGTGTCCTCCGCCCTTGAACCCCTGAGCCGCCGTATCATTGAACTCACGGTCCGGCGCAGGGTGGTCACCTCTACTGACGGTGATTGGGGGGAACCCAGGGTGGCTCCGAAGGGCCCCGCCAAGGGCAAAGCTAAAGCCAAGACCCCGGCCACCACTGGGGGGGGGGCGCTTCCTCCCAAGATGCCATTGATAGGCTGCGCCAGGCATTCCTTAAGAGACGCTTGGAATCTAGCGAGGTGCTTGAGGATTCCCAGCCGGTCGGGACCCCCGAAGACAATTCCTGTCCTCAAGATGGGGCAGGTGATGCTACCGGGGAAGACACAGGCCCATATGAGCCTGGTCCGAGCAGACCCTGACGACCGGAAGGCGGCGCCAAAAAAGCCTGGCTGGATGTACCTCATTCTCAGGACTCGGCTGACCTCTCGGGTATGTTGAATCCGGAGGACATATATCACCCCTGCTCTGCGGATTGGATACCAGCGCCCCTCGTGGCGTCCTATGTGGCTAGCCGTATTCGGAAGCCGATGGACCAGGAGGTCTGTGGTCGCCTTAGGGCGCAGTGCCCCCGGCCATCTCTGCCAAACAAAGTGGCTTGCACCCCAGAAATCGATGCCAGAATGGCCACGTTCATTGGTAAATTTATCAAGGATCCGAAAAAGGGTCTGGGTCGCTCTTGGCGGGCCTGCCAAGATAAGGTCTTGGATTTGCTGGGGCCACTTACCAAGATACTGGACATGGCAGAGGATGCCAAGAAGACAGGCCATCTCATAGACCCCACGATTCTCTCGGGTTGGGCGCTAAGGGCCCTTTGTTTTCTTGGTAATGCGAATTGCGCATTATCTACCGAGCGTAGACGCTCGTTATTGATTAAGATTGAGCCTCGACTTGGTGAATTGGCCTCTACTGAGGCTGGGTCAGCAGCGAACCGAGGTCTCTTCGGCGATCCGTTTATTAAGGAGTTATCTTGCTTTGTGAATACTTTCTCCTCATTGGATAAGGCCCAGCAATCGATTAAAAAAGTATTCAGTCAGCAAATTTTTGGGGGGGCCGGAAGAGGTAGGGGGCGCTCCTCTGGCCGTCCTTCCAACACCAACCCCCACAGGGTTCAGACCAGAAGATCCATGCAGTGGCAGGACCAACGGAGGTTCGGAGGGTTCTACCCATCGAGAGGCCGCGGCAAAGGTCGCGGGGGAAAGGCAACCCCCGTGGAGCCAACAATGCACCTGGTGGACCCACCGGTAAGGATTACCCCTTTTTTCCGACCAGAGGTGGGGGGAAGGCTGCAGTGGTTCAGGCACAATTGGGCAGCAATTACAGGGGATTCCTAGGTGTTACAGAAAGTGATGGGTTTTCACATAGAGTTCCATGGAACCCCACACCAGACTTCTCGCCCCACACCCCTTGTTTTTTCCCGGGATAAGGCGCAGGTGGTAGACAGAGAGATACAGGACCTCCTGCAGAAAAGGGCTATCGTGAACGCAACCCTTCACTCAGATGGTTTCTTGAGCAATATCTTCCTTGTCAAGAAGAAAGACAAGGGTTTCAGACTGGTAATCAACCTACGGGACTTCAACCAGTGGGTGGTGTATCGCCACTTCAAGATGGAAGGTATTCACCTTCTCAGAGATGTGCTCTTACCGAATGACTGGTTGGTTCGACTCAACCTGAAGGACGCTTACCTTACGGTCCCCATTTTCCCACCCCACAGACGTTTCCTACAATTTCAATGGGACGGACTCGTTTACGAGTTCACCTGTCTACCGTTTGCTCTGTCATCGGCCCCTTGATGTTTCACCAAGCTGTTGAGACCAGCCATGGAGTGGCTCCGGGCTCAAGGCCTGCGCCTCATAGTCTACCTGGATGATATTCTTTTGATGCACCATTAGGAGAGCGTTTTGATTACCCAACTCAAACTGACTCAGGGTCTTCTTCAGAATCTGGGTTTCATTCTGAACGACCGGAAATCGGTCTACGCACCGGTGCAAAAGTTGACCTTCTTGGGTTTCGAGGTCGATATGCTACGGCAATGCCTCAGATTGCCCCAACAGAAAATGCATTTGATTCGCCGGGAACTAAAGCAGACCCTGCAGTGAGAGAAGTTCTTGTTGCGTCAAATAACCCGAATCGTCGGTCTCCTATCATCGTCAATTCATGCGATTTTTCCGGGACCATTGCATTACCGAGCCCTTCAGCGTCTGAAGACGCAGCATCTGCAGCACTGACTCTCCTACACACAGGAGATCACCCTATCACAGGAAGCCCGGGAAGAGCTCCAGTGGTGGCTCAAACATATGCAGGCCTGGAACGGTCGGGCCATCTTCGGTTCAGCCCCCGACCTGGTCATCGAGTCAGATGCCAGTCGTCAGGGTTGGGGCGCCCGCTGTGGAGATGTTACTACAGGCGGGCATTGGTCCGTGCATGAGCAGTCTATGCACATCAACTGCCTAGAGCTTCTGGCCGGATCTTTTGCAATTCGAAGTCTGGCGGCCAACAAGGTCTCTTGCGCCATCCTCTTGAAAATGGACAACATCTCGGCAGTGAGCTATATCAACAGACTAGGGGGCACACGGTCCAAACGCCTGGCGGATTTGGCCAAGGACTTCTGGAACTATTGTCTGACTCGTGGTCTGACGGTCACAGCGGAGTACCTACCAGGCTCTCTCAATCAGATGGCAGATTGGCACTCCTTACACCTTCAGGATTACAGTGCTTGGAAACTGGATACGGCGATCTTTCAGAGCCTGATGAGCCAGTGGGGTCCCTGTCAGGTGGACCTCTTCGCATCACACCTCAATTACCAACTGCCCTGTTTTTTCAGTTGGCGCCCGGACCCTCTGGCGGAGGCGACGGATGCCTTTCTCCAGGATTGGAGCTTGTTTTGGGGGTATGCGTTTCCCCCGTTTGCCATGATACCCAGGCTCACAGCGCTGGTCCGGAGGCAGAAGGCGGAGGTCATTTTGGTGACACTGCGCTGGAAATCTCAAGTCTGGTATTCAGTTCTTCTGGAACTTTCTATGGATTTTCCAATCCAACTTCCCCACACACCTCTTCTACTGACGGACGCGGGAGGCAACTTGCACCCTCTGGTTCGAGAGGGCAACCTCCATCTGATGGGTTGGAGGATTACAGGGGACGTTGGGAAGTCCCGGGCCTTTCGGAGACAGCTTCCTCCCTTATCAAGAAGGCATGTGCAGAGTCTACCGTCAAGCGATATAGATATTCCTGGAGGAAGTGGACACGCTGGTGCTTGCGACGGGGTTTTGATCCCGTGGGGACCGATGTGATCAATGTAGTCAACTTCCTGTCGGAATTAGTCGACAGAGGTTTGGCCTATCGCTCGATTAATGTGAGTCGTTCGGCGATATCGGCAGGTCACATGCCCATTCAGGGAGTCCCGGTAGGGGAACACCCTCTGGTATGCCGGTTGTTGAGAGGCATACACCTTTCTTTCCCGCCGTTGCCGAAGTATTCCTCCTTGTGGGATGTAAATTCAGTGTTGAGTTTGCTGCAGTCTTAGCAGGATAATTCTTATCTTTCTAGTAAGGAGCTAACAGGTAAGCTGACGATGCTCCTTTGCCTTATTTCGTGCAAACGGGTTTCGGATGTCCGAGCCTTGGAAATTACGGTGCGTGTGTTCACACCGGAAGGGGTGTCGTTCACTGTTGGCCGTCGCACTAAGTCTAATACTAGGGTGGTACACTTCCCGGCTTTTCTGGGTCATCCTAAGTTGAGTGTGGTCTGCTGTCTTAGAGCGTACGAAATGATGACGGATGAATACAGACCTCCAGGGGTCTCTCAACTTCTTATTTCACTCAAGAAACCTTTCAAAGCGGTGACAGCCGCCACAATTGCCCGCTGGGTGAGAAGGGTGCTCCAGGAAGCTGGTATTGATACAACAGCCTTCGGAGCCCATTCAACGAGGGGAGCCATGGCTTCCAAGGCCTTTGGTCTTGGTGGGCGTTTGGAGGACATTCTTAGAGCGGCAGATTGGTCCTCAGATTCTACCTTTAAGGCCTTCTATTTCAAACCCATCTTGGGCATGGCTTCTCTGGTGGTCGATCAGCTTTGATCTAGCATAATATGAGCCTCCGGTCCCGATATAGAATATAAAATTTCCTAGCTTTTGTGAAGGAAAGTTTCAATTCAATTAAGGACGCGGAGGCGAGGATTACCCCACCCATTGGACTCAAGTCCTGTCCCTCCCGGACAGTTGCAGTCTGCGTATTGGATAAGTATCTTATTTTGAGAGGATTTCAGAATAATGCTTGGAGTCTGTTTTAATGCTAAGAGTGTCAATGTTTATTGTGGGTTGATTGACCTGATTCTTTATTGTTCATACAGGGATACTAGATGTTTTCCCTTCTCCGATGCTACCTTCTTGTCTTTGCAGGATCTGAGGAGAAACAAGACAACTAATGGAAATGCGGGATCTGTTGTTTCGCCCGAAGAAAGAGGAAGTGCTGTCCTTGGATATTGTTTATATGGGACTATCTCTATGGTTGTTTTGTGTTCATTACAAAGACTCATGGGATTTGTAGTCTTTGGCTGTTGTTTGATTCTTAAGGCTGCTGAGCAATAAATATGAGAGAGTAAAGCATAATCCTCGCCTCCGCGTCCTTAATAGAATTGAAACTTTCCTTCACGAAAGCTAGGAAATTTTATATTCTAGTACAGATAATCTGAACAGATGTAAATATGAAAAAACAATATAGTGGCAATGAAAACAATTAATAGGCAAAATATTAAAAAGAATGAAAACATTGTCATGATATTTCGGAAGTCAATGTATAAAATGATGTAATCCATCATTTTTACCACCGCTCCCTTCGAGCCTCCGGCTAAGCTATCTTAATACCAAAAGTGGCTGTTTCTTGATGTGGCCTCTAAACCACATACCTTACTCAAACTAGACATCTAATTTTCTGAACTTTGAGAAGGTTGTTTTCAGGGCTGTAACCACAGAGAGCATTTGAGGCCTGGGCCAGCCCATAATATTCTTCGCCCCCCCCACCCCTGAAATAACCGAAGCAGCTCGCACAGTATTTATTGAAAAAGCAGTTTAAAACCAGTTGATCGAAATAAACTGCATTATTCAAATTTGAAAGCATACAGTCTAATGGAAAAAACATGCTGGAGTTTTTTATCTAATTACATTCACTGCATGTTCAAAGACAGAGGTTAAATGTCGGGCTATGTCTTCTGACAAATTGTTGCTTAATCTTTTCATGGGGAGATGTTTACTTTTCTTTCTCTGACTACAAGGTAAGAGAATTTTGTAAAGTGGACAATGTTACAATCTTGCTGGGTACAGACAGGGCCACTGGAATTGTGCGGCAGGGAAGGCCCAAATTATGCTGTAAGGTTGACTAAATTATGCAGCAAGAAATCACAAATTTATGGGTCAATGCCGCACAGTTTTTGAAAGAATTACTTTCTTTTGTGATTTTTACACATGCACGGTAGTACTGTCTGGGCAAAGGTTTTACTTAATTAATGCCAGTTCCACATACAAATAAAGCTATAAGTAGCTGAAAGATGACTAGTCAATTTTTGCAAAGGACCTTCCACTGTGCGGCAGCACGTAAAGCAGTGTTTTTAGTAACTTTTGAGCTACAATTTGTTTTATTTAAAGCAGCAGATTATGCAGCAAATGATGGATTGTGAGGCAAATGAGGCAATTTCATAATTATGTGGAAAGTACTGCATGCATAGACTTGTAAAATTCCAGTGACCTTGCAATACAGGAAGTGTGAAAATAAAGACTGCACAATGTCAATTTGTTTCTAATACACAAAAAATTGAAAATACCTGTAAAGGAACTGTACACATATTTCAACATATATCAGTTATGAAAGCACAGATGAAGCCCATTTTGCTTTGTAATTCTAAAGTGTGATAGAAACAAAGATTTTAATAGGATCAAAACAAATCTTGGTGATGCACAAATGATAAATATTGGAGTGTATTGAAGAATTTGTATAGCGCTTAACACCCTTATGTGTGGCACTGAAGCGCTTACATACATGGGCAGCAAGCCACTCCATATAGGGAGGTGTGTGGTCGGAGGAGTGTTGGCTTTGTTTTGTGATCCTATGTGGGAAGTGTTTTCATGTTGTGCGTGATGACTGCCAAGGTGCGGTTATCATGTTATGGGACAATGTGCTTAGCAGTGTGGTGGATAATGTGGTGTAAGAGACAATGATGCGTGGTTAATGGTCTTTCAGCACGTTGGCAGCTTTGAACAGCTCTGCATGTCCCTTCATGGCATTTCTTAAGACTATAGTTTGCTTATCTGGCGACTGTATTGGGTTGTCCAATGAGAAATGTTGTGTATAGGTGTGGGCCTGAACTGGCATGGCTGGAGAAAAAGAGAAGTGGAGAGATCTGCTGGGATGTGCATTGTTACTATCATCCCATATCTCAGTGTCATTGTGAGAGGTAAAGAAGTTGTCAGAGTGTATAGATATTTTGGACCTGTAGTCTTGGACTAGATCAGTGGCTTAAACTTTTTAGAGCCATGATCTACTTTTAAGAATGACAAACTTTCACAACCCACCTACTTTTAATGGACATGGTAGTTCTCCGCTCACAGCTCGCAAGCGCTGTTGCAGCGAGGGATGTTGTATACAGTAAAGGGCTTTGAGCGTTCCCATTTGGGAGCTTCATTTTCACTCTTTTTCCACCCTCCTATCTGACCAGCGTTTGCCTTGGCATCACTTCCAGTTTTCTCTCCGGTGCATGGACCAAGCACAGATTGATTTCCCCTGATTAGTCCCAGTCCATTGATTGTGCTGTGAGTGAGGTACTATTTTTACAGTGCTGCTGCTTTCCCCTCCCTCCACCACTTCTCCATGTTGCTGTCCCCTTCTCCCCCTCCTCTCATCCTTGCCCATCCCCCACCTCTTTCCCCCTTCCTCGACCTCCTGCTCACCCCATCGCATCAGAAAAAAATGCAGACACATGTTGAGTATTAAAGATTTAGTAAAACAATGGCGAAAGCCTGCTATTTATTGTTGCCTTTGTACAATTTCAAAGGGGCAGGCAGGCGGATGCAGTGCAGCACCAGAATACTTGTGACAACCCAAAAAAAATGCAAAGTCTGTTAGGAAGCAGTCGCCATTACTGAAGCTGGCGTCCCCTGAGTGCTATGTATCGTAATTAAGTAAATAGTTCTCGGAACTGCTATTGAAAGCTCCCGAGTAAGGACACATGTAAGAGTCCTCATGGGAGATAACAACAGAAGACAGGGAGGCATAAAGGAGGGACTAATAAGCCTATTAACAAATCAGAAGCCAGCATTTACATAGGACAATGACACAAGTCAATGAAAAAAATGGGCGGAGAGTGGGCGGAGCTTCAAGTCCATACCTGAATACAGCATGTCTTGCAGAGCAGTGCATGCACTGCCCAGGCTCGACCTAGCAATGCTATGACACGGTGCTCGTGCTGGCCGCGTTATATCGCTGGCCGCGTTATATTGCTTTTTGACTAACTTAACTTTTAGCTCTCCATATTCTTTTCATCCTTGTGCTTCTAGACATCCTAGGGGTGCTTCAAACACTTCCCGACCCACTTTCTAGTCAAACTTTTTTTTTTTTGTTTAAATGTACCAATCTATTATTACGTTCCACTCCAGAAGTACCACACGAAACAGGAGTGGTTTTTCAGGTAAGTTTATTCTCTCCTCGTAGAAAGCCTGGGCCAACTGTCGTTGTATGGAATCTGGATCTCAGGCGGTCCACCAGATTCCATCCAACCTCATTGGTCAGGATACCACATCTATCTTGATCGCACATGCGTTGTTAGCGTTTTCAAAGTTGACAGGTCCTTAAGTAGAGACCTGTTGACTTTGCCAATGCTTATTTCTTCTTTTCCCTGCTCTTTGGCATTGTGCAACATAAAGGCGGGGGAATTTGCAGCTATTGCCTGTATGCTCATGCACATCGCCTGTTTTTCTTAGACTGTGAGTCGATGAGCTGCTACACCACGCCAGGTGCATGCATGTGAATATTCAGTGTGCATGTAGCCCCCACAAGAGTGTTTTATTTATATATTTGGTTTTCTTTTTATCGCAAGGGCCTTTGTGCCCCCAGTAAACATGCCCTTTCACAGTGCGCACGGTGTGAACACCAGAAGTCTGTAAGGCATACTACCCACACATCAGCGACCCCTCGAGCCTGAACGCGCTGCATGGCCAGCCGTAGCCTCAACACCCAAGCTGGCATTGTGTGAGGGAGAAAGACTGAAGGATTTAAAACAGTAGACTTTAGTAGTGCATCTTTAGGGATGGAAGTGTTTCAATGCGCTTGTTGGCTGCTTCTCCTTGCTGTAAGGCAAATTCAGAAAAAGTTCTCTTTCGCATTCTTTCCAGAAAGAAATATGGCTACTCTAGGTTGGTGTGGATAAAAGTTACCACAGTTGTTATGGCTGACTAGAAATGTTACGCTTTCTTCAGAGATGTGTACTTTACAGACCCCACAGGGAAGGTGGTCCCTGTGACCTGAACAAACCGTGCTAAAAACCTGAAGAGTTTAGATTAAACTCGGACAAATGGCTACCCTGGTGTTGACAGGATCACTTTCACAAGCTGGAAATATTTTACTGAGAAGCATCATTGACTACTCATTGGTAGACTGGACTCCTAGTAGCCAATGCTCTGCCTCAAAGAGCTCTCTGAACTGTCCACGACCTGCAGCATCCTTTCATATCCCTGATGGTTACCAGTTTAGCACACATACGTGTGTGAAGAGGTTCAGTTGCACTGTCCTAACGCTCTTCCCCCTCCGCCCCTATACTACCTGCAAGAAGGGAGTCTATTTTCAGCTTAGATAGCAGAGAGCTTGTTTTCCTCTCTAGTTGTCCAGAAGGGATCCGAAGGCAGAGACTGAACAGTACTGGCATCCTGGTGTGTTGTACTTGGGCTGAATGGTTATGTTTATATCCTCCTGTCCTGCTCATATTTCACGCTCCTGTTTTCTGTCATTAGATAGCACCTTCCGTTCTGCTGTGTAACATGTTTATTTGCGTGAAGAGCCTCTTGCATATATTAATTTATTAATTGTTAGGGATGGTCGATCCAGTAAATTACCATAGAGCGCGGAGCTGAGTGCTCTCACTTGGCTCTAAGAGCCCCGGCAAGAGGCGAGCCTTGCCAAGCATCAAGATTCAAACATCATGTAAAAACTATGATAAAGTCTCCCTGAAATTCAGTGCATTCACGTAACACTAGGAAGCGTGTCACCTTGAGAAGTATTTGTTAAAAGTGAGAATGTTTCAACTTAAACAGAGAAACATTCTTGTTCCCCGCCCTGATAACACTTCTATTAGTGAACTATGTAGCAAGGAACTATCTATGACTTAAAGGTGGCCTACATTCTTATTGTAGATAGAGCAACATAATAGTCTATTAAATCACAACCCACATCCTGAACTCAATTATTTCAAGGTGATAATGAAAAACAAGCATTGGCAAAGCCAATAACTCTCACCTACCAGAGCTTTGTCAGTGTTTTTTTTGTCAGACTGTACAGCAGCCCGGCTGCTATGCAACATAGCAGACCATTTGAAAAAGAACACTGACACTACAGTGCTCATAGTGCTTTAAAACTTTCAGCCATGTTGCACAGCAGCCGCACTCTTGGACAACATGGCTCAAAAAAAACATTGACAACGTCATTATTTGTCCTTAAAAGCATTTCTGCCATGTTGCACAACCATGTGGAGTGCTGCTTAGTTTTTTTTTGTTTCAGACGTGTTGCACAGCAGCTGCGGTTCTGTAGAACATGGCAAAACAGGGCTACAAAAACATTACCAAAGCCAATAGCTCTCGTAGGCGAGACCTATTGGCTTTTTATTATGAACCTAAAGCTTTGTGTGGTAGCGCACTGTAATTCACAGATAGCACCTTTTCCATTGAAATGGCCACTAACTTTGCACAGACATATAGTTTTGCTGATAGCACTATATAGCACACAAATGATAATGTGCATTTGTGCATCACCAAGTAAAGTGTCTTGATTTGTTTTGATCCTATTGAAATCTTATTTTCCATCACGCTTCAGAATTACAAAAACGACGTGCTTCATTTTTGCTTTCCGAACTGCTAAATACAGTTCATTTAAAGGTATTTACATTTTGCTGTGTGTTGCAAAAAAAACGACATCCCATAGCCTTTCCATTCACATTCCCTGTACTCCAGCACGATTGTCACATAATTCACTTCAAAAACTCCTCTCACTTTGCAGTTATAGAAAGAAAAGTAAACACCAATCTTGCAGCAATTTATCAGAAGATATAGCCTGACATTTGACCTCTGTCTTTGAAGCACTGGCAAATGTTACAAGTTAAAGACAGAATTAATTTAAAGGCATCTTTATTTATTGCACCCACTTTCCCGACTCACCAAAAATGAACTCACAACCCACCAGTGGCTCATGAGCCACAGTTTGGGAAACTCTGAACTAGATTAAAGTCCTCCAATTGACTTGCAGTGTGTGACAAATCTCTTCAATTATCCCATGGTTGTTCATTTAGTGATGGCTGGTTTATTGGCTGCAAAGTACTGATGATGGTAAACCCTTATGTCTTATATGAATAAAAGAGGTGTAAGTTACAGTTGGCGGTCGACTGCTGATTAATATGGCATGAGTTATAACCTTAGTGTGAGCCAGAATTGTTATGTTACTTAACTATATAGTTGTTTCCAATTTGTGGATTGTATGCTGAAGATTGAGCTTCAGGGTGTGACTGTCTTTCCGGATGATGCTGCCTGGAATGTGGTTGGTATAGTTGTTGTCTTGGAAATAGACATGTTTTCAACTGTCCTCTGAAGTGTATATGCTCCTGGGTGCTTCGAATACTGACTGATAGTGAGTTCCAGAGCTTGGCGGCTTGTACAGAGAAAGCAGTCCCTCCTCAGCATTTCTTATAGTAAGATGGTATGGTGATAAGTGTTGCAAGCCTGAAGCGCAGTGTCCTGTTTTGTTTGTATTACTTGAATTTAGCTTTTAGGTAAAGAGGTATTTTTCCTTTGGACAGTGCAAAGTGCCTTTTACATTGCCCTTCTTGCTATAGGTAGCAAGTGGAGCGATTGCAGGATTGGAGTCATGTATTCTCTTGAGTGAAGGTGGAGAAGCCTTGCAGCAGCATTTTGGATGAGTTGTATTTTGCATATAATGAATGCGGTGTGTCAAAGGTATAGGCTGTTTGCATAGTCTAGCTCGAAGATTACAAGTGTGAGGATAGCTTGCAGTTTCTGTTGGTACCCAAGGTACGGGAAGATGCAACATAGTGTTTTCTTTTGTAGAAGGCATTCTATTTGACGTTATTAACATGTGGTATCAATTATAGGTCTGAATCCATGGTTAAAGCTAGGTTTGTGACTCCTCTTGATATTTTTGGATGGGTCTCATATTCCTTAGGCCATATGGCGTTAGGTTGGTGTTTTTTGCCATTGTCCGCAGATCATAAACTCTTTCTCTGTGGTATTTAGCTTTAAATTGTTATTTATCATCCATGTGTTTTGGCCCAAATGCAGTCATCAAGTTTTGAGCTGTGGAGGTCCTCCAAACCATTCTTTTTTTTAATGATTTGGATATCATCTGCTTAGTGGCAACAGGTGACGTTGAATGATTTAATCAGGTTTGGTAAGGGGGTTAGGTAGATGTTGAATAATAGTGGGGAATATGATGGACCCCTGAGGGATGCCACATTGTTTTATGTGAGGAGCTGATGTGAAAAGTGGTAACAACACTAGTTCACAGTCACAGATGAGAGGCCAAGAATTCAATGGGCATTAGCTGAACTCTCTTCACCTTTCACATATGAAATGTCAAACAAGAATTTGCTGTGTGAAAATATTGCATGCTGTACAGGAAATTAAGTTGTGTTGTTTTTAAGCCAGCAACTTTCATGACATTTCCTATTCCTAATATATAAGTGTGTGTCTGTACTCCAGATTCCAAAATGGCATAGTGCTTTGATTAGGGGCAGAGTCATCACAAGTCGGGTACGACTTATTTTTTGACTGACATTGTCCCATTATAGCCTGTCATGTCATAAAGGGCTGCTACAACAGACTATTTACCTTTCAAAATTGGTTTAATATCTAGATAACACTGCCAGGGTCAATACACTGAGGATTCATCTTTTGAACCAAATATTGTGGAAACCATAATCAGGGCATCTGAGGGACGTAATATAATTGACCTTTCTAAACATTTCTGCAGAACAGTGAGTAACATTTTCAGATTTTTATATATTGTAATTTAAGATCTGTGTAGTGCGAGCCTGCTTTTTGAAACTTTGAAATTCTGTTTTATCTGTATCTAATATATGGTCATAGCAAATTACCAGGAATTATGTATTTAATGTACTAAATGCATAATACTTGGTGAATATTTGGGGTGGTGTTTTTATTGGGAGAAGTGTGGAAACTCTGGGTGGTTAGAATTTTATGGATCGCTATAGATTCCGGCATTTTCCTTTACAGAAATATGAGGAGAAGCTGTAATTTTGCCAAAGTTTGGCATTTTCAGGGCATTCTTGGTAAGAAGATATTGGGATCCATGCAAGCCACACCAACCCAGACTACCCTAGGTGCCTTGTTTTCAGAAATGTCTGGGCCTGGCAGGTATCCACATCACATCACACACTAAGGTACAACTTATTTGTTCAACACTAGGCACAAAGCTCCAAGAGTGTGCCACAGAGTACAGCACAATAAAGAATGGCACATAAGAATTTCACTGGGCGCTAATACCAAGGCCTCTGTAAGCACGTTAAATAATACCCACAATGTCTCAATGTTCAAGAGTTGTACTGTTTTCTGATTTTCAGCATCATAAAAACCAATCTTTGGTTGATACGCTTTTCATTAGAGCACTAACCTTAGGATGGTACTTAACCATGTTTTCGAATTTTATTTTGTAGGTGTGGCGTTGCAGGGACGGTGTTTGATGCATCACTGGATTTGCAGGGCAGAAGTTGTCTGCAGCATTGCAGATTCACAGTACAGCCATGTGGCATTGCAGGGATGGTGTTTGCGGCGTCGCTGGATTTGCAGGGGAGAAGTTATCCACAGCGTTGGAGATTTACAGGCGAGCCGTGCAGCGTTGCAGGTATGGTGTTCGCCGCATGGCTGGATTTGCAGCGGAGAAGTTATCCACAGCGTCAGAGATTTGCAGGAGAGCCGCAATGCAGAAGAAGCTTGGCCAGGTTGTGGAGACATTCAGGTGAGAGGGATTGCTGAAGAGGATAAGTCCTCTTCAACCATTGGGCAAGCCAAGCACTGCCTCGTGGTTTGGGTGCGGTATAAATACCATTCCCAAATCCGAGATAGCTTCCCCTAGGGACTATGAGTCAGTCCAAATATCACCATAGTAATGTGCCTATGAGTGAGCCCAAATATCACCATTGTCATGATGAGTCAAACCAAATATCACCATAGTCATGATGAGTCGGCCCGAAGATCCTGAGGGATGTTACTGTTTGTGCTTTGGTGTTTCATGACTCGGTGGCCTGAGGCCCCAGGGGATAATTACCATGCCAAGAACTTTGTGAAGCCTACAGGACAATGAGTCCTATTAACAGCCAGGGAGACTTTAAGATGTGTGCTCGATCCCGCAAGCCCCCCACACACAAGGTACAGGAGGAGTTAGAACACAAGGAGGACAGGGTCATGCCACTCTTCAAGTGTAAGTGGGGCTGGGCCCAACTTCTCTCACCCATCCTGCCAGTGATGGCCCACCCAGTCACGCCTAAGCTCCCCATTGTGTAAGGCTGTGTAGGAGGTATACACAAAGCTCAACTGTCAGCTACACTCAGTCTGGTGACCCAGAGAAAGTCTACAGGCACTAAATGGCAAGAAAATGCCAACTTTCTAAATGGGGCATTTTCATAATTGCAATTTAAAATCCAACTTCACGATAAGTTAGAATTTAAAATTGTGATACCAGAGACACCAAACATGAACAGGTTACATATTTCTAGTCAGAAATCACACTTGTAAAATGTAATAAGGTAACTCAAATGTTATCCTATAGGAGAGGTAGGCCTTGCAGTAGTGAAAAACGAATTTTAAAAGTTTTCACCATCAAGACATTTAAAACTTAAAAGTATATTTTTAAATACATTGCACCTTGCCTTTTAGGCTGTCCAGGGCCTACCCTAGAGGTGACTGGTATGTATTAAAAAGAAGGTTTGGGCCTGGCAAAAGGTTTATTTTGCCATGTGGAATTGTAAGTTTAAAACTGCATACACACAGGCAGCAATGGCAGGCCTGAGACCTGTTTAAAGTGCTTCTTAAGTGGATAGCAAAAGACACACAATTGATGGACGGAATGCAGAACAAATCAAAACATTCACCCCCAGTCAAGAGATCTGGGTTAAATCCATCATTCTTTTGCTCACCATGCCACCCCAGTTTAGACCTGGCCATATGCAAATCAGTCTTGACCCTGTGCCCCATGGGAACAGTCCAGCCTGAACTGCCAAGCCAGGTCCTCCCTGGATCGGAAACAAGCATCCTAGGACCGGTTTCAGGGTTTCACCCCTCATCAGCCAGGATAGCTTGATTCCAGTGGCACAGTGAGCTCGGGACCCACGTCTGGGCATACCCAGCGCACTTAGGGCGAGAAAGCAAAAGACACACAATTGATGGACAGAATGCAGAACAAATCAAAACATTCACCCCCTGTCAAGAGATCTGGGTTAAATCCATCATTCTTTTGCTCACAATACCACTCCAGTTTAGACCTGGCCATATGCAAATCAGTCTTGACCCTGTGCCCCATGGGAACAGTCCAGCCTGAACTGCCAAGCCAGGTCTTCCCTGGATCAGAAACAAGCCTCCTAGGACCGGTTTCGGGGTTTCACCCCTCATCAGCCAGGATAGGTTGATTCCAGTGGCACAGTGAGCCCGGGACCCACATCTGGGCATACCCGGCGCACTTAGGGCAAGAAAGCAAAAGACACACAATTGATGGACGGAATGCAGAACAAATCAAAACATTCACCCCCAGTCAAGAGATATGGGTTAAATCCATCATTCTTTTGCTCACCATGCCACCTCAGTTTAGACCTGGCCATATGCAAATCAGTCTTGACCCTGCAGACCGAAGCTGAAGGTGCCAACAGACATCGGATGTCAATGCCAAGGGACGGACTGCGGACCAACTGCAGACCGGAGCGTCGGGCTCGCGTCCCCGATGAGGTGCTGAGCTTGCGAGTCGCCACTGAAGCAAGGTTGCCGCCCATGTTCCCACCGAGTGGATGTAGAGCGGCTTCAACAGCGGAGGTAGTGGGATCGAAGCGGAGTTCCGAATTCCGACTGCCTGACACTGAGGGTGCCAGCTGACTTCGCTCTGCAATGCTGAGGTATTCTATTGCAGCTGCAACCTTGCCGTATGATATTGACGCCCAGGCTTGCACTAACTCTAAGCCGCCTGACCTTAAAATGGCGCCCTCTTAAGAAGCGCTAGGAGCGCCTTTCACCTTCCCCGGCCGGGTTGTGTGCTGGAATCCCCCAATACGAACAATTATTCCTGACGCGATGCCTAATTATTCTTAGAAGTGATCTATTGCAACACTGATCTCTTCTACACGACGCTCATGACTCCAGCGCCTGACCCTAAAATGGCGCCCGTGTTTCAGATCCTGGCGTCCTTATTGTTTTGATTATTATGCTAGTTTCAAATTCGGCATCCCGACTGCCTCTGACCTTTGCCGATGTAAAACCTATGGTCATCTAGTAGCACCCCATTTTCAGACCGTCTTCACCTCGGTTCTCACCACAATTCCAATGCCTGTACCTAAAATGGCGCCCGTGAATCAGACCCTACCTATTGTAAACAAGCGATATAGCAGCCTGGGAAGGTTGTAGGTTTGATTGTGGGACAGCCATTTCTCCTTTACAACACGTTCGGGGACTTGTCCCTACTATACCAGGTTCTTACTAACCTGAAAGGCTTCAAACATCAGCAATGTCCTCCCCAGACAATTGAGGATAGTAAAGAAACAATGTAGGTCAATTCTAAACATATTAGTAAGCAAATAATCCTACCAGTGAACGGGTGAAGGAAGGAAGCCGAGATACAAGGAAGATAAGAAAATAAAGAAGGGAAGAAGGAGAGATGATATAAAACAAATTAAAAAATGGATAAAAACCTAGAACTTTCAGGCCTCCATGCCTTTACCATCAAATACCCTCCCAATCGCTCCAAAAATGCAGCAAAGAAGTTCAAGCATAGGCTAATTAAATCTCACCCTGAGATTCTCATTTCAGATCCCTACTTCTGCATCAGCAACGGCCCACTATCGAACGACCTCATCTTCTACACACAAAAAACGTGCTCAGTGGAGAAATACCTTCTACTACATGCTCCGAATCTCCAATGTAAAAAAAAACCTGCATGCCCTCAAACTGTCGGTAGCCACGTCAGACTTCTGCCCTGCGAATGCCACTATCTCCATATACAACAACGGTAATATCCTTATACAAGCCTCTAATTCCAATCTCGCTACCATAGACAAGATCTTCCCTACTCTCAAGAAAGCAGTGAACAGCAAGAAAATCACCCCCCGCCACTACTCACCCCAACTCTACTACAAAATCCCATAACAATCTCAATGGAACCAAAATCTCTCCACACCCCCAATGAACTCTAACCCTCCGTCACATCGATCTCAACCACACCGGGATCCCTTGGCCCAGGAGGGACAGGGTTACTCTTAGCTACCGGCCACCACACTGCAGACACACCATTGATATCCCTGGTGTCTACGGGAGAATTCACCAACGTGGACTCTACCCACGACATCCCTCTCTCCCCATCTCCACCTGAGCTGGCATGCATAGCTCCCCATGACCTACCGCCTACCCCGTTACCTGATCGGCTCCCATCACCCCCGATACTCACTCAGCTCTTACAAACTCACCACTTATTGACCATACCCCGATCACATGCGTCAGCCCCTATCATGCAGTCACATCCCAAGGCCTTCCCACACACTGATTCGGACCTTACAACTAACACCCATGACCAACTAACCCCTTCAATCCCTAATAAAGTTATCCCCAGGCAACCAGATAATGAGATACCCAGGCAATCAAACCTTATTTGCCGACCTCCCGCTATAATAGAACTCACACCTACACACACATCTAATTATCCCAATTCTGATTGGATCGCACAATTCAATGAGCTAGCCAGCGGCCTATCCCATCTCAAGGCTGAAATGCAAAATCTATCAACCATCACCAAAGAACTCCTAAACACACACAGAGCTACTAGTGCCACCGTGAACCGAATCAGTCACCAAACTAGCAGATATATCACCAAGAACTCACACCTCGAGGACACCAGACAGTATAAGATACCTTCCCCAATGACCCATCTCGTCCTAGGAGGGCAACTGCTGTACTATCTGACAATGACATTGATGACCTCTGCATATCCTATGCCAGCCCGACAGGCAACAGTGAGTCTCGTTGTGGCACTATCCAATCCATTCAAACCAACCCCTTCAGAGAACCCACTCACAACTACAGATCCAGTAATAGAGAAAACCTCACAAATATCAACATAGTGCAGACTACTCCCCCCATTCGACTAGCAAGTTGAAATGTGCACTCATCAATTGCAGATCTGCTAGCAAACATGCCCCTGACATTTACCACCTCATCCTCACGAATGATCTTGACATTATCGTCCTTACCGAAACATGGCTAAATAGTTCCTCCTCTCCCATCCTGGACCTACTGGTATCTCCTAGTCACGACCTAATCCGCCTAGACAGAAACATGCAACCCGGTGGCGGGCTAGCCTGCATTTATCGAAACACAATCGCAGTCAATCAAGCATACTCTATCTCTTTATCCTCCTGCGAATATCTCCGTATCAACATCTCTGATGACAAGCGTCTCGCCTGCAAACTTCACATAATTTACCACCCCCCGGGTGATAATTTGATGTTCATCGATGAGCTAATGGAAGTCATTACATCCAATGACAACTCACAAGTGCCACAGATTTTCCTGGGCGACTTCAATCCCCATTGGAACAACTCAAGCGATCATGGTGTAAGTTGTCTTAAATCTTTTCTGGCAAATCAGGATCTGTCCCAACTCTGTGACAGTCCAACCCACAACAAGGGAGAGACACTAGACCTCATCATAGCTAAAATAAACACGGTATCATTAGAATCCATCACCCCATGTGACTGGACAGACCATTATAGCATTCTCTTCTCCATCAATATCGAGGTAACTCCAAAAAGGGGTCAACCCACAAAAACAAAACAATGGAAAAGGAATATACAAAACATCAACCCCATCGACCTGATAAACCGATGCAACTTCGCCCTGATCCCCTCGACAGACATGGCATACGTCCATGACCTCAGAGTCTTTTACAATTCCACGATGCTTGAAATTCTTGACTCTGCAGCGCCCCTCCATGAAAAAAACGTTTCTTCCAAACTCTCCAAACCATGGTTCAATGAGAACCTGAATTCGGATTGGCGCAAGCTAAGATCAGCAGAGCGACTATGGAAATCAGCACCCTCCATTGAGCACCTATATCAACTCAGAGTGATGAAGAATACATACAATAGGAAGATCCTAAAGGCTAAAGCAGACTTTTTCAAATCCCAGCTGAACCAAGCCATCAACCGTCCCAAAAAACTATTCGAAATCGTCAAACAACAAGCGCGCAACAAGCCAAACTCCCTGGAACCAAGCGACTCGGTTACACCTAACTGCGATGAGCTTGCCAATTTCTTCCTAGAAAAAACAAAATCCATTGAACTCAACATCCAATCTAAGAAGGCCCTCCCACAAACTATGGCCCTTGATGCTAAATCTCACTCTCAGATCAAGGTCCATTTTAATACTTCGACGGAAATCCCAAAAAACAATGCCTCTTGGCACACCTTCTCGCCCATCCCTGAACAAGAATTCTATAACACTCTTCTAACGATTAACCCCTCAAATCACTTCTCGGACCCCTTACCTCCTTCTTTATTCAAAATGATAAAAACCTCTATTCTTCCCTTATGGTCAAAGATCGTAAACGCCTCTCTGAGACAAGGGTCCATACCGGACTGTTAAAAATAGGGCAGGTCACACCTATACTAAAGAAATCCGACTTCCTCCCCACGGATCTCAACAACTACCGCCCTATATCCAACAACCCCACTTTGGCAAAATTGCTGGAAAAATGTGTTCAAATACAACTATGCAACCACATCGAGAATTACAACCTCCTAGACAAACACCAATCCGGCTTCCGGCAAGGTCACAGCACTGAATCTGCACTCACCCACATAATGGACGACATCCTGAAAATGCTTGACCACAACGAATCATGCCTATTGATACTTCTTGACTTATCCTCCGCTTTCGATACGGTTAAGCATGACAACCTACTGTCCTTACTGGAACGAAGGATGGGCCTAACTGGCTCAGTGCTACAATGGTTCACCTCCTTCCTAAATAACAGAACACAAAGAATTAAGATGAAGCATTCACTCTCTCAACCCTCCATGGTCACCATAGGGGTTCCACAGGGCTCAGCACTCTCACCCATCCTTTTCAATTTACTCATGGAACCCCTGGCAAACGCACTGAACTCTGCGAACATTCTATATCACCTATATGCGGACGGCACTCAACTGTATATGAAAATCTCCCAACCAGAAGACTTCATCTCCCTCAAAGCTATTCTACAGAATACTCAAAGTTGGCTCACTGACAACCACCTCATGCTTAACACCAAAAAAACGGAATTCCTTCTCATCTCCCCTCCCAATCACACACCCAAGATAGACTTATGGTTGAAGCATCTTACTTCCTTTGACTGTGCTCCCCACATCATTGACTCCGCGAAATCCTTGGGAGTCACCATAGACAAACACTTGAACATGCAGGCGCAAATCAATATTGCCACCAAGGGAGCTAATCATCAGATGAGCATACTAAGGAAACTTAAGCCCTTCCTCCCACAGAACGACTTAAAAATGGCGGTACAAGCCCTAGTACTACCAAGATTGGACTATGGAAGCACCACTCTATGCGGTCTTCCCAAATACAAGCTTGCCCCACTAAGGGCTTCGCTTAACGCTGCGGCCAGACTGGTCTCAGGAACTAAAAGAAATAACCACATTTCTCCAACCTTGAAAGCTTTGAACTGGCTACCCTACGAGGCAAGAATACACCTAAAGATCGCCTGCATGACCCACAAAGCCCTGCATAGCAATACCCCCAACTATTTAGCACGAAAGCTTGAGCGATGCAGACCATTGCGTAGTGCGAGTTCATTACTACTGAAACCACAATCCTTCCACAAAAAGAGAACTGGTTGCAGAGCATTCTCGGGGATTGCTCCGAAGATTTGGAACTCCCTACCTCCAGTGGTTCGCGGAATCACTTCCTTTACCTCCTTCAAAAAAGAAGTAAAACTGCTCCTAATGAACAAATTCACATCCTAAGACTTTAACTCTATGATGACTACCAGTCTCCTATGCTACCCTTATACTACTGTCAGTACTCTTTGTACTGAATGACGAATATCGAATGTATGTATACTACCTCAACCACCTAATATGTAATAACCTGTGTATTGTAAAGCGCTCTGATTCCCTCGTGGATCATTCCTTAATAACTACTAGTCTCCTATGCCACCCATATACTCCTATCTACCTCTTTTGTACTGACTGGTGAATACCGAATCTATGTATACTACCTCAACCATCTAAAGCTCAACAACTGTATATTGTAAAGCGCTCTGATACCCCTGTGGGTCATGTTCGCGCTATATAAAACATTATAAATAAATAAATAAATTGATGGACGGAATGCAGAACAAATCAAAACATTCACCCCAGTCAAGAGATCTGGGTTAAATCCATCATTCTTTAGCTCACCATGCCACCCCAGTTTAGACCTGGCCATATGCAAATCAGTCTTGACCCTGTGCCCCTTGGGAACAGTCCAGCCTGAGCTGCCAAGCCAGGTCCTCCCTGGATCGGAAACAAGCATCCTAGGAACGGTTTTGGGGTTTCACCCCTCATCAGCCGGGATAGCTTTATTCCAGTGGCACAGTGAGCCCGGGACCCACGTCTGGGCATACCCAGCGCACTTAGGGCGAGAAAGCAAAAGACAGACAATTGATGGATGGAATGCAGAACAAATCAAAACATTCACCCCCAGTCAAGAGATCTGGGTTAAATCCATCATTCTTTTGCTCACCATGCCACCCCAGTTTAGACCTGACCATATGCAAATAAGTCTTGATCCTGTGCCCAATGGGAACAGTCCAGCCCGAACTGCCAGGCCAGGTCCTCCCTGGATCAGAAACAAGCATCCTAGGACCGGTTTCGGGGTTTCATCCCTCATCAGCCAGGATAGCTTGATTCCAGTGGCACAGTGAGCCCGGGACCCACGTCTAGGCATACCCGGCGCACTTAGGGCGAGAAAGCAAAAGACACACAATTGATGGACAGAATGCAGAACAAATCAAAACATTCACCCCCAGTCAAGAGATCTGGGTTAAGTGGATGGCACAATCAGTGCTGCAGGCCCACTAGTACCATTTAATTTACAGGCCCTGGGCACAGGTAGTGCCACTTTACTAGGGAATTACAAATAAATGATATATGCCTAATGGGTATAAGCCAATGTTACCATGTTTAGAGGAAAGAGCACAAGCACCTTAGCACTGGTTAGCAGTGGTAAAATGCACAGAGTCCTAAGGCCAACAAAAACGAATCAAGCAAACAAATTGGAGTAGGAAGGCAAAAAGTCTAGGGATGACCCTGCAGAAAGAGTGAAGTCCAACAAGGGAAATAAGAGGCCCTGACTGAATGCATGAAATATGGCACCTAATAGTAATGGGAAAACTGACTGCAGCAGCCAAATGCCTAGAGTTAGAGACTATGCTATGCTAAATGTTGCCGGAATTTAGACAGCTCACATAAGACCAGGTAGTGGTTTTTAGAGGATGGATGGAGGGGTGCAGACAGTTTGAAGTTGCAAAGACTGGCATGCTGGTGTATTTTTCTTAGTCATACAATCCAATACAATAGTTAGACCTAAAATATACTACACCTATCTAGCTATAATTAATTCAAATTCCTATGTAATGGTTGTTGGTGTAATATCTGCCAAGCAGATCACCCTCTTCTGCAATAATTCTAGGATGACTCAAAACCACGCTTTTAATTATCTGGGTATTTTGTTTGATGACAGAAACACATAGGGTCCTCTACTCGCCTCCAAAAGACTATCGCTAGCACGCTCTAGGGAGTTAGTTCTGGATTTTAGTGCCAGGCTGAGGAGGAAACCATTTACGGCTCTCCTCCATCTTTATCAGGCCAAATGTGTATCTGCTAATTGCTATGGTAGTGCCATCTGGAAGTTCTGGGACTGCTCAGCCTTCAGCTTGAAGAGAACAGGTTTGCCAGTAGCCTGTTGAACGTCCCGCAAAGTATCCCAACTTACCTCATACATGAGTAGTTGGGCCTTAAGTATATCCTAGACACCATTAGATTAAGGCCTTTGCTACAGTGGATCTTAAAATGGTCCAACAGTGAGCCAACCCTGAATAGATTAATCATTGCGCATTGTTTGTCTCACCTTAAATAACGTTAGAGCGATCCTTTGAATTACATCAAGTTCCAATTTGCCTCACTGGGCTGTCCGAATCTGTTTTTATGTCTGGACAAGGTATCTAAGGCTGATTATATCTGGGTGAAACAGAATTATTTTAAGGCACACTACTGCTGCAAGGGAAGGCATCAAATTGCGGAAATCTGCCATTTTCACCCATGGTTTGATAAAAACTGTAACCTTAATTGAGCCTTATTTGACTTGGGTGACCAACGTGTAGCATTGTTAGCTTTTAATAGGTTCAGACTAAATATCTTCCTGCAACCTGTTGGAAGGCATGGTCTACTACCTTGTTCACTTGGACCCTGTGAGTGTGACAATATTTCTGCACAGTCTATCACCCATTTTGTCTTTTTTACCCGTCTTACATTGTTCCAAGAAAAAGATTTTTAAAGGTTTTAAAATTTAAACAAGTGAGGCCCGCACTGTTGTATTTGTTAATGCTCAATGATGTTTACACTTGTGTTAATGTTGTTGTTTTTTTTAAGTAGCACAGTTAAGCTTCGGGAGGCCTGGCACTAACCCTGATTATGGGCTCTGTGTCAACCTATAAGGCAATCCTTTTTTTTTTTTTTTTTAATTTTTTTTTTATTGGTGCATGATTATATTGAAACCGGTTACACTTCATTTTTTCACTCACTTTGCGAATAGTTTATAAATACAAAACATGCATATATTATAGCTCCATAAGTAGGTTGCATATATATTAGATAAGTTACTTATCGTAAATAACGTAAATAAAAATTAATATAAATCAGCATTTGTCCATCATGCACACATTTTATAAACATTTAACCCCCCACTCCCGCCCCTCCCACCCCCGGGGTTGGCACAACTTTATATGATTTTAAAAAAAATGCAGAAAAAGAAGATAGAGAAGAGAGAAAAAAAAAATACAGGAAAGAAATTATTCAAGTAAACAAAGAATTGTATTATCTAAATCATCTCTCAAGCCATTTGGTCAGAGGTTCCCATATCTTTAATCCCTTCTTACAGGACCGTACTCCTCTTTTCCCATAGATGGCTCTTTCAAAGTTATAATTTGCCACCAGTCTCGTTAACCATTGATGGTACACTGGGGGAGATGGATCCAGCCAGGCTGAAGCAAGGCAAAGCCGATAAACTGCCATGGCTATGAAAATCAGATACTCTCCTGGTTTGCCTTGCATTTCCTGATCCACCCCTAGACAGATCAGGGAGGGAGAAAGGAAAATATCCCTCCCTAGCATTTCTTTAAAAAAATTCGTAATCTCAAGTTTTAATTTACTTAATACATCACAAGAGGCAAACATATGGTTAAGATCAGCCTGAAAAAACAAACATCGTGGGCAAAAGGTCCCTCTTCCCGTCCCCCATTTTGCGATCTTTTTTGGAGTAAAATACAGTGAGAAGCAAGATTTATAGTACTGGGCTTGAAGTCGCGCTGGAATTAACAAATTTTGTGCTAACTCTACTGAGTGAAGAAATTAATCTTGTGATATATCAATCTCCTCTTTCCACTTCCTGGCTCGTAATGTTAAATCATCCGGCATTAATATATTAAGAGAGTTATACACAGTTCCAATAGATGGATGATTCATCCTTACATTATCAATAATAGGATTGTTAATAAATCCTGCTGGCCCGCCACACTTTTTCCTTAAAAAGTCACGTACTTGCAGGTATTTATAAAAATCTTTCCAATCCAGTTTAAATCTTTCTTTGAGACTCTCAAAAGAGGCTATGTCAGAGAGAGAATATAAATCCCCAGTGTCAACAGACCCTTCTTTTGCCACTTTTTTAGTAATACGTCTTTAAAAATGTCAGGCAGATTTGGATTGTTATATATTGGTGTATAATAATTCAGGCGGCCCAGTCCAAGCATTTTACGAACTGACTTCATACATTTAAACCCGGGCACCAATGTTTTAAAGCGTACCTTCTTGTAGTGGGAATCGTTTAAAAACCGCCAGATCCAGCCCCATGCATCTTTACCCATTATAAGTTCTATAGGCGTAGGTATGTCTCTCAAAGGACTATCTGTAACATTTTCTGATAAAAGAATAAGATTATGCAGAAGAGTAGTTGCCCAATAGTAAAGCCTTATATTTGGGAGAGCCAGCCCTCCCTTATCCTTTGGTAGAGACAGAAATTTGTAAGCTCTTCTCGGTTTTGCATATGCCCATATAAATCGTGAGAACAAATCTTCAATCTTTTTAAACACATATTACTAAATTCTAACGGAATAGCTCTCATAAAATATAAAAGTTTGGGGAAAAAAGCATTTTAATTAGGTTACATCTCCCTATTATTGAAAGATGTAATTTGTGTAGTCGAAATAAATCTGGTTTAATTTTATCAATCAAGGGATCAATATTGCACTCGACTATCTTCTCAACGGTTGCCATGACTTCCACTCCGAGATACGTAGCTTTTTCTACCTGTCTTATGTCTTGACTCATATCCACATTTTTACAAATTATCTGGGTTTTGGATCTATTAAGGGAATATCTCGACAGGCTTCCAAACCTAGCCGCCTCTAATTCAACCTCGGCCATAGATTTTTCGGGATTAGCAGTCACCAAGGCGATGTCGTCGGCATAGGCCAGGACTTTCGTCTCCCACCCATGTGAAACAATAGGACTAATTTTCTGGTTGCTTTCCAGTAAACGTAAAAAAGGGTCTATATACAGTGCGAACAGGAGGGGTGAGCTTGGGCATCCCTGGCGAGTCCCCCTTTTTATTTTAAACTTATCGGTTAGTGCGCCGTTTAAAAATAATCTAGCTGTAGGTTGATAATACAACATCTTAAAGGCTTGAATACATCCATGACCTATCCCGACCCTTGACAGAGTCTCCCATAAAAATGGCCAGGAGACCCTGTCAAAAGCCTTCTCAGCATCAAGAAGAATAAGTGCCATTGGATCTCCTGAGATATGTACTGCATCAAACGGGGAAATGATCCTCCTAACATGATCTACTGTACCTCGTCCCGGTATAAATCCATGCTGTCTTGGGGATATAACTTTATGTATTACCCCTGCTAATCGAACTGCCAGAATTTTCGAGTAGATTTTACTATCCGCATTTGTCAGGATTATAGGGCGGTACGAGGCAGGATCCAGTGCCGATTTATGCTTTTTCAAGAATATAATAATTTTAGCTTGTGACCATGACTCTGGTGGTTTTCCCCACTGAACACATGAGTAAATAGCAGAAACATAATCTCTTTTAATTCCGTGGAGAATCTTTTATAAAATTCCCCTGGAATATTATCCAACCCAGTGGCTTTATTATTAGGAAGACAGTTAATACAGAGCAGTATGTCAATCCATTGGGGGGGCTCATCAAGTAGACCCTGGTCGTCATGCGATAATTGCACCACTGGGATTTGATTTAGATAATTAGCAATATCGTCTGCCTGGGCGGTGGTCGTCTCATGATATAGATCCTGATAATAAGCAAGGAACTCCTTGCGAATGCCCTCTACGTCTGAGACAACTTCTTGCGCAGCATTTTTAACGGCTGTGATGATATTCCTGGTGGCTTTCTGTCTTGCCCTAATCGCAAGATGATGTCCAACCTGCTCACTACATTCATATGCCTCCCTCTTCCAAATTTCTAATCTATCTGCTGCTCTTTTAGCAATTACCCCCATGGCAGCCGATTTTGCTGATATTATTCTTGCTTGCGCATCAGCCGAGTCCTCCCCATCCCTAAGAACAGTAATTAAGTTCTCTTCTGCCTCAGCCAGTTGAGATTGAAGTTTATCCCATTGTCGACGCTTTTCTTTATTTAAAGTGAGTGAAAAGCTAAGTGTCTCTCCCCTGATTGCTGCTTTTAGTGTATCCCAAACCACCTCAATCCCTGTACTACCTAAATTGTCCTTAATAAATTGTACCATCCAACGTTTCATATGTTTGCAGTACTCATCATTTAAAAGGAGGGATCGCTCAAAGGTCCAGTTAGCAACATCTCTATTGACCACCATTACCCCCTTATTTCCATAACTAAGGGATTATGGTCTGAAACTATACGCGGATATTTTTCTATTAAGCTCTCTAAAAGAATAGACTGAGATGCAAAGATGTAGTCTAGTCTCACCATTTTATTGTGCGGAAAAGAATAGAAGGTATAACCAGAATCCGTGGAGTGTTGCGAATGCCAGATATCGGTGAGTGCTTGCTCCCTACATAAATCCTTGAGGGCTTTAAAAACTTTTGGTTTTCGTCCATTGTATATCCAGTTTCTATCACTGGTTATGCTCTTGTCTGCTGGCAGATTGATATTAAAATCGCCGCAGATAATTAAAGGTAGTGGCCATTCGGCCAACTCATTATTCAAAAAATCTAAAATTGCTGAATCATCTGCGGTGCTGCTATAAATGGTACATATCGTAAGTAAATTCCTATTTTCCCTTCGACATACTGTAATAACCCACTTTCCATTTGAGTCAGTTAGTTTGCGTATAAATTGAAGTGACCGTTTTGCTGATAAAATTGCCACCCCTCGTATCCTAGCATTTTGGGTAGTAGCCCCAACTACAGTAAAACCAAGTGAATCTAACAGGTGAATTTGTGTCCTTTCTATGTGTGTTTCCTGTAAACATAAAATATCTGCCTTAAGTAACCTAAGTGCTACAGCCGTATTACGTCGTTTCTTAATATCGCTAAGGCCACACACATTGATTGTTGCTATGCGTAATTTACTCATCTAAAGTAACGAAGTTTTTTTTTTTTTTCCCTCCCCCTTTTTTTTCCCCCCCAAAGCGGCAACATACGCACACAAACAAAATTAAAATAAAACATGCAAGAAAAGGGAGAAAAAAATTCCCCCGAACAAAGCTCGACCCTCCTAGTGCCAGCCCCCTCCCCTGCCCCTAACCCTAGCCCATCCCCTATGAACCCCGCCCGCCTCCCTCCACCACCCACTGAGGTTACCTGGTTCTGGAAGAACCAGGATGAGGACATCTGGGCAATCAGGGCCCCATGCCCACCTCCCCCACTCCGACCCCCAAAATGACAGTCCAATCAATTCATAGTCATTGACCTCGCTTAATTGTCCCCTGCCTCATTTATAACCCAAGTTTTTAGGTATTTTAATCCGTTAAAGCATCAAATTGAATAAATCACTTCTTGGTCCTGTCGCTTCTAGTCTCTGTAATCTCCTGCAGATAAGCCTGGGCCTGGATTTCGGAGATGAAGCTGCGTGTAGTCCCATTAAAGATAATTTTAAGATGTGCTGGGTTTTGCAGATATACTGTTGCCCCAATTTGTTGAAAGGGGGCAAAAGTTGCCTCATCCTCCATCTTCGCTCAACTGTGGCATGGGCAAAATCTGGCCGACTAAAAAAGTAACACCATTGAACTCCCTTTTACTGGTGGGCCTTGCTAAGTCAAAAAGCTTCTGACGTAGGAGAAAGTTGCCGAAATATACTATCATTGCGCGCGGATATTGCGCCGGAGACTGAGGACGTTTGGAAGGAGTTAATGGGAAGCGATGAGCGCGTTGTATCTCTCTATCCCAATCCCAGATTTGCAACTCTGGAAATGCTCCTTTAAAAGTGTAATCATGTAAGCCATTGGATCACTTCCTTCCGCTCCTTCGGGAACCCCCAAAATGCGAAGATTATTGCGTCGTGATCTGTTCTCCTGCTCCTTGATCTTCAGCATTAAGTCCTTTATGATCCCATCATGCTCAGCCCCTTGTACCCGGAGAGAGGTAACATCTTTTTCCAGATTTTCGGTGCGCACCTCTACTGATGACATTCTATCAGCTATCTCCACGCAGGTTCGACCAACTTTCCTTATCACGCCCTGTAATTTCTGAGTGGCATGACGGTTTTTTCGGTTGTCGATCTTAACCTCCTCCTGAAAACTTTTGATTGAGTGGAGGACTTCAGCAAGGGTAGGCTCATCTTTATCTCTGGGGGTTCTTCTCCAATCTTCCATGGTTGAAGGATTGCCGCCTGAAAATACTGTTTGATCTGAAGGAGTCGCAAACTGTGAGGATGAGTAATCCCATCTGAGCTCGGCGTTACTCCCTTGGTCAATGGTCGCCCCACTCTTGTGACTAATTCGTTTTTTTCTCCTTTTCTTTTCCAACTTCTTTTTTTGTATAGCATCTTCCCGAGAGTCCTCTGAGTCCTCTGAGCCCATTGAGCTCGTACTTCCCCAGTCTTGCCTTTCACAATCGCTGGATATCGATTTGCCGGTCTCATATCTCTCTGACTCATCTGTGACAGAGTGGGATTTTTCAATGCTGTGGCGGTTTTCCAACCGTTGAGTGACAGTATTTGTTGGGTTAGCTGAAGCCTTCTGTGACACAGTTTCCGTATTTGTACAGTCTTTACCCCCGTTCTCTGTCCCAGATATCCTTGTGTCCAATTTCTGAAGGAGGGCCACCGGGGCATTTAGAGGATCAATCTGAATCTCCTCATAGTTGGTACAGCTATCTGCCTCTGTGGTAGGAATAACTCCTGTGTTTTCCATAGGTTTTAATAGAGCCGGTGTTACTAAGTTTACCGCCAAAGGTCCCTGTGAGGTTTCTCCATCTAGTACAGAAGTGATTTGTTCGATCTGCCCCTCAGGTGTCCCCACCATGGCCGGTTCATTATGCATTTTTCCCACCACTGTTGGGCAAAACATATTAGATATTAGTGGCTGAGAATCAGGAATCTGTACGTTATCCGTGAGCTTAATATTCCTTTTAGCTTGTATCCTTTTTGCCTGTTTGGTCGTCTGTTCAGATTTATCAATAGAGCTCAAATTATCCAGGTTTTCTCTGTTTTTTAACCCACGCGTACCTGGGCGTCTTGTTTGGGGGTCTAAATGCGTTTGCTGCACCGTTTCAGTCATTACAGGCACTGTTGTCTGATTATCTTTAACTTTAGCGGGTTTCCCTCCACCTCGCCCTGCCATCCTTACTTGCTTCTCTTTAGTCTTTGAGGAGCCCTGGAAACAAAGTAGCACCACTTTTCGTGGAAGTCCGTTACAGTTGCTGTCTCCGATCACGGCGTCTGGCAAAACAGTCAGGAATCCCCTGATTGCCGATAGAGCTGCACCAGGCTGCCACGTCCCTGCGGGCAGCCGCAGGGCGATGTGAAGCGATGATGTGGGAGATGCTGGAGCGGCACAACACACAGTTCGTATCACCGGAGCCGGGCGTCTCTTCACTCCTCGACTCTCCCTCTGATCTCCTGCCCGCGCGAAGATGATAACGGCCGAAATACGATGCCGGCCCATACGGTCAGACTTGCCTGCTGAAATATTATATTTTAGCGAGGTTTTGCTATGTTAGGGGTCAGACTGGCGGAGCGGCATTGGGTAGCTGCTACTCAGACGCCATCTTGCCTCCTTCCAACCTATAAGGCAATCCTAACATTAATTTTTATGGTTTTTCGCCTGTGGCTCCTGTGTTTTTTCTCCCTGTATCCTTTTTATATATTTATATTGTAATATTGTTTGGAATGTGATTTTTGATTGTTTGCATCTATCATGGTTATTCTTTTTTAACCGCATAAAGAATATTATTATTATTATATTACACCTATCATACAGAAAAAATCCATATAAATGCAGCAATAGTAACAATCCATCTGCACATCAATGTTCTTCCCTCTTCCACAGGCTTTGATACGATTCCCTTACACTCACACTTAGCACCAATAAATATCCTAACATTACAAATTGATGTTAAGTAATGGCATTACACAGATAATAATTAACCAATTGAATATTTAATCTGCCACTCACAACAATATGCAAATTGTTAAAACAATAACAGAGTATAATTTTAATAGAAAAGTATTCTAATTGTTGGATCCAAGACTCATATGTCCTAATATCAATGCAATACCCATAGGATACTATTATTCTATTATGTCATTTATAGCTCTTTCAGTTTTCATTTGCATATTACTAACTGTTCACCCTTAAAGAGAGGTTTTTTCCTGATTTCGTACCAAAACATTCCCCAAAATCACAAGTGTGCCCTCACAATCTCATCTCATTTCATATCAAATCGCACATTTCTTTTAAGACGGTGACAGAAATTGCTATTGAATAACACATTCTAAATGAACAGTATAGAAATGCGTTTCGATATTTTTTCATAACAACTAGAAATATTCTTGTTCTTGTTATTACTATGAGAACACTCCCTAATTAAGACTGGAACAGACCAATTATTAAAGTGCTCTAAGAAACTAACATCATTAGCTTTATCATGTCTAGACTGAGCTTCACCCTCTATTTGTAACGCATACTTTCATTCTGTATGTATGCAATGTATGGAATTATTTTGTTCTCCCGAGGGCTCTGCAATAATATGTTGTAATAAGTTATAGTATATTTTTTCTAAAATTAATATATTTTAATTTCATTTCAAAAAGGACGTTTGTAGGAAGAACTCTAAGGGTCAACTGACGGAAACTACAAAACGCATTGGACCTTAGTCCAAGAAGACAAGCCAGCTTCTTTCTGTTCAGAAACCAAATGAAAACCCATTCAGTAATGTAAGCATAAGGAACATAATTCCAGCCCACATGAATTAACAAGAAGCTAGAACAACCCACCTGGGGTTCTATTGTTCCCCAGCATACACCAATGCACCATAAATGTTAGTCTTTAGGCTACCCCTGGATCAAGGCACAGCTAATAACATTAGGCCAAATAGGCAAGCCAATTGGAGGCTAAACAGAGAAAATAATAAAATTAATAATGAATACTGACAAAGTAAAGTCAGCATAATTCGAAAGTAAAATAAAAAATAAAGTTCCTGCTTTGTTTACAGAACATTTTAAAGCAAGTAGCTACCCTCTTAATGCCACGAAACAATACTACTCTGTCCCTGTTTTCTCAAGAGATTTGCAACGGCGTTGCCAACTTTCTCGATGACTAAGTAACTACTTGAGTATTAAAGATTACAGTGACTGCAAAACTGTATGTTCATCAACCCTCATCACACAGACATTGAGACCATTTTAGCGATCTAACGATAACTTCTATGATGTAGCGCCCAGCTCGATCTACCTATACATGTTTTCTCCAAGCATTATGTAGCTAATACCTTCGTTGGTGAAGGGACTGTTCTATTAGCCGTAAAGGCTATGTCTATACTGCTGCTAAAAAACAATCTCAACCATACAAATGCAGGAAACTATTAGCAGGACTCCCTATTATAAGCAAGATATTGAAAAAGCTGGTCAGTTGACAACTGCAACAATGTATGGATACTCATCATGTTCATGACCCCTATCAGTCATAGTGTAGACCAAGGCACAGAACAGACTCAGCAAAGTTTGATATTACGGATACCATTTGCTGGTCAACTGTTGTGGGACATCCTGTGGTGCTTTTTAGGTTTCACCTGCACAGCACTTGCACTGTGCTTGTGAAATCTATAGTATTTAATATAAATCTTAAAAGGGGCTTACATCCCGCCCCCTTGTTTTCTATTGGTTCCTGTGCTTGCCACTTACCGTTCCTCTGTTTCTTTTGGCTGTTGCATACTGTTCTGTTTCCTGTTTCTCCGTGTGCTTCTCTTATCAGTTTCCCATCGCCCAAGTACTGTTTCCATCCGCTTTTGAAAATCTATTTTTTGTAAGGTTTTGCCTGCACAGCACTTGCACTGTGTTTGTTTTTATTTTTAAAGTGCTGGCATTTCTGTTCGACCAGCTGTCTTTAATTAGTTTAAGTGATTTCTGTTTCACTTGCGCTGTAAATTTTATTCTTTACACGAGGCTTGAATGCATCGGTCTCCAAACCTGCTTTCAGCCCTGAGCCCCGCCCCTGGTTTTTGTCTTCAGGCCATCATTAATGCTTTGAGTTCCAAATATGCTTGCACGTGCACACACTTGACTTGCACTGTGTGACTGTGTCCATTTTCCGAAGTCACTGAGTGAGGTGGCATCTGCAGTGAGTTGGCAGGTCACACATAAGTATCCAAACTTAAAGTAGCTTGACAGAAAAGCGATAACCACTTGGTGAGTGTGTGATGTGAACCAATCGATGCCTCCATAGTCCTGTGGGGACACTTACGACACAAACAAACTGACAGTGGCCCTATTAAAATAGTAATAGGTGTATTTGCCAGGCTTCTCTCCTTTCATTTTCAGCAAGAACCAATGGTTTCAGGCGTGTTCTTAACCAATCAGAGCCTACGATTCGCTGGGGCCAACTGACTGTAAAAGGACTCAGTCTCCGACTCCACCACAACTGAGAGTAACAAAGGGGTTGGCACAAAAAAGTTGTTTGGTCTGGTGATCGGCATTTTTACAACAAGTTGGGGAATTGTTTTAACACAATATATATATTTCTGCCTGAATGTATATATGACGAAGCAGGCTTTGTTTTGTTATTTTGCATGTACTTATCATCTTCGGCAAACGTAATCGAGAAAGTTGAGCGTCTGGTGCTGCCCTCCCTGTGCAGGATGAACCCGAACGCCCCTAGTTACCTGGCGACCTCTCTCTACGTCAGGGCCCTGCACCAAGACGTGACAGAGGCCATGCTTTACGAGAAGTTCAGCCCGGCAGGCCCATCCAGACATGATCACTCGCTGCTCTCTGGGCTGAATATGTGATGTTACAACGCGATCAAAATGATCGCGGTATGTAACATCGCAGTTTTTACAACGCAAGTCGTTACAACGACTTGCGCTGGAGGGCGCTGGACTTAGGAGTAGTAAGATTTACTATTCCAACACCAGTCTACGTACAGTAGGGAAGGTGTTGGAATAGTAAATCTTACTATTCCTTAGGTTATAGCGCCCTCCAGTGCAAGTCGATGTAACGCTTGCGTTGTAATGGCAGCGTTCTAAATGCATCGCGGTGTAATCACCGCGATGTAACAGATGTTTCCCCTCTGGGCTGTGCTTATGCTAACTGTCAGTAGCCGGCCAACGTTAAGTGCCACACAAAACTGGCTTACTATTTTATCACAAAAGTCTTGTACCTGTTCCGATGCTCTGTTTGAAAACCCACGCATGCTACACACGTGTTTCCTGCAAGTGGGAGGGGCTTGTGTTTTTTGCAGAAGTGAAATGCTTTTATATATTTAGAGCTGGTTCACTGTGCTGATCCACTCGTTGCCTCTACTGTTTGCGACTTGTACTCAGAAGTCGTGTGTTGCAAAAGTAATTAGATTAATGGGCAGTTGAACAGTTGCTACACGGAGAACCCACAATGTTTGACAGTTTTGCCACTGTTTATAGAATGTCTCGTGAAGTCACTGATATATTCTGCCATGTCAGCGTAGAACGGGTAGTGTAGATGATTATTCCGTCATTGAATGGCATCTGTAAAATCGTGTTAGGGTATGCTCTTTGTTTTTGCAATGAGCAACATGGAGCAGGGAAATGCACTTAATTCCAATGTTAAAATTCAACAATTATCAAAATGGATCGTTTTGCTGTGCCTCTGACTTTGCACGTTCCAGAGGCTGGTGTCTGATTTATGTTTTCATTTTAAGAAATGTCTAGAACGTTTAGAAAATACTTCAAGCGTCTTCATTGTGCACAGATGCTTATATGCAAGCACGAATACAATAAACATTTGTTTGCCAGTGTTGTGTTTTCCGAAGTGCTTTAATGACAGTTATTTCACTGGTTAGAGCTATGAGGACAACGAGTCAAAGAAGCAATTGTTTCCCTTCATGAATAGCCGCATGAATTTCGAGTTCTTATGTCCTGTGGGATTGCATTTCTGGCACAGTAATTATATACATATTGTTGAATGATTTTAGCAAACTACGTTTTGTTTCTGAATTCAAATTCACGTTGTGCCCGAGCCGCATATCGTAGTCTGCACTTACTGTAAATGTTTTCTCCTTTTACTTATACCGCTTTTTGTTTTCATGGTAACCGCCAAGAAGACACAAAGATGTTTTTAGATTTAGAAACAAAATGAAATACGCTTACGCTTTCCATTTGTTTTTAAACTGCAGGATTTGCCAATTTGCAAAGTTTTTCTCTGACTGATGGTGGCAGGGTTTTGGGGGTGCGCTTGCAGTGTTTTGGTGTTCATTTAGGTACAATTTTGCATCGCATATTACATGTGCAACACTTAGGCATCATTTTACGTCACCAAGCGGAATACTCAAATGACAGTTTTCAGGCTCCTATGTCCAAAACTTTTGGCGCCATTGCAACGTCAATTCGAGGATTATTATAGGTTTACTTCATCTCCCCAAGCATCCAGAAAGGCTGTGCAAACAAGGTTCAGGCGTCCCCAGTCCAAATCTGGAAGGACCCGTCTCTCCTTCTGCAGTTCAGGGAGTGGTTTAGAACCACTAGTCCGTTCATAAATAAACAGGATCTGAGTGAGTTTGCTGAAGTTACTCTAGCTCTTAGTCTCACATATTGTAAAAGTATAAAATACTTTGTCCAAGAGACACTGTAAGGTACGCCAGTAGTTTTTCCCCAGTACTAAAACTTGAAAAAATATATTATTAATCAAATAGGCGAAAGGCGAAACCTAATGCATTTACCAGTGCTTGTTGTTAGAGAGACTGCAGGAGGCTGGAAGAACGGCAGGTCAGTGGTGGTCCCAAACATTTTTTAATCGGGCCATTCCAGTTCTGATAAAATAATATCATACTACTCCCCCTTCAACACTATCACGTGCGGGGCTCCCCAAGTCTCCCCACATTTACCTTGAAATGTCAACATTTACATCCGCTCTCCACTCTCTTGACTCATGACTGGAGACTGATAGAGCGGTTGTATTCACCCACATTAGGTTATCTGTAGATGAAAGATGCTGACTACTGCAACCCCACACCAAGAAACGTTTGTACATATGTATGCACTATAGAAGTGTTACCTAGTTTAAAAATTATGTTTTGCACTCAAACGTTGTACTAACGTGACATATTGACAGTATACAAAGAAAGTCAATAAAAAACTGGGTGTTACTATACATAATAGTGAATGTAATTAAGGAATTTGCATAAATAAAAGCTTGAAAGGTATTGTGGCTGTGAAATGCATTAAACATGTACATTACTAGCTCCAGGCATACAATAAACAACTCGTTCAGAACACATATCATATGTGTCACAGCACCAAGCCGCCATTTACAACTGACTAGGACTTTCTGTTCATGCCTGGGTAGGAATTTCACAAACGGGGAATCAGGTGGGTAAAAATGGATTTAAAAGACCTTGACAAGGACATCTCCGGTGGCTGCTTCCTATAGATTCCAGCCATGAGCATCAAGGGCACTGGTTCAACAAGGATGGCACATCTGGCGGCAGCAATCACAACTATTGATTGCCGCCTTATCTCTTTATTGCAGAACCTGTCTAATATGTCCCTAAACAATTATGAATAAAGGACAACGCTTGTGATGCACAACGAACGCGGGACAATGTCAAGCCAAACCTCCCTGTGTGGGTTGCCACCGAGATGATGACTCAGCCGTTTTAGTAAATCACATTTCTTTAACTCTGTAATGGAAGCAAAGCAGCAAAAAGGCTGCCCGTCAACGGGGCAGCACAGCTTGGCTCTGAAGCTGCTTTGCTAGGATTCTAGGAAGCAGCTCACGCAGGGCTCGCACGTCTGTCAGCCGTTGCTTACTGTGTTTCGCGTCTATAATATGCTCCGCCTGGGTTCGGGGATCTCGCAGCCCAAACAAAAAAAATCAACAAACAGTAAAAAGAGCTTTAACGATCGTGAAAAGGGAGAAACCGCCCCCGTTGGAGGTGGGGTAGTGAATTCAGTGGCATGGCGCGCGCGCTGGTGCTTGGCGGGGCGTCAGTGGGTGGTGCTGTGGGGTTCATCAAGGCCTCAGTGGGTGGTGCTGTGGGGCTCTTGTGATCATTCATACTCGAACAGCTGGAGCAGTAAGAGAACAGTTCTGTGGGAGGGATTTAACAAGCTCCACCACAGGGCCAAACCTGTGGCGCATCACTTAGCACAATGGGACAAATGAGAATGCAACTGATGATTGATTTCCTGCCAATGCATGAAGGTGAAGCAACATTTGCATAGTCGGCAAGACGAGCAGAAGCCAAATGAAGGGCATTTCGTGATTATCGTCTGTGTCTATGCGAGGCAGCAGCGCACGAGAGTTTATGGATCAAACAATTTTGATATGAAAAGTTGACAGCTGAGGGTACAATTAATATTTTCTTCATGAAAAAGACAAGTTTTTGTTTCGGAGAATCTCGTTCATTTATACAATCGATAATTTTCAAAGGCATGGAAGGCTCCAAACATAAACAAGCATTTGCAATGCAATAGGTCTCGCATTTTTGGGAGTTTGAGCTATTGGCATTGTAAATGACAAACTCTTTCACCCATGTGTTTTGGTTTGGAGTGTAGAAGTTGTACGAAGAGATACAGCTGCAGCACTGTCTAGAGGACTTAGAATGGAGGAGTTACCAACAGGGCCAAAGAAGCAGCCAGCATCACTGTTTAGAGGACTAAAAATGAGGAATTATAATTGGGAACAGAGCCACAACTGCAGCACTGCCTAGAGGACGTAGAATGGGGGAGTTACTGACAGGACAAGAGAAGCAGCTAGCAGCACTGTCTAGAGGACAAAAAGAATGAGGAATTAACACTGGAAGCAGAGACGCAGCTAGAGCACTGTCTGGGACACTTAGAATGAGGAATTACCACTCTGACCCGAGAAGCAGACAGCAGTACTGTCTGGAAGATTTAGGATGAAAAATTACCGACGGGACCAGAGTAGCACCTAGCAGCACTGTCTGGAAGACTTAGACTGAGGAAATAACGGAACAACAGTAGAATCTAGCAGCACTGTATTGAGAACTTAGAATGAGGAATTACCACTCATTGGATCTAGGGTGACCAACCGTCCGTAAATTTCATGGACCGTCCGTAATTTGGATCTCACGTCCGTTGTCCGTGACGATCCTTTTTACGGACGCCTTTTGTCTGTAATTTTGGACATTGGGGAACATCACTGTTTCCCTGCCAGAAGCCTCAGCTCCCTGATGGGGCCACCTCGCACTCCTCTGAGCACAAGAGCAGCCCCACCCCACCCATTGTCATTCTGTCTGCGGCTGATTGCCACATACAGAATGACAATGGGCCAGTCTGTGCTCTTACTGCATGTGGTGGGCCTCCTCCTGCCTCGGTCTAGGGCAGGACATTCAGTCAAGTGGAAGAAATGAACAAAAACGCCCATGCTGCTAGGTGACAATCCAGTTCATGAAAAGGTGGTGAAACAAGTTTAATAAAGGGTTATGGGTCTTTCACTGTCTCATCTTTTTAAAACTGACGCATTTTCAATGTTATATTCAACAAAGCCATGGTTGCTGCTTTTTTTATTTTATGCAACTAGCAACCATTGACAAAGCCAATAGTTCTGGCTTGTAGGTGTAACACTACTTGTTGTGTTATGTATCTGGATGCAATGACAGAAGCAGCAAATTACCAGTCGGGCGGCACACTATGCTGAGGACAGATTTTTAGCTTAGGTGTTTTAAGCCATGCCCTTAATTACATTGAACACCCCCTTTGGAGAGAACCCCAAGTTTTTTCATCCCACTTAAAGCACTGGAAACAACACCATGTCACAGTGGCACTGTGCATCATGCATGACTTCCACTTTTTTGGATCGCCTTTTTACAGGGGCATAGTGAGCCCTCCCCTGCCCTACCCCTTGCTTTAGGAACTACAGCAGGGGTGAAGTCCTTGATGGGTCTCTTCTGTCTGCAACTCTGCAGACAAAGGCTCAGCTCATAATTAATCTGAAAAGGTGTGTAAGTGAAGGATGGGTGGATGGCTGGATGGATTAGTGGAAGGGTAAATGGATGAATGAAAGGGTGAATGGATGAATAATGAGAGAAAGGATGGACGGATGAGTGAGTGGAAGGATGGATGAGAGAAAAGGTAAATAGATGGATGTATGGGTGGAAGAGTAGATGGACGGGTAAAAGGATGGATGGATGGATGAGTGAAAGGGTGGATGACAGGCAATTGAATGGGTGGATGGATGAGAGAATTGATGGATGGATTGATGAGTGAAAGGGTGGATGGATGGATGAGTGAAAGGGTTAATGTAAGGCTAAATGAGTGAGTGAAAGGGAGGGTGGATGGACAGAAGGGTGGATAGATGAGTGAAGGAGTGAAAGGGTGGGTGGATGAGAGAAAGGATGGATGAATAAAGGAGTGAAAGGGTGGATGGATGAGAGAAAGGATGGATGGATGAATGAAGGAGTGAAAGGTTGGATGGATGAGAGAAAGGATGGATGGATGAGTGAAGGAGTGAAAGGGTGGATGGATGAGAGAAAGGATGGATGGATGAGTGAAAGGATGGATGAGTGATAGGGTCAATGGATCGATTCATAAATGGATGAGTAGATGGATGGGTGTGATGAAGCCGGATTCCACTACAATAGTTTACTAGGAACCCTCGGTCGACTGGACCTTTATTACCTGCTGAGAAGTGTAAAAGGGAGAAACAATGTATTCATAACAAGCTAGCATGTATCAATTTAAGTAAAGCTCGAAAAGGATCACTGACTCCGAATTCCAAGTTTAGGGGTTTATTACAGAACCAAAAATAGCTGAACATACAGACACCTCAGAACTAGGCTGCAAAAATACAAAGGCACTAATACAAAGTCCATCCTACGAACCAATCTAATCCGATACAACATAAAGAGAATAAGCAATTCCAAAAATACTAAACAGGCAATAACTGCACCAACATCTATATTAGTCTTCATTAGTGGCTGTAAAGGAAATCCATTAGCCTATCCCTACACTATCCTAAAATGGCATCCCTACTTAACGTTTCCCAAGCAAGATCAAGAAAAGGTGTCAGCTCGTGAAGACTTCCTAAGAAGTACACTCACGTTGTAAAAGTCAGTCTAAGTCTCCATTCTAAGAATCAATCCCTTCCTTTTACCCTCTGTCAGCTCTCTTCTCCCTCTCTGCCCACTCTGCTCACTCTGCCCTCGGGGCACTGTCCCTAATACAAAATGAACAATCGATAGACCTGCCCATGTAACACCTCTTCTGGCCAGGCACCTCTCGTAGGTAACTTTCCACCAAAACTTGTACTCGGTCCAACGACGGTTGATGTGCCCTTGGGTCTCAGGCTTCTTCAGCGAAAGAAAATATCAACTCCCAATTATCGACATTCCTGTATACACTGGAGCAGGTCTCCTCCATACCGAACTCCTAAAACAAAAGCATTATTCTAACTAACGAGGACGATGTCCTTGCACCTGCAACGAATACATGAGAACGGAACAACCTTGCACGCACATGAATTTCGCTGACCATCTCCAAATGAGAGCCTCACCAGGGGAAAATGCATTTCAGGCCTACATAAACCAGCTAACATAAGGAAACGAATAGGCCTTTCTGAGCACGAAAGAGTAAATACTCCATTCAGGCCTTTAACACCAAATTAAACACTCATTTAATATTACATTTATAAGCACTACATTTCATCATATTTAAACGCAATTAATCACCTATACGTGTGCAACTTCGACATGATGCACGTTTAAATCTAATGCATTACATTACACATAACTACTTCATTAAGCATTTGCAATGAACATCGAAAGTTACATAATTCCCTCTAACTGCCATTTTACGTTTCTTGAATGGCACAACTCATTCTAATACTTCATTTACCACTGATTATTACAACACATTCTCTAACTAATTAACACACATAAGAATATATATACGGGTACAAACTATTCATGAATATAATGTACCCCTACAATTTTCAGAATATCACTGCGCTCTATCAGTTCCCCCCTCTGATGACTAGTGTCATCAACAAAATCACAATTCCCTGGAGAAAGAACCGACCTAAACAGAGCTCGTAGCCACTCTTCCCTGTCGGAACCTTTCCAAATTCTTGATATTCTCATAATGACTGTCCTGCAGTCTAGTCATCCTTACCTCTCTCGCCCTGAGGGATCTTTCGACTTGATTCGCCTTGTACCACTGATAAGCCCTCATAAACCCCCACAGGCAAACCACACAGACCACGATGATAATGATAGGCCTCAAAATGTAACCAAGAATACCTTTTCCTAAGCTCGCAAACCAACTCCCCACTCTACCAAATCCCTTTCCGACTTTCTCCCAAACTCCCTCTTCAGTCAGATCCTGGATCTCATGATGGATCTCAGTGATGTTACTTATATACTTCTTCAGATCTTTACTATTATCTGGTATATAAGCACAGCACTCTTGCACTTTCAGCATTTTACAGACTCCGCCCTCTTTTGCCAATAAGACATCCAAAGCAAGACGGTTCTGCATCACCATCGCCCTTATCGACAACATCTCTCCATCAACAAGCAATAGTGATTTAGCCGTATTCGTTGACAATTTGTCCACAACAGTCGCCAGCTTTCTAATCTTCACATCATTCAAAATCACTCCCAAACTTGGTATTACGGCTCCAAAAATGGTATTAACAAGTACTGTACCAATTGGCAGGCAATCTCACATAGGCGTTTTTCCCACACACAAAATATACTGTTGGCACCACTTGTACCGGACCCTGCAAAAAGTTCTTTGCTGACTCTTCCATGGTGAAAACATGATCACATGCACTTTGTCCGACATAAACCTTATCATAATAGGTCTGGACACGTTTCACACACAACTTCCCTTTTTGCACTAGATCCAATGCTATAAGGCCATAGCTCCCTCTCGCTCTGTGAGCCATCTCCTCCTTTGTCCAATCTAATGGACTATCTCCAGTGTCACGTGTTTGTGTTAGTTGTCTATATCTATCCTCCACTTGATCTACAAATTTCTTTTCTACCTCTGTTAGTGAACATGTCAAATTATGTCTATGGGCATAAGCTGTATCTAACGCTGTAGTCGGTATGAAATACTTCCCAATCCTATCCTCCTGCTTATAATAATCGTACTTGTTCAGGTGCTTGTATGCTGGAACCTCTGAAAGCACCGCATCATAATTGGAAAAGAAGTATTCATAATGAACTCTCCCATAAAACATGCTAAGCAACAAACTACATGAAATCCCATAAGTCAATGGAAGAGGATGATATCTAGTGCCCTCATCCACTGATGCAGGCAATTGCATACACACATAATCTCTCACATCCATCGTCTCAGCATACTCATATAGCAGCTTGGCATACGCATTAAGCTTAAAATCACCTCTAGACAAATCTACATGCAATCTACGATTATTCTGATCTAGCATAGCCTTTTCAGCTCCTATGGTGTCCTCTTTCTTGCTAGAAGTACTGGGTGTAGGTGTCCCTTTCACCTCCACGACTTCTGCCTCATGTGGAATAGTAACTGACACTATAATGACTATGACTATTAAAACTATCACTCCCACTATGGAAGTACCTATCACACACTTGAACCTACGGTTCGGATTTCCAGACTCCATCTTTTCTTGTCAGAGCAGTTCAAATAAGAGGATACACAAAAGTCTCTTCTTTCCACCTCGAATTGCTGCTCAAAAGTTCAAACAAAGTTCATTGAAATCCTGGAAATTCGTCCAAAGCTCAATTCTTTTGGATTTATTTACACAGTCCAAAAAGACTTCCCTAGCCCTCTTTCTTCTTCTATTGAAAAAACCCTAATTTATTCTTCTTCCACTCGGGCCTAGGTTATCTTCCTGGAAACGCTTATTTACAGATCACAGTTCATTCGCAATCTACGATAAGTTCAGATCCAATTGCAGCTAAAACATGTTGCAAAATTTCAAGACGAACATCTACCATTTCATGAGGTGGTGGCTCAAATCCAAACGTCGGGAAAACTAATTTATGCAATATCAGAATTCGCACCATACTCAAGGTTGGAGGTTTTGGGACTCCTTCAACTTCAAGTCCTGGAACTATCAGTCCCACATCGATCTTCAGTAGAGGATTCCTGCTGACCACTTGCACGGACCTCAGCCTCCCGGAACTCACTACTCCCGGCATCAGTTACTACGCAAGTCCACTCCGGGGCAGCATATCTCTGGCAAGGCACTCTTGTCCTTCTCGACCTTCTCGGACCTCCTTGGTCTTGTTCTTCTTCACTCACTTCTGATTCAGATGTCTCGGACACAGGGGTAAGATCTCTTTCAGGGGCCAATCTCAGATTCAGCCTTCTCTGCCTCTCAGGCCACGATTCTTCTGTTCGGTTAGCCCTTTTGCTTTTCTCTCGAACCCTCTGCGCACCACTTCCTTAGGCTGAGTCTGACTCTATAACACCCGCAACGTTACCTTCTTCCTCAGAGTCAATACCTGGGTTGTGTGTAGCGTAACCCTCCTCAGCCTGGTCTGGTGAGCAACCAGCTTCGTCAGCAACCCTCACAGCTTGGCTTGTCCTCTCCCGTGGCCCTGCAGCCACAGCTGGATTTTCATTCTCGAGAGGAGCCGTTTCTTCCAAGGGTTCTGAAACTCGGCGGGTGTGGGAGGCATGTATCCAGTTCGGCAACCCTCCGCACTTCACCGCTGTGTTCGTTACCAGTATCACCTGGTATGGGCCTCGCGACCGAGCATCCAAACAGCTCTTCCTCACGTGCTTTCAGACAAGCACCCAGTCACCCGGGCACAAGTCGTGGCAGAGATCTCCTGAAGCCGGAACAGCAGCAGCTTCCACCTGCTGAGACATAGAACGGACCACATCAGCTAGTCCTTTGCAGTAATCAAGGATTAAGTCATCAGTGATGTTTATCAAGGCTGAGTATGGTATTGCTGGCAATCGCATTGCCCTCCCCAAAAGGATTTCATGCGGGGAAAGACCGGTCCTCCTATCTGGGACACTGCGAACACTCATCAACACCAGAGGCAACGCATCAGGCCACTTCAGAGTTGTAGACGAACACACTTTTGCCATCCGTGCCTTCAAAGTTCCATTAATCTGCTCCACTATTAATCTGCTCCACTATCCCAGAAGCCTCTGGTCGATAGCTACAATGGAGTCTCTGATCAACATTTAAAGCAACGCAAAGCAATTTCATGATCTCACTGTGGAAGTGTGTCCTCTATCCGACTCCAATGAAGTTGGAAAACCGAACCTAGGGATCAACTCTCTCAATAATAGCTTCGCTACTGTAAGGGTGCCACACCTTCATGTTGGGTAAGCTTCCACCCACCGTGAAAAAACACACACCACCACTAAAATGTACCTCAGTCCATTGCACCTAGGCATTTTGATAAAATCAAGCTGTATCCTATTGAAAGGTCCTCCCGACCTTCCAATGTGACTCAGTGCAACCACAGTTTTCTTCTCAGCATTCATTTGTTGGCAGGTAACACACCTATGACACACTGCATCAGCAAACGCACAAAACCGTGGATTGTACCACGTTTGTCTGAACACTCGCACCATCGCATCTCTTCCCAGGTGCACAGCACCATGAATCTGCCTTGCCATCGGGCTCAATAGGTCATCTGGTAACACTGCTCGACCATCACTTGAAACCCAAATGCCAACATCTCCCTTCTCACATCCCGACCTGATCCATACATCCCTCTCCTGACCTGAAGCTCCTTCCTGCAGGCTCTTGAGTTCCTCCCAAGTGTCTGCCATGGCTAACATCATTTTGAGTTCGGTTCTCTCTTGGCTCTCTCCAGTGTAATCTCCAGTAAATATACACCCTTGTTCAGCGTAAAAACGTGCAATTTCATCTGCATACTTATTTCCAATGGAAACAAAACCCGTCCTCCTCCCATGTGCAGCGCACTTTACCACTGCTATCTCTCTGGGACGATGCAACGCTTCCAACAGTTGTCTCACATATTCTCCATTCCTGATGGGAGATCCAGACGATGTCAGGAAACCCCTCTGCGACCATAGCTGTCCGAAGTCATGAACCACACCGAACCCATACTGGCTGTCGGTGTAGATGGTGATTCGGATCTGATCAGCTGCCAAACAGGCACGAGTCAAAGCAATGATTTCGGCCACTTGTGCGGAGTATACTCCTTCTAAGCAAGCAGCTTCAACCACTCCAGTAATGGTACATACAGCAAACGCTGCTCTCAAATGACCCACATTGTCTCTTAGACATGAACCATCGACAAAGAAAATTTCATCAGGGTCAGACAGAGGTTCATCAACAATGTCGGGTCTCGGTTTGGTGCAAAGTTCAGTCATATCAAGACAGTCATGGTCTTCACAATCTTCATCATCCACATTTGGCAATGGCATCAATGTAGCAGGATTTAAAACAGAACACCTTTTCAGAGTCACATTCTCCGCGGCAAGTATGACTTGCTCATAGCGCGTGAGTCTATTGTTAGTCAGGTGCTGTGTTTTAGTCCTTGCCATCAAAAGCTCAACAGAATGCGGAACATAGACAGTTAAGGGGTGACCCATAACAATGCTTTCACACCTCTCAATGCTGACACCTGTTGCAGCGACGGATTTGAGACATCCGGGCAACGCTGAAGCTACTGGATCTAAAGTAGCTGAAAAGTAGGCAACTGGTCTACGGACACCTCCATGACTCTGAGTCAGGACTGACAATGCGCAACCTTCTCGATCATAACAGAACAATGAAAAGGACTTGTTGTAGTCAGGCATTCCCAGAGCACGACATAGGCCCTCTCTCAACTCCAAGAACGCAATCAGACAGTCATGGTCCCATGGTACCGGATCACTCACATCCCTGTGCGTCAGCCTCTGCAAAGGCTTCGCCTTCAGTGAGAAGTTGGGAATCCATTGGCGACAGTAACCAACCATTCCCAAGAACATTCTGACTTCCTTCTGAGGGGTAGGCACAGTCATGTTCATGATCGCCTCAATTCGATCTGGTGACACCTTCCTCTTGCCTTTCTCAATTCGATGTCCCAAGTACTGAACCTCACTCAGACGGTACTGTAACTTGTTTGGGGACACCTTGTGTCCATTCTCCCCTAAATGATTCAGTAAGGCAATCGTATCGATCCTGCAAGCATCCTCCGTTTCGGACGCAATGAGATCGTCAATGTACTGCACGAGAACAGAATTCTGTGGCAGTACAAGACTCTCAAGATTCTTTTTCAAGATCTGATTAAAGATTGATGGACTCTCTGTATAACCTTGAGGGATACGACACCACGTTAACACACGGTCTTCCAGCCGGAAGGCAAACAAAAATTGGCTCTCCTCGTGCAAGGGTATCGAAAAGAATGCTTGGCACAAATCAATCACCGTGAACCACTCGGCTTCACATGGAATCTGGAATAAGATCACTGATGGATTCGGTACCACTGGACAACACGGAACCACAATCGCGTTGACCTTTTGCAGGTCTTGCACGATTCTGAATTTCCCACTTGGTTTCTGTAATCCTATGATGGGTGAGTTGCATGGACTGCCCATTATCTCCTTCAGAATTCCCTGCTGAATCAAGGAATCGATTACAGGCTTAATCCCTGCGATCGTCTCAGGTGACAGATTATACTGGGGCGTTCTCAGAAACTCAACATTTTGCTTAACCTGGATCTTAACTGGCTCAACACCTCTGATCAATCCAACCTCCTCTCCTGTAAAATCCCACACATCTAGTGAAACTGAGTCTCTTAGGTCAAGTGGAAGCTCTTCCACTGTTAACATAGGATACATCTCTATGCAGAGATGCTGATTCGCAACCTTGAAGGTGGCATCATCATCATTTGTCTGTAATTCCACTCCCTTGGGGGTGCAATAGATAGTACAATTCAGCTTGCACAACAGGTCACGTCCTAGCAAACAGACTGGACTTGAGTGGCACACCACAAACTGGTGTCGATCTCAGAAAGTTCCTATTCTCACAGGAATCGGCTCGGTCAACGGGTTAGTCATCTTCTTATTTGCCACTCCTACTACTTGGATTGATTGTCCCGAGAGGGGTAGGTTGAGAACTACTGCAGATCTCACAGTAGAACGGGTAGCACCAGTATCAACCAAAAAGGTGGTGGGATGACCGTCAACATCTGCCTCTACAAACGGTGCCCTCTGGTCTACCTCAAAGACTGCCCCAAGAGTGCAGTCTTCCTCCCCTCTCAGGCACCGTCATTTCAACGGGTCTGAGCTATACTCATCACAATCCTCGAAAAGGGGCATCTGTTGGTATGTTCAATTTCCCTGTGGAATTCTCGGGGGTTGCGGAACTTGCACCTGCGGGCACAATGTCCCCCCTTGCATGGACCTGGGTCTCGTCACTGTATTGACGACCTCAGATACCTGCACCGTCTCTTCCTCTTGTGGCACTTAGTTCACTGGATTCAATCTACACTCGCGCTTCCAATGCCCGATCTTGTGACAAAGATGACACGCAGTGGTCTTCTTCAGTGTTGCCACATCCATCCCTGTCTTAGGGTCAATAGGTTTCCCCCTTCCCGGACCCTGCACATTCTGGGTCCCTCCTTGTCTTCTCCCTAATGTCCCTCCACTTGGCTGTGCCTGAACTTCCCTGTCAGCGTTTTGCATTTGGACCAGCATTAGCTTATCCTTAAGCTTCCTGTGTTTCGAGTCCACTTCGTCGCTGCAGTACCTGGCGTACCGCAGTATCTCGTCCACTGACTTGTTCTGCCAGCAAATCAAATGATGCTGAATCATGAAGCTGATTTCTGGTCTCAGACCCAAGATGAACTTGGAAACGAACTGTCCCATGTCTTTGGGGTCTAACGTGTCTAGCCCACTGTACTGCTTAAAGGCTTGTAAGAGCCTCTCATAGTATTCATGTACGGGCTCTTTTGGTTCCTGAACAGTTCGATCTATCTTAACCCAATCAATGTCTTGTGGTGAGATTTTGGATTTCAGCCATGTAATTACTTGCTCAAACTTTTTCATAACAATTGGTGAAGGACCATTGGTAACAGAATCCCTGTCTGGTTCAGAAGTCGGCCAATCAACTGCAACTTTACAAGCTGCCCACAAATCACTTGGTACTACGATATCAAACAGTGTATTCAGGTCAACCCACAACACCTTCGAGATTTTAACAAATCGATCGACCTGCTTGTACCACTGGACATGCTTCTCCCTCAGCCGAGGGAATTCGTTTGTAAACGCTGCCAAATCACCTCTACTCCAAGGCACATGCACATACCCTCCGTTTTGTACCTCTCGCAAAGGGAAATTCCCCACTCCTGTCATCCCCCCTCCTGGAGGCGGTGTCTCTCCTATACTCTTTTTAGTGCTCTTCTTTTTGGACCATCTTTCCTCCCACTTGTCAAGCATGCTCCATGCCCGTATCCCCACAATCAATTCTCGGATGTGAGTTTTCAACCCTTTCACTCTCTTCTCTTCCAGTTCCTGGTCACTGTACTGCAGCCTGTGACTCCCCTGCAACATCTTTGTCTTGGACAGATCCACCTCGTATCTCCTTGCCAAGTCTGTCAGTCTCTCATGTGCTGACCTCGCCTTGCGAGTTACATCTTTTGCTACAAACAGCAAATCGCCTGGTTCATAAAGTTCCACTCTCTCCAATGGCAGGTTCCCACTAATTATCTCATCTATCTCAGCTTTTAATCTCATCACATCCAGCATCTTGGCTCTTATAGCAGTTCTAAGAATTCCTCGACTCGCTGCACCGCTCGACTCTTCATTCTCACTGCTCTGATCCTCACATCGGTTCCCTTCCACTATGTTCTCTAGGACTGGTCGGCTTCCTGAATTCCCTCGATCCTAGTCTCCTGTCTTCCTATCATTAGGGCTTCTCACTGGGGGTTCCCACATCCTTATGTCAGATCTTGAATCGGCCAAAGACCTTGGCCTCACCGTTCTTACGTCCCCCTGTCCCCTAGAAGAGTCTGCAGTGGCTGGTAAAGGCGTACTCAATCTTGATTCCATGGGCCTCGGAAGGTGACCTATTCCACTCACCATGCCACTCCCTCCTGAACCAGTCCCTTCTCCTGCCACTGACCATGCTAGACTTCCATTTCCTGCCTGATCTGGGTCGTATACTGACACTATGGGGCCGATGGTAACCGGCACTGTAAGAGCATCCGGTAGCCTTGTAACAACTGTAACTCCGTTAGCTTCGATGCTTGCTGGTGTCTGTGTTCCCATCCCTTCTCTCCCTGTTGAGATTCTTCCGACTACTCTCGCACTGGGTTGAGTCTGCGATTCTCCAGTTCCCTCTGTTGATACCGCTTTTCCCTCTACGAAATCTGAATTATATGGTGGTGGTCTTTCCGATAGCAGTCTATCTAGCAAGCTGTCATCTGTGTCACTATCGTCTTCCTCACCCCACTTCTTCTGGGCCTCTCCTACTTTTATCATCAACGGGAATAGCCTATCCCCTTCAATAGTTTCCCGCCTCCATCTCTTCTCCAATGCGTCCCATCACGCATCTTGAAACGCCCTAATTGACTTCTTCACCCTTTCCTGGCTTCGGTCTCTTTTCCTATCATGTGCTGCTCTTATCCATGCATGTAGCGCCTCAAACTGTGTTTGTCTGGGTAAAGGTCGCAATGAAGACATCACTGTTTTCAATTGATACAACACTTCCAACCTGAACGTGCCTTAACGCGGAAAAGTCAATTCCCCCTCATTTTCAGTCATTTTGTGCCAATTTTCAAGCCAAATTATAGTATACAACCCCACATACGTAGCCATATAATGGGCTGGGGTATCCTCGGGTGGAGCTTCTTCTCCTCCTCGAGTAACCACTCTTCTGTCTCCTCTACACATATCCTGTAAAACTTTAAAACATTTCATCATGAAATCGACTTTTTCTTCGCTTATTTTCGCTCGACTTCCTGATGACAATCCACCAATACCAGCGCGGCTTCACACCAACCGACCTATCACAGCACCCCACTCTGACGTCACTCTTCCTCCTCATGCAGCAGTTCCCCTCCTTTACAATTCGTCTCTCGCACACTCACGCGTCTCATTCATACGCTGAAATAACTGTTTGTCCACCAAACGACCGAACAGTCACTTCTCTGACTGTCTGTCCACCAAACGACTGGACAGTCTCATGTAATTGTCGACCTCAACTCTGGCAACCGTCTGTCCACGAAACGAACGGACAATTGCCCCAGACTATCTGCCCACGAACGGCCGGACAGTCATGTACTTAATCGATAGGATCCAATCACTCAATGTTCCACATGCAGTAACCCACGACCTGCGTCGGTTACTCACGCACTCACACACGCATTTCCCTATCACCGGTGGGTTAGTCAACGACGTCTCATGACTCCCACAATCTCTGGTCAGACAATTTCAACTCTGGGTGTCTTCTACACCACAATCTCTTATCCCGGGATATCAAAATCAAATCTCATGGACCGCATGCGTTCGGCCCAAATCCACAATCACTCAACTCTCATTCCAACTCCGCAAGACATCACACAATCAAAACTACACCGCAATCTAACAGACATACATCCCTGTTCATACTCACTCCACCACGAACTGCTGTTTCCGCCGCACCCTCACTCGCCGTGGGTTTCCATCAAATGCCGTCGTCCTCCGCTCACAATCCACTGGATAACCATCACTTGGGCTCTATGGGGACTCAATGACTACCCTTCTCTATGTCTCCCCTTACTGCAGAGGTAACCATACTCTCGCTACCAACTGATGAAGCCGGATTCCACTATAATAGTTTACTAGAAACCCTCGGTCGACTGGACCTTTATTACCTGCTGAGAAGTGTAAAGGGGAGAAACAATGTATTCATAACAAGCTAGCATGTATCAATTTAAGTAAAGCTCGAAAAGGATCACTGACTCCGAATTCCAAGTTTAGGGGTTTATTACAGAACCAAAAATAGCTGAACATACAGACACCTCAGAACGAGGTTGCAAAAATACAAAGGCACTAATACAAAGTCCATCCTACGAACCAATCTAATCCGATACAACATAAAGAGAATAAGCAATTCCAAAAATACTAAACAGGCAATAACTGCACCAACATCTATATTAGTCTTCATTAGTGGCTGTAAAGGAAACCCATTAGCCTATCCCTACACTATCCTAAAATGGCATCCCTACTTAACGTTTCCCAAGCAAGATCAAGAAAAGGTGTCAGCTCGTGAAGACTTCCTATGAAGTACACTCACGTTGTAAAAGTCAGTCTAAGTCTCCATTCTAAGAATCAATCCCTTCCTTTTACCCTCTGTCTGCTCTCTTCTCCATCTCTGCCCACTCTGCCCTCGGGGCACTGTCCCTAATACAAAATTAACAATCGATAGACCCGCCCATGTAACACCTCTTCTGGCCAGGCACCTCTCGTAGGTAACTTTCCACCAAAACTTGTACTCGGTCCAATGACGGTTGATGTGTCCTTGGGTCTCAGGCTTCTTCAGCGAAAGAAAATATCAACTCCCAATTATCGACATTCCTGTATACACTGTAGCAGGTCTCCTCCATACCTAACTCCTAAAACAAAAGCATTATTCTAACTAACGAGGACGATGTCCTTGCACCTTCAACGAATACATGAGAACGGAACAACCTTGCACGCACATGAATTTCGCTGACCATCTCCAAATGAGAGCCTCACCAGGGGAAAATGCATTTCAGGCCTACATAAACGAATAGGCCTTTCTTAGCACGAAAGAGTAAATACTCCATCCAGGCCTTTAACACCATATTAAACACTCATTTAATATTACATTTATAAGCACTACATTTCATCATATTTAAACGCAACTAATCACCTATACGTGTGCAACTTCGACATGATGCACATTTAAATCTAATGCATTACATTACACATAACTACTTCATTAAGCATTTGCAGTGAACATCGAATATTACATAATTCCCTCTAACTGCCATTTTACGTTTCTTGAATGGCACAACTCATCCTAATACTTCATTTACCACTGATTATTACAACACATTCTCTAACTAATTAACACACATAAGAATATATATACGGGTACGAACTATTCATGAATATAATGTACCCCTACAATTTTCAGAATATCACTGCGCTCTATCAGGTGGATGGAAGGATGGATGGCTAAATGAAAGAGGGATGGAGAGAGAAACGGAGGATGGATGGATGACTGAAAGGGTGAATGGGTGGAAGGATGAGTGACTGGGTTGATGAATAAGTAAGTGAAAAGATGGCTGGATGGGTGAAAGGGTAGATGGCTGGATGGATGAGTGAATGGATGGATGAGTGGATGGATGAGTGTACGGGTGGGTAAGGTGAAAGGATGAATGCAGGGATGGATGAGTGAAAGGGTGGATGGAGGGATGGATGAGTGGAATGATAGATGGATGGAAAGATAGATGATGGATAGGTTTGCAAATGGTTGAATATTGATATGGATGGGCACACAGATGGAAGGACAGAATGAATGGTGAAAGACTGAATGATGGATGGAAGAATGATTACACCTTGTAACCCCCATTATCTTAAGTAGATTTCCTATAGATTGACCTTCACATTTATATGAGTCATTGTTTCTATATAATATGTGTGTGATGTAACACACTTCAACACCCTGTCCTACTTACTTGGGATGAGTAGCACTATAACAGAAATTAAATACACATGAGAGAGGGTCTATGTGAAGAGGAGGGTCACCATTGGAGGGTGGTAGCAAGGCCGGACTGGCCAGACCGGGCATAGGGCGTTTCCCTGGGAGGCTGGAAAGGTGGTGGTGGGGTCGGGGGGTGGTTTTGTTAACACAAAAAGACCTGCACATTTGCTCAAAGCTGCACGCATAGTGAAAAACCATGAAGTGCACACTTGTCTCAACCTAATATAAACTTCTTTTCACTTGTACTTAAGTGGTTGTCTATTTACTTACTTATATACTATTGCGCGGCCTCTTCTGATGTGTCTGAAAAACTTATCTTTTGTCCTAAATTTTGACCTCCTGTCCTGAATTTTTGTCCTGAATTTTTACACTCACTGTCCTGAATTTGCACCCATGCCAGTTGGTCATCCTACTGGGATCAGAGAAGCAGCTAGTAGCATTCTCTAGAGGACTTAGAATGAGGAATTACCGATGGGACCAGAGTACCAGCTAGCAGCACTGTCTGGAAGACTTACAATGTAGAATTATCTACGGGACCTGAGTAGCAGCACTGTCTAGAGGACGTAGAATGAGGAATTACCACTGGGACTAGAGAAGCAGCTAGCAGCACTGCCTAGAGGACTAAGAATGAGGAATTGCCACTATGACCAGAGACACAGCTGCAGCACTGCCTAGATGACTTAGAATGAGGAGTTACCAAAGGAACCAGAGTAGCAGGTAGCAGTACTGTCTAGAGGACTTAGAATGAGGAATTACTGACGATACAAAAGTAGCAGCTAGCAGCACTGTCTGGTAGACTTAGAATGAAGAGTTACTGACGGGACCAGAGTACAAGATATGAAGCACTGTCTGCAAGACTTAGAATGAGGAATTACTAATGGGACCAGAGAAGCAGCTAGCAGCACTGCGTAGAGGACTAAGAATTAGGAATTACTACTGGGAACAGAAACACAGCTGCAGCACTGCCTAGAGGACATAGAATGGAGGCGTTACGGACGGGACCAGAGAAGCAGCTAGCAGCACTGTCTAGAGGACTAAGAATTAGGAATTACTACTGGAAACAGAAACACAACTGCAGCGCTGCCTAGAGGACATAGAATGGAGGCGTTACTGACAGGACCAGAGTAGCAGCTAGCAGCACTGTCTGGAAGACTTAGAATGTGGAATAATCGATGGGATCAGCGTAGCAGCTAGAAGCACATTCTGGAAAACTTAGAATGAGGAATTACCGACAGGACGAGAGTAGCAGCTAGCAGCACTGTCTAGAGGACTTAGAATGGGACATTATCAATGGGACCAGAGGAGCAGCAAGCAGTACTGCCTAGCGGACTTAGAATTTGGAATTACCAACAATACCAGAGTAGCAGCTAGCTGCACTCTCTGGAAGACTTAGAATGAGGAATTACCAATGGGACCAGAGAAGCACCTAGCAGCAATGCGTAGAGGACTTCGAAAGAGGAATTACAGACGGGACCAGAGTAGCAGCTAGCAGCACTGTCTAGAGAACTTAAAATGAGGAATTACCAATGGGACCAGAGAAGCAGCTAGCAGCACTGCCGAGAGGACTATAGAATGAGGAATTACAGATGGGGCCAGAGAAGCAGCTAGCAGCACTGTCTAGAGGACTAAGAATGAGGAATTACTTCTAGGACCAGAGAAGCAGCTAGCAGCACTGTCTAGAGGACTAAAAATGAGGAATTACCACTGGGAACAGAGACGCAGCTGCAGCACTGTCTAGAGGACTAAGAATTAGAATTACTGATGAGAACAGAAACACATCAGCAACACTGCCTAGAGGACACAGACTGGAGGACTTACCAACGGGACCAGAGCAGCAGCTAGCAGCACTGTCTAGAGTACGTAGAATGTGGAATTACCATAGAGACCAGAGAAGCAGCTAACAGCACTGTCTTGTGGACTTAGAATGAGGAATAACAGACGGGATCAGAGTAGCAGCTAGCAGCACTGTCTGGAAGACTTAGAATGAGGGATTATCGATGGGACAAGAGTAGCAGCTAGCAGCACTGTCAAGAGGACTTAGAATGAGGAATTACCGACAGGGCCAAAGTAGCAGCTAGCAGCACTGTCTGGAAGACTTAGAATGAGGAAATATTGACAGGACCAGAGTGTAGCTAGCAGCACTGTCTGGAAGACTTAGAATGAGGAATTATCGACAGGACCAGAGTAGAAGATATGCAGCACTGTCTAGACGACTTCAAATTAGGAATTACAATGGGTATCAGAGAAGCAGCTAGCAGAACTGGCTAGAGGACTTGGAATGAGGAATTACTGACAGACCAGAGTAGCAGCTAGCAGCACTGTCTGGAAGATTTAGAATGAGGAATTATTGATGGGACCAGAAAAGCAGCTTGCAGCACTGCCTAGAGGACTAAGAATGAGGAAGTATCGACGGGACCAGAGTAGCAACTAGCAGCACTCTCTAGAGGACTTAGAAGGAGGAATTACAGATGGGGCTAGAGAAGCAGCCAGCAGCACTGCGCAGAGGACTATGAATGAGGAATTACCACTGGGACCAGAGAAGCAGTTAGAGCACTGTCTAGAGTACTAAGAATGAGGAGTTACCACTGGGAACACAGACGCACCTGCAGCACTGCCTAGAGGACTTAGAAGGAGGAATTACCAACGGGACCAGAGTAGCAGCTAGCAGCACTGTCTAGAGAACTTACAATGAGGAATTACCATGGAGACCAGAGAAGCAGCTAGCAGCATTTCCAAGAGGAAATGCTGCGAGGAATAACTGATGGCACCAGAAGGGCAGCTAGCAGCACTGTCTAGAGGACTTAGAAGAAGGAATTATCGATGGGACCAGAGAAGCAGCCAGCAGCACTGCGTAGAGGACGAAGAATGAGGATCTACCACTGAGACCAGAGAAGCAGCTGCAGCATTGTCTAGAGGACCTAGCATGAGGAATTACCACTGGGACAAGAGAAGTAGCTAGCAGCACTGTCTAGAGTACTAAGAACGAGGAATCGCCACTGGGAACAGAGATGCAGCTGTAGCACTGCGTAGAAGACTAAGAATGGGGAATTACCACTGTGAACAGAGACACCCCTGCAGTACTGCCTAGAGGTCTTAGAATGAGGAATTACCAACGGGACCAGAGTAGCAGCTAGCAGCACTGTCTGGAAGACTTAGAATGAGGAAATACTGACAGGGGGAAAAGCAGCTAGCAGCACTGCCTAGAGGACTTAGAATGAGGAATTACCGACGGGAACAAGGAAGCAGCTAGTAGCACTGACTAGATGAATTACAATGAGAAATTACCGATGGGACCAGAGAAGCATCTAGAAGCACTGTCTAGACGATTTAGAATGAGGAATTACAGACAGGACCAGAGATGCAGCTAGCAGCGCTGTGTAGAGGATTAAGAGTGAGGAATTACCACTGGAAACAGAGACGCAGCTGCAGTACTGTGTAGAGGACTCAGAATGGAGGAGTTTCTGACAATATCAAACACGCAGCTAGCAGCACTGCGTAGAGGATTAATAATGAGGAATTACCACTGGGACCGGAGAAGTAGCTAGCAGCACTGTCTACAGGACTTCGAATGAGGAATGATCAACGGAATCAGAGTACCAGCTAGCAGAACTGTCTGAAAGACTTAGAATGAGGAATTACCAACAGGACCAGAGTAGCAGCTAGCAGCACTCTCTAGAGTACTTAGAATGAGTTATTGTCACTGGGACCAGAGATGCAGCTAGCAAGCACTGCCTGGAGGGCTTAGAATGAGGATTTACCGACGGGACCAGAGAAGCAGCTAACAGCACTGTCTTTAGGACTTAGAATGTGGAATTATTGATGGGACCAGTGTACCAGCTAGCAGCACTGTCTGGAAGACTTAGAATGATGAAATACCAACGGGACTAGAGAAGCAGATAGCAGCACTGCCTAGAGGAACAAGAATGAGGAATTACCACTGAGACCAGAAACATAGCTGCACCACTGCCTAGAGGACTCAGAACGAGGAAATACAGGTGGAATGAGAGTAGCAGCTGGCAGCACTGTCTAGAGAACCTAGAATGAGGAATTGCCACTGGGACAAGAGAAGCAGCTGGCAGCACTGTCTAGAGGACTTAGAAGGAGAAATTACTGACAGGACCAGAGAAGCAGCTAGCAGCACTGAGTAGAGGATTAAGAATGAGGAATTACCACTGGGACCAGGGAAGCAGCTGGATCACTGTCTAGAGGACTAAGAATGAGGAATCACCACTGGGAACAGAGATGCAGCTGCAGCACTGCCTAGAGGACATAGAATGGAGGCGTTACCGAAGAGACCAGAGAAGGAGCTAGCAGCACTGTCTAGAGGATGTAGAATGAGGAAATACCACTGGGACCAGAGAAGCAGCTAACAGCACTGTCTTTAGGACTTAGAATGTGGAATTATCGATGGGACCAGTGTAGCAGCTAGCAGCACTGTCTGGAAGACTTAGAATGATTAAATACCGACGGGACTAGAGAAGCAGATAGCAGCACTGCCTAGAGGATCGAGAATGAGGAATTACCACTGAGACCAGAGACATAGCTGCACCACTGCCTAGAGGACTCAGAACGAGGAATTACAGGTGGAATGAGAGTAGCAGCTGGCAGCACTGTCTAGAGAACTTAGAAGGAGAAATTACCGACAGGACCAGAGAAGCAGCTAGCAGCACTGCGTAAAGGACTAAGAATAAGGAATTACTACTGGGACCAGAGAAGCAGCTGGATCACTGTCTAGAGGACTAAGATTGAAGAATTACCACTGTGACCAGAGACACTCGTACAGCACTGCCCAGAGGACTTAGAACGAGGAATTACCAACGGGATCAGAGAAGCAGCTAGCAGCCCTGTCTAGAGGACTTAGAATGAGGAATCACAAACCAGACCAGAGAAGCAGCTAGCATTACAAGACGGCCAGAGAAAGCTTCAGCACTGTCTAGAGGAGTAAGAGGTGGTAATTACTGCAGAGAACAGAACCACTGCTGCAGCACTGCCTTGAGGACATAGAATGGAGGCGTTACTGACGGGACCAGAGAAGCAGCTAGCAGCATTGTCTAGAGGACTGAGAATTGGGAATTACTACGGAGAACAGAAACACAGCTGCAGCACTACCTAGAGGACATAGAATAGAGGCGTTACAGACGGGACCAGAGAAGGAGCTAGCAGCACTGTCTAGAGGATGTAGAATGAGGAATTACCGACGGGACCAGAGAAGCAGCTAACAGCACTGTCTGGAAGACTCGGAATGAGGAATTACTGACAGGACCAGAGTAGCAGCTAGCAGCACTTTCTAGAGTACTTAGAAGGAGGAATTATCACTGGGACCAAAAAAGCAGCTTGCAGCACTGCCTAGAGGACTTAGAATGAGGCATTACTAATGGGACCAGAGAAGCAGCTAGCAGCACTGCCTAGAGGACTTACACTGAGGAATTATCGATTATACCAGAGTAGCAGCTAGCAGCACTGTCTGCAAGACTTAGAATGAGGAATTACCACTGAAGCCAGAGAAGCAGCTAGCAGCACTGCGTAGTGGACTTAGAATGAGGAATTACCAACGGGACCAGAGAAGCAGCTAGCAGCACTGTCTGGAAGACTGAGAATGAGGAATCACTTACAGACCGGAGTCTAAGCCTGGAGGACTTAGAATGAGGAATTACAGACGGGATCAGAGTAGCAGCTAGCAGCTCTGTCTGGAAGACTTAGAATGAGGAATTAACCGATGGGACCAGAGTAGGAGCTAGCAGCACTGTCTAGAGGACTTAGAACGAGGAATTATCACTTGGAGCAAAGAAGCAGCTAGGAGCACCACCTAGAGGACTAAGAATGAGGAATTACCACTGGGAACAGAGACGCAGCTGCAGCACTTCCTAGATGACATAGAATCGAGGCGTTACCGAAGAGACCAGAGAAGGAGCTAGCAGCACTGTCTAGAGGATGTAGAATGAGGAAATACCACTTGGACCAGAGAAGTAGCTAACAGCACTGTCTTTAGGACTTAGAATGTGGAATTATCGATGGGATCAGTGTACCAGCTAGCAGCACTGTCTGGAAGACTTAGAATGATGAAATACCAACGGGGCTAGAGAAGCAGATAGCAGCACTGCCTAGAGGATCAAGAATGAGGAATTACCACTGAGACCAGAAACATAGCTGCACCACTGCCTAGAGGACTCAGAACGAGGAATTACAGGTGGAATGAGAGTAGCAGCTGGCAGCACTGTCTAGAGAACCTAGAATGAGGAATTGCCACTGGGACCAGAGAAGCAGCTGGCAGCACTGTGCTTAGGGGACTTAGAAGGAGAAATTACCGACAGGACCAGAGAAGCAGCTAGCAGCACTGAGTAGAGGATTAAGAATGAGGAATTACCACTGGGACCAGGGAAGCAGCTGGATCACTGTCTAGAGGACTAAGAATGAGGACTCACCACTGGGAACAGAGACGCAGCTGCAGCATTGCCTAGAGGACATAGAATGGAGGCGTTACCGAAGAGGCCAGAGAAGGAGCTAGCAGCACTGTCTAGAGGATGTAGAATGAGGAAATACCACTGGGACCAGAGAAGCAGCTAACAGCACTGTCTTTAGGACTTAGAATGTGGAATTATCGATGGGACCAGTGTAGCAGCTAGCAGCACTGTCTGGAAGACTTAGAATGATTAAATACCGACGGGACTAGAGAAGCAGATAGCAGCACTGCCTAGAGGATCGAGAATGAGGAATTACCACTGAGACCAGAGACATAGCTGCACCACTGCCTAGAGGACTCAGAACGAGGAATTACAGGTGGAATGAGAGTAGCAGCTGGCAGCACTGTCTAGAGAACTTAGAAGGAAAAATTACCGACAGGACCAGAGAAGCAGCTAGCAGCACTGCATAGAGGACTAAGAATGAGGAATTACTACTGGGACCAGAGAAGCAGCTGGATCACTGTCTAGAGGACTAAGAATGAAGAATTACCACTGTGACCAGAGACACTCGTGCAGCACTGCCCAGAGGACTTAGAACGAGGAATTACCAACGGGACCAGAGTAGCAGCTAGCAGCCCTGTCTAGAGGACTTAGAATGAGGAATCACAAACCAGACCAGAGAAGCAGCTAGCATTACAAGACGGCCAGAGAAAGCTTCAGCACTGTCTAGAGGAGTAGGAGGTGGTGATTACTGCAGAGAACAGAACCACAGCTGCAGCACTGCCTAGAGGACATAGAATGGAGGCGTTACTGACGGGACCAGAGAAGCAGCTAGCAGCATTGTCTAGAGGACTGAGAATTGGGAATTACTACGGAGAACAGAAACACAGCTGCAGTCCTATCTAGAGGACATAGAATGGAGGCATTACAGACGGGACCAGAGAAGGAGCTAGCAGCACTGTCTAGAGGATGTAGAATGAGGAAATACCACTGGGAGCAGAGATGCAGCTAACAGCACTGTCTTTAGGACTTAGAATGTGGAATTATCGATGGGACCAGTGTAGCAGCTAGCATCACTGTCTGGAAGACTTAGAATGATGAAATACCGACTGGATTATAGAAGCAGATAGCAGCACTGCCTAGAGGATCAAGAATGAGGAATTACCACGGAGACCAGAGACATAGCTGCACCACTGCCTAGAAGACTCAGAACGAGGAATTACAGGTGGAATGAGAGCAGCAGCTGGCAGCACTGTCTAGAGAACTTAGAAGGAGAAATTACCGACAGGACCAGAGAAGCAGCTAGCAGCACTGCGTAGAGGACTAAGAATGAGGAATTAGTACTGGTACCTTAGAAGCAGCTGGATCACTGTCTAGAGGACTAAGAATGAAGAATTACCACTGTAACCAGAGACACTCGTGCAGCACTGCCCAGAGAACTTAGAACGAGGAATTACCAACGGGACCAAAGTACCAGCTAGCAGCCCTGCCTAGAGGACTTAGAATGAGGAATCACAAACCGGACCAGAGAAGCAGCTAACATTACAAGACAGGGCCAGAGAAAGCTTCAGCACAGTCTAGAGGAGTAAGAATTGGGAATTACTACGGAGAACAGAAACACAGCTGCAGCACTGCCTAGAGGACATAGAATGGAGGCGTTACCGACGGGAACAGAGAAGCAGATAGCAGCACTGTCTAGAGGACTAAGAATTGGGAATTACTACTGGGAACAGAAACACAGCTGCAGCTCTGCCTAGAGGACATAGAATGGAAGCGTAACCGACGGCACCAAAGAAACAGCTAGCAGGAATGTCTAGAGGACTTAGAAGGACAAATTACCAACAGGACCAGAGAAGCAGCTAACAGCGCTGTCTTTAGGACTTAGAATGAGGAATTACCGACGAGACCAGAGTAGTAGCTAGCAGCACTGTCTAGAGGACTTGGAAGGAGGAATTACCGACAGGACTAGAGAAGCAGGTAGCAGCACTGCTTAGAGGACTGAGAATGAGGAATTACCACTGGACCAGAGAAGCAGCTGGAGCACTGTCTAGAGGACTAAGAATGAGGAATTACCACTGGGAACAAAGACGCAGCTGCAGCACAGCGTAGAGAAATAGGAATGGGGAATTACCACTGTGACCAGAGACACGGCTGCAGCACTGCCTAGAGGACTTAGAATGAGGAATTACCAACAGGACCAGAGTAGCAGCTAGCAGCACTGTCTCGAGAACTTAGAATGAGGAATTACCACTAGCAGCTAGAAGCTCTGCCTAACGGACTTAGAATGAGGAATTACTGATGGGACCAGAGAAGTAGCTAGCAGCACTGTCTTAGGTACTAAGAATGAGGACTCACCACTGGGACGAGAGAAGTAGTTGCAGCACTGTCTAGAGTACTAAAAATGAGAAATTACCACTGGGCCCAGAGAAGCAGTTAGGAACACTATCTAGAAAACTAAGAATGAGTAATTACCACTGGGAACAGAGAGGTAGCTCCAGCACTGCCTAGAGGACTAAGAATGGGGAATTACCGCTGGGAACAGAGACACAGCTTTAGCACTGACTACTGGACTTAGAATGGAGGAGATACCGACGGGACCAGAGAAGCAGCTAGCACCACTGTCCGGAAGACTTAGTATGAGGAATTACCACTGGGACTAGAGAAGCATCTAGCAGCACTGTCTAGAGGACTTAGAATGAGGAATTACCGATGGGACCAGAGTTGCAGCTGGCACCACAGTCTGGAAGACTTAGAATGAGAAATTACCAATGATGCCAGAGTAGCAGCTAGCAGCACTGTCTAGAAGACTGAAAATGAGGAATTACAAATGGGACCAGAGAAGCAGCTAGTAGCACTGCCTAGAGGACTAAGAATGAGGAATTACCACTGGGACCAGAGAAGCAGCTAGAAGCTCTGCCTAAAGGACTTAGAATGAGGAATTACCGACGGGACCAGAGAAGTAGCTAGCAGCACTGTCTCGGGTACTAAGAATGAGGAATCACCACTGGGACCAGAGAAGCAGCTGCAGTACTGTCTAGAGGACTTAGAATGAGCGATTACCACTGGGACGAGAGAAGTAGTTGCAGCACTGTCTAGCGTACTAAAATTGAGGAATTACCACTGGGATCAGAGAAGCAGCTAGGAGCACTGGCTAGGGAACTAAGAATGAGGAATTACCACTGGGAACATGGACGTAGCTCCAGCCCTGCCTAAAGGACTAAGAATGGGGAATTACCGCTGGGAACAGAGACACAGCTTCAGCCCTGCCTAGCGGACTTAGAATGGAGGAGTTACCGACAGGCTCAGAGAAGCAGCTAGAGGCAATGTCTAGAGGACTTCGAATGAGGAATTAGCACTAGGACCAGAGAAGCAGCTAGCAGCACTTTCTAGAGACATGAAATGAGGAATTACTGATGTGACCAGAGTAGCACCTAGCACCACAGTCCGTAAGACTTAGAATAAGGAATTACTAATGGGACCAGATTAGCAGCTAGCAGCACTGTCCAGACGACTTAGAATGAAAAATTACTGATGATACCAGAGTTGCAGCTAGCAGCACTGTCTGGAAGACTTAGAATTAGAAATTACTAAATGGACCAGCTAAGCAGCTAGCAGCACTGTCTAGAAGACTGAAAATGAGGAATTACCAACGGGACCAGAGAAGCAGCTAGCAGCACTGCCTAGAGGACTAAGAATGAGGAATTACCACTGGGACCAGTGAAGCAGGTGCAGCACTGTCCAGAGTACTAAGAATGCTGAATTACCACTGGGACCAGAGAAGCAGCTAGCAGCACTGGCTAGAGGCCTTGGAATAAGGAACTACCAACGGGACCAGAGTAGCAGCTATAAGCACTGTCTGGAAGACTTAGAATGAGGAATTACTGACAGACCAGAGTAGCACCTAGAAGCACTGTATTGAAGTCTTAGAATGAGGAATTATCGACGGGACCAGAGAAGCAGCTAGCAGCACTGGCTAGAGGACTCAGAATGAGGAATTACCACTGAAACCAGAGACACAGCTGCAGCACTCTCTAGAGGACTTAGAACGAGGAATTACAGATGGGAACAGAGTAGCAGCTGGCAGCCCTGTCTAGAGGACTTAGAACAAGGAATTACAGATGGGATCAGAGTAGCAGCTGGCAGCACTGTCTAGAGGACTTAGAATGAGGAATTACTGACGGGACCAGAGAAGCAGCTAGCAGCATTGCCTAGAGGACTGAGAATGAAGAATTACCACTGGGACCACAGAAGCAGCTGGAGCACTGTCTAGAGGACTAAGAATGAGGAATTACCACTGGGAACAGAGACACTGCTGCAGCACTGCGTAGAGCACTAGGAATGAGGAGTTACCACTGTGACCAGAGACACCACTGCAGCACTGCCTAGAGGACTTAGAATGAGGAATTACCAACAGGACCAGAGTAGCAGTTAGCAGCACTGTCTAGAGAACTTGGAATGAGGAATTACCAATGGGACCTGAGAAGCAGCTAGAAGCTCTGCCTAAAGGACTCAGAATGAGGTATTAATGATGGGACCAGAGAAGTAGCTAGCAGCAATGCCTCAGGTACTAAGAATGAGGAATCACCATTGAGACCAGAGAAGTTGTTGCAGCACTGTCTAGAGTACTAAAAATGAGAAATTTCCACTCGGACAAGAGAAGCAGCTAGGAGCACTGTCTAGAGAACTAAGAATGAGGAATTACCACTGGGAACAGAGACATAGCTCCAAACCTGCCTAAAGGACTAAGAATGGGGAATTACCACTGGGAACAGAGACACAGCTTCAGCACTGCCTAGCGGACTTAGAATGGAGGAGTTACCGATGGGACCAGAGAAGCAGCTAGCGGCAATGTCTAGAGGACATAAAATGAGGAATTACTGATGGGACCAGAGTAGCAGCTAGCACCACAGTCCGGAAGACTTAGAATGAGGAATTACCACTGGGACCAGAGAAGTAGCTAGCAGCACTGTCTAGAGGACTTAGAATGAGGAATTACTGATGGAACCAGAGTAGCAGCTAGCAACACTGTCTGTAAGACTTAGAATGAGGAATTACCAAAGGGGCCACAGAAGCAGCTAGCAGCACTGCCTAGGATACTAAGAATGAGGAATAAGCACTGGGACCAGAGAAGCAGCTACAGCATTGTCTAGAGGAATTAGCATGAGTAGTTACCACTGGGACCAGAGCAGTAACTAGAACACTAAGAATGAGGAATCATCACCAGGAACAGATACGCAGCTGCAGCACTGCCTAGAGGACTACGAATAGGGAATTACCACTGGGAGCAGAGACACAGCTGCTGCTCTGCCTAGAGCACTTAGAATGGAGGAGTTACCGATGGGACCAGAGAAGCAGCTAGCAGCACTATCTAGAGGACTCATAATGAGGAATTACAGAGTAGCAGCTAGCACCACTGTCTGGAAGACTTAGAATGAGGAATTGTCAATGGGAGCAGAGTAATTGCTAGCAGCACTGTCTAGAGGACATAGAATGAGGAATTACCACTGCGACCAGAGCAGCAGCTAGCAGCACTGCCTAGAGGTCTTATAATGAGAAATAACCACTGTGACCAGAGACACAGATGCAGCGCTGCCTAGAGGACCTAGAATGAGGAATTACCAACGAGAAAGGAGTAGCAGCTAACAGTACTGTCTAGAGGACTTCGAATGAGGAATTACCCCTGGGACCAGAGAAGCAGAATGAGGAATACTGACGAGACCGGAGTAGCAGCAAGCAGCACCGTCTAGAGGACTACGAATGAGGAATTACCACTGGGACCAGAGAAGCAGCTAGCAGCACTGCCTAGAGGATTTAGAATGAGGAATTACTGACGGGACTAGAGAAACAGCTAGCAGTACTGCCTAGAGGACTAAGAATGAGGAATTACCCCTGGAAGTAGAGAAGCAGATGCAGCACTGTCTAGAGGCCTTGGAATGCGGAATTACCACTGGGACCAGAGAAGCAGCTGTAGCACTGTCTAGAGGCTTAAGAATGAGAAATTACCACTGGGACCAGAGAAGCATCTGGCAGCACTGTCTAGAGGACTAGGAATGAAGAATTACCACTGGGATCAGAGAAGTAGCTAGCAGCACTGCCTAGTGGCTAAGAATGAGGAATTACCACTGGGACCAGAGAAGCATCTGGCAGCACTGTCTAGAGGACTAGGAATGATGAATTACCACTGGGATCAGAGAAGTAGCTAGCAGCACTGCCTAGTGGACTAAGAATGAGGAATTACCACTTGAACTAGAGAAGCAGATGCAGCACTGTCTATAGGGCTTAGAATTCGTTTTTTCCACTGGGACCAGAGAAGCAGCTGTAGCACTGTCTAGAGGACTAAGAAGGAGAAATTACCACTGGGACCAGGGAAGCAGCTAGCAACACTGTCTAGAGAACTAAGAATGAGGAATTACCACTGGAACCAGAGAAGTAGCTAGCAGCACTGCTTAGAGGACTTAGAGTGAGGAATTTCCGACGGGGCCAGAGAAGCAGCTAGCAGCACTGCAGAAAAAGGTGCCATTACGAAGGGATCAGTCGGTTTAGCCAGCCCTGGAAACAGCCAGTTATGAGAGGCGATGCGATCCAGGTCCAGCAAGAAGACGTGGAAGAACTGGAAAAGCTAGGACCCGGGTCAACCAGCAACATAGACCGACATTATACAGGCCCAGGACCAGTGGCGGCTGCCAGCTATCGGGAGTGGTGGGGCAGGCAAACCGCTGTTGGAACATACACTATAGACAAAATACACATAACAACAACAAAAAAAGCCACTTACCTGACCGCACTCCTCACCGGATCTTCCTCTTTCCTGCAGCATGGGACCAGCTGACTTGCTTAACCAATCATGGCGCTGCTCTGCAGCGCCAGGATTTTATGGAGCATCCTGGCTGGACGTTACTTCAGGCCCTTTAGTCCTGTGCTTGTTCTCCACCCAGCTGTCTAAGAGAGTGAGGTCGAGAGCTTCAAAGTGCGCATGTCCCTGTGACGGTGCAAGACAGCTGTCCAAAGTGATATGCGCACTTTGGAGCATTCAGCCTGCCGCTGCTCCTGTCCTCTGCTGCCAATCGGCAGTAGAGAACATGCCCCGTATGTTTCTGGGCTCGGGACAGGCTGGCTGCTACAGCATGCTCCACGGTAAAAAATAAAATGGCAATTAAATCTTTTCATTGCCATTTTATTTTTTCTGTGCAGTTCGCAGTGGGATGGGGGGGCGATGCTTCCCCCCTCCCCCCAAGTGAAGAAACCGTGCTGCCCAGGACCCAAACCAAGAAGAAACCTGTAGAAGGCAGAAGAGGCTGGGACCAGCAGTTGGCTGCAAACATCATCCGAGTCCTGGGGGTAGAGGCGATAGAGGCTTCCCCTGTCCCAGCAGCTACGACGTACTGGGCACCCTGGACAAGATTAAGGATAGGGGAGCTTTGCGAACAGAAAGTAACATCAGCTGCAAGGTGTGATATAAAACTTCCCTCCACCTTCAACGCATTACCACAGCTTTTTGGTAATAAACAGCTTGTCTGCGGCACGGACGTGCTTCACTGAAAGGCTGCAGGGAGTGTGCGCCGCGGAGCAGGAAATTAACAAAACAAGTAGTGCACGAAACTAACCTATATGGCCCATCGTGAAATAATGCATTTAACAGGGGCAGCCTCCAGGGTGTGACCAAACCAGCAAAAGGAGGGACAAATGTAAGCTATAAACCAATGAAAATAAAAGATTTTTGAAAAGCACATGAAGGAGCCAATCAAAAGCGATGGGTGTGCTGAATAACCATACACTCGATTCAGCATGCCTTGCAGAACAGCGCATGCGCACTGCTAGGCTTGACCTAAAAACAGTCAATGAAATCCTTACCAAGACAAGCAAAGCGGACTTAAGAGTCAGATCCTGTTGAACAACACTGTATATATTAAGACATATTCTACATATGAATTTGTGAAACATGACACTATGTATGTGCTGATATAACACACAGTCACTTTTTAAAGACTTTAGTGTCAGACTTTTTGAATCAGTGATGTGGTATTTGCACAATAGATATATGAATATGAATTGGAATATGGTTAAACAAGCGACATATTAAGGCTTGTGGCATGAAGAATTCAAAAGTCTTTTTAAAGAATAATAATTTCCAAGAAAATAGACCTTTTTGCCAGAGCAAACACATTGACTGTATGACTAATGGCCAATGGATTAACATTTTTCTAAATATCTATACTTGTTTGTTGCCTCATCTTCACTAGTGTTTAATTTACTGTACCCCTTATGTTTTATATAATTTGTATAGTTGATTTGAACAATACTTAGATATGGAAACTACAATAGTGGCCTGCATAGTACTGCCTCCAGGTCCCACCTATGGCTGCAGCAGAGGGCGTGACTAGGAGAGGTATCAAAACTTTAGGTATTTGAGTTTCTTTGAGTCAGTAGAGCTATAATAGTGTTGGCTTTACGGAATTGAGCTATTACAGATATAACGATCTTGATACAGGAGTAAGCTTTGCGCTGAAAAGATATCTCGTAGGTCACGCCTATCTAAACTGTTACAGAGATATTATAAGATCAGGCCCTAGAGTTGACTGTGATCTTCAGGAGTACTCAGACGTCATACAACAAAGATATCCAATGCTACACGGGTCTCTCAGTCGCTGGACAGGTTAAAGATCTTATAGGCTTAGACAGAAAACTTGGGCATCAGGTGAAAAGATCAGTCAGACTGAAGCCGTGGTTAGAAAAGACACCACATGGATGATGATTATCTTGTAGGATCAGGCAGCTAATCATCATGTTATAGGGATCTGATAGGCTCGAGAATCAGAGCTGCCATCCTTGGGCTGTAGAGATCATACAGATAAATGCATCAGATATCAGGCAGAAACCTATCTCACATATTATATACATTTGAGTAGTGCACAGTAAACCTAGCCTTCAGATTACAGAAATTCAGAAGATCTACACATTGTATGCCACAGATCTCATGGGCTATGATGGACCAATAGTGAGTATCAGAACTTCTTAACCACTGTTGCTATGTCATAAAGGAATTTTAGGCTGCTCTGGCTGGGCTCTGTGACAGCCTTTTAGAGCAGAGCTGGGAAAGAGGGAGCACAGCTTCGGGAGGGAAGGAAAGGCAGAGAGAGTGGTAGGGGTGGTGTGGAGAAGGCAGGTATTTTTTTCACATTTGGGACAGGGAGGAGAGGCCAAATTATGTATGGCTCGCCTAGGACTTCTCTTTCCCTACATAGTACTTAAAAGCAGGGACAGATGATGTGGGTGGGCCATACATAACATAAAACTATAGATGGGTAACACTGAATAATGGATGTTTTTCACCTAGGTGTTCTGGGTAAAATCATAGCAGCTTGAGCCTCACACGTGTTGTCTATTTGGTGTCACTCAGAACTCCTCAGTGAAAAACATCCCAGTTATTAGCTATTATCCGTCTAGTATTTTACTTGTGAGGCCTATTGCAACAGATCTATCACTCAGTTACAGAGCTGATTTTATGAACTCAGCTATCTGACAGCAAAGCTGTCACTGAGGCTTCACTAATCTTACAGGCTCAAACATTTGATCACTGAGCTATAACTATGCTGCAGAGAAACTACAGACATCTAACAGCAATGTTCTCCCTCTGGTTACAGAGACCTTACAGGAGCAGAGTTGCCTGTAGGTCACAGAGTTCCAATAACACTTGTGCATCTGGCAGCAAAGCTATCTTCCAATTTACATAGATCTTACGGGTGCAAAAATATGACAACAGAGCTATCCTCTTAATTTTATGACAGCAAAGTCATGCAGAGATCCTACTGGTCCATACCATTAACAGCAGAAGTGTTCTTCAACCCAAGGAGATCTTTCAGGCTCAGTCATCTTTCAGCAAAGTCAGCCTTCAGGTTATACAGCTCTTGCTGGTTCTTGATTTGGACAATCTATCGCTTAGTGTATAGGCAACATAGCCGAAGACAACATTAGCTGCTTTGTGTCATCTTCAGCTCACAAGCAACAACTTTGAGTGCAATTTACAAAAGCAGTTAAGAGTATGCGTAGTAGTCACGTAGTACTACTTTATATACTCATAAATGCAATTCCCAGGGCTACAGGCATAGATCCACAGCTACAACAGTCCAACTGCTCATGAGCATGCTTCTTTGCCAAGAGTGCGTAGAACTATGCGCAGGTGAACTAATGTTTGTAGCTGTAAATGCAGGCGTGGCAAGGGGGAAAATATGGAAAGCGGGAGGAGGAAAGGGAAAATCAAGGAGCATCACAGGGTGAACATGCAAGTACAGCCCGAACAGGCTCAAATCTACTCCAGCCAAGCCTTGATCCCCTACCGCACATGGCCAGTCACTGGCTCTACAGAAGAATCACAGAGAAATCAATTGAGAAAAGTGATATCACAACCAGCACAAAGCCCAACACCGACAACAAATAGAAACAAAAAATTCAAATGCATTTACATTTTACAGAGATCCATACAAAGCACAGTGTAAAAATGTTAACATGGCTGATGCACATTTACCAAAATAGAAATATGAATGAATCATAAAACTATAGGACATTTGACATCACACACAAACAAACACAGCATACAACACAACCAACACAAATAAAAATAACATATCCTTCTACAAATGCTATATGAAAAAACTCAGTCAAAAGCAATTAATTACATCCCTAAAATTTTCCATCTGCATGTGCACAAAACCACCAAGCATTAGTTGTGTTTAGAGAAACGAAGTGCACACCGAAATATACACCTCCATGCTTTAGCATTACACTTCCTAGAGGAAAACATTTCCCAGTGGGACAGGAGATCTGCCAGTGATGTGTGGTGCTACTAGGGTGCAACACATAACTCCAGGCATGCTGTTTCCTTCGCCCTCCCTTCATTGGCAGTTCTACACAGTGTAGGTGGAGAACTCCGATACACCTTGTAACTGGAATTCAAATATCGCCATATTTCTACTAGTGGTAAATGTATTGTATTTTAAGCAATACCTGTCTCAAGCCCCTCGTGACTGAGAGGGGTGCAGACACATAGGCTTCATCCTAGGCATATACATTTTTATGTGAACTGCATCCAAGCATAGTACCTGGCATATTCGGAAGCATGCTTCTACGCTTGCATAACTCTACGCTTTCATACTTATTATTGTGAATTGCGGGATGTGCCTTTAGGGAAGAGGATCCTGTTGTTCTGATATAAAATTACCAATTTGAATGTCTTATGTTACTCCTAAAAATCTATCTGCCTTAGTTTGATACTTGTCAACTGGCGCCTTCCTGCTGGGCTGGGAGCAGCGCTTTTATTTATTTCGATTTTGATTCAGTGCAGACATGAACCAGTAGGATAATAGTGCACTTTGCATGGAGTGCATGGTCGTGATAATTTACAAATTTACAGTGATCCAAAATTACATGAGATGCAGAAGACAGTTCGGCAAGTAAAGCAGACTGAGGGCGTTGGACAAGAGTAAGTCATAGAGATCCTTGCAGTTAGCCATTATAGAAAGTTACAGAGATCCCTGTAGTTAGTTGTTAAAGGAGTTGAGAGTTGCATGTAATCCCGCTTGGTTCCAATCAATCCTGGTGATAGACAGCAAAAGAGTAATTCAGGTGGAGACCAGCAGCTGCAAGATTACAGGATTGTTCAGTCAGCATATGGAATGGCATTACAGATCTAAATATAATGAATGCAGGGGTGCACATTAGATTAAAATGAAGGCGTGGCTATGCAAGAACTCAAAAGATACACTCATACATGTGACACACACCACTACCGTGTTGAAGATTACAAAGCCCACACACGGACCAGTATGCGATTTGGCTATCATCCTCCAGCAGACGTGTCATTTGTTCTTTTGTTGGCTCCAAACTGGTAGCTGTTATGTACAATGAAATGGGAACCACGGGACATCCACAAAACCTGGCAATGATCTAGCTTTCTCTGCTACTCCAGTACCCAGGACAGCTAAAGGAGGGGGGGAGGGGGCACGAACAGACTTCAGATTGACAAGGAATCGACAGAAGTAGGTAGATTTTCAGTTAAAATCATAAAAAGATATCTTAGAGAAATCATCCAAAGATCTGCTTGCCCCCAAAGAAAATAGCCAGAAGGAAGACGGAAATCCGAATGAATTTGACCACTTTGAATAAACTGATGCAGTGAGGCTGCAAAACTCACCAATCATTATTGACACCATTTATTTACGGATTTAACAAAACTATAAACCTACCCTTCTATAAGTGGTATTTACACATGAAGGCACACCCCGAGTTGTGAAGTATAACAGCGGAAGCAGTTCACAATAAATTATTTAATTTATGCATTAGCTGTCCGCCGACATTGCAAGAGACACTGTTATGTACTCGTGTAAAGTACCACAGGCATGGCACTACACTGACAACACTCTATGGGGCGAAGTAGAAACAGAATAGTGCAACACAGCACATGTATGAAAAACCCAGGTGGAACCACAACCCACCTTAAATTGTACCAATTAACAAATAAGCGAAATAAATGAAAACTTCTGTGAAAATATATTGTCAGCAGTAGCCACACAACTAGATTCTACCACAGTAAATGCCACTGCAGTTCCATGCCTTCATAAGATGCAGGGGCAGAATGGTCAATTACCTCACCACGTCTTCTCCCGATTGTCCTTCCTTTCGTTCACTTCCGCCCATCCGCTTGGCAACTGGACCACGCATTGCCATAACCATGCATATACGTTGTTAAGGCATATATATGCATGGTTAAGGCAAGCGTGGTTACACTTGCGTTGGTCAGACACGCGTGGCTGAGCCCGAGTTGTTCCAACCGTTTCCCCATGATGCCATGTGGTGCCTTTAGATTCGGTCTATGGACCGCTCACAACACCAGTTAGCTTTCAACCTCCCACCCACTTGATACTTACCTCGCTGAATTAGAGCTCTAACTGATCTCTTGTTGATAAGATGACAAAAGGACGACTGCATTGTTGAAATAGCCAACCGAGTTCTTGTACAATATTTTCTAACTAAAGAGGTCAATATATGACATTCCATAAAAACAGCAGTCAATATTTGATACAATTAAAAACAAACTGGTTGACGGATGATTTCGAATCCCTGCTGAGGAAGAAAAAGAATCCTTTAATAGTGCTGGCACAACACACACATCCCTACTGCAGTCAATAATAAACCAGCAGCAGTGGAAAGTAGTACTTTCTGCTTCAGTTCCATTTGTCGTGTGAGACAGGGCAGGTAAGACCACCACTGCAATTGAAAAACTGCTTCAATGATACAAGTATGCATAACAATTATCCAAAAGCCCTGACTAAATGATTTAGAGACTAAATAACCTCACTATACATTAAAGTGCCTAACCAAGCTCCCCTAATAATAATCCTTCCTCACAATCTTATAAACCATTAAACTGCCCAAACTCCGCCTGTCCCATGATCCTTTTTAGGTCGAAGCCTACCAGACAGCAGAGCTGTCTGGTGTGCTAAAGACATCTTTAGGACATTTGGAAAGCTTAACTGGGAATGCATTCTGCCAATTGCTTATCATTGGCTCTGTTGTTTATAACTCACATTTGCTTGGTATCTATTCACTGGCTTTATTTGTATTTTGAGCTTGGGTTTGTTCCTCCCATAGAGCATTTCTTGTTTACTATATCCTTCCACCAGTGTCCGATTTCTGTAAACAGGCCTATAAGTCTTGTTCTTATCTTGTCACATTTGCTGTGCATTCAAAGACTGAGGTCAAATGTCAGACTCTGTCTTCCACAGGAGCTTGGTGCTTACCTTTCTTTCTCTGACTTCAAAGTGAGAGGATTTATGTGACAGTCATGTTGGCCTCTGGGGGTGTGCTGGAGGAAGGCTGTAGGATGTTATATTTTCTAGCACATAACAAAATTTAAATGTCTGTTTAATTAACTGTGCAGATAATTAAGAATATATCCGCATTAGGAAAGCACAAATGAAGCACATTTTTGGTACTTCTGAAGTGTAGTGGAACTAAATAGTTTAATACGATCAAAACAAATAAATACACTTTGTGACATTTCCACACATCATTGTTTGCGGGCTGTATACTTTTATCATTAAAACTGTATGTCTGTGCAAATGTAATGGTCATTTCAATTGATGATGTATTGTCTGTAGTGGCAATGTACTATCATGAGGCGCATCGGCCCACAGAGTCAGATTGTAACACAGAGGCACGCTGAATGGATGCAATTCCAGGTTTTAACAGCAGGTTTAGCATGGCTATCCAAGTAGATGTCTGCATCAGGACTGCCATATAACAAGCTCAAACAGTTGACACAACCGGCCATGCAATAGAATAAGCACAAGAGACAGTGTGCAGCCCATGACGTTCTAAAAGGTAGAGAGCCATTCACTGATGTGAAGGAACCCCCTTACTTTGGAGGAAAAGAGAATCAGTTTAACAGCATCCTTCCTTTTCAGCCTCTAAACACTGCAAGACCAGAGAGGCAGTTTAATGAGACCCTTCCCTTCACAACTACTAGTCACTGCAAAACCAAAGAGGCAGTTTAATTAGACCCTTACCTTCACAGCCACTAGTCACTGCAAAACCAGAGAGGCAGTTTAATGAGACCCTTCCTTCACAGCTGCTAGTCACTGAAAAGATCCGGGAGGCAGCTTAATGAGACCCATCCCTTCACATCCTCTAGTCATAGCAAGACCAGAGAGGCAGTTTAATGAGACCCTTCTCTTCACAGACACAAGTCACTGCAAGACAGAGAGGCAGTTTAATGAGACCCTTCCCTCCACACCTTCTAGTACTTGCAAGACCAGAGAGGCAGTTTAATGAGACCCTTCCCTCCACAGCCTCTAATCACTGCAAGACCAGAGAGGCAGTTTAATGAGACATTTCTCTTCACAGCCATAAGTCATTGCAAGACCAGAGAGGCAGTTTAATGAGACCCTTCCCTCCACACCTTCTAGTACCTGCAAGACCAGAGAGGCAGTTTAATGAGACCCTTCCCTCCACAGCCTCTAGTCACTGCAAGAGCAGAGAGGGAGTTTAATGAGACCTTAACCTCCACAGCCTCTAATCACTGCAAGACCAGAGAGGCAGTTTAATGAGACCTTTCTCTTCACAGCCATAAGTCATTGCAAGACCAGAGAGGCAGTTTAATGAGACCCTTCCCTCCACACCTTCTAGTACCTGCAAGACCAGAGAGGCAGTTTAATGAGACCCTTCCCTCCACAGCCTCTAGTCACTGCAAGAGCAGAGAGGCAGTTTAATGAGACCCTTAACCTCCACAGCCTCTAGTCACTGCAAGAGCAGAGAGGCAGTTTAATGAGACCCTTCCCTCCATAGCCTCTAATCACTGCAAGACCAGAGAGGCAGTTTAATGACACCCTTCCCTCCACAGCTATTAGCACTGCAAGACCAGAGAGGTAGTTTAATGAGACCCTTCCCTCCAAAACCTAAATTGTCAATGCAGAGCACCATGGTTAGTCTTGTAGAAGATCGTCTTAAAAAACCCAAAATACTTATTACTGATAAACAGACACTGTCCATAGTCCTGACTGAGTAGTGTAAGAAAAGGCCACTCCTGTGAAGCAGCTCTTAAACTTGATGAAAATAACGTAACATATAGTGACCCAATGCAAGGTGGTTGCAAAGTGAGCTAAACATCATTTGAGAGTCCTGCAGGTCACACTTTCGAATGCCGACGAGGTCAACCAAGCACTTCATCCTTTCGATGTTGATGAAGGTCATTATTAAAATGGTCGATGATAACACCTGTTACTAGGTGATTCTTGGGCAGCTCTGAATTCACATAGGTGTGCCAAAGTCCAGGGTTTTAGTTCGGTGCTGAAAAGTGCTAATGGCACTTATTTGGGTCTTCTCTCTCTTGGGGCTATGGGGCTGAGCAGACAATGCAAAGCTGCTCACAGTTACTACTAGAAGCACAATAAAATAACACTTAATAAAGGCCACTGTCCAGCTCGAGCTGCAGTGTTGAAAACATATCTGCCTTCGTGTATACTACTGATTAACTGAAAAGTAAAAATGATGACCAACTTATCAACCCATAATGTCCTCGCACTTTCAAGAGCCATAGCCCATGTTAACATTTGATACGCGGATTGTAAGAAACATTCCTCGTGGCGTTAATGAAATGAAGACACATTGAAATGTTTCACATATTCCTGAACATACCCCTCAAGAGGAGTGTGCCTTTAACACGCCTTCTATTCTCATTTCCTCTATTCAGCAACTAAGCGCTAAAAATGCTGATGTAAAATGTTACTTTCTAGGTTTCCACCTGCTCAAAGATAGATGATCATAGAATGGAGGGAACTTTTTCTCAAAACTCTTTCAGCTTCTTTGTTCTTAAATGCAATGCCAGCATTTAGATTTGCAACATAATCTGTTTTCGCCTCTTTGCCCTGGAGAATTGATCCTTCTCATCGTTTCTCTCTCAATGCAAGAAGGAAGGCTCCGGAAATTGGAAACGGGGGAAAAAAGTAACTTTAAGCACAACAGAGTTACACGTAAAAGAGATGTTACCCAAAACCTAGTTTGTTAAAAAAAAAAGTGCAAGGACCCAAAGATTTGATTTTGAGCCTATCTCCTATGCTGCCAAATCCCAGGGCAGCCTGGTCCCCCTTCAACCAATGGCATTTATTCAAGCTGCCGTTGGCTGGGTGGGCTGTCCCTTAAGCCATGACATTTAATTGAAGGTTACTTTGGGATTTAAGTAGTTCCCTCTGTAACCTCTTCACCGTTCTGCCGCCCCCCTCGCGGTCTATGTGCCCTTTGCAACTCGTGTGCATGCGCTTCCCAGTGCAGTATTATACCTCCAACCTCTTTTGTTGAGGCCAACTGACTGGGTTGACTCATAGTTTGGCTTTGACAAAGATTGGTGAATTTCTTCCAAAGCATTGCCAAAGTTTAACCATTGCAAATATCCGTCAAGCATGCAATTAGGTCTGGACCATAAACTTAATCATAAACTCAGAGGTTTTCTATTTCTCAGAAGGTCCACCTGAGAAGGTCTAGCACTAAGCAGATGCCTAGCTTTTAGGACTTGCTTTAAGCACAAGAAAAGTGTAACTTTACACATACAGCTTGCAACATTATTCTTTTCTTTGTGACTCCGCCTCCATGGTCCTGCGGGTGACTTCTCAATTAAGTGGAAGTTTTATATTTGCTTATCTCATTAAAGGAACATGGATCAATTGAGTATATACACCTGTGTGTGTTATTTATGAGACTGGCAAGGACTTGTCCATTTCGCGCCAGCAGTTTGGGATAGAAAAACTGTGTTAAATGTATTTTTGTTTTATTGAGGGTACTTACATAATGCAAACCTTTTTCTAGAGAGGAGTGGATAATTTTACTGAGCAATGGGACACTGGTACTAAGGGGTACACGTCTGTAAGACATATTGAGGAATCAATAAGCAGGCTACAGTGCTGCACATTGTGTTGACATAGTAGATTATAAAGAATTCCCAAACACCTAAATTAAAATCTTATAAACTTGTCATCCATTGAAAACTCACTGAAACCACAACCTTACAAAATACACTTTACTTAAAATGAAATCACGGGGCACACCAATAGGGGCTGGCAGTAATGACCCAAAGCAGATGGAAACAGGCTCTCTAATTTAATGGGTTCACAGCATTTGACACCTGAGTCTGGAATGTGCATGTTACAAACTATGCACTCATTATTGCAGTCTCAGTCATACATATTTGTAGGATGGAATTTCCATGAGTGTTGCATGATGATGCAACATAAAGTAACATAAGTAAAATTAAAACAAACTTTTTAGATCGCCAAGCAAAACCAATGCATGAAGATCCTGGCAAAAGATGAGAACATGATTAAAGAACTAGCACAGGGCAGTCCACTACTCGGCAAATCCACTTCCACCATCTCAATACCCATTACTTTGAGACGTTATCCAACATCAATAGTTTCTTTTTCAATAAAATGGGCAAGATCTGCAACAACTTAGACCTATACAACATGCAGAACCCACATACTTCTGTACCCCTATACCTCCAGCAGATATCCACTTCTGGCACTTGTCAACTACATACTGAACATATCTGAACTCTATTCTGCATATCCAAGGCATTCTCTTGTGAGCCATCACATATCTTTGTCTGCAGCTCTCTACCATACCTAAACTTTATTAAGACCTCCCTCCAAAGAGGCATTATCCCATTTGTCTTGCGCTGGGTTAGAACTGACAATACTAATTGACCGAAATACGGTACTTTTGGTGACGCAGTTTGAGTAAGTCATCAAAACAAGGAGATGGGTGGAATGCCTGAATTAATCTCAGCCACTGGCAATTGCTCTGGGCCACATCCCAATACAGTGTTTTTCACTCACCATGCCACCTCAGTTTTGACCCAGCCATATGCAAATCAGTCTTCATCTTGCCCCTACGCCAGTGGAAATAGTCCAGCCCAAACTGCCACTCCAGGTCCTCCCTAAACTGAAACACAAGCAACCCAGGACTGGTTTTGCCCTTTCTAGGGCTCATCAGCAAGCTAGGTACCAGTGGCACACTAATCACGTGATCCATGTCTGGGTATACCCGTCACATTAGGGCTTTAAAAACAAGGTGATGGATGTAAGGCTTAAAGTAATCTCAACCACTGGCAATCACTATGGGGCACATTGCAATCCATCATTTTTCGCCCACCATGCCACCTCACTTTGAACCCAGCCACTTTTTTGTATACTTTAGTGTTTCACCCCAAGTAGGATGGGTATGCCAAGACGTGGGCCCTGTACACACTGTCACTGTAATCAAACTATACCTGTCTGATAAGACCTAACTAGAGTGAAACCAGTCCTTGGTTGCTTGAATTCTGATTGGAGGAGCACCTGGCCTGGCAGTTGGGGCTGGACTGGTCCCATTGGAGAAAGGTTAAGACTGATTTGCAGGCGTGGCCAGGATGGCGAGCGGGTAAGACGTGTCCCGTTCGTCTCCCCGCTCCCGTCGGCCGCCCGTGGTCTTCCCTGCACTGTACCGCAACAACGGACCCCTGCGCCGCAGCCTGATGGTGGCGGGACAGCGGCGGAGTGCTCTGGGGCCGGTTCAAGGCTCCCTGGCAGCGTGAGGCAGCGGAGAAACGGAGCGAGGCGGCGGCCGCTCGCAAACCAAAATGGCGTCTGCGTCGCTCGGAGAGGAGTGACGGAGGGCCCGGGAGCTCGGAGACCGCGCGACTGGCGGCTCGGGGCCAGGGAGACTAGCGGCCCAAGAGGGACAGCCTCGGGGGTGGGCACGGTAGGGGGTGCCCCCCCGGGGGCGGCATACAGCTGACTCCGCGCTGGCTGAGGCGGCCCATTGTGGGCCTAAATTGCAGCGGGGGTGGCCCTGCGGTGCGGCGCACTGCCGGAGGAGCACGCAGCAGGCCAGTGGAACCCGGAGAAGCCTACGCAGGCCGGAGGTGAGGAGTGGTCTCGAGGCGCGCTGTGGAGGGAGGCTGACTGCGCCGTCGGTGGCGGCCTTGAAAGGAGCGGGGGGCTCCCCCGCCTGGTGACCCCGGCGGGCGCTGGCTGTGGTGGACTGGGCCTGAGAGGAGAGCGGCCCACCGAGGGCCCAGACTGCAGTGGGAGCGGCCCTGCGCTGCAGCGCGCTGCTGGAGGAGAGCGGAGTCAGGGAGTCTCCAGTGGACCGGCGCCAGATCAGATACGGGCCGGACGGCGATATAGTGGCCCCGGGGAGACGCAGCTGGCCGAGCCCAGCCGCTGAGAGGCGGGCCCCGGAGGTGTGAGCGGGCCCGTGGGCAGTGCGCCACGACTGGGCGGAGGAGTGCTACTGGTGAGAACCTGGGCCTGGGTGGTTGGACGCAGGAGCGGACGCCGCCTGCAGCGAGTGAGGGGGCCCAGTGGAAGAGGGTCGATAGCGGACAGTACGGCCTGGGTTCATGGTCGCGCCCTAGGGAGTGGACATCAGGGTCTGGCAAGACCTAGTAGGCGCACGAGCGAGGCGGCCCCCGGGGGGCTGTGGAGAGCGTGCTGGGGCCGGAGTCGGGTCACCCTGAAGCTTGAGGCCAAGAGGGCGTGGGACGACGAAGCCCGGAGAGTGGGGGTGCCTGGACCCTCCACACCAGGAGACACGAACGAGGGAGTGCGTAACGGAAAAGCAGTATCCTGGGAAGCTACTGCTTGAGGAGGTACGAGCAGGCCGAGCACCCTCAGCATGTCGTCCACCAGGGGCAAGAAGGACCGGATGGTAAAAGACATGTTCTCCAAGGCTGGGGGGCCGACTGGAGGTGATAGCAGGGCTACGTCTCCCTCGTCGGGAGGGGCAGAAACCGAGGCCGCGGAGGAGCCGGTGACCCGGGCCTTCCTCACCCAGCTGTTCTCTACCCTGAGGGATGACATCCAGACTCTCCGTCAAGAAGTCTCCACAGAGATCAAGGAGGTGCGCAGGGACATGGACGCCATTGGGGAACGGGTGGCCTCAATCGAAGACAAGGAGGACTCCCGGGAGGAGGAAATCGAACACTTGAAGCAGGAGGTGCTGCGGCTCCAAGACCAGCAGATAGACCTCCAAGCCCACACGGAGGACCTGGAGAACCGTTCCCGGAGGAACAACATAAGGGTAAAGGGCGTTCCATGGCAAGAAGAAGGTTCTGATGTCACGCTCTACCTGCAGGGGCTTTTCCGCCACGTCTTGCAGGAACCCCAGGACTTCCCCATCAAAATAGATAGAGCACATAGAGTGGGCCTGCCAAGGAGGGCTCCTGCCCCGCCCCCCGACATCCTGGCCTATTTGCCGGACTTTCAACTGAAAGAGCGCATTATGCAGAAAGCTAGGGAGAAGCAGCCGCTGCAACATGGGGGTCACAATATTGCTCTGTTTCAGGACTTGGCAGCAATTACGCTGCAAAAAAGGAGAGACTTCCGGCCCGTTACCACACATCTCCGCAGCCAAGGGATTAGCTACTCCTGGGGCCACCCCTTTCGCCTCATCTTCAAGTGGAACGACAAATTGCGCCAAGTCCGATCGATCAAGGAGGCTTGTCAGATAGTAGGCATCGACGAGCCCCAAGAGTCAGAGCGTGAGGGCGCGATGGGGAGAGAGCCGCGGGACGGCTGGCAGAGAGGGAGCCGGCAACGGAGGAGACGAGGGACCCCAGCAAAACCGGACCCAGAGACAATGGCGCAGGAACGACAGGGAGTGCTGGACTCGTTGGCTGCGGGCCCGCCGCATTGACAGGAGCGACGATTGCTCTGCAGGGGCAGATAAGTGGTTCAGAGCTGGCCGGGGGGCGGCGGGGGGAAGTCATCGGCCACTGAATGCTCCCCAATAACTTTCTCACCAGGGAGCTGCGGTGGACGACTGCACCTCCCGGACAATCTACCAAGGTTTTCTTTGTTCAGTTTGTTGTTGTTGTTTCGGGGAGGGGGGGAGGGGTGTCGGCACTTCACTGTCTGATCGTAGAGGGGTTCACTGGGACGCGAGCGCTCCTGGACAAGGGGCATTCTTACAATCCCACGGGCGGGGCAGGACAGGGCACCCATCGAGAGGAATGGGCATGGAGCTCCTTCCTGAGGGTCGGCATAGATTCGGGCATTTCAGGACATTATGGTTAAGGGGGAGGTGACCATTCTCACTTTAAACGTTAAAGGCCTCAATAATCCCATTAAGCGGAGAGCGGTGCTCTCCTTTTTGGAGCGCATGGAGGCAGACATATGCCTCCTACAGGAGACACACTTACTCACGAAGGATTGCCGCCGCATGCGCTCCAAGGCTTTTCCGCACCAATACTTCTCCTGCGCTGGGGACAAGAAGGCTGGGGTGGCCCTATTGATTTCACATAGATGCAGAGGGGTGGTGCGAGATAAGGTAGCTGAACTAAAGGGGAGATTACTTGCATATACGATCCAATTTGGTGCTCAGCTGCTGGTGGTGGGCTCTATGTACGCGCCTAATTCGGGCAGGAGAGCTTCCTCAAAGCAGCACTGTCGGATGCTATGGCGCCGCAAAATTGCATGACACTTATTGGAGGGACCTCAACCTGGTCATGGATGCCAGCAGGGATAGATCACACACATCACACTGGCACAAAGGGGAGATCTCTGGGGAGGGCAGGAAGTGGCTTGCAGACGTGGGCTTCCTAGACTTGTGGAGAGAGGCCCATCCTCATGCGTCACAGTTTACATTCTTCTCCCACAGGTCATATGCTCGCCTAGATTATCTCTTGGGAACCAGGGACATTCATAGGAGGGTGGTCAGGATCGAGATTGAGCCCATGGCCCTCTCGGACCATGATGCAGTGCTTGCTCAGCTTACTTTACCTGCCGATCCACGGCAGCAGGGGTGCTGGAGGCTCCGGGAGGCACTGCTCTATAAGGAACAGGTGATTCAGCAGCTCACTAGATGCGCCCAGGACTATCTCACACACAACGATACGCCCGACATACCAATCACCACACTCTGGGAGGCAATGAAGGCGGTGCTCCGAGGGGAGATCATCGCAATTGCGGCGGCAGACAATAAAGAGCGTAAGGAGGCGCGTGCAGCATTAGCCGCTCAGGTGCAGGAACTGGAAAGGGTCCATAGTAGAACGGGAGCGCCTGGGGTCTGGCGACAGCTTAAAGCAGCTAGGGCGCAACTCGCCGGACTCGATTTAGACAGGGCAGAATACGCGGCGGTGCGCCTAAAACATGCTTACTACATCGGGGGGGATCGGACAGGACGCCTTCTGGCTAATGGGTTGCGGGCCCGAAGGCAAAAGTCGAGGGTCTCCTCCCTGCGTTGCGAGGGACACCGAGAGGCCACGGAGGATCAGGACATAGCCAACACGTTTGTAGAGTTTTACGGGGAGCTGTACACCGCAGAGCCTGCTTCTGAGCCTGCCATCTTGGACTATCTCCACTCGGTCTCCATGTCCGCTCTCACTCCTAACCAAGTGGCCACGCTCGACGCTCCCATTAGGATAGAAGAGGTTATCACAGCAATCTCGCGCCTCAAGGTGCTCAAGTCCCCGGGCCCGGATGGGTTCCCCGGCCCTTTTATAAGAAATGTTGTCATGTCATCGCCCCGGTCTTGACGAAACTCTTCAACGCCTTTGGGGATGCGAACCCCATACCAGCTTCGATGCTGGCTGCCGCCATAGTGGTGTTGCCCAAGCCAGGTAAGGATGGGCAGAACTGTGGATCGTACCGCCCCATATCGCTGCTAAACATTGACTTCAAATTGTTTACGGGAATCTTGGCCGCCCGCCTTAGCCCATGCATGCTGACGTTGATCGAGCCAGATCAAGCAGGTTTTATTCAGTCACATCAGTGCGCCGACAATACGAAGAGAGTGCTCCATTTGATTGACAAGGCCCACTGCACGGGTATGGACGCCCTGCTGGTGACGGTGGACGCCGAAAAAGCGTTCGACCGAGTTGACTGGGGCTTCTTAGGTCACACTCTGTCTAAGGTGGGCATGGGGGAAAGGTTTAGGAGCTGGGTGGGCTGCTGCTACAGGGACCCCACGGCGACCGTTCGGGTGAATGGGGTCTCCTCTAGGGCATTCCCTATTCAGAGGGGCACACGGCAGGGGTGTCCATTGTCCCCCCTGCTCTTTGCTTTGTACATTGAGCCCCTGGCGCAGAAAGTGCGGGAAAATCCACGGATAGTGGGGATCCCGTTTGGAGGGGAGTCGCACCCCATTAGCCTCTATGCGGATGACGTCCTGGCGGCGTTGATGGACCCGTCTAACTCGCTACCTGCTTTTTTGGGTGAACTCGCAACTTTTGGACAAGTGTCAGGCTACCGCGTGAATGTGGATAAATCAATGCTACTACACTTAAATTCCAGCCTCGATCCCCGGGGCCGAGGGGAAGTAAGCTTACAGGGGATTCCACTGATGGACTCCATCCCATATTTGGGACTGGAGATAGCCGCTTCTGTGCAACAAACGACGCAGTTGAACTATACTAGGCTTGCAAGACAGGCAAAAAAGACTTAGGGTCGTGGCGTAAACATAATCTCTCGCTGCTGGGACGGGTAGCGGCTGTTAAGATGTCCCTACTACCGAAAGCCTTATATTTATTTCAGACCCTGCCGGCGCCGCCGGCCGGAGCATTGGTAGCGCTACAGAGGGACATCAATCATTTTGTATGGGCGGGGCGCGTCCCCGGATGAGCAAGACCTTGGGCTATATGAGACCGGACGAGGGAGGGCTGGGGATTCCCGACTTACTCAATTACCATCGAGCGGCACAACTACGGTACTTGGTGGAGTGGGCGAGGCCTGAATCAGAGAAGAGATGGCTATTTCAAGACAGGGCGCTCGCACAGATACCGACCGCTGTGGAAGGTCCCATTTCTGAAAAAGGCCCAACGCCCGAAGGGATTGATGAGATCGCCGGTCACCAAGTCGGTGTTGTGCGCATGGGACGCGGTGGCGACGAAGAGGAAGCTTTCCACGTTCCCATCCCCGCTAACTCCCCTATTTGGCAATAGCGAGTTCACTCGGGGATGCCCGAGGCTGCCTTTTCGGCATGGAAGACTACCCCCTGCCGTTCAGTGGGTCATTTATTTGACCTCAATGGTATCATCTCGTTCCCCCACTTGCAGTCAGATTATGGGATCCCGGAGGCTGAACGCATGAGATACTTGCAGCTGAGACACTGGGTGCTCCAGGAGGACGTAAGGGTGCAAGGGGCCCGACGGCTAACGGCGTACGAGAAATGGTTAATTTCCAAAACCTCCGACAAAGGATTAATCACAGACACGTACAATATGATTAGACAAGGCCCAGTGGCGCAGGCTACCCCGAGCCAGAGGCGATGGGAAAAGGAACTAGGGGGGGAGCTCACCCGGAAAGACTGGGAGGGGATTTATTTTAGAGCGAAACACACAGCGCGCAATGTTACTAGTATAGAGTCCGCCATGAAGATCGCGACCTACTGGTACCTCACACCAGTGAGACTTAATAGGGGTAATTCGCAGAGGAGTCCCACCTGTTGGAGGGGATGCGACCATACAGGTACACTACTACACATCTTATGGGAATGCCCGATACTGACCGCATACTGGTCTAAAATCTTAGACACCATAGATGCACTCTTTGACACCCAGATACCGAGGCTCCCAGTTTATGTCATCTTAGGGTTACCTAACCCCATTACGTACCCACTTAAAAGCTTGCGAGGGCGTCAGATGGGGATGGCCTTGGGGGCGGCACTGCAAAACATTTTGGCTCATTGGGGCACTGCTACACACCCTACATACACTGGATGGCTTCATAGATTGTGGTTCATTCTGGGAATGGAACGGATCTCTTCCACACTACATAATACAACAGATTCCTTTATGGAAACATGGCATCCGTTCGTGACGCTTCTTTCCTCAGAGTTTAATGAGCTTACGTAACCAAAGTACTTGCGGGTATTACGTCTCAATTGCTTGTGGTCCGTACCAGCGTCCACGCCCGGTATGTAGATCTCGAGACGGAAGTCAGCGACAAGGAAGGGAGCAACAGGATCGGGAGGAGTGCGGGCACCGGGGGGGGGGGGAGGGGGGGGTCAGTTTTGTTATCTTGGTCCTTTTTTTCCCTTTTTTTTTTTTTTCTTTTTTGGGTCCTTTTGTTATTTTGCACCTCATCATGGGGACAAATGTAAAAGTGGTCTACTTTGCTATGCACTCAGAATAATGTGTACCATATCCTGCAATGTGGGGGTTATCCACAACATGGCTTGATTATGCTGGCCCCCCCCAAGTTATAGATTTCTGTGCCTTAGATGCTGCCGTATGGCTGTGCTTTCTTTTTGGGTGAAATTCAATAAAAACATTTAAACATAAGACTGATTTGCATATGGCTGGATCCAAACTGAGGTGGCATGATGTGCAAAATAATGATGGACTGGGATGCGCCCGAGTTATTACCAGTGGCGGAGATTAAAGCAAGCATTCCATCCACCACTTTTTTGTATACTGCAGTTTAAGTGGCACCCTCAATGAGAACAGACACAATCACTTTTAACAATGTTTATTGATAAGCAAGCATAAAGATAATTCAATTAAATATGCATACACGTTTATTAATAGGCAAGCATAAAGATGATTCAGGTAAATATGCATATAAAAAGATCTAAATGAAAAAGAAAAAGCATTGGCTCTAGAATAGTGAACTGTACAAGAGGCGTTGGTTTGGTAAACTGGAGCAAAGGGTTAACATGAGACGAAACCAAGAGGACTGATGCTTGGAAGTTAGCATAGTGCTTGGGTGGAAAGGTTCTCCTGGTTATAAGTAGAGCAGGCTGTCTGATGGGGAGGGGGCAGTGACTGTGGAATTAATTCCACAAGGGGCAGAGGATGAGAAACGTTTCTTCAGGCACGGTGCAAGCTTACCCTGCTGGACTGAGTTTTTCATCTTTATAGTCAGGTAGTTTAGTGTGTAATGCTGTGTACATGAAGTATAAGAATTTCTATTTGATGTGGGCTTTGAGAGCGGTCTCTGAAGTTTGCATAATATAATCCTGCTGTGTTGCCCAATAATCAGGTTTTGTGAGGCTACACACTCTACAGTGTCTAAAGATGGATGTGGCAGTAAACTAGCCATCTCACTGCTATTGTCTGTGCCATGCTGTATAGGGTTCAGCATCTGTATTGGGTCCGAATCAGCGCAAAACCTGCTGTGTATCATGCGCCGTTATCGTTGGCATGACTTGTCCTGCTGCTCCTCCCCATACCTCTCTTCCTTACCCTTTGGACCAATCTTCTCGACCTCTGAAGAAAAGCTTTAGATTTGGGTACCAGTTGCTCTCCAGGCAGCACTGGGGGTTTGTGGGGCCAGGGTATGCACTAGCAGTGCTGGAAATCGCATCGGTGCCAGTGGAGAGTGAACAAGCAGGGCTCTCAGCGCCAGAATTATTTTCACTCAGCAGCAGGAGCGTTTCAAGAGGGGGAAGTGGACATGAGGCACCAGAGGAACCACCACCACCAGGAACCCAGATGGGGCGCAAACAGGTTCCATGGGGCCTGAAGGCATGCAAGAGGGGACCAAAGCACACAGGAACATCCCCATCATCGCATGGATGAAGAGGCCCGGGGTCAGCCCCCCACGGAGCCAGAAACTCCAGTCAAGGGAGGAGGTGTCGGCATGTTGTTAATAATAGGAAACAGTGAAAGTTTTCACAAATCTCAGTTGCCACCTTAAACACAATCCACTTGAAGCAATGAAATGGATCTTTTGGGCAGGAATGTGGTCCATTTCTTAAGCCCCATTCACACAATCGCATCATTAAGGATGCCATGGAGGAATTTCAATTGGAAGATAGCATCCTCACCAGGACGATTTCCCACTGAGGTTGCTAGAAGTGGAGAAAGGCCCAAACAGTAGCCAGCAAAAGGCTTTGCCCTGGTGCCACGTGCCATAGGGTGGGCAGATCCATTGCAACAATAAGCCAAGTTGTGATGAAACTGGATCACTCCGCTAGATTGATAAAATGGATACTTGGGAGCAAATTCATGAACTTTGAGGCGATGACCCGGCAATGGTTCGTGCACTGACACCGCAGCTGGACACAGAAGGCACCAGGATTAGGCACAAGCACATGTATACACCAGCTACTCTGAGATTGGATGGCCATTGATCCTTAAATCAGAGGAGAAGATCAGAGATTAGTAGGTCCCAAGACACAATTTGTTGGTTAGCAATCAAAATCCTTTAATGCAGAGAACAGGACTTGGATCTATCTTTTTTGAGGCAAAGTCTGGATCAGGTCAAGTAGTATAAATGCTCCCTCAGGCTCATCATGTTTCTCCTAATTTAGGAAATCATTTGTCATACCAGAGAAACAGGGAAATACCTATTATAAGGTCCATTGAGGAATGCAAGCATGGACTTTGGTCCTTTCTGTGCCCAAATTGCACACTGGCATCAAAGAGAGGCAACTGGTATGGAGAAAGATCTCCTACACTACCTTTTTGAGCTAGCTTCCCTACCATAGAATCTCAGACAACCCAAACACTGATCTATGGTTTGACGTGGGGATTGGCTATAACAAGAACCTGGGCTATGTGGTAGATGTGCAGCCCAGTTTGTATGCTCTTGGATTATACTTATGTCTGTGGCAGTGCTTTAACGAGTTCTTAACTTTATGGCGAGTCCTAAAGGACTTAGGACTGCTTGGCATGATAAGTAAGTAGTAAGTAAGTAGTATGCTTATAAAGCGCACGAATGCTGAGGAGTCTTGGCGCTGAGGAAGGACACAGGTTTACCACAGGAGAGGGACATTACTTCTGCCTCGCAAAGAGCCACGTCTTCAGTAACGTCCTGAAACAAGGTCTGGATGGTTGGAGTCTGATATCGTCTGGTAGCTGGTTTCATAGTGTAGACGCACGGTATGTCAGGCTCCTACCCCCCCATCTGGCTCTGTGAATCCTGGGAATCTGGACTAAACCTTTGCTGGCCGATCTAAGGTTACGCTGAGGAGTGTACTGTAGAAACAGTTTCTGTAGATCCGCCGCCCCACCCCCAAACTGGGTTTTATGTACCAGGCACAGAGCTTTAAACTCAATTCGCTGTTGCACCTGCAACCAGTGGAGGGTTTTAATGCTGCCAGATATGTGGTGGAACTTGGGAATGTTCAACAGCATTCTGGCTGCCGCATTTTGGATACATTGCAGATTTGAAAGTTGCCGCTTATTAATGCCAATGAAGAGGGCATTACAATAGTCGATCCTAGAAAGGATCAAGGCAATGACTACTGATGTCCGCAATTCAGGAGGAATAAAAGGGAAGATTTTACAGAGGACTTTCAGCTGAAAGAAACATGCTGATGTAAGCTGGTTAATTTGGCCTTGAAAGCTCAGCTGATCGTCCATTGAAATTCCCAAGTTCCTGACCTTTCCTGCGGGTAGAGGGCAATTTCCTGCCTCTGTCGGCCTCCAGCCCTGATTCCAGAGTGGTGCACCAGACCCAAACTCCATCACTTCAGTTTTCCCGGTATTAAGTTTGAGATAGTTCTGGTGCATCCAGTCCATGATATGTTTTAGACAGCTGTGGAACTTCCCTGCGCTAGTGTCAACATTGGAAGAGATGGAAATGACCAGTTGGGTGTCATTGGCATGTGACACTAACGAAAAGCCGCGTCCTCTGGTTAACTCAGCCAGAGGTGTCACGTAAATGTTAAAGAGTGTTGGGGACAGTGCAGACCCCTGGGGAACTCCACAGGGGAGGGTGAAGCTCTCTGATTGGTGGTTGCCCCAACAGACCCTTTGTTCCCTATCTGTAAGAAAAGAGGACAGAAGACCAAGCGCCCCCTCACTGACACCCATTTCCTTCAGCCTTAGAATCAATACCTGATGGTTAACAGTATCGAAAGCGGCTGATAGGTCCAGGAGGATTAAGATGGCTCAGACTCAAAGGCCAGAGAACCTCAGAAGGGCTGCAGGTAAGATTAGGGAAATGAAGCAGGCTGCTGATAGATGGGGTATCAGAAATGTATTACATTAAACCAAACGAGAAGGGGACCACCAGACAGAAAACGGTCCTAGGACACAGTCTAAAGGTTCCAGTCAGAATGCTCCAAAGAAAGAATGTCACAACAGAAGATTTTTCCAGGAATCTTCGTTGAAGGATGCTACACTTCTTCATTCTTAAAAGAAAATACTGTGTTGGCAAAATAACAAGAGAACAATGACAACGTTGTATAACAATACAATATAGAAATAAAGCATACCACAATAACGTTGGAAGCGACAACTCAGTCTGGAATCTGGCACAGCTTTTGTCAGGAAAAAAATAAATCAAGAATACATTCATTGAAAACAAGTAAGTATGCCAGTAAGTAAATTTTTGTTTTTGAGCTAATACAGGCGCAGTGGCACTCATGCCAACATGGTTCTCATCGACTAAGATTAGAATCCTTTCTTTCAAGCACGTGCTAGAATCTGACTGTCAGGGCTAAGGGCTATTTGCCTGAGAAACTGATCGTGGCTCCTGTTGATAGCCACAGACTAAAAGACTGAACCTGGATAGCAAGAGCTTACACAAGTCATCTATCCACCTTACAAGGGGAGACATTTGGCAGTGGAGGACTCTGGCTCGTGTCTCCCCACTAGGATCCCAGCACCTTATCGAGGGGGACAGATAATCAGCCAGAAGCCTTTCATACACTATGAGGAGGGACTCTACACTGCAGGAGATGACAAATAAGAACCGACAATAAGGGCAAAAAAACACATGGAGATGTTAGCGCCCACACTCCCATCTCAGCAGCCCAGTTCCTTGGCCAGAGATAAGGTGGACGCCATCTTAGAAGCTATCAAGAAGAGCAGAGATGCACTAGAGAATAAAATCGACACCACCACTACAAGGTGACCACCACTGCAAGGTGACCAATGCAAAATGGCAGCGGAAGTTAGTAAAGCTGAGCACCAGGTTTCTGACTTCCAGCCGGAAAACGAGGAACAGCTGAAAGACTTGTCTGAGAGGGTCAATTACCTACAGTATTGTGCTGAAGATGCTGAGGGTCGTGCTCGAAGGTCGTGTGTGGCAGATGTGGTCCTGGACAGATCTCACCACCTCTTCCTGATTTCCCTATGGTCACAGTGGCAAAGAAATTGGAGAGTTGAACTGCACGATGGGAACTGGAACAACATCTCCAAAGCCTCCTGGAGGGCTTCCCACCCGGATCAAAGAGATTACTCATATTATTCAGGGCTGCATGATCTTCATGGGTGAGAATGCTATGCAGATTCTGAATTGCTTTGGAGATCACAGGGGCTTACGGATTAACTTGAGTAACTCCAGTGCGTTCATTGTACATCCACCTCTACAGGGGTAATATGTGCCAGGCTTAAGAAGCAGGCTTAAATGGGAGCCCGTATCCATTTGATAACTCGGGTATGAATTCACCAGATGGAGGCAGATTTACTAGATGAGAACATCAGAACGGCCATAGCAGCCAGGTGAGCATGGGTGTCCTTTTGGAAAATATTTCCATTAACTTAGGCTGACAGAACCACCATTGCTAAAATAGTGGAGTTCCCGCAGCTCTTATATTCCTTTACAAATTGTTATTCCAAGAGTGTGGTTCTGAGAAATAGATGAACTACTAATGGAATTAAACTGGGGCTCGGGGAGCCGGAGCATGGCACTGACCGAGTGCCAATTCCCAATATAAGAGAGGGGGGTGGGGAGGGTGGCAGTCCTGGACTTTGAGACTTATTGTCTCTCTGGTCAGTTGCAATGGTTGGCGAGATGGGTAGCTCTTTGGTCAGAGACTGGACATTGCACTGTGCCTGTCGTACCTGAGCTGTCTTAAATCCTGTTGTGGCTGTGAAGGAAAGCTCTGGGAGAAAAGGAACCATTTCGGTTTTGAAGTACAGCTAGGATAGACGTCTTCAAAGAAACTAAATTATTGCCCCATATATGCCCAACATTCCTTTGCCTTGCCTACAGGCACTACTATATATGGAAAATTGGCTCAATTTAGATTTCTGGCTTGACAAGGGTGTTGAAAGCACTGGTGGGTGGCGTGGAGGGGGTGAAGATGCTATTAGATGTGCTGTAAGAATATGAAGACTTGTGTGAGGGATTTAATCTGCCCATAGGCATTTGCTTACTAAATGGATTGTTGAAAGCAGCAACAAAGACTACCTGGAGGACAGACTCTAATGAGCCACCCACACACCAGAGCTTAAGGGTGCTTACAATACTACTGGCAGATGTAAAGCAAGAACCTTTCAATACCGGGTCATCTTCAGTCACTCTAAACCTTCCCTTGACACCATAAGAAATAAATGGGCGGAGGACCTCAACAGACGTATTATTGAGGAAGATTGGCCTAGAGCACTTGATAATGCTCCTAAAATCAGCTCAAGTGTGAGCTTTAAATTCATACAATTTATGTTCATAGAACCTACATTACTCCGAGCAGGATTAACAAATATTTTCTGGGGGCACAAGCTAAATGTCCTAGAAATAGGATCCTAGATGTGGGGATGAAGGGTTGATCATTAAAGCTTGATTTGGACCTGTCCTGGGTTAACGCAATACTGGGAGGATGTTTTAACATTCATTAATACTAAGAAAGGCTCGATGGGGGAGGGGTAAAATAGGCACTGGGAAGCGATTCTGGCTTCTATTAGAACCAAGGAGGAGGAAAAGGGATGGAAAGCCTCGCCTCTGGCATACTAGTCCCTAGCGGCCCTTCCTCCCCGATTAGCAATTTACGACAGTGAGGTGACCGCTCAGATCCTACTGGTCACGAACTGCTATGCCTTATAAGGAAATATTTTAGAGGATGGGTGCTCTGAGCCAGTGAACACTGAAGGGAATGGGGGTCCTCTATCTATCCGCTCCTTCCTATGCCCCTAGGCATTTATTGCTGCTTTCTCTGGGTAATCTCCATTAGGTTTATGGTTAAGCTTAGCTAGCGCTGAGAAGCTGATGGTATTACTTTCTAGAGGATCTGAAACTTCTGTGTTAAAGTCACTGGATCAAGCGAAGCATTAATCAAGGATATGGAGAGTCGTAGGACTGTATCAGAGAAGCATATGAATAACTATGATAATTACATCATTCGTTTATGTGGATAGGCAAGTGTTTGTTCCTAAATGTAAATAAGAGAAACAATTCAAGAGGCGACAGTGGAATCGTAATTTTTAAGTACTGTATGTCACATGTGGATGAATATAACCTTTTGAAAACAAATGGATTATCATAAAAAAAGGAAGAAAAATAAGATGCGGTGAAGCATGCACAGTTCTGCAGAAGACATTCAATGACTGGGTTTCTTGGACCTGGCTGTGGTGTCATAAATGCACATGTAGACAGCCTCCAAATCCAATTTCAGGTCTTTTCTAGGCAATACATGTTCTGGTGCCTGGCCAGTAGTCAGGCACACCTCAGGGGTCTTGAGAAAGAGGGCGGGACATAAATTTAAAAGATGGATCTCATGGCAATCCTACTGAATGCTATTTAGACGATAAGAGATCTGGACCTCTCACTAAACTGAAGTGCATGATTCCAAATGTCATAAAAGAAAGAAAGAGGTGCACAAGCAGCTTCCCAGACCTGTGCACAGTGTGATCCTGCTTACCTAGATGTAGGCAAAAAATGAGGGGACTGAATCAAAGAACTCTCAGCATGTTACATGTTCAGAGGCAAATAAACAACTAAAAGAAGAGAAGAGACGGGTGTAGCACCAGAGATTCACGAGGGGCAGTAGGAGTCGTGAAATGCACCCAACACCACTGCCCAGTGGCTAACAGCCTCACTAAAGCTTAGCTGCCTATCCCCCTTAACTGGAAATGATGGCACCTTCGGCGTCAAGAGTGAAATGTACAGGAATCTCGCACCTTCTCCATAGGCCAAGTCAACAAATAATCACAACAATAGTTTCTCAAAGTTCCTTCTGCGGTCCCATTTAAATTCTCTCCAAACGTCTACTATATCCTACTGTTCTGTGTTATCTTCCTATACTTTGATTTGTTAACGCTATTCATTCGACAGCTCTCTGAAGTAGCTGCATAATGACATGGAAGCTCTTTATCAAAATCCTAAATATAAATAAACACTTAAATAAAGGAGAAGGGTCCTTACTGGTGGTTATACCACACTCCATGTACAATGCACTATAACTTTGGGGAGGAGGAAGTCGTTATTCCTCCTATCTATTCCCTCCCTTACTAAGCTAGAGTAAGCTATTTTATTTTTTAAACCAATCTTTATTGACACCTATAAGATGAAATACAGTACAACAGTATATGCATTCAAGTACAAATGCAGAAGATGCTGTAGGCGAGTACATAGTACATAGTACATAGGTGGTGTAGTAATGGGGTCGAAATGGCTGCGCATCCATTGTGGAGTGCAGGTTATTCTAGATAAATATACGTAGAACAGTAGTATCTAGTAACCAGGAAAAAAGGAAATCCCACCACCCACCCCCTGGAAACTCACCAATGCATTAGTGTGGGGCATGACTGCCTAGGACAGGAAGGTGGAAAAGCAAGGTCATTGCAGCTAGAAGTAGAGGGGGAGTGCGACAAAGCAACCTCACAAGGGAGGGAGTGGGGTTTGAGGACTCTGGGATGGGGGGGTGCAGGCGGAATGGGGTTCGGGCATGGACATACGTGGCGTACCTAAAGTGGCTGGGAGTCATCCACGGTCTGGGGCGGGAAATCACGAAGAATCAAATCCCAGTGATCCACGAGGGGGAATTTCCGCAATCCACAGCACTACACTTTGCGGCACTTTCCACCTGCACCCACTTGGTAACCTCAGCGTGCCAGAGCAGAATCGACGGGGTGGCTGACTTTCACCGCATTGCTATACCTCTCTTGGCCAGGAGGAGCTCCAGATTAGTGAAACACGTGTGGGTTTGTCTCTTTTGGGCTGGTGATTCAGGCCAAGTAGGCAATGTTGGGTGGTAACTAGCCGTTCCCTACCAATACTCCATGATATGTCGGACAGGATAGTGTCCCAAAAGGGTCGCAAGGGCCTGCAGGTCCAGAACGTATGTATTATGTCAGCCGCGTCTGCCCTACACCTAGGGCACTTGTCTGCAATCGCGGATTAAATGCAGTGAAGTCATGGGTGGGGTCACGTAGGCTCTATGCAAGAGGCAGAATTGTTTGTATTTGAATCAGGGTTTACGGGTAATATTGCTGGGATATTCTAGTGCCTTGAGCCATTCCCAATTGTAAAATAGCTGTCCCAGTGGTTCAGCTAGAGTACGCTGCTGCAGCGGCGTGGAGTGCTAGTGAATTTGGTGAGGTGGTAAAGCATATATAGGTGAGCCAAAGGATGCTGGAGAAGATAGTTGGTGGATTGGAGTGTAGAGGCACTGACGCCCCAGTCTAGGCAGTTTCTCCACAAAGATCTACCCTCCTCAAGATAGTCTCCACATCTGATCTAACTGTACCCAAATACTATTCCATAAACACAAACCCCAGAGAATCCAGATGGCAGACAAGTATGTGATGTGCTCCATCCTACCATGGTACTGGTCAGTGTGTTCACCTCAATACTTTCGAATAGTAGGTAAGGTAGAACCTAAGACTGATGGTGCACCCACCAAAAAAAAGAATCCTCACTTGGCGCTTACCTCAAATCACACCTTTATTTTTGTGGTTGAAGGAACTTTGACTTGTGAAACAGAAAAAGGGAAATGAGGTTTGGAGGCTAGAGCCGTTTGAGGCAGTTGATGGCAGGTCAGAAGACGAGCAGGAGACAGTGTACCTAAATTGTTTTCTTGCCAATGTTTCAGTTCAGACCATAAGATACTCAAACAGAGCCAATAATTATAGCCACATTACAATCCTACTCCAGCACCAAGGAGTGCTCTTTTTTGTGCCCGAGTATGTCAATACTGCAGTTCCAGTTCTCAACAGCGACAGCCGAGAATGGAATATCAACTGTTCAAAACCTGAGAGAAATGCGCGAGACTCATTCAGCAATAAACTTCCATGCTTCAGCACGGTTTGCTTTCCCCACCAGAAGGCAGAAGTTGCTGTTGGGCAAGCTGCCCAATAATGGCCTTAATCAGTATTTCAAGGTCACCTTAACGATCCTACAGAATTCTTGGGTATTTTTCGAGATCTAATTCACACTTTGTTTGGACGTGAAACAACATCTTGTAAGAATCTGTACCAGCAGAGAACTTGAATCATTCCCTAGCTCGAGGGTCACTATAAAGTCGTAGCAGGAAGCACCAGAGCAGTTTGAGAGTTCTGCAAGGTCAAAAAACAGACAACCTGCATGATGCTCCTTCCCTTCTTCAAACTACTTAAACACACATTTTCTGCAGCTCCCAATTACTCTGTGATCCACATCGTCAACCACTCTTTCCACAAATGAAGTACTGACTCTTACTACCGAAAACCCCCCTTGTAATTACCACTAATGGTAATTGCTCATTTCCACAAAGGAGCGTGAGTCTTTCCTTACAATTTTCCCTAATACATTTCTGGTCCCAGTGTCTGATAGTCTTCAGGCATCAGAGGCTGATGCTCCGAACTACAGATGGTCCGTTCAGACCATGTGGGCACAGTGCCTTCACTTAGCATTTTTAATCCAGGTCTAAGTTTCCCGGGTGCCCTGCTCTCACCAGAAATGCAGCAGATATTTTGGATGTAGCTCAGCGGTCCTTCATATCAATGAAAGTAACAGTGAGGAAGGACTATAGGAGCAAACGAGGTACTGTTTCCAGGTCAAATGAGCTGCAGTTTTAAGGAAGACATTTTTAACTGAACTGAGAACTTTCTGATGAGAGCTGTGCTTATGGGACTATGATGGGCATAGCCAGGACAGTGGGGCGGAACAATTTTCTGAGTGGGGCTACTGGCCAGCACCATCAGCTCACTAAACTTATATGAGGGTTCTAAAATATGTTGTGTTATACTGAACACGCGACTGTAGCAAATGAGCAAAAACTTTTAGTGTGAAGTGTGTGTTTGTGTGAAGGAAAGAGATGGATGAGATGGTGGTCAGATTTTGTTTCTAAAAATGTGGTTCAATATTGCATTATTATGCAACAGATGGATATACTTTACCAATATTTACTTAAAAAGGTAGTTATTTAAAAGAGAACATCAATAAATCAGAGAGTTTTTTATTCATTCTGGAACTTAAAGGTAAAATAAATGTGCATTGGCTTGTTTTCTCTCCCTGTAGCATACTTTTTCCTGTTGTTCCTGTGTTGTTCCTCGTGTGCTTCTCTCATCAGTTTCCCGTTGCCAAAGTACTGTTTCCATCCGCTTTTGTGGAACAATTTCTTTAGGGTTTTGCATGTACAGCGCTTGTTCTATTTTGCTTTCTGTTCAGGATTATTGAGCTCTTCACATGAGATCGCATGCCTTTATCTTGAGTTTTTTTTGTAATGTGAGTGTGGGCACTCTGTGCGCTAATGCCCTGTGCTTCCCATCTGTTGCCTGGCTTCAGCGATGTGTGGCACTCGTGGCCCCTCACTCTTTGTTCCCGTCTCTCCCCAGATGCAAAGGCACTGTGGGTGTGATCATCACATGCTCGCTGGAGGTGGTGAAGACCAGGCTGCAGGCCTCACAGGTCATCTTTCGGCCTCTCAGCCTCTGCGAGTTTCATCTCCAAACAGTGACTGGAGGCAACTACACCCCAACCCGGTCCTACACCACGGGGGTCCTCCAGCTTGTGAGGTAAGTGCTGGGGATGGCAGCTGGGAGCCTAGGCCAGCCAGCAGTGAGTTATCATCCCAGATCACCAGGACCAGCATCAACCACTGCCGCTGTCACGGCAAGAGCCCGTGCAACGCCCACCGTGTCGCCCTCATAGCATGTCAGCACCAGCCCTGCCTCCTCCACCAAGAACTCCGGCCTGGAGTCGCTCACCACATCCAAGCAGATCTTCCCGTGGATGGGAATCTCACCAGAATCCCAAACCGAAAACGGCAGCTGCAGTTCAGGTACCAGCAGTTTATCTCTTCATAAACAAACTTACACTCTTCTGTCGGCCACTTGTAAGGCTTCTCACTAGTGTCCAGGCATGTTTGCTTTCAGTCACATGCAGGCTGAGTTGTGTAACCGTTAGCTGAAGTTTAAAGGCGAGTGTTAGACACATGGATGCATGCCTCTTTATGATTTGCTTGCATCTCCGTATTTTCAGGGTGTAGGTTATCTGGCCCTCATAGATGCCGCGCCTGGTTACAGCTTCTGAATATTGACTCTGACCAAAGAAGTTCCGTACAGTACCTAACATATGTCAGAACTGTTCAGGAACTTTTTTTAATTTTTTTAAATTACAGCTCTTCACACATGCGACTGAATGCCTTTATCTTGTTTTTTTTGTAATGTCGTTAAGGTGAGCGTAGGCTGTGTGCGCGATAATGTCCTGTGCTTCTCATCTGCCGCCTGGCTGCAGAGCCGTGCGGCGCTCGTGGCCCCTCACTGTGTGTTCCCATGTCTCTCCCCAGATGTGGAGGCACTGTGGGTGCGATCATCACATGCTCGCTGGAGGTGTTGAAGACCAGGCTGCAGGCCTCACAGCACAGCTTTCAGCCTCTCTGTTCCCGCGAGTTTCACCTCCAAACAGTGACTGAAGGCAACTTCCCCCCAACCCGGTTCTACACCACGGGGGTCCTCCAGCTCCTTAGGTTAAGTGCTGGGGATGGCAGCAGGGGTCCCAGGCCAGCCAGCAGCCCGTACTCATCCAGGACCAGCACCAACCCCGCCCCTGCCACCACAAGAGCTGGTGCCCCCGCCCTTCGTGTCCTTCTCATAGCATGCCAGCGGTAGACCTGCCTCCTCCACCATGGACTCCAGGCTGGCGTCGCACACCGTATCCAAGTGTGGATGAAGGAGTCTCATCAGAATTCCAAACCGAAAACTGGCAGCTGCAGTTCAGGTAATGGCAGCTTATCTCTTCATAAACAAACTTACACTGTTCTGTCGGCCACTGACTTCTCACTAGTGCCCGGGCATGTTTGCTTCCAGTCACATGCAGGCTGTGTGAGGTGTGTAACCGTCAGGTGACATTTAAAGGCGAGTGTTAGACATATGGATGCATGCCTCTTTGTGATGTGCTTGCATCCCTGTATTTTCAGGGTGTAGGTTATCTGGCCCTCGTAGATGCAGTGCCGGGTTACAGCTTCTGCATATCGTCTTCCACCAAAGAAGTTCCGTATAGGACCTAACATATGTCAGAACTCTCTTTGTGAGGCTTAATTTATGCATATCAGTGCATTTCTGTGCAACTGCATAAGTGGCACGTTAATTGCTGGAGGTACAATTTGCTGTTGGAAACTATCCTGTATACACATTTTAAGTCGTGGCTGCAACTAGTAATTTCTAGCTGGAGGATTTCTTCGGCATTCTTACCATACATCTTTGATGCTCGCATGAATCCTAGGTTTCATTGGTAGCTCTATAATACTATCAGTGCTGCTGTATATTATCGACTTCTCCACTGCACTAGCAAAGCAGTATTATTTCCCCGACGACGGAGCTTGCAAAATGTTGCCAATAAGGTTCCTAACACTGTTACAGGTACGTCCAAGTCAAATGTGGTCGAAGATTCCTCAGATTCTGTATAATGTATTCCACCATCTCTGCATCATATCCAGTGCCTGCACTTCTCAGTACAGGTACGATATTTTAATGGCTGAATACAGACACTTCTCAGTAGCAAACAGTATTCTAGGATAGTATCTAAACTTCTATATTTTTAGGTCGAGCCTAGAGCCAGCGTGCATGCGCTGCTCTGCAAGACTTGTTGTAGTGGAGTAGGGAATAGAAGCCCCACCCACATTTGCCATTGGCTTGTGTCACTGTCCCTCCTAAATGCTGGCTTCTGATTTGTAAATAGGCTTGTTAGTCCCCCCTTAGTACCGCCTCCTCTTCATTTGTCACCTCCCATGGCGACTGACCCTTTTACTTCGGTTGTTACACAGTACCTGTTATTTAGTCTTTAAGCACTATTTTCTTTATCCAGTTTCTCTTACTGCAGGAACTACGTGCTTTGGTGCCTTCTCCCCTCCTCCCCCCTCCGGCCCATTGTCCGTGCCTTCTTTACCCCCTCGCCCTCCCTCCCGTTGTGCCTTCTTTAATACCCACTGCCCTCCCGTTGTCCATGCCGTCTTTAGCCCTCCCCGCCCTCACTCCCGTTGTCTGTGCTTTCTTAAACCCCCCCGCCCTCCCTCCCTCCCGTTGTCCGTGATCCCTACCATTTGCAATGCAATAGGTCTCGCATTTATGCGAGTTTGAGCTATGGGCATTGTAAATGACAATGCCTTTTATTTATGTTTTGGTTTTTAAAACATAAATAAAACGCATTGTCATTTACAATGCCAATAGCTTAAACTCATGTAAATGCAAGACCTATTGCATTGCAAATGCTTGTATCTCCATGTTGCGTAACCTTCCTACCGGCACTTCCATGTTGCTTGGCCGGGGTGCGCGCTCTTGCGAGAGGCGCATTACATTTCATAACATTAATGTGCCCCTGGGGCATCTGCCAGGGAATATGCACCATAACATTCTGGTGCCCCTGGGGCACCCGCCAGACTGACTTTGTAAGTGTCTGTGGGGGGGGGGGGGCGCAGTGCAGGCCAGGCGCTGGGGCTGCTCCTGTGCCATGCGCCGTCGCTGCTGCTATGGCGGTGCTGCCGGTGCTTCCTTCACGAACCCAGCCATCATTTGCCCTCCACGCCCTCTCTCAGACTGCACTGCTAGTGATCATACCTCTGGAGCAGAGCCGGCATCTCTCCCAGCCCTGCCCAGCATTTTCTTGCCCAGCAGCGTCTAGCGATCAACGGCCGCCGTGGGCGCTTCAACTACACATAGTCTGTGGAGCTCAATACACACTTGGAAAGAAACTAATTGACACACGGGTTTCATTTCTCCTCAGGCTCCATGTCCTGTGAACGTACAGAGTGAAGTCACTGCTCTGAGAAGTCTTGTTTCACTACGTCCCCAAATTTTTTTTAAAACTTTTTAAAAGTGTTGCTTCTCTTGTATGTTGGTAATGTTGAGAGCTTGCGGCGTGTGTATTTTTAATGTGAAACAAAGCAATATTCATTTTTATGCTTGGGAATAGCTGATTTCACAATCATGCAAAGTAACACGACATGAGGTAATTGAGAACTTGGACAACTATTTTGAAAATTGGACCATAAATGTGATTCATTCAGTCCCTTTGGACATTTTCACCCTCCTGTTTAGTTCGCACAAAAGAGTAGCTGCATCAGAAATGTATTTTATGAGTCACTGCCTCATGCATCTTACATCGCAGTGAGGAAAGTGTGAATAAACTGGTTTTTTCAAGGTGGGAAAATCTTCACTTCAGCAGAGCTCGACGTGAACATGTTGTGTTGCAGGAAGTGCTATGTATCTGGTTTACTTTGTGGAGCCGGATTGTCTCAAACTGGGGGCGAGTTCTGTAAATTGTGGCGGGCACCGTAATTTGTCCTTGGCATAATCCGTTGTTTTCTATGCTCTGATGTGATACTGCACTGACCTCGGAGACAAGCCTGCAAAATAAGCAACAGCGATGAGATTTTAAAGGAACAATCTGGACAAAATCATAGAAAACGTTCCATCTTGGGGATAGAATAATGAATTCTTCATTATTATATGATTCAGAGTTATTTGCCTCTTATGTATTATCTAATATTTTGGAGCTGGCGTCTTAACAGAGGGTTATGTATTATCAAAGAACACCAGGGTGCCACTTAAATTATCATTTTGAAGAATGCAGTCGTTTCAGGTTTAGTTATTATTAAAGTGATAATTTTTTCAACTAGGCTCGTTGCTCCAGTTGGTACATTATTTTACATTTAATAGTCCAATGCACTTTCTTGTGTTCCACGTTTTGCTTAAAATATTACATTTCTCCCTTGAGAAAAGAAAGCAAATAGTGGCGGAATGTCTGAACTCATTACCCCTTGAAATGCTGGACAGTTACTCCACTGAATTAATAAAATCGTTTTTTTATTTACACATATGGAATTCCCAGAATTGATTTTAGAAGAGGGCAAGAGAACCCCTATTCAAAGGCAGCTGAAGCTCTCAACTTATTCAACTTAGATACTGGGATTCATCTAGAGGGGTGTAGCCCTCCTGTGCCAGTAGCAACCCCTTGAATTCCTTCCATATTTGTATTCATTCACTTGACGACGACGCCGCCTCCATGACATTTTTAGGTCGAGCCTAGCGCAGCGCGCATGCGCTGCTCTAGGAAAACGACCTCTTGGAATCGCTCTGACGCTCGTGCGTGTGAAAAGGCCTACGGCTTGCGGTTACGAGCAGCGGCGCGCAGTGTGCCATCTGTTGTGTCAGATTTCACACGAGCGCGCGCGCAACACTCGCCGCTTCTCTTATAAGCTTTCACTTTCGTGAAAGTTTGCAGCCAGGGAGCCCTGTCGTCCATCCGCACAGCCATCAAGAGAAGTAAGTCTTTTCACTTTACTCCTATCTGTGGTTTAATGCCTGCAATGTCGCGTGGGTCAGTGGTCGAGACCTCACTGCCCCTGGTGCTCACGGTACCTTTGTTGCTGAACAAAAAAAGCAGTTTGGCGAGTCGCGCTGCGGCTCCTCTCGTGGACGGAAGCGAGGCACATGGTCACCCGGCGTTCAGCGCGTCTAGGTTGCCACCACAACAAGGAGGGGCCATGAACCAAGGGGGAGCGTCTGCCCGGGGTGCTCCAACATCTGAGGTAGGATCGGTGCACACATGCCGGTCTGTGTTCACAACAGCTCTCACTTTCTCGCATGGGGCAGCGCTGATCCTCAAACGCTTGTGAAGCGAGAACTGCTGCCCCTCAAGCGCTCGTGAAGAGGGAAGCACTGACTGGCAGCATTACGAACGTCGGTGAGCGGGGTGAGGTGGCAAAGTTTGTTGGTGCTCCACACAGAACTCCTCCGGGTTATTTCTGTGGGGCAAAAAGATTGTTTTTGCCCGCTCCTGTCCCTCTTCATTGCTTACTGGTGTCCTCCCTCCTGCCATGCTTGTAGTCGCCCCTCTTTGTTCCTTTATCTAACTCTGTCACGCTGTCTGTCTCTTTTCTTCTGTCTTGATTGTGTGGCCTCCACTGTCTCGGTCACGCGGTTTGCTCTCGTCTGTCTCCCTGTGTTCATTTCCGTCCTACCTTGTTTGTCTCGCTTTATGCCCCTTGTATGTCTCTATTCCCCTGACCTCTCTATGTGCCCTTCCGCACCCACTCTAGATACCCGCAGAATTTATGCCTTTTCCCCCCTATCACCAGCCCAACCTAAAAGAACTACAAATTCCACAATCCTCGCCCCTTGAAGCAGCAGTGCACCCTGGAGCAACTTCACACTCTGGAGCAGAAGCTACCTCGAAGCACCGCAGCAGCCGAGGAAACTGGAGCACCCTTGCATCTGGTGCACTCCCCACCCTGGAGCTCCCACAACCTCGCATGTAAAGCCATACTTTCAGTGACCAAGAGTTCAGACTGTGTTTGTAGAATTGCAGATCAGAGCCAATTGCACTCACTTCTAGAGCCAGAATTCAGCAGTTACGTCTCATTGATACCCATTTATTAGCTGAATTGTACAAAGTTAAACCAGAAAACCTGGGCACATTGTGTCTTCTTCGCTACCTGGACACATTGTCTTCCGCACTTAAAATGTGTTATCAAGCAAATTATTTATTTCACTAAGAATATCTTTTTTCTTCATTATCGCATATGAAAGCACTTCCAGATATGTGAGTTCAGACTACCAGTTGTACATAAATAACAATTTAAGTACCTCTGAATGCAGTGCTATAATGAACCCATTACTGTCAAAGATTCCAAATTAAAGAACAGTAGATGTTGTAGCACTCAGGATAATATGCTGCATGGCTAAATACTTATAAGGTCCAAAAGGCGAGACCTATTGGCTATGCCAATGCTTGTTAGGTCAAGCTTGGGCAGCGCATACGCTGCTCTGCGATGCATGCTGTATTCAGGTATGGACTTGAAGCTCCGCCCACTCTCCGTCCATATTTTTCATTGACTTGTGTCATTGTCCTTTGTAAACTCTGGCTCTTCATTGGTCAATAGCCTTAGTAGTCCCTCCTTAGTACCGCCTTGTCTCATCTTGTAACCTCCCATAAGAACTGGCCCTCTTACATGTGTTGTTACTCTGTAGGCTTCAAATACAGCCTCCGAGCACTATTTCATTTAAATTGTTTTCAACTGCCTGCTGTGGAACGCTCTCTCCTAATGCTTGAATTATTTTTTTTATGGCTCAGCACGCCACAGTGGCGGCCGCGCCTTTGGTTTATTTGCGGCGCCAAGTGTGGCTGTTTTTTCTTTCTTTTACTCTTTATTCACTTTCTTAGTTTTGTTGTTTCCAAGCACCCCATGCCGCGCTTGCATGTTAATAAAGGGCATGCCCGTTTCTTTAGACCGAGCCGCGTCTAAAGAAAGGGGCACCTCTGTCATTAAATGAAAGCGCTGTTTGGGGCTCTTTTACCAAAAAAGCATTTGTTTTTCAAACAAGCTTTTTTGGAAAAAGAGCCCCAAACAGCGCTTTCATTTTAATGGCGCCCGCGCCCCTTCCTTTAGACGCGGCTCGGTCTAAAGAAACGAGCCTGGCCTCTATTAATGTGCAAGCACGGCATGCGGCACTTGGAATCATCAAATATTTGCAATGCAATAGGTCTCGCATTTTAGAATTTAGGCTATTCTCATTTACAATGCCAATAGCTCAAACTCTCAAATTCGAGACCTATTGCATTGCAAATGCTTGCTATTAAAAGCATTGCAATCGTTTTTGTGTCATTCTCATAACAAAACTATTTACAGAGGAGTGTACTTGCTGTTGAAACACTGTCATTCATCGTAGTCATTTCAGCGCGCAAACAAAGACCAGTTTTCTGTACATGGGTAAACCAGACGACCAAATTAAAACGTGCATTAATGACGTAAAACTACTGCTTTTGTGCATTAGAAGGAACTGACAGAGCAAACTTTGCTTTGCAATTCGAATGCACACATTAACTGACGTGATTTAGACATCTATAATTTTGATATGAAGTGAGTTGTCACCACATGCCATTTTAATGATCCATCAGGTTTAAGCACAGCTGTTCTCTTCATCGATGTCACTTTCACTTTATAAGATTCTCGGCTCACATTACTCGAATCACAGAACGCTCCTGTGTATGAGTGAAGCTTTACACTGCGTGGCAGCCATCTTAGTGTCAGGTGAAGCACTTTGCAGTTTTTAGGTTTCTCCTGCACGGCGCTTGCGGCCTCTCTGCTTCCGCGAGTTTCACCTCCAAACAGTGACGGGCGGCAACTTCACCTCAGCCCCGGTCTACACCACGGGGTCCTCCAGCTCCTGAGGTAAGTGCTGGGGATGGCAGTCCTGTCTCTCAATTTACACATATTTATAGACGCAGGTAGCACATCTATCTCTCAGGCTATCCAGCCCTCACAAACTCCGGCTGCAGAAAGCAGTTATGCCTCAAGGTATAGAGAACGCACACTTGCAGCCTCACTCCCCCATGTCAGCAGAGCTATCCCCCAAGTTGCACAGAGCAAACATGCACAGGTCTCAGATAACTTTACTTTGGGTTTCACATACTTAATGGGCTCAGCGGTTCTACAGCAGAGCTATCTCCCAGGTTACACAGGCCTCCGGCAGTAAACTCTCCGAGTACAGGGAGTTTACATACCGGGATCTGGGCAGGACTATTTTACAGGTTCCACTGACCCTACAGGCTCGGGACACAGATGGCACAGGCACAGACCACGGGCAGCACTTTGCCGAATGGCGGGAGTGTGACCTGAGGGCACTACTTGTAACATAAAGACCTAAGACACTCGCCCTCTGGTTATCTGTGCAAAGTTCTGCAGACACGATGCACCAATGCGCTGATGTCTCAGGGGCTCACCTGCAGCACAGCTGCCAGCTGTCTCCATGCAACATGCGTCATCACACGCCGTTCGCCATTAGTGGCATCGGAACACCCTGGGAATTGTAGGCCATAGCTGTATGGAGACATGTGACACTTCAAATCCCAGAAAACACTTGCGCTTTGACTAAAAACCCTGGATCTGTTTAAGGGAGCTCCAGACAACACATTCAGCCTCTCCCAGGGTTTCACATCCTGTACCCTAGGATCTCCAGTGATTGCTCAGGGGATGGACGCCCCAGTCACACAGTTACAGTTGAAGCCTTCTAAACGCTTGGAGGGTGTATGCACCGACAAAGGCTTCTGTGAAGCATGCACACCTTTCAGCCTATTCTACCTCGTTCTGATCCCTTATTTCCCTCGCCCTATTCTCAGATACCGCTCACCCTGCACACTCACCCACCACTTACTCTGCACACTCACCCTGACATTGCGCTGGCAGTCAGATACTGCCCACTCACACAGTGCTGACTGCACTCACACACCTTTGACATACCTCTCACCCAGCACTCACATAGCTCTCACCAGGGCACAAGTCCTAAAAATAGAAGTGGGGGGACTAACCTAATTAATCAGTATGCAAATGGCATCACGGCGCGTGACATCACGGCGCGTGAGGCGCGTGACATCACAGCACATGACATCACTGGAAGAGGCATCACAAGAAGTGACATCAGATCTTAAGCCCTCACATATATGTTTAGCAGGTGTATCATGAGTACATTTGAGCACATTTCGAATATACTTGCAAACCCTCCTGATTTAGGCAGAAGATTCACACTTTTGTAAGCTTCACATAAACCAATGTTGACTTTTGTCAGCGTAAAGCTTCCTCTACCCATAGTGCTTTAAAAGGAAAAATAGTGATATTTAAATTATTACAACGCCTCCTCAGGGGTAGTATGCGCTATATAAATGCTATTTATTTGTGCAAATACTGGGAAAGATCAACAAATCTGACATTACAGTGCATGAATATCTCCTAAACAGAGCCTGAACATAGTGAAAAGCTGCATCTCTTAAGTATGTGTGAAGTGCTAACAAGGTGTGAGCCTTTGTTTCCCCTCTGCTGCATTTGCTTCTAGGTGTGAGGCTCCTGACTGCTCCCAGCCAAGAGACACCAACAAAAGGAGGCCTGATGACCCCTCAGATTCGGCCTTTGTTATGGGCAAAACAGGAGTCTGAAATAAGAGAGCCCCATCCCTCCAGCCTGCACGTTGTTGAGATCGAAAGCAGATAACGTGCAGGCGCTGCTGAAAGAGTCCCGGTGTTTGAAAATTACAACGGGACGAATTCAGCATCTTTTTTAGTGGGGCCCAACTTCTTGGCAGGGTGGACGAAAAAGTGGGTGGACGCCGTCCACCCGCGTGCACCCCCGACTCGTGCCCTGGCTCTCACCCTCCACCCACATCTCTCACCCTGAACTCAAACCGCTCATCATGCACTTATATTATTGACATACCGCTCACCCTATACTCGCACACCTCTTACCTTGTACAAGGAACATCTCTCACCATGTCCACTCCCATAATTCTCATTCTGCACTGAACACACATCAATCGCCATGCATTAAGGCCCTTTCACCCTGCACTCAGACACTTATCAACTTTCATTCATGCACCACTCACCTTGCACAGAGAGCACTCACACCATTCCCCCTGCACTCATACACTGCCCCCACACCTCTTAACTTATTTTTAATCTCACAGGTGAAACCTAATGCATTTATCAATGCTTGTTACACTTGTTAACACTGCCTGGGCATTGGTTGCACCTCAGTTTAACATCCAAACAGCAATAAGCAACAGAAAGGTGACCAGTCAACCTTTGCAAAGAACCTTCCACTGCGCAGCAACACGTCACTGCAATTTTAGTAACTTTTGAACCGCTTGAGCTAGAAACAATTTTTATTTTGTTAAAATCTGCAGATTATGCAGCAGATGATGGTTTATTTGGCAAATGCAGCAGGTCCAAAATAATGTGAAAAACGCAGCGGCCGCATAATCGCATAATTCCCTGAATATGAATTACAGTTCTGTCACTGAATATGTCCGGCCTGATCAAAAAGGGGAATTAATTCCTGGGGAGCTCAATAGTTCAACTGATACAACTTTGACAGCTGTGGTTCATGGGCTGCTATGGATATATATTTTTAATTCCTTCCTGATCAGAACAGGTTACAGTTTGTTCATTTGATTAACACTTACATTGCGTGCTTTTTCTCAGGGACCCAAACAGAAGAGTAATACTGGATCTGTTTGTTGAAAGTCTTTATAGTACAGATTTCACTCCCCAGCCTACCCGATTTCTTCGAGCATGGGGCGGCCATGGCATTTACAGACATCTATTTTTTCCAAAGATGCTCTTTCTAGGACTACTCTAACCGAGTCCTACAATATGGAAAGCTGCTGTCAGAGTACATGCTCTGTTAATTATTAGGTGCACCGCTCAATTTCTTTACTGCCATCACAAACAGCCAGGGATACTTGCATTCAAAATTAAAAAATATTTTTAAAAAATGTTTTTATGCATTTTTTAAGCGAAACGCACGCATAGTGCATACTATGGAGAGACCTACCTCTTGTTGCTTCAGAGGATTTAGGGATTAAAAGTGGCGAACTAAAGAAGTGGAATCGTAATTTTCCACAGCTGTCGTAGTTCCTCCAACTACCTACCAGTGTGCTGCAATACGGGTGAGGCGGGTAAGAGGGTAATAGTACAGACTAAGTTTACTCAATCCGAAACTACTGAGACATTTGTAACGCCACTTTCATTTAAGCAACCATCAGGTCTACTGGCAACTGCACGGAGATCAAAAAATTAATAGTAATTTCACACATGCTGTCAACAGAGCAATATTCATGACCGACCCCCAAAGCGGCGAGATTCAAACCCACGGACTAGAGGTGAAAGCGAATCCGCGTCAAAAGGCCGCGCCGTCCAGCCCCGCTGCTGGCCGTTTCCACAGACTGATGCTCTTAAATTATGCACTCGGTGACGCGGCTGCGTGGATTTTACAGGGCTCCGGCAGAGGAGCGTTCGTCCGTTGTTTCTGCTGGTAAAACATCTTGTAAGCTTTCCGATAATTCCCCCATGTGCAATTCTGTAGTCTGTTCAGCATTTTCACTTGCAAGTACATTTCCTGCGGAATGTCTCTCCTTCCGTAAGTCCCTGAGGCACCGCTCGAGTCTTTTGGTGAATAAATCCACGTCCTGCCTCTTCATTCCGACGGCGGACGCGGCGTTGAGGTACGCGCAGGGGTAGTGATCGGTGTGAGACATGAAGCCGGTGAAGGTATGTCCGCTCACGGTCTGCACTGACTCACGAGGCACGACTCTGCGGATGAAACAAGAATGTGTACAATGAAATAGGAAGCAATGCCAAGTTATCATAGCAGCAATATTCAAGCACAATACACGAGCCTGTAGGTGTACGGATAGATACAGCGTTAATAAGATGGAAGATTATGCAGGTATTTTTTTTTATAGCATATTAAGGTAAACACGAGGCTTACCATGCGACCACAACACATCTATAGACTCAACCAGGTAATACTGAACATAGAAAAAACGCATAGGAGTAACTTTGAATAATGTTACTTTATGGATAAATGGCTCAGAAGGTCACAAGCTTCAATCCCGTTTAGGCCTTCCCAAACCTTCAATCTTCTAGGGTCGGTAATTTTAGTGGTACTAATTAGGTAAGAGTAACACCTATTTGCAGAACCTCAGCCCTGCTCTTCGCGCTACAGTGATGACCATCCACAATGCTCTCCGTACCCATCGCAAACCACCTCCACCACAAACTGGATGGACTCTTCGTGAAGGATATTGAGAAGGTAACTTTTTTTTAAACAGGACTAACCTGGTCCCTGTATCCGGCCTGCACGCCATTGTGATCAGCCTGAACTTGCGACTTTCACTTGGTCTCGCATGGCCAGATAAAAGCAAGTGGCGCTTTGTGCTTTTAGTCGCTATACTTACCTTAAATCTTTGAAATGGTTGTATGTCGGAACAAAGAGTTCCTCTACAATGCCTACCTTTACAACGCAGTGACTACAACGACCGCGTCTTAACCACAAATTGCTTCACCACGAATTTTTGTGCTAAAGGCATGCATGGTAAACGGTTATCCGTGGCTAATGTTACGACTCCAAAGCCCTCTTACCTGTCCTATTCACTTTCCGACCCTCCTCTCTCCCCGCCCATCCCGAACACTAGACCGACTTTGCTTTAAATGCATGGTTAAGGCAAAGTCGTTGTTCGGGCAAGTCGTTGTTCGGCTTGCGGAACTCGTGGCTCTGGCCTCGTTGTTCCGGATGTTTCCCCTCTGAAATTGGATATCCCCAGTGTGAGAAGTTGGCCTGGTATATGCTGTCCACTAATTAAAGTGGTACACAAAAGATAGTCAAAGTGGAAAATATTCACAATGTATCTGCAACCAATACATGGTCTATGTACAAAGAATATGACAACACCAATTGGCTCATTCAATAAATGATTATGATTTAATGAATATCACAGAAATTGTCATCATAGACTCAAAAAATGTGAACTGAATATCACATTTAACATTTAATAAAAACAGGTGCATACAGCGTGAGGTGATAGGTGCGTAGTTGGGATAAGTGAAAGTGATGTGCAGGGGAAAGGTGGTGCATATATATACATCAATATACAATAATGATAACCTAACCTGCCAAATTACTGGCAAACATACAAATGCAAAATCATAAACAAAAAATGCAGATATAAATTCTCTGTCATCCAGGTTTGATAAGTGAAGAGAAGGAAATGTCGACGTTTCGACCCCTATAAAAACCAGCAGATTTGACGTCTTGGAGGTGGGGTCTTCATCAGGACCAACGGGGGAGGGGGAAGGGAAGCGAGGGGTTTATGTTGCACCAGTGACAGCACAGGAATCTTCAGGCTGAAAGATAGTGATGTGGGCCAGCAAGGCTCGATAGGTACAGCAGTCCGTATAGAAATGAACCAAAGGTACGCAATAGCCTAAGGTCGCGGATGTATCCGTATTGAAAGAGCAAGGGTTCAAACGTAACCCATATCTCAGGGAAGCGTCGAGACTTCTGACAGCTAACCTTGTGTACCACTATTTACCTGAGTCCAGTGGCCTTTCGGGTTACCCCATTGATACGAAACTCACTAATTAAAGTGGGCACCTTGCACCAGTCCAAACAACCCTTATGATGTACAAGGTCAAAGATAACCTTTAGAAAGCTATCCTAGTGGTAGCTGTGGAGAGCAGCCTTCAGGCTTAATCTTGAAGGAATGTAAAGCAGCTTGTTTTACCAGAATATCACCTCCTGTATTAACTAAATGAAAGGAGAACCACACTGTAGTTATATAAAAATATGTATTTATTAATATAACACTCTCTAGTATCCTCTACCCGAGGATAGAACACAAAGCACACAATACAAGATCAATAGAACAGTTGTAAGTAGCACAATACACAGTGGGCTCCAGGGGGAGACCAAACCATATACTAAAATAGTGGTATAACAACCACGACTCAGGTCAAGACAAGGTCTGGAGCACGTGGAATCGTTGGGACCCCAAGGAACCACCCAAAGTGAGTAGATAGGGACCCCACGGAGGACGGGTGCAGTGTGCTAACACGACCGTGGGCTCCGTTCAATTCTATGGGGAAGTCGCGGTTGCAATCTTACAGTTTAAGGACCCTTCTAGGAGGACTTCAAGGAAACCCTTTGGAACTTAGGAAGTTGGAGAGCCACCCCACCCGTGGATACCGTAGTACTCGCGTTACCTATACCAGAGGACCTGGGTGCATAGGTCTGGAGTGGTGTCGGAAACCGCCGTCGTTCTCAATGGAGGGCTGCGAAGAAGAGCTGCTGTCGTGAAGGTGAAAAGGGTCCGGTGGAATCCAAGGATGGATTCTTGAAGGAAGGAACCTGAAAGCAGAGGGGACAGAGTCTGGGTCACTTCAGGGTGACCAGGGGCTCGGGAGACGAACGCCCACCGATGTCGGGTGCTTCAGATGCGAAGAAGGGATGCTTGACTCTGCAGCCACAAGGACCAGGAGACGTCGAGGACGACCAGGAGCCAGATTCGAGCTGTCCCACGAAGGATGTTGAGTGCTGAGGGGTCGGTGTCCGGCTGGAGCACCAACAAGCCTTGGCAAAAGCAACCCACGCAGGAAGGTCAAGCAAGTTACGGTGAGGACCAGCAAGGTCCTGGGGGGCTCCCCAAGCAATGGAGAGTAAGGGCACGTCTGGAGCAACCAGGAAAGCCCTCTAGAATTCAAGATGACCCTCAGGAGGACCCACAGGCCGAATGACCAGGAGTCGCGAGGGGACCTCGAGCAAGATCACAAAGTACCAGCCCACGGAGCCCTCGGTGCAAGGAGGCCGGAGTTCTTTGGTGGAAATACTGCTCGGGGTCAGGACTACACGGAGTCCAATGCCCAAGCTCGGGAATCGCCAACAAGCATATGCACTTGCAAATGTATGCGGTGCACAGGGGTTCGGGTTATGCGGTCCCCACGAGGGATACTGGCCTCAAACTCGGTGAGAGGGCAGCTCGACCTCAAGGAACTTCGGAACCCACCTCCTGTGCTGCTGGAGCCTTCGGAGTCCGCAGGAGCTCAGGATCAGCAGACCGGTCAGTTGCGTTACGGTGCCTGCGAATGCAGGGGAGTGACTCCTTCGCCCCAACGGAGATTCTTCAGTTGTCCTTAGTGCACCACAGGTCCTGCATGGAGCCTGTATGGAGCAAGGGCACAGACAAAGCTTTGGACGGAGAGGGAGAAGAAATCGGGCCCAGTCGAAGTCCAGTGTCCAGACGATCGAAGATCAGTGGTTTCTTCTTGTAGAATCTTGTCCACGTAAAATCTAAAGTCATACAGCCAGGTAAGCCCTTTTGTACCCACCGGAGAGGGTTGGACAGATTCGGGGGACCCTCTTAGGGGAGGGGCAGGACAGAGGGGTGGTTACACTCATGTCCTTTGTCCAGTTTCGCGCTACAGCAGGAGCCAACGGCTCCCAGAACTGGTTTGAGCTGGACTATGCACAGGGACACAAAATGTGCCCCAGGTGCAGACTTTCAGGCACTCTCAGAGTGCACCCACCCAGCCCAAATACACTAAATCCTGTCTGGGAGGTGGTCACACCTCCCTGTGACAGGATGCCTATTGTACTGCCTTCCTCTGCTCGAGCTTGGCTCAGCAGCAGGAGGGCAGAAATGTGCCTCTGGTCGGCAGCATCCATTTTGTGCTGACCAGGTCGAGAAGGCTGGCACCGGATAGACCAGTGACCCCACGAAGCTCGCTTCAGAAGGGTGGAATCGTACCTCCCACACCGGTGTGGAGGTATGATTCCAAGGTGTTTGATACCAAACACGATATGTTTCTATGCAGTCGTTTTCGAGATAGCATTTACCGCGAGGTTATAATGCATCTCTACCTATATGTCCGACTGAGTCACAGACAACCCGGGAGAATGGTCTCCGAAGGCTGCAGAGGGGCTCTGCTCATGCAGGGCACCCTCTCACGTAAAACCCAGCACCCTGCCTTCAGGATTGTTAAGGCCTGTTATAGGGGTGACATACGTTTTAAGCGTAGTGACCTATAGATATAGTGAACCTATATCTAAAGTAAGTCGTGCAAGCACTAGCTTGCACAGGTTGTAGTAGCAGACCTGTAGTTCCATTTTGCATGGCCTCTCATGGGTGGCATAATACATGCTTCAGCCCATGGGAGACCTCTGGGGTACCTATGCCCTAGGTACATGGGTACCATATACTAGGGACTTATAAGGGTACCCCAGTATCCAATTTGGAGTGTACCAAAGTACATGCATAACAATTTAAAGGAGAAGGCAGATAGACTGGGGTCCTGATTAGCAGGATCCCAGTCAGACTAGTCAAAACAGTGTAACATCAAGCAAAAAGTAGGGGTAACCATAAGAAGCAGATCCTACTTTCCTACACAACCCCCCCCCCAAACAAAAGGAGACGAGACTAACCTTGACCAGTTGAGTCTTCATTTTCTAAGTGGAAAGATCTGGAGAGTCCATCTGCATTGGCATGGTTACTCCCAGGTCTATGTTCCACTGTATAGTCCATCCCCTGTAGGGAAATGGACCACCTCAAAAGTTTGGGGTTTTCACCCTTCATCTGTTTTAGCCATAAGAGGGGCTTATGGTCTGTCTGAACAATGAAGTGAGTGCCAAACAAGTATGGCCTCAGCTTCTTCAGAGCCCAAACCACAGCAAAGGCTTCCCTCTCATTGGCTGACCAACGTTTCTCTCTGGGGGTCAGCCTTCTGCTTATAAAAGCTACTGGCTGACCCTCTTCATTCAGTTGTGATAACACAGCCCCTACCCCCAACTCAGGTGCATCAGTTTGAACAATGAATTGTTTGGAATAGTCAGGACTTTGCAGAATGGGAGCAGTGCACATGGCCTGCTTCAGGTCATCAAATGCCTTTTGACAGCTAACTGTCCACTGAACTTTCTTAGGCATTTTCTTAGAGGTCAGATCATTTAAGGGGGTCACTATAGATCCATATCCCTTAACAAACCTCCTGTAATACCGTCAGGCCCAAGAAAGCTCTGACCCGAGTCTGGGCAGTTGGAGCAACCCAGTCCATTATGGTCTGGATTTTGCTCTGCAATGGTTGAACCTGGCCTCTACCCACAAGATGGCCCAGGTACACAACCTTACCCTGCCCTATCTGGCACTTAGTGGCCTTGATAGTGAGGCCTGCCTTCTGTAGGGCCTCCAGAACATTTCTTAGGTGGACCAGGTGATCCTCCAAGGTGGAACTAAAGACAGCAATATCATCAAGATAAGCTGCACTGTAGTTTTCCAGGCCTGTGATTAACTTTATTCACCAACCTTTGAAATGTGGCAGGTGCATTTTTCAAGCCAAAGGGCATCACAATCAATTGATAATGCCCACTAGGGGTTGAAAATGCTGTTTTGGGTTTGGCATCCTCAGCTAGTCTGATTTGCCAATATCCAGCAGTGAGGTCAAATGTGCTCAAGAATTTGGCTGAGGCCAAAGTATCAATGAGCTCATCTGCCCTAGGAATAGGGTGAGCATCAGTCCTAGTGACTGCATTGAGCCCCCTGTAGTCCACACAAAACCTAATTTCTCTCTTACCACCCTGGGTATGAGGTTTGGGTAGCAGGACCACTGGACTAGCCCAAGGGCTATCTGAGGGTTCAATCACTCCCAGTTCGAGCATCTTTTGGACCTCAGTCCTGATGCAGTCCCTGACAAGGTCAGGTTGCCTCTAAATCTTATTTTTAACAGGCAGACTCTCACCTGTGTCCACTTCATGGGTACACCAAGTGGTCTGACTAGGAGTCAGGGAAAACATATGTCTGTACTGATTGAGGACCTTCCTGCAATCAGTCTGTTGTTGCTCAGTGAGGCTGCCTGCCAAAGCTACACCATCAACTGAGCCATCATCAGGGTTCTATGAGAGGAGGTCAGGGAGTGGGTCCCTCTCTTCCTCCTGTCCCTCATCAGTAGCCATGAGCAAGCCCATGTCTGCCCTGTCCACATATGGCTGGAGCCTGTTCACATGGAGCACCCTGTGGGGGCTCCGGGAGTTCCAAGGTCCACCAGGTAGGTGACCTCTCCCTTCTGCTCAAGAATTGTATGGGGTCCACTCCACTTGTCCTGGAGAGCTGCTGGGGCCACAGGCTCCAACACCCATACTTTCTGTCCTGGCTGATATACAGTCAGTACAGCCTCATGGTCATGCTAAGCTTTCTGTAATTCTTGGCTAGCCTCAAGGTTTTTACTTGCATTCTTCATGTACTCAGCCATCCTGGAGCGGAGACCAAGTACATAGTCCACTATGTCTTGCTTAGGTGGTTTGAGAGGTAACTCCCATCCCTCCTTCACCAAACACAAGAGATCCCTAACTGGATGCCCAAACAGAAGTTCAAAAGAACTGTAGCCAACCCCCTTATGTGGGACCTCTCTGTAGGCAAAGAGAAGGCAGGGCAACAGGACATCCCATTTTCGCCTAAGCTTTTCTGGGAGGCCCATGATCATGCCCTTCAGGGTTTTGTTGAATCTTTCAACCAACCCATTGCATTGTGGGTGATCGGGTGTGGTAAATTTGTAATTTACTCTACACTCCTTCCACATTGCAGTGATGTAATTAGACATGAAGTTTGCACCTCTGTCAGTTAAGACCTCCTTAGGGAAACCCACTTTGGAAAAAATTCCCAGGAGGGCCCTGGCCACCACAGGAGCTGTGGTGGTTCTAAGGGGTATTGCCTCTGGATACCTAGTGGCATGGACACCACCACTAGAATATAACTGTGCCCAGATGCAGTTGGAACGTTCATGGGACCAATTATGTCAATCCCAACCCTTTCAAAGGGAACCCCCACCACAGGTAGTGGTATCAGGGGGGCCTTTGTGGTACCACCTGACTTACCACTGGCTTGACAGGTGGTACAGGAGCGACAAAACTCCTTGGTGTCCTCTGACATGTGAGGCCAGTTAAAGTGAGGGACAAGCCTGTCCCAAGTCTTGCGTTGGCCTAGGTGTCCTGCTAAAGGGATATCATGTGCCAGTGTTAGTAGGAAGCCCCTAAACTTCAGAGGTATGACCAACCTCCTGGTGGCACCAGGGTTGGGGTCTCTACCCTCTGAGTAAAGGAGTCCTTCAGCCCAGTAGATCCTGTGGGACCCACTGGCACTCCCAGCAGCAGCTTGCTGTCTGAGGGGTTCAAGAGAGGGGCAGGTTTGCTGCTCCTGACTTAGATTTGCCCTGGAAGGGCCCCCTGTCCCCAAGAACTCAACCTGATCAGGTTCAAGTTCATCTGAGACAGTTCCTTCACATGGACTGGGATCATCCCCCTCAGGAGACTGATCCCCACTCTGAGTCTGGGGGGGAACACACTGCCTTACCCCTCCTGCTCCTACTCCTGGAAGGCACCTGGTCCATCTTTTCAGTATCCACGGCCTGTTCAGTGGAAGACAGTTTGGCCTGTGACCTAGTCACAGCAAACACATCTGCAGAGATGCCCAACATTGCTGCATGTGTCCTGAGTTCCACTTCAGCCCATGCTGAAGTTTCCAAATCACTGCCCAACAAGCATTCCACAGGGAGGTCTGAGCTAACCACAACCTTCTTAGGGCCAGTTACCCCCCCCCCCCAGCTGAAATTAACAACTGCCAAGGAATGGTCTGTCCTGACATTGTTAGCATTGGTCACTTGGTACATCTCACCAAGTATGATCTGGTCAGGGCCCACAAGATCTTTTGTCACCATGGTGACACTTGCTCCTGTGTCCCTATATGCCATGGCCTCCTTACCATTGATCAAAGGCTGCTGTCTGTATTTGGCCAGATTACTGGGGCTTACAACTAAGGAGGTAATATCCATGCCTCCATCACAGACAAGTACAGCCTGAGCTGGAGTTCTGACTAGGCCAGAACCCATCTCAGATCCCAAGGTTAACCCTACCATACCCTTGTTCCCTGTACCACCACTTGGAGCTGAACTAGGGGGAACAGTTGCCTTAGGGGCAGTGGTGGTAGGAGGTGAATCCTTGGCCTTTGGACAATTGGCATCTCTTGTCCAATGGGGTTTCTCCTTCCACAGGAAGCACCAAGGTTTCTTTTTGCCTTTACCTTTGTTAGACTGTGACTCCCCCCCAAATGCAGGTTTTTGGGGCCCTGATGAAGACTTCTGGTCTTTACCCTTTTCCCCACCCTTATCTGAAGGTTTAGCATCTTGCTTCTTCTGGTCACCACCTGTGGTCTGGTTTTTCTGCTTCACCCTGGTTCTGACCCACTTATCTGCATTCTTTCCCAATTCTTGGTGAGAAGTCAGATCAGAGTCAACCAGGTATTGATGCAACAACTGATTTTGGCAATTATTAAGGATCTGCTCCCTCATAAGCAAATTGTACAATCCATTGAAATCATTCACTTTGCTGCCAAGTAACCAGCCTTCCAGAGCCTTAGTAGCACAATCTACAAAGTCTACCCAGTCCTGAGTCTGTCTTCTGGGTGTCTCTGAACTTAATCCTGTACTATTCAGTGGTTAAGCCAAACCCATCAATGAGAGCACTCTTCAGGACTGAATAGTTGTCAGCATCCTCTTCTTTTACAGTGAGGAGCTTATCTCTACCTTTTCAGCAAAGGAGAGCCACAAAATAGCTGCCCACTGCTCTTGAGGGACCCTCTGTACCTTACAGGCCCTCTCCAAAGCAGTTATCCATTTGTGGATGTCAACCCCACCATGGTAGGGAGGGACTATCTTGCTCAGGTTCCTATTGTCAAAAGAATGTTCCTTAACTCTAGGGACACTGTTGCTGCCACCATGGGACTCTAGTCCCAATATTTTCCAAGCCTTCTGGAATTCTAGGGACTCTTTATCTAAGGCCAATTGCTCTTGCCTGAGCCTAAGTTTAGCTTTCTCAAGCTCCAGAAATTGGCACTGTCTGTCATAAGAGTTATCTCTCTTAGGAGATATGGAGGTCCCTGCAGACTGTCCTGAATGGTTAGATTCTGCAGAGGGAGATCTAGATCTCCTAGGTAAGCTCTGCACTCTTCCAGGAGGAGTAAAGAGAGGGCCATTGTGGCCTTCTCCACCCTCTTCCTGAAGATCCGAGTTGTCCAGGTGGGAATCGTCTTGATCCTCCTGGCCAGGGTTTGAGTCTAGGTCATAAAAGGTTTCACCTCCTGGCCTGTCTTCATTCCCTGCCCCACCCACTCTTTCTACCTCATCTGACCTAGGGGTCTTCCTAAGGTCATCTAAGAGTAACACCTCAATGAGGCGTTGGGTGTTGGCATTTCTCCCTGTCTTCAGCTTTCTAGATACACACATGGCTTTCAATTCCTGGAATGTGAATTCATTGTACCTAGAAGGCAGAAAGCCACTGGCTTCTCCTTTGGAAGACATAACTAAGTGTGGTGTGGTGTAAGCACCTACCTAACCTAGTGGGAACTAAACTCTCTTAGGTTGGAGAAAGGGTATGCTAGACCCTTGACTTACCCAACCCCAAGTTCAGTAGAACTTACTTATTATAAGCTTAAGTATTATATGTGCCTAATACTTTAGTGGTTTTCAGTTAATCACTCAATGAGATTTATTTGGTAAAACAATGCAGGCTTGAATCCCAACCGATGCATACCAATGTGAGAAGTTGGCCTGGTATATGCTGTCCACTAATTAAAGTGGGCACCTTGCACCAGTCCAAACTAGTGGAGAAGTGTGGCTCAATGGTTAGAGCGGCAGAAACTGATGCAGAGATCTGGCCCGGGACCAGGGTTCAATTCCCGCCTCGGCGGGTCTTGGGCTCAATTTCCTCAGACCTGATAATTCTCGCCTCGGTGCCTATTCTAATCATGGGTCCCACTCTGCAACTCTGGGCAATAGCTTGCTTAATCTCCACAACGGCCCCACCAGCGCTGGGATGCCTGGCTTCACCTTGGGGGTGCCCAGGAGTGGACATTTCACAGGGAAAAGACAGGAAGGGTTCCACAGCGGTATGCGTACAGCGCCAGGACACCCTAGGGTAACAGTGCGCTTTACAAGTACAAATTTCATTTTTCATTTCATTTCAAACGACGCTTATGATGTATGAGGTCAAAGATAACCTTTAGAAAGCTATCCTAGTGGTAGCTGTGGAGAGCAGCCTTCAGGCTTACTCTTGAAGGAATGTAAAGCAGCTTGTTTTACCAGAATATCACCTCCTGTATTAACTAAATGAAAGAAGAACCATACAGTAGTTTTATAAAAATATGTATTTATTAATATAACACTCTCTAGTATCCTCCACCCGAGGATAGAACACAAAGCACACAATACGAGATCAATAGAACCGTTGTAAGTAGCACAATACACAGTGGGCTCCAGGGGGAGACCAAACCATATACTAAAATAGTGGTATAAAAACCACGACTCGGGTCAAGACAAGGTCTGGAGCACGTAGAATCGTTGGGACCCCAAGGAACCACCCAAAGTAAGTAGATAGGGACCCCACGGAGGACGGGTGCAGTGTGCTAACACGACTGCGGGCTCCTTACAATTCTATGGGAAAGTTGCGGTTGCAATCTTACAGTTTAAAGACCCTTCTAGGAGGACTTCGAGGAAACCCTTTGGAACTTAGGAGGTTGGAGAGCCACCCCACCCGTGGATACCGTAGTACCCGCGTTACCTATCCCAGAGGAGCCGGGTGCATAGGTCTGGAGTGCTGTCGGAAACCGCCGTCGTTCTCAATGGAGGGCTGCGAAGAAGAGCTGCTGCCGTGAAGGTGAAAAGGGTCCGGTGGAATCCAAGGATGAATTCTTGAAGGAAGGAACCTGAAAGCAGAGGGGACAGAGTCTGGGTCACTTCAGGGTGCCCAGGGGCTCGGGAGATGAACGCCCACCGATGTCAGGTGCTTCAGGTGCGAAGAAGGGATGCTTGACTTTGCAGCCACGAGGACCAGGAGACGTCCAGGATGACCAGGAGCCAGATGCGAGCTGTCCCACGAAGGATGTCGAGTGATGAGGGGTCAGTGTCTGGCTGGAGCACCAACAAGCCTTGGCAAAAGCAACCCACGCAGGAAGGTCAAGCAGGTTACGGTGAGGACTAGCAAGGTCCTGGGGGGCTCCCCAAGCAATGGAGAGTCGGGGCACGTCTGGAGCAACCAGGAAAGCCCACTAGAATCCAAGATGACCCTCAGGAGGACCCACAGGCCGAATGACCAGGAGTCGCGAGGGGACCTCAAGCAAGATCACAAAGTACCAGCCCACGGAGCCCTCGGTGCAAGGAGGCCGGAGTTCTTTGGTGGAAATACTGCTCGGGGTCAGGACTACATGGAGTCCAATGCACAAGCTCGGGAATCGCCAACAAGCATATGCACTTGCAAATGTACGCGGTGCACAGGGGTTCGGGTTATGCGGTCCCCACGAGGGATACTGGCCTCAAACTCGGTGAGAGGGCAGCTCGACCTCAAGGAACTTCGGAACCCACCTCCTGTGTTGCTGGAGCCTTCGGAGTCCGCAGGAGCTCAGGATCAGCAGACCGGTCATTTGCGTTACGGTGCCTGCGAATGCAGGGGAGTGACTCCTTCACCCCAAGGGAGATTCTTCAGTTGTCCTTAGTGCACCACAGGTCCTGCACGGAGCCTGTATGGAGCAAGGGCACAGACAAAGCTTTGGACGGAGAGGGAGACGAAGTTTGGCCCAGTCCAAGTCCAGCGAAGTCCAGAGTGCCCAGACGGTCGAAGATCAGTGGTTTCTTCTTGTAGAATCTTGTCCACGTAAAATCAAAAGTCTTACAGCCAGGTAAGCCCTTTTGTACCCACGGGAGAGGGTTGGACAGATTCGGGGGACCCTCCTAGGGGAGGGTCAGGACAGAGGGGTGGTTACACCCATGTCCTTTGTCCAGTTTGCGCCAGAGCAGGAGCCAACGGCTCCCAGAACTGGTTTGAGCTGGACTATGCACAGGGACACAAAATGTGCCCCAGGTGCAGACTTTCAGGCACTCTCAGAGTGCACCCACCCAGCCCAAATACACTAAATCCTGTCTGGGAGGTGGTCACACCTCCCTGTGACAGGATGCCTATTGTGCTGCCTTCCTCGGCTCGAGCTTGGCTAAGCAGCAGGAGGGCAGAAATGCGTCGGCAGCATCCATTTTGTGCTGACCGGGTGGAGAAGGCTGGCACCGGTTAGACCAGTGACCCCACGAAGCTTGCTTCAGAAGGGTGGAATCATACCTCCACACCGGTTACCGGTGTGGAGGTATGATTCCAAGGTGTTTGATACCAAACACGATATGTTTCTATGCAGCCGTTTTCGAGATAGCATTTACCGGGAGGTTATAATGCACCTCTACCTATATGTCCGACTGAGTCACAGACAACCCGGGAGAATGGTCTCCGAAGGCTGCAGAGGGGCTCTGCTCATGCAGGGCACCCTCTCACGTAAAACCCAGCACCCTGCCTTCAGGATTGTTAAGGCCTGCTATAGGGGTGACTTATAAGTTTTAAGTGTAGTGACCTATAGATATAGTGAACCTAAATCTAAAGTAAGTGGTGCAAGCACTAGCTTACACAGGTTGCAGTAGCAGACCTGTAGTTCCATTTTGCATGGCCTCTCATGGGTGGCATAGTACATGCTTCAGCCCATGGGAGGCCTCTGGGGTACCTATGCCCTGGGTACATGGGTACCATATACTAGGGACTTATAAGGGTACCCCAGTATCCAATCTGGAGTGTACCAAAGTACATGCATAACAATTTTAAAGAGAAAGCAGATAGTCTGGGGTCCTGATTAGCAGGATCCCAGTCAGACTAGTCAAAACAGTGTAACATCAAGCAAAAAGTAGGGGTAACCATAAGAAGCAGATCCTACTTTCCTACACCCGGTTCTACTGATTGGATTTTTATTGTTTTGGTATTAAATAATTTAATACAGTTTACTTTATTTTTGTAAATTAGTGTGGGATATTTCTTGTTGTGTGTTCACTTTATTACTTTTTGTGTTCTGCATAAGTACTTTTTACCTTGCCTCCAAGTAAAGCCAGAGTAATTTTGCGCCAAGCTATCAGAGTTATTTTACAAAAAAGTGGTTTCTAAGTGGCCAACAAGGTCCAAGGAAAATGCAAGAGTAGCGCTAAGGTTATACTTAACCAATATGCCTATATTTAAGTGGGCATATAGGGAATTCATGCCAGGAGGAACAGTGAGTAAGTACTTCAACAGGGACAATGAGGAGTTTATATGACACACATTTATTTGTTGTAACAACAAATTAAGTATAGTTCAAGTGCTCACCCAAAGTGACAGCAAGCGTGGGGTGACAAGTGAAGGCGACTATTAAAATATATACATCACATTGACAACAGGAAGTAGAAACTCCTAAGAACCAAGTTTTTTACAATAAGAGGAGTTTCTTGTTGTAGGAAGTCGACGGCGTTTCGATCTCAAACTAGAGATCATCATCAGGAGAGTGGGAGTGTGAGCAAGAGGAATCTATAAAAAACAGTAAATTAATGTGTGGTCCCTGGATACATGTTATAATACATTAGGTGATCAAGTTGTTCTCCTTAAGTCAAGCAGAGAAACAACAGTATTAAGCTTTTATCACCTCAGTTGCGTCAAGAACTGGTGACTTGCAAGGGGCCTGAGAAGTGATGTAACATGTAAGAGTCAGGCAAGATAGTTTATGGAAAGGAGCGAAAGATCAGAGTTAGCTCTGGTAAGGTGAAAGGGAATGACCATAAGAGGTTGTGCTCGTAATTTAATTAAGTACCAATTGCACAGAGCGCAAGAGTAAGGAGGACAGGCGCAGCTGGTGAAAAACCTAGGAGATTATGTGCACTTACTAGAGCACCTGGCGAGGGCCAGTGTGGTACTCGGAAATAAGTAGCTTGAGCAGCGTGGGACGCTATAATTGGCGTCTATTGGTAGTGCACGTCAAAGCTAAACCGGTTTACTGTAATAGGAAAGGACATGAGTAAGTACCGAGTTAAAGGAAGGAATACAAAAACGCCCTGAAGCAGTGGCCAACACTTACTAAGTGCCCTGTGGAGCCTGGAGTGCGTGCCGGCGTGTTAACTTGCTGGCAGCAGCGGTGTGTCAGGGTCAGAGTCAGCCAGGAGGGAGGGGCCACGTTTTTCTTTTTCAAGACCAGTATTACAGACAATGCAAAGGGACATCTATGGGAGCAGTTTTTGCCCCAAATTTTGCGATTCTGTTTGTTGACCATATAGACACTCTGAGTTGGACTTCTCATGGCAAATTATTGACGTCCTACACGCAAACTGCAGAGGAGGCAGTCAACAACAATCTTTGGACAGATTAGAATGCAAATGAATTTTTAACTGCCGCACCATTGAACATGGTCTCAACTCAATGGAGGAATGGAACGCCATTATTTGACATTCGTATATTCCTAAAGTTTTATCCACCTGCGAGTATATGTCTTAATAAGACATCCAACCTGGTTGCTCCACTGCAGGCATTTATCTGTTTTACTTTGAACCATTTTCATTTCCTTTGTATATAATGTAGTTTTCATATAATAGTATGTATATAATATGCACAAAAGCCTTGTCTGTATTTCATAATCCACTTTTAACCACCACTGTGGTTTCATTACTTCCTTAAACCACCACTGTGGTTTCATTACTTTCCTCATTTATCTGTTTAATTTACTCCATACTATAATTTCCTATTTCTCTGTATATAAATGCTGATTAATTATTTTTAACCACCACCATGGTTTCCTCATGTTCCCCCTTCCTACGAATATCCTAGCTTAATTGAAACTAGCCTCGCACAATTAGTTTACCCTTTCCTCACTTGCTCTCTTCAAGTGTTGCCATGGGGACGCAGCCAACCCCTGATCAGTCACAGCTGTAACGCGTACGCGCGCTCACCAGCAACGTGTTAATTAGCACGCCGGGAACCCTTATTAGTGCTTCCGCCCTGATTGTTTCAGTGCGAGCAGAACCACTTGACGGAGCGGCTGCCCGTCTTTCTACTCTTGGACCGACTGATGCGGTCTTTATTTCAAGTATGTGCCTCTGCTAGGCCCTGTCCTCTTTAAGCGGCCACATGCACCACACCCATCGTAACTTTTATCTGCACATTTTTAGGTCCGGTGGCGCCAAGTCAGTGTGCTTCATATTTCTCCGGCAATCTCCGCCCCGACTACCAACTCTGCTGGCTTTTCCAAATTCTCCTCAATCTATTGACCAGGCATCCCCTGGGATTAAGTAAGTGCCTCATCCTGCTATAGACGTGCGCATCCCCGTTACCCAGCCCTTCACCAGGCATTCCCACTCACTACACCCTGTTATTCCCCACAGCGCTCTTCAATTAAATCGCTTTGCTCAACGTGGGCCCCTCCCTCCTGGCTGACTCTGACCCAGACACACCGCTGCTGCCAGCAAGTTAACACGCCGGCACGCACTCCAGGAACCACGGGGCACTTAGTAAGTGTTGGCCACTGCTTCAGGGCGTTTTTGTATTCCTTCCTTTAACTCGGTGCTTACTCATGTCCTTTCCTACTACAGTAGCCTGGTTTCGCTTCGACGCGCACTACCGATAGACGCCAATCATAGCATCCCACGCTGCTCGAGCTACTTATTTCCGAGTACCACACTGGCCCCCGCCAGGTGCTCTAGTAAGTGCACATAATCTCCTAGGTTTTTCACCAGCTGCGCCTGTCCTCCTTACTCTTGCGCTCTGTGCAATTGGTACTTAATTAAATTACGGGCACAACCTCTTATGGTCATTCCCTTTCACCTTACTAGAGCTAACTCTGCGATCCTTCGCTCCTTTCCATAAACTGTCTTGCCTGACTCTTACATGTTACATCACTTGTCAGGCCCCTTGCAAGTCACCAGTTCTTGACCCAGCTGAGGTGATTAAAGCTTAATACTGTTGTTTCTCTGCTTGACTTTGGGAGAACAACTTGATCACCTAATGTATTATAACATGTATCCAGGGACCACACATTAATTTAATTTACTGTTTTTTATAGATTCCTCTTGCTCACACTCCCACTGTGCGGATGATGATCTCGAGTTTATGAGATCGAAATTCCGTCGACTTCCTACAACAAGAAACTCCTCTTATTGTAAAAAACTTGGTTCTTAGGAGTTTCTACTTCCTGTTGTCAATGCGATGTATATATTTTAATAGACACCTTCACTTGTCACCCCACGCTTGCTGTCACTTTGTGTGAGCACTTGAACTATACTTAATTTGTTGTTACAACAAATAAATGTGTGTCATATAAACTCCTCCTTGTCCCTGTTGAAGTACTTACTCACTGTTCCTCCTGGCATGAATTCCCTATATGCCCACTTAAAATACAGGCATATTGGTTAAGTATAACCTTAGCGCTACTCTCGCATTTTCCTTGGACCTTGTTGGCCACTTAGAAACCACTGTTTTTTGTAAAATATATAGTTACCCCTGGTTCTAATATTGGGGTTCCCTTGTTTTCTTTTGACAAGCTATCAGAGTTAAGCACAGGTTAATTTAGTGACTTTGTGGTTCACCCTGAAAAGGAATGCAGCTGTTTGAAAAGGGTTCACACCTACCTCAACCAACAACCCAATTTCTCACAAACACGGATTCAGATATTACTAGAGTGCAAAGGTCAAATCCCATGTCCGTACCACAGTACAGAGGAGATTCCTCAGGTACAACCTCTTGATCTTCAGTGTTTCACTGCTGTAAGGAGAGTGTGCTCTGGATCTGCTTAAATAACTGTATGTATAATTAATACATATGAGAGAACAGCTAGCATAAATCAGATATGTTATTTATTATCATTGTTGAGGAAGGATAGGGACAACATGACACAAACTGTCTAATGAGTCATAGCACCCGTCCCACATTCAACAGAGGTAATAAATAGCACAACTCACTCTGCACATATGCATATATACCATATAAATATACCCATATATATTTACACCACACTAGTGAAATAAATGTGGGCTAATAAACATGCTATTGGGAGCAAGTGTAATAATAAAAGCAGTTTGAGGCAATCATTACT